>JAJKFI010000010.1:11463464-11475053 GCA_029204185.1 Lerista edwardsae
CAATCAATCAATCAATCAATCAATCAATCAATCAATCAATCAATCAACAGGTACTTATATACCGCTTTTCAACACGAAGTTCACAAAGCGGTTTACAGGCAAATAGTAATAATAAAGTTAAATGGCTCCCTGTCCCAAAAGGGCTCACAATCTAAAAAAAGGCAGACCGCCAGCAACAGCCACTAGAAAGACTGCGCAGGGGTGAAGAGGGACAGTTACTCTCCCCCTGCTAAATATAAGAGGAACACCACTGGAAAAAGTGCCTCTTGTCCAGTTAGCAGGGGTGGTCGCCCTTATCTGTTGCAGGTGCATAGCAAGAGGTCTCCTAATGACGGGAACATCTCCCACTTGTTGAGATGACAGGTCTTTTAATGACGTGAGCCAAGTAGTAATTCATCATATATCATTGTGCTGTCAAATGCTTTCTTTTTGCCAATTAGCACTGATGTCTTGATAAGCAAGCACCTAGCCTATATAAGCTTGCTGTAACATAGGTTGAGGCGCGACGTGACTTTGGACACCAGTATGCCGCAGTGTCACTCCAAGCCACCTAATAACACTTCGTAAGTTTTGCTTTGCTTGCTGATATGAGCTTTGTTTTAGACTTAGGAGAAATAAAATGTCTTTGCATCCTGACTCTGAACTGAGCGTATTCCTTCCTCTGATATCCAAAACAACCCCCGGCCTGTGGCTCGAGCTGCCCTGCTGGAACAAGTGTATTCATAATGTTTTACTCAAAATGGCCTCCAACCACTTCCTTCAGAGACAGAGAAGTCAATGGCAGCATTCCAGTGCTATAGTGGAATTACTGTATTGTCCCAAACATTGTTGCCAGCTCTTGGGAGTCATTTCTGCCTAAGGAGGAATTCTGTACCACTCAAAATCTTGCATGAATACATGTTAATAACATGTATATTTTGTGTCTCTGCAATAAAGCGGCATGGGCCATAAAATACTGCTTATTCTTAGTGAAGACTTTTTGTCTGCAATCAAGACTTTTGTGTTTTTCCCTCATTTTGAATAACACCTACAAAATGAAGCACAATATGCTTTAAATATTGATTTGTTGGATTCCTCCCATCTGACCTAGATTATTGCTAGCAGGTTTTTAAAGAGGAAATTGGAGCTTTCCATCTGGAATCTAATTTAAACACTGCTGGAAGCAAATTAGACAATTCTCATTCCTCTGTCTCCAAGTGTTAACTGCATAATATAAGTCACTGACACCCTCAACCCCATTTTCAACATACCCTGGAGGTCTAAGACAGAAACACACATAATAGAGGCCTATACATGTAAAGAGGAATTAGAATGCATCTGTAAAGCATCTCTAAATCTCCAGAGTCCAACAAATGAGATATCTTCTGGAGAAATGTTTTGCTTTTGGAGAAATGTTGTGTACAGCAGGAGATGGCTAACTGGTAGTTGCACATCTTGCCCAGAGTTTCAGTTATAAGGAAAATGTAACTAATGTCAACAGATGTCTGAGAGCGCAATCCTGAGCGCTCTTTGGGCTGGCACAAATCCCTTGCCCAGGAGTGTCACAAAAGTGCGGTAAAGCACGTTTGCACCTCCTTTCGAGTAGGGAAGGCTGATACAAGGAGGCATACTGCCCCCCCATGGCAGATTCTGGACCTGAGCCAATGAGTTTAGGCTGGCTGAAGGTGGCCAGCATGGGAGTTAGGGAGGGCAGGGTGAGGGCAGGAGGTAGTGATGGCATCTGGCCTAGGTGCCTTTGAAAGGAAATTGGACAGGTTTCTGGTGGAAAAGTCCATTGTGGGCTATAGGCCATGATAGGTTGTGCAACCTCCTTACATTAGTAGTAGACTATTTCAGAATGCCAGGTACAAGGGAATGGCAACAGGATGCAGGCATCTTGTTGTGGGCTCCCTGAGGAATCTGGTGGGCCACTGTGAGATACATGAAGCTGGACGAGATGGACCTTTGACCTGATCCAGCAGGTCTCTTCTTATGTTCTTATGTTTTTAAGGCAGAGCGGGGTTGAAGGCAAGGCGGTTAGAGAGAGGGCTGATAGGCGGACTGGCCCAGGGGGACAGGTTGGCCTTACCTGGGCCACTCTGATTTGCTATTTCGCTGGCACAAATCCGAGTAGCCCTATTGGGGAGGCTGCTGTGCAACATGGGGTAAGGGGAATTAAGACATCAAATATAAGGACCACAGGCCATATCCAAAATTGTGGCCTGTGTGATAATTGGGTTCTCCCAGCATCTTGGTGGTGTCTCCCTCATTCACCCCTCTTGAGTACTGCCCCTTCCCACAGTACTGTCCCTTATGTTCTGGAACTTTCTTCTGTCTCTCCCTCCCAGAGCCTCAACAGGTGGCGCTGCTGATAGGGCAGTGCTAGAAGAACCTGCGTAATAATTGGCTCTCCCATATCTTGAAAATATTCTCAAGATTCTCTTTTGCCATTTGCAGCTAATGAGTTCCTGCATGAGAACAAAGCGCTTATTTCCAGCCATCATCTGCTTAATGACATCACTTTTGTTTAATGATGTAACTTCCAGCCCTCAGCAGCCACCATGAATGAGATTCGGCCCACTGTTTGAAATGAGTTTGACACGTCTGTCTTAGAGGGTCAGGTTGTGCACAACAGTATACTTCTAGACCAATGAGCAGTTGGATAAAGTAGTTGGCCATTCCAGATTTTATATATATAGAATTTTTGAGCATATAAGGATATCTCCTGAGGCTATTCAGACCACAGAACAATTTCTCATAACAGATTACAGTACTGTCAAGGTTTGCATGAAATTGCCAAGGAAACAAGGTTCTATAGCTCATAAATTCAGCTCATAAATTATTCTGGGGGTTCTATAGTACATTAGATGAGAACACAGCATAAAGTACTCTCAGCACCATACTATTGTGATAGAGGGCTGGTTTGGACATTACTTACCCTGTTCAATCAGCCCCATGTGTTTAATGACATGCATGCTCATAGCACATGTGCCAGGATGCAATTCTCCTCATAAATCTCCCTAGGGAGTGTAGGGGTTTGGTTTGGATGAACCCTACATGCACTGACGGTTTAACAGCATGTGTAAAGAGCAATTTGGACAACACCCTGTCCCACAATAATGGCCCCCCATTATGGGGGCCCACCTTTATGGGGGAAAGGAAGGCTAAGATATGCACACACTGTAAGTGTGCACATCAATAAACATGTGAGGTCAGTCAGACAGTATCCAATATATTGGTTTATGTGTTACCAAAAGAGCTGGGTTTAGGGGAATTAATATATTTTACAACGGACAGCTCTATTGGAACATGGGATCACAGGGTAACAAATCAGCATAACTGCAGAAATTCCTGTTTCCTCAAGAAGAGACTGAGGGTGCAGGATGCTTCTAATTTAGGGGGACATTAAAATATGCAACCCATACTTGCATTCTCAATGGTATATTCTAGGGAAAAGTATACTTGATGTTTTTCTTGAACAGTTCTGGTGAAGTTGCAGCTAAAGCAGTAGGGATTTCTCCCCATGTAAATATATGTAGGTTTGGTGCATCAGTACAATATGAAACAATAATGTCTGCCTTCTTGTTTAAGAATGGCTGGTTCCTTTGTTGTCTCTCCAGTGAATGGAAGTTTGCTTTTTCTCTTCCTTGGGGTAATTGAAGAAAATGTATGCTTGATTTCAATTTGAGCTTGATTAGTTGGTCACAGCAGTTGTCAGAAACAGATTTTTGGCTGCAACTACAGTACTTTTGTCAGGGGGTTGCTGTTAGTTCCATCACTTAAGAATACCAGACCACAAGATGAAATGTGAGAATAATGAGAATGCGGCAGAACATCTTGCAACTGAGATTCTCACAATCAGCGAAGCCTAAAATATTTCTCATTTGCTTGGAAAGAGTTGTTACCTAACCAGCTTATGAACGTGGCAGAAGTCTCTAGAACTGCATAAGATTAATATATATGATAATTTTTATAATCCTTCATGGTATGGTTCCTTCCTTGTTTTGTATTACAAAAAAAAAAAAATCCTTAACACCGATTCCCAGCAATGGGGGTGTTAAACAGGTCTGCATATTAGCTTTTACGGATTAACTTATTTTTGAATGGTCTTGCCCCCACTTCGGATGGTGTGGAAGGACACAGTTCCCAACTTGGGGCTACTTGTGTCTCAGTATTGCTTTATGCTGATGGCACAGTGTTATACTGCACACGGCAGGGCCTAAAGCATTTGATGTTTACATGTCTAGATCATCAAGCAAATAACTTGCAACTGAATTTTGACAAATTCAAAACTCTTGTCTTTTCTAAACAATGGAAACCGTTAAATTGGAATGTTGATAGAAAGAAGATTGTCCAGGTGAAACGTTTTGAGTGTTTGGGTATCCATTTTCATTTCAAACATTCTTGGGCTTGCAATCATAGGATTGCCACAAATCTGGCAAGGAGGTGTACTGTGAAATCAATCATCAGGTTTGTTGTTAAAAATAATAATAATAGGGAAACAGATAAGTTCTGGCTATACTAAAAATCTTTAATGTGAAGTTAATTCCAAAACTGCTATGCGGCATCCCCCTATGGATGAAGGCCATGGACCGTACTGTGGAACGGATTCAGGCCATGTTCTTCAGAAACATTCTTGAGTTGCCAAGCTCCATCCCTTATGTTAGCCTCTGTTTGGAGATAGGCCAATCCCAGGTGGAAACCAGAGAATGGCTGCAGTCCATGAGGCTCTGGCTAAAAATTGAGTATAACGTTGTCCAAGATAGCCTTTTACATCAGTTACTGCAGGAATCCAACATTGCTAATGAGTTAGATCATCGAGAAGAAAATCAGCTCTATGGGCTTATCTTTGGATATACTAGGATCCATGCCTCTAGCAGAAGAAATCAAAAGGATTAAACACAGAATGCTTGAGATCCAATTTCAAGATTTACAGAGCACAGCAAGTAAGTCCTGTTCCCCCTTAAGCCTTATGATTTCAATCAATAATGGTCAGATGGCCACCTACTTATACAATCTACAGTGCCCACAAAAACGCAGAGCTTAGTCCCTGGCCAGGTTCAATGTTATTCCCTCAGTGGTTCTAATCTGGGGTCTACAAACATTTTAGCAGGAGGGCTGCATCAAATATCTGGCATGGTGTTGAGGGCCAGAAAAAATAAATAAACCAAAATTTGCTCTGGATGGGGTAGCACGCCCTCTGAAAGAGCAGGTCTGCAGCCTGGGAGTCCTTCTGGACCAACAGCTGTCCCTGGATGCCCAGGTGGCATCTGTGGCCAGGGGGGCATTTGTTCAATTTCGGCTGGTACGCCAGCTGCAGCCATGCCTGTGTCAGTCGGATCTGGTGGCGGTGGTCCATGCCCTAGTGACATTTCAGCTAGACTCCTGTAATGCTGTCTAAATGGGGCTACCCTTGAAGAGGTTCGGAAGTTGCAGTTAGTGCGGAATGTGGCGGCTCGGTTGGTCACTGGAGCCTGGTGTGCAGAATCTGCTATGCTGTTGCTCCAGCGGCTACACTGGCTGCCCATTCCTTTCCAAGCCCAATTCAAGGTGTTGGTAATGACCTATAAAGCCCTGTACAGCATAGGACTGGGATACCTCAAGGACCATTTCCCCCATACATTCCTGCACATCCCCTGAGGTCATCAGAGGGGGCTCTTCTTCTTAGGGTTCCACTGCCATCTGAAGCCAGGGGGATGGCGGCAAGGAACAGGGCAGTAATGGCATCTAAATGATTTAGCAACAGGTACTCACTTTTGATTGGCACTTGTGTCGGGGCCCACCCACCGGAAGTGAGGTCATAGCCGGAACCCAGGAACCGCCCCCAGGAACCGCCGCACCTCCACGGTAGGCCGCACCGCGGCCCGGGAGAAGGCTCAGGAGTCCCGGGCCTTCTCCGGGGCCGCTGCGCGGGCTACCGATTCCCCCCCAGGAACCACCGCGCCTCCTCAGGAGGGAGCCCCAGGCAGCCTACCTGCTCATGCTGCTGCCGCCGTTGGTCTCCCTCGCTCCGCTGCCTGCCTGCATGGCCCTGAGAACGTGCAGGCAACTCAAACGTGCAGGCAATTCAAACGTTGCAGGGGGCAGAGCGGAGCGCCAACAGAGTCGACGAGTGGGCGGGCGAATGGGCGGGGCCAGCCCTAATCCTAGGAATGGGTACGCACGTACCCCCGCGTACCCGCTACATGACATGTCTGGAACAGGGCCTTCTCAGTTGTGGCACCGCATCTCTGGAATAAGCTCCTGGAAGATCTGAAGGCAACTTCCTCAGTATATGGTTTCCGGAGGGGTTTAAAGACCTATTTGTTCCATCTGGCTTTTGGAGAGAGAGATACTAGGGACACTTTATTAACTTCATGCTGTCTTTATATTTGGGATGTTCTGTTCTTTTTATGGTTATCACTTTAATTGTGTTTTAACTGATTTTAATTTTTAATATGTTATTTTAAATGGTTTCAATTTTTGTAAACCGCTTTGGATTTTAGAAAAGCAGTATGTAAATCTAACAAATAAATAAATAAAATTTAAATAAATAGAGACAGAACTGAATGGGCTCAAAGTTCCAGGATTCCTCCCAGCTCCAACACACCACAGTAATATATAGCACACACTTCAATGGACACCAATCCCCCCAACCCACAAGCAGCATACTCAAATGAATATCTCAGAACCAGCAGATCACAGGACACACCCAGAGTATGTTCTGAGAGCCGAGAAGTCCTCTCCAACCCTCAGAAATCTGTCGAAAGTAGTGGTTCCCGAACTTCTAGGTCCTGGGGAAACCAGGAAATGATTATTTTCAGCCTTCCGAAGGCATTCTGAGGACCAGGGGGCTGCGTGCAGCCCAAGGGGTGGCCATTCTTATTATCTAGATAGGGCAGCGAGTGAATCCAGGGGGCGGGGTTAGCGGTGACGTAAATATACCCAAAACAATGCTGATTCCAATTATTTCCAATGGGTTTTCGCATGATGTTTAGGGCTTATTTGTGTACTCCAGAAGTAAAAACTTACCAAAATAACAACGTGTGATTGTGGAGAAACATCAGTGGTAACCATATTATGAGTTAATATGCAATTCCAAGGTTTAATTCCGCGTAATTATATTACTGAACATACTGGACGAAATGCCCCTTGCTGCCTATGTAAACTCGGATTGCACTGCTTTGACAGGCTTATTTTTTGAAATCTACACAACCAAAAATAAAGTGTGAACGGGAAGGAAAGAAAAAAAGGGGTGGGTGGGCAAAAATCAGATAAATATGTAGGAAAATTACATTAAAATCTCTCAATGTATAACACAAGCAGCTGTCAATAGGAGAGTAGTTCTTTTTCACTTCTAGGCTATTAAGAGTATTTTTTTAAACTTCTACACTCACCCCCCCCCCCAAAACAAACCCTATTAATGTTCGGAATTTCGAAAATATTACAGTAGAAAAAGGAAGGCGGGGAAAAAAAAGTGTAAACGGGAAGGGGGGGAAAGGGGCGGGGTTATACCCGGAAGCTTCAAGTATGTGACGTCATGCCCTCTCTATGTATAATAACTCTATGGTGCAGCCTCCCTGGCTGTCAGAACACCCTTCGCACACCACCAGAACACCTTGGAGGGTGCAGCCCATGCCAGCAAGGTCAGGAGGGCCAGAGGCTCATAGGGGACCAGAGCAGTGGTGTCATTCAAATGATTTAGGAACAGGAACTCACTTTTGATTGGCACTTGTCGGGAACCCGGAACCAGCCACGGAGCCCGTTAGGATCCAGAACGCCCGTTCTGGTCCGTTCCCCCTGAATGACATCACTGCCTTCACCCCCCTAGGAATCTGGAGTCACTCCCTTTAACCCTCTGAGTGCCGGCCAACCAAGAAGAAAAGCTCTTTGCAGAGGAATTGGGAGGGGGGAGAGGGGAGTGTGAAGTGGGTGGAGTCAGCCCTAATTTTAACTAGTGGAACTGAGTTCCCCCACGTTCCCCCTGCATGACATCACTGGACCAGAGGCTTGCCGCAGGCTGGATAGAGGCTCTCTGAGGGCTGCATCTGGCCCCCGGGATGGGATTGAAGACCCCTGTTCTAAATGAAAGATTCCAAGGGATCCAATGTGATAAGAGATGCTGTTCCTGGGAAGAACTGAGTCAATATCGCATATGTTTCTGTATTGTCTACTTTATTCTGCTCTCTGCTCTCAGTATCTAGGATCGATCCTGACAAAAGTGAGGATTGATCCTAGATACTTAGAGCAGAGATCAAAAGTGAGGGGAAAAATCAGTTTTCTTTTAAATGATACCATGCCTGGAAAGACCGAGGAGGTTTGCATCTTATATAACTCAGGTAGTCAAGCTGCATCGCAAATGAGCTAATTGTGTCTGTATTTTTATCACAGTTTCAACGTAATGCCTCTTTTATTTTATGTATGATATTTATATGCCAATAAAGTCCTTTATTATTTTATAATCCTTAACAACATTCTGATTTGAACAAAAAGCATGCCTTGGTAATAAGCCTTTGAGGATATAGAGTGATACACATGCCTCAGAAATTCATTGAATATTCTTGATTTCCCTTGATTCCTTTGCATTTTTTTTTCAGGCTATAATCAAATTCAGTCAAATTTATAACCTGCATAAAAGATGTCATTCTGCTAGAATCAACCAAGTTATACCTCAGATGCCCTTGACTCTCTCGAAGTACTGCTTATAAAGAGGAAAAAGTGAAAGTACCAGTGCCACAGAATCAAGACTGCAGAGTAAATAGTTAAAGGGTAACAATTAAAGGTAGCTGTTCTCATACATCTCCAAAGGCTTCAAGAAACATGCTGAAAGCTAAGTTATTACTCCTAATAAATCATTCATTATTAGGACAAATGACGTATATGGTTACATGTTTTGTTTAGCAGTGGTTCCCAAATTTTTGAATTAAAATTTGAAGCAAACTTCATTCTTACAACCCAAAATGATTGCTTTTTAAATGCTCAAGGAGGGAAACTACAGTATCCACCTTCACAGGAGCCTATTATATACAGGTCGAGCCTACTTATCGGCAGATTTTATATCCATTTTATACCTCAATACGGGTCCCCCAAATCTTCATTGACCCCAATTCAACCCATGCTGAAGCCTCCAAAGGCAACCAGAGCTGTGCTCCAGTTGCCTCCAGAGGCTTTTCTGAGGCCTGTGGAGGCTGCATGCAGCTTCCTTGGGCTTCAGAATGGTCTCCAGAGGTCCTAGAAGGAAAATTCTAGATTTTGGACAAAAACTGGATGTGCCCTTCTAAGACCTCCAAGAAGCCTTTCTGTGACCCATGGAGGCCCACATGGCCTCCACAGGTCTCAGAATGGCTCCAGATGTGTTCGGAGCCTCAGTGGAGTGGAAAACCGCAGATGCCATTATCTGTGGTTTTCTGTATCTGTGTGTGTGTGAGAGAGAGGGGGGGGAATGGATGCCACATCTCTAAGAGCCACAACCAGAAGGCCCCAGGATAAAAAACGCCATGTGAGGGAACCTGGGAAGTAGTTTCAGTTTTGCATCGGAAGTCTGCTAGAATGGTTGACTTGTATGATTTCTTGGTCCTAGGGCCAGAAGGCCTAAAAACAGTTTTCATATAAACTGAGCTGAGCTTAAATGGTGCTTTGTTTTGTTTTTGTCAATCTAATTTTATGTACCAGGCTTTTCCAGTGAGCTGAAAGCACTAAATAATAGAGTTGTTGAAAGACATACGCTGGGTGCTACTCTTCGCGCATGTTCAATAGAACTCACTCCCTATGTTGCTGCATGAATCAGTCTTTGGAGGCCTGCCTCCTCTGAAGCAAAATCTTTCTGCCAGGCTTCTGTTTTGAAAATATGAGTACTCCAATTACATTTTATATCACAGTGCATCAGAGTTACCCAAACTCAGCAAAACCTGTCCAGAAGAAGAAAAAGCTTGAGAGGTAATGAATCATGCAGACACATTGGGGAGACTTCTATATGGATGGGTACACAGGATGGGTAAACAGGAGACATCAATTTTTTAATTCTTTTATTTTGTCATGATAATTTGTAGCTCTTGGCACCCAACTACTATGCACCTGGCGCCAGAGTATGGTGTCAGTTAGATGAAAGGGAGCCAAATACAGACGTCCCCTAGTATCCATGGGGAATACATTCCTGCCCCCCTGCAGATACTGAAAACTGCAGATAAGAGGAACCCCTGTAGTAAGTATAGGGTTCTCCACAGCCCTTCCCCCACAACCATTTCCTTGTCTTTTATTTTTAGCCTGGTGCCAAAGCAGCATGGTTCTAGCTTTTAAAGGTAAAGGTTTCCCCATGACCGAATGGTCTAGTCGTGACCGACTGTAGGGGGCGGTGCTCATCTCCGTTTCTAAGCCTGTAGAGCTGGCGTTTGTCTGAGGACAAGCCTCCGTTGTCATGTGGCCGGCATGACTATATGCCGTAGCACACAGAACGCCTTCCCACCGAAGTGGTACCTATTTATCTACTTGCATTTTTACATGCTTTCAAACTGCTATGTTGGCAGGAGCTGGGACAAGCAATGGGAGCTCACTCCGTCATGCACAGTGGTGTCATTCAAATGATTTAGGAACAGGAACTCACTTTTGAGTTCAAATTCAAATGTTGAAAACAAACAAACCCGGAAGCAGCCACAGAGCCCGTTAGGATCCGGAACACCCGTTCTGGTCCGTTCCCCCTGAATGACATCACTGGTCATGCAGTCTTGAACTCCCAACCTTCTGGTCAGAAAGCCCAGCAGTAGCAGATTAACCCACTGCACCACCATGTCCCTGGTATAATTTGTCATAGGGGCAAGCAAAATCAAAGAAAGCCAAGACTGTGTGTTCCTCGTCCCCTTGTTTCCTTCTCTGCATGTAAGGGGAGACAGATTTTCACTGTTACTTTTGGACCAACCAGAGTTCCCGATTATCTCTAACTTTGGGAGAACTGTGGTTTGTTCTAACTGTGGCCAGTTAGCTAAACAGCATCCTGCTGGTTTATTGTCTAACAGTTGCAACAAACTAGAATTTCCACAAGTTCCAACGTAATAAACTACTCTAGTTTGTTATCAGGTGAAAGCTTTCAATGAGCATCCCTTGTACATGAAGGAGGAGAAGGGCGATGGAGTATACAAGGCTGAGATTCACTTCTCTTCAGGTCACGACTGTCTTTCAGAATGTGACTTTTTGGGTAGGACTGATGATAAACTCCACCTAGCTTTTTATTCTCTGAAGTAAGAAGCAGGCAGACTGCAGCCTTTCTTCACATTTGATGCTCTCTCAGAAGAGATGTAGAGATTAATAAAATGTATCTGATATAGCAGTTAAGAACTATATACTATAGACCCTTTTGCTTTAGCATAATGTAAACATATTAGATTTCTTATTGCAGTGGCAATATGGGTGTACTGCAGTCATAAAACTGTCGTGCTAAATACATAAAGAGCTGTTTTGCTTTAACTGCTTTCTTGTTTGCTCTGTTTTATGGCATTATCACATCTTTATAAAAATGATTCAGTACAATAATAGTGTCCCAGTTTCTGTTCTAAACCACATCCTTGATTGGTTCAGAGTTTCTGGGTTTTTGGTGTGTGTGTGTGTGTGTGTGTGTGTGTGTGTGTGTGTGTGTGTGTG
>JAJKFI010000010.1:11481264-11583730 GCA_029204185.1 Lerista edwardsae
TTGATTGATTGATTGATTGATTGATTGATTGATTGATTGATTGATTGATTGATAATAGGTTACCTCAGAATGCTAGATGCAGGAGAGTGGCAGCGAGATACAAGTATCTGGTGGTCTTGTGTACTCCCTGAGGCATCTGATTTGTTCCAAACTAGAGCACAGTTAAGTTTAATATTTGACTTTTTTAAGCTTCAGCATTTCTGGATGCCTGTAGATTTTTCTCAGGTTAAGTTTAATTCATTTTTCAGTTGTTTTGTTTTACAGCCCAATCCTAAGCAGTGCTGGAGCAGGCAGGCTGGTGGGACTGCATTTTATCCAGTGCTGCTTACAGGGAGAATGGAGCTTCCCCTATGGGCTCCTTGGATCATGGGCGCAGATCCAAGGAGATGATAGCACTGCCCAAATCAGGACCATGCGACCTGGGGATGTGCTTAGGATTCAGAAAGTCAATAAGTGGTTTCCAATTATTCAGAAAAGTGTTTACTACCTTCTTTTAAATAAAATAATAAGTTTATCCATTTCTGTGAAGTCCAAAACTTTTATCCCCCATTTTTCAACGAAGGTATTTCTGTATTTTTCCAGTATTGTTCATAAAGTATTCTTGCTACATTTGTCATATATAGAAATACAATTTCCAATTTTTTTAATCCAAATGTTCATCTCTTATACCTAAGTAGGTAGGGCTTATTTTGATTTAGAGTTTTATTTCATTGTTAGTCTAAGGCTTAGATTAAGTTGAAGTATATCATAATTTCATTTTTATTGTGACACTATCATTGTGACACTCTCTAAAAAATACTTTGCATAATTCATAAATTGAGATTTGTTTGTTTGGCTCTGTTGAAGAACCATTTGGTTTTTACATTGCTGGGTACAGAGTGACATTTAGTGGCGGTTCATATTATTGCAATTGTTTTAATTTCTATTTTGGTTTAATTGCTGTAGTTCTTTACAATTATCCTATTCAGATGTCTTAAATAGGGGATGACATTAATGTATGAGGGATTTGGATCACAACAAAATGTAGTGTCCCAGATAACTATATGGCAGTGGTTCTCAAACTGTGGATTAGGAACCACCAGTGGATCACAAGCTGATTTTTGGTGGGTCGTGAAATATTTTTGAAACAATAATTAAAAAAATACTTTGCAAGCCCCCTTGCCTGATTTGCATTAAAATTATTATGCCAATCTGTGGGTACCCTGGAAAGACTGTAAAAGTTTGGGGAAACAGTCCCTGCATTTCTAAGGAGAGTCTAGCAAATGTCTTCACACACATACTATATGTAAGGTCTCTATTATTAAGGTTTATTAATAATAAAAATATTTCTTTCTAGATTGCTTTTGTCTAATAGGTTTCGATAGATTGTCATTTTTTAACAGTGAATCCCAGTTCTAAAACGTTTGGTAAGCACTGCTGTATGGGGTTTGTGTATGTAGAACTTGGCATGGGTTCTGTATACTGTACAGTAAACAGTGTTGACCATGCGGAGGTTTGAGTTGAGGTCAATAGGTGTAATCCCAATCCCCCTCCCCTGATTTGATACCACTATTATACAGAGTGTCTGTGAGTGCAATCCTAACCTGGTGTTAGGTCAGCACAGTTAGGCCAGCAAAGTTTGACTGGCACAAGCGCCACCGTAAAGCATGTTTGGACCACGCTTGGAGTCAGGGAGGATGGCGCATTGTATGCTGGCCTCGCTGAACTCCGAGAGTGGTCCAAACATACTTTACAGTGGCCCTTGTGCTGGTCAAACTTTGCTGGCCTAACTGTGCCAGCCTAACTCCAGGTTAGGATTGCGCCCCATGTAACAGAGATTAAGGGAGCAATCCTAACCAACTTTCCAGCACTGACCTAGCTGTGCCCATGGAGTTGTGCCAACGAGGCATGTCCTGCATCCTACAGTGTAGTCACAGAGGCCTCCTCAAGGTAGCGGAATGTTCATTTCCTTACCTCAGAGCTGCGTTGCACTTACCCCCAGTGCTGGAAATTTGGTTAGGATTGCACCCTAAGCCCCTGGGCATGGTCCATAGAAGTTTCAGGGAGATTTGAGGAAGAGCTACTCCTGAATGGTTTCGTGCGATTCAAGGACATGTGGTCACTAGTGGCAGAGGAGGTAGTGCATCACCTGACCCAATACCTCACGTGACCCAGGCTGCCAAACTCTGGTCGTGTACAGAGTTGCCCTGTGGTCTCCGGAAGACATTAAAAAAAACTGCTGGAAGTACTTTTCTAAGGCCCGAAGGCTTAGAAGGCATTCTGAGGGCTGGCCATGCATGGAGAGGGGTTGCATCTGGAGATGCCTGGAAATGTTCCAGAAACTTCCGGATCATGGGGTGTTGTAATGTTCTGTGCCTCACTGGCACAGAACATCATGGCACACCCCTGACAGGATGAGATTCTTCAGGTCCCTCCACATTGCTGTTGCTGAATGGTTGAGACTTCTGTTTGAGTCTAGCAGCAAAGTAAAACATCTGCTTATTTAATGAAAGGGGAGAAGAGGGTCAATTCGCAAAAGAAAGTAGCAACAGTGAAGAGCAGTAGAATGTCAACGAAATGGGTAAGTTGCTGAGTTCCAGCAGTCAAACTCTGAGTAAGTCTTTACTTTCAGTGCAGTGTTGGCGCTAGATTGCTGAATGCTGTGGAGCAAAGCCCTGACCTGGTGCCCTCCAAATCTGACTGGCCACCAGTGGCATACAAATAGGGGAGCCAAGGAGCCCATGGGCCCTAGATGCCACCCCAGAGGGGTGATACCACTAGGTACCAAAAAAAACTGTTTTAATGAATAACACATCATGTTATATATCATTCAATATGGAATTTCATGAGGAATGAAATGAAACAAACCAGAATGTACTTTCTTAATTTTATCAAAAGTTATGGCCCCCAAACTAGAAACCAAAAATACAGCTTATGTAAAAATTGTGGTTTGTTAAAATCGTGGTTTTTAGGAATAATACCATCATGTTAGAGATCATTTGATGCAAATTATCATGCAAAATGTAACAAAAAATTGAAATAATAAAATTTAAAAACTGTAGTGAAATATCTGCTTTCTAGCAAATATTATGGCCAAAATATCACTTTCATATAAAAATTGTGGTTTGTTAAAATCACTTTTTTTAGAAATAGTATGTTCGTGCTATATATCATTTGATGCAGAATTTCATGCAGAATGTGATGAAAACAAACTGGAGTTAAATATCTGTATTCTATGCAAAGTTATAGCCAAATAACCATAAAACAAAAATACAAATGTCTTATTTAACAAAAAGTACATTTCCTTAACTCAAAACAGATCAGTGATTGTTCAAAGAGCCAATGAGATGTTATTATGATACAGCATGGAACCAAAGGTGTTAGTAAGGTGATACCATCGGGGGGAGTGAGTGACACCACTAGTTACACTAGTGACCAGAATTGTAGAAATTTAGGAATAATACCATCATGTTATATATAATTTGATGTGTTGTAAGAAAATTTTGTGTCAAGTTTGAGCCCTACAGGGTACTGTAGTGACTAGTTTGTGATTGGTTAACAGTGCCACTCTGGTGGACCAATTAGGCAACAGTTTAGACCTTGACTGTAGCTAGGCCATGAAGGTATTAGTAACAGGAGGTGGCATGACATCATTTTCTTGAAGCCACATGGGTCAACCAATATGGTTGACTCAGATCATTGCCACCAAGGAGGATTGCCACAAATTCACGAATCAAAATCTCCCTGCATGTGTGTAAAAGTTAATATCAACCTTTTTAATCATGCCTGCGTGTTCTGCATACGGGTGTGCGAATCGCTGTACGAAAAATGGGATTTAATTTCCATGGAAAGATTCATGTATTCACATTACATCGGTTCAATAAAACTACAGTTCACTGAAACAATGAGTGCATTATTTTTGAAGCTGTGTAATTTCTTGTTGTTCCTAGCAGTCTTATTCACCATTTTCAGACACCCACTGTTAATGGTCTAGAAGGAAAAAAAAAATATTTCCCCCCTCCTTTTTTCCCCCTTCCCGTTTACACTTTTTTTTCCACCTTCCATTTTCTACTGTAATATTCTCAAAATTCTGAACATTAACAGAATTTGTTTTTTTGGGGGGGGGGAATGTAGAAGTTTAAAAAATACTCTTAATAGTCTAGAAGTAAAAAAGAATTACTCTCATATTGACAACTACTTGTGTTATGAAGAGATTTTAATGTAATTTGTACTGTATATTGTATTTTTATATTGTTTTTAATCACTGTTTTTAAATTATGATGTATTTATTCTGTTTGTAATTGTTTTTTGTAAAGCCGCCTTGAATGCCTTTTTAGGCAGAAAGGCGGGGTAAAAATCTTTAAAATAAAATAAAATAAAATAAATAATTTTCCTATATATTTATCTAATTTTTGCCCACCCTCCCCTTTTGTTTCTTTCCTTCCCGCTCACACTTTATTTTTCCGCCTTTCATTTTCTACTGTAATATTTATGAAATTCTGAACATTATCAGAATTTTTTTTATGGGGCATGGCCATTTTATTTTTGCTTGTGTAGATTTCAAAAAATAAGTCTTCAAAACAGTGCAATCTGAGTTTAAATAGACAGCAAGTAGCATTTCGTCAGGTATGTTCAGTAATATAATTATGAGGAATTTAACCTTCTAATTGCATATTAAATCATAATAAGGTTACCAATAATGTTTCTACACAATCACGTTTTTATTTTCATAAGTTTTTATTTAAGGAATAAACTATTCAGTCCTAAACAGTACGAGCAAAGCAAACTGAAATGCTTGGAATGAGGATTGTTTTGAGTATACCAACATGGCTGCTAAGCCCGCCCCCTGGCTTCACTTCACCCCCATTAGTTCTTAAGGCATGCCGCCTCCTGTTACTAATACCTCCATGAGCTAGGCCTCCTTGAGCTAGGCCTAAAAGGAAAAAGAGAGAGAGGACAGGACCAGAGTGAAAACTGTGATGAGTAGTGTGGTGGGTGCAAAAGAGGGCTGGGTGCAGAAGTGTGCCATGTGCAGAAGAAGGCCTTGAGCAAAGGTAGGTTATAAAAGGCGGCTGCTCTCTGGTTCAGGGCTTCTTCACACACCATGTTTCCAGGAGCTTCGTGTCCTGGGGTTCCATCTGTGCTGCCTGGGTCTTTGGTCTGCCTTGGTCTCCTTAGAGGGGAGGAAGGTTGTGATTTAAGGCAGAAAGCAATGAAAGAAACTATCAGCACAATCCTAACCTGTGCTGGAACAGGCCAGCCAGCTGGTCTAAACTGTATCCAAGCACAGGTAAGGACTGTTCTAGTGGTCGACATGGGGCAAAGGCAGCGATGGGATCTAAAAACGACTTGGGGGAACGGAGGGCGGGACTTAGACGGGACTACCGGATGGGCTGCCAATCAAACGGTAGCCCCGCCTAAGTCCCGCCCTCCATTCCCCCAGGTCGCCCCAGTCAGGCCAATGGGGCTGCTCAGATCTATGCGCCCTCTATTTAGCAGGAGCAAGTCGGAGCGCCCTGCTGCTGCCTGGGGCCGCACGGCCCAGGGCCGGGGGGTTGGATGTGGCCTAATGCCTGCATCTGGGCTCCTCCCCCTCCCCCAGCTGCCCTGCCCATGGAATTGTTCTTCTTCTGGCTTCTAAAAATTCAGGTAAGGAGTCTGGAAGTGGTTCCCCAAACAATTTCAGGTGGGTTGCAAAGCACCTAGAGCAGCCATATTGAAAATATGGGTAGGTGGGATGCTGGAAAGGGGGAGGGCTGTGTGGGTGTTTTGCTTGTGTCAGGTTGTAAATAGGGGTGTTTTTTTTTCCTGCTTCACTTTGCTATTGGAAAATGGCTGTGAAATCACCCAATTTATTGCTGCAATCTAAGGAACGTGGCAGGCTCTGGCATCACAATGATGGCACTTCTGACCATGACATCACTTCTGGTGGGTCCCAGATAGATTGTCATTCCAAAAGTGAGTCCCGGTGCTAAAAAGTTTGAGAACCACTGTTCTAGGGGGCAGCCTTGCCCACTGGGGCTCACTGAAACAGTTGTAATAGCATTGCATGCAGAGGATTGTAGTTTTAGATTGGGAGCAAACGTTCTTGTGTAGAGCAGGGCTAAATTATTATAACCTTATACACCCTTATCTGGAGCAAATCTTATGGAACTTGCTTCTGAGTAGACATGTCTACAATTGCAGTGCAAGTAAACCTCATACGGGGCGGAACTGTAGCCTCAGTCTAGGACTTCCCTCCTACTAGCCCCAGACTCTCTGTTTGACTCCAACTCCCAGCAGACCCTGCAACTTGAAGCCGTTTTCCTTTCTCAGTCAAACACCTACGCTCTCCCTTCCGCCCAGCAACAAATCTGACGGATTTGGGGGCAACGTCCCTCCTGCTGCTGCTGATAGCAAATAGGGAAGAGTGGAGGCTGGATGGGGCGGGGCCTCCTCACCCAGCCTTGGCATCAAGCAGGGAAGAGATTTGTCAGTACGCCTGGCTGTCATTGTGACGGACATGAGCCGAAGCAATGAAAAGGCGAAGGAGAATGACAGTGGGATGGAACGTGGCGGGGTGGATGCTGCGAGGGAGTGAGCTCGCGGGACGCATTGTTGCATTCGAGGGGGCATTTGGGCGGCTCTTTTTTTCTTGTGGCGGCAGCGGCACGACCCAGCTATAGCCATGGGGGCACAACTGAGTACTGTAAGTACCCGCAGTTGACGGGGGTTAGCATTTGTTCCTTTTTTTTTTTTTTTAAATCTCCCTTCCTGTTTCTGCAGCTGCTCCCCGCTAGCAAGGCCCTTGCTGGAAATTGCGTCGGGAAAGTGTCGCTCCTCCGCCCTGAAGCAACCTTTGCAAATAGCAGCGATGCGTTCACACGTTTCTGCAAGGATTTTCCCAGGGTTGCATTTCTTGGTCAACGGGCAGCACGTTTCGGGGTGTAAGGGTGTACTGATGGGCGTGTGCGCCGATTATTTGCATGAATGTCTTTTCTTTTTTGCGCCACCGCAATCTTTATTGTTGTAAAGCAACTCCAAGCGGACACGTAACTCTTTCTAACGAGGGGGAAGAATATATGTTTGAATGAGCAGGCAAAGCGTTGCTACGCATCTCCTGCTTTGTGGAGGAAAAACATCCCCACGGGCAGCGATTGAAGTAGGGGAATTAGTTGAGGATGGAGACGGCGGGGCGGACCGGAAGGATATGCTGCTGGGATCATATCTTGCAGTCTGGTGCATTCCCCCCCCCCACACACACACACACGTACAAGTAGTTGGGGTGATGTCCTCATGTTACCGCAGCTATTTCCGCCTCCTCCCTGCACGTTCTGCCTGCCCCAATCCCTGCTTATTTAAAAAAAAAACAAAGAATGAAGCCAGGTGAGGCGGTTGAGAAAGCAACTTCTCCACCTGCCTGACCCCAAGAACGAACCTGCCCCTGGCCTCGTTCAAATATAAGGGGCAGGCAAGCCAGCCGCTGGAGTCTTTCCAGCTCTCTGTCAGCCCATACAAGCGAAGGTAGCTTTTCTTGCATTTAAATGGTGGGCGTGTTGACTGCTGGAGTAGCTCTGCCTGCCTGCCTCCAAGAGCAAAGATGGCACCTGGCTTCCAGCCGGGCAAGGAGGCAGCTGGAGCAGGTATGCATCCTCGCCTGCCTGCCCACATGTGGAATCTGGCACCTGGCTTCCAACTGGGCAAGCGAGCAGCTGGAGCCTTTCCAGCTGCCCACACTAGCAAAGCAGACACCTGGCATCGCTCTCGTTTAAAGTGTTATGTGGGTGAGCGGTAAGGATGGAGTGGTTCTGTTTGTCCACCGGCCCCCACAATCGCAGCAAGCACGTAGCTTCCAGCCGGGTGAGCAGGCGGCTGGTGCAGCTCCGCTCACTTGCCTGTCTGCCCTTTAAGTGCAAGTGGAGCTGGGTATCGGCTTCACTTGCATTAAAAACCAGGGGGGGCACTCAGAATGCTGCCCCTTTTTTGCCACCCAGGACCATGTGACTCCCTGGGCCCCCTTCCAGGTATGCCACTGGGCGCTGGTATGTAGAGGCATCATCAGCAGCTCAGAAAAGTGCAGGAAGGAGTTTATGACTCAACTTGCTTTGCAGCTTTTAGTTGTTTTGCAATGTTCCACTCTAGATTTTCCTGGCCATCACCGGCTTGGAACATGCAGGCTCCACCCTTTGCTATCTGTCAGCAGGCCACGATCTTTTGAGTGATGCGATCTTTTGAGTGATACCATCTTTTGAGTGATACCGTAGCTCTTTCGAATAGATGAGAGGGAGCCTAAATGGGGAAGTGCTTTCCATGGCATAAAATGTATTTAAGACAGCATGCTATCTATAAATACTTTACTTCCTCTTTATCTGTAACAGCCAGTTAGCACAACTGAGAGATCGTTACCATAGATGTCTGAATAGACTTATGCTCCTGAACACATTGATTTAGGACGGGGGTCTGCAAACAATAAGGGTCATATATGGCCCACCACAAGATTTTATCCAGCCTGCAGCAACTCTCTTGCTCAGAGAATTTGCTGATGTTGACATTTTTACCCATTATATACTAGTTCTCAGTTCAAGCAAGGATTGTTTCTTGTAATTGTCACATTTTTCTTTCTGACTATCATGCTGATTTTAAAGACGATCCAGATAATACTTATTCATTCATTTTTATAAAACTGATTTTTTTTTTTGGCCCGCAAAAATGCATGGCCCTCAATATATGATGTGGCCCTCAAACTGAGATGTTTAGAGACCCAGTAAAGCATGTTTGCACCGCTCTTGGAGTCAGGGAGGCTGGCGCATGGAAGTTTGCCACACTCCTGGACTGGCACAAGTGACTTATGCTGCCCTAACTCTGGGTTTTATTGTAAACTTGGTATATTCATTAAGGATTATTAATTTTCACTACTGATCAAGTACTGAAATTTATATTACCAGAGGTCTGGTAATTATATTTGAACAAAGTCACTAGGGTTGACAAGGCTACATAATGTTTAGTTGGTTGATCTTTTGCAGCTTAGCTGATGATTGAAATTCACATATGCCATATGTCTGCATATTGGTGCTTGAATATCATAAAATAATACTTTTCTTGAGTACTTTAGATCTTGGCCTGGCCTCCCCTTCCCAATGGGTAGTTGCCCAAGAAAGCCCACAACTTGACAATAAACTAATAGTTTATAGTTTAGGTACGTAAATAGGCAGAGCAGCCATGAGTCTGCTCTACAATCTCGCACAATTTTTTGTGAATTTGCTCATTGGGTAGCATTTGCATAGCTTGGTCCAGAGAGATGCATACTTTTGCTCCAGAGCAAGAATGCTTTCTCTGAAGTTACTGTTGCCCACTGACGAGAGCAAAACTTTTTTTCCCTAGTGTTCATGGCCTACCACTCAGATAGTTGCAACTGTATGTGTTCATTTCTGGTAAAATAAAACACGTGAATCATATGCCACATAATTCAGAATATTTAGACTTCTTAAATCTTTCTTGGCTTGTGTCTTGGCAACAATAGCTTGGCCTTGATCAGCTGCGGTGAAATTCATTACTATGGTCATGGCTGAAAGATAAGTCCAGATGTATACAATGTCCAGGTGAAAGTCCAGATGTATATAATGAAGAAAGTGGTGCTTATCACAGTGCATTCAGTTTCCCTTGAAGTTCCTACACCTGAGAAGGATCTCCTAAATTTACTCCAAGCTTAGCTGGCAAACTAGAGGGTAGCAGTCGCAGGCAGATCTCACAATTGCTTGCATGCATTTCATTGTTGTGAAGGTTACTGGCTTACATACTCTCTATAATTCTGAGTGATTTGGGGAAGCCCAATGGGCAGCCCAGTCCTCCCTAGTGATAGCACAACCAGGTTGTATCCAGCACTGGAGCCACCTGGAGGTCTCCTCAGGGTAAGAGGATATTTGTCCCCATACCTTGACTAATTCCCCAGCCAGCCCTATGGGGTTACTCAGAACTCTGCCAGCTATTTAGGTGACAAAGTCTGAGCAGTCCTGTGTGGGGCTGCCTAGCCCAAGATGGGGTTTGGATATGGCAGAGGAGGCCTCTGTTAGTCCTGCCCACCTTCCAGGGCCAATCTGCCCCTCTTTCCACCCTCTTTAGCCCAGAAACGCCCCTTCCCTGCCTCCGAAACTCCCCTCTGCTGCTTGGTGCAAAACTAATCTCTGCTAGTGGCCACTTGCCATCAAGTGCTGGCAGGCTGGCACTGCCTCCTCATTAGTTGTCAAAATGCTTTACGGCAGTTCTATAATGGCTTGTGCCAATGTAGCAACCGCTGTGCCAAGTTAGGATTGCCCTGTGAGAGAAGTACGTTCCTCTTATTGGGACCATAGTCTAGCAAATGGGTTGTCTTTGCAATGTAGATGTTCAGCCCCTTCTTGCCGGCTCTCTGTCTGTGGCCATTGCGTCTTCTGAATCTTCTATCCGAAGATGCCCATTTATTTTTACTATGTAAGAATGCCTACCCCAGACTGGTGAGGGAGGGACAGTGTGTTCAATAGGTTTCATCTTAAAAATTGGTCACTTGTGTTTAATAAAAGCTAAACCCAGTGGTGTCATCTACTCTCTTGCAGACGGAACGCTGGGCAGGACTTAGAGTGATCGACAGCCCGTCGACTCACTTCTGCTTGTTCGCGCTCCCCGTGAGGCTTTCCCTCGCCTCTGAGGGAGCGTCTGCTCGCCAGGGGGGGATGGGTGGGGGGCGCGCCGGGTGCCTGGGCGAGCAGGCGCCCCCTCCAAGGGGAGGGAAAGCCGCGCGGGGAGCGCGAAGAAAGCGGAAGTGAGTCGACGGGCTGTCGATCACTCTAAGTCCCGCCCAGCGTTCCGTCTGCAAGAGAGTAGATGACACCACTGGCTAAACCCCCAACTGCTGTTGGGTGTCTTCCTTGGGGGTGGTGCAAGGGTAATAGGCTACCTTAGAATGCCAGATGCAGGGGAGTGGCAGCAACATACAAGTGTCTGGTTGTCTCATGTGCTCCCTGAGGCATCTGGTGGGCCACTGTGAAATACAGGAAGCTGGACTAGGTGGGCCTTTGGCCTGATCCAGTGGGGCTCTTCTTGTGTTCTTAAGAAAAATATATGAAATGCATCTTTTGAGCATAGAAATATGCTAAAAGACAAAAGGATTTTATTGCAGAAATGGTTTTGATAGGCTTGCATGTGTTTAAAACATGGTCTGTTACAGTAACCTTTGGCTTCATTTGGCAGCCTGCGTGTGCCAGTATTTTTCTTAGCTGGCACTTTCACACCCCCTCCCCGTCACCCTCCCTCTGATCAGTCATTGCTTCTTCCAAAACACATGCGCTCAAAGCTTCAATTCTGAATCTACCACACCCTGAAACTGGAGCCAAGAATCCTCACTGATGAGCTGGTTAGTCTTGAAAGCTTTAAGAATAGAATCCTTCTTGGCTTTGTTTATTTTCCTAAAGAAAATTATTTCCATAGCATAAAGGAGGGGGAAAAACAACTCTGTACTGTTGTCCTTCCCAACAATGTTTTGGCTAGAGTGTTTTTTTTTTAAGGATTTCAAAGTTCTGGAAGTGTGAAATTTAACGTGGCTGTCTTGCCCCATTTTTTTGTTCCTCTTTGTTTCTCATTGGGAAGGGGAACTGTGGAATTAAACTGTGGAACAGAATTTCCCCTCTTCTTGTAAATGACGTTCATGAGAATATTTATTTTAACTGAGTATAACAAAGCTATTTTCACTCATCATTTATAAATGGGTGTTTTGGTTGTGGTGTTTAAATTAAATCTTAAAACTTATCTGAATCATCTTTTTGAGGCTAAACACAGCAAATCATTTGGTATGAACTTGAAATTGGCATAGTGCTGTTCTAGTCTAAAACTAGACAGGAATGTGGACAGAACATTATTTTGAAAGAGGTGCATGACCGCTCTATAAGAACAGTCTGGAAGAGCTCTAGTACAAAGGGTTCATTTCTATCTTAACTCCTTTCAGTATATAATTCCTTTGCATACCCAGCTACCATAATCTATTCAAATGCAGTAGAATGCCTCCACTGCTAATACTTGAACATAAGTGCTTTCCAACAGTATTCATGGGCTGTAACAATATAGCAAGTCCTCACTTAAAGTTGTTGCGACTTTAAACAACTTTATAAAGAAACTTATTTTAACGTAGCCTAACAGATGTACATAAACAAGAGTTGCATTATTTCAAAATAGTTCTGATTGCGAAAAATAATTAAATTTCTAAATAAAAGACCCCAAATACTTCTATTATTAGATATTTCAATATCTAATAATAGAAGTATTCCTGAGGGCTTTCTGAGCTGGAGAAAACCCACGCAGACATGGAGAAACAATGCAGACTCCACACAGGCAGTATAGTAGCCTCAGCCAGGAATGGATTTTGTTCTCATTAACTTTATAACAACGACTTTGAAAGAAACAACTTTCAAACAGCTTTTTTAAAAAAAGCTATTTCACTTATACAGAATTAGGGCAAATTGCCCCCCCCCCTTTATCTTTAAACTAAGCTCTGTCATATCAGATTGCACACATGATTCTGCCGTTTTTCAGGGTTACCAACCTTTTAAGACAGAAGAACTTGGTGAATAAAAAATACAGTACAGTATAAAATGGCAGTGCTCTGGTTAACAGTCAGGTTAACCAAGCCTGCTAGGTTTCTGAAATAGAAAATGTGGCAGTGTATTTTAGATGGCTGATGTACTTTATCTCCCTCTGTTTTTCAGGCAGTGGGTTGCAAAGCACATAGGACGGCCATATTGACAATATGGGAAGCAGAGATGCTGGAAAGGGGGAAGGGTGTATGGCTATTCTGCTTGCGTCAAGGTTGTAAATAGGTTTTATTCTTTCTGATTCACTTTGCAATTGGAAAATGACTGAGAATCCAATTTATTGCTGTGGTCTCAGGAAATCAGCAGGCTCTGGGGTCACAATATCGGCACTTCTGGTGGGTCCTGGACAGATTGTCATTTTAAAAAGTGGGTCCCAGTACTAAAATGCTTGAGAACCACTGATTTAGAGAGACAGTGCAGAATGTAATATGCAAGTGCTAAAGTGGCACTGTACTCAGTTCTCCCAAATTACTTGAACCCTCTCTCTTCCCTCTTTGCTTCCTTTACTGACCCTCTTGTTATACTTCTTAGTGATTATTCAACGGACATTACTTATTTGGTGGCGGAATTTTTATTAGCAGTATCCAAATCTAAACCCAAAGCTTAAACCATCTCACTTACCCTATAGCCGAAACTTTTTTTTTCACTTGTACTTATCTTTGTAAATGTAATGCCAATAAAGGTTTCTAAAATCTAATCTACTCAGTTCTCTGTGTTCCTGCTGATCTGAGAATCAAAGCAAAGTTGAGTTTATGAGAACTGCCACCTTGGCACTACATTGTTTTCTGTACAAGTTGCAATAATCCTGCCTATGTGCCACAGGTTCTCATAAAGACTTCAGCAGTGGGTTAGCACCTCTGAATAAAAAAAAATTGATGAAATTTCATTGGGCGTCCAATACGTAAAAGCAGGATTTCCTTTTTGACTCAAGGCAAGGAGAGAGGTCTTGATAGTGCTGTGTTGTGTTTCTGCAACTCTTATGATATTGATGATGGATGATATGGAGGAGCTAGTGATGTAGAAAGTTGTTGGTCATCTGCTGAGATTATTTGGATCTCACTTTTAGAGCAATTTTAAGCATCAGGAAGGCTTGCAGAGAAAGCTGTGCATCTCCCAGATCCTCCTTATGGCCAGCGCTACCCTCCAGATATACTTACAAACCCCTGGGTGCCTTCCGGCATCATGATTGCTGTGGCATAGACTGGACACCCTCCCCAGTCCCTGCCCTTGCCAGCACTTACCTACAGTCCCAATGTCTGGGTAGGACCCTGGAACTGCTGTTCTAGAGAATACTGTTCTGCACCCCTTTCTCAAAGCCAGCGTTCTTGAAGAGCTAGAGAAAAGCAGAGACCGTGCCATTCTCTCTTGCTGCTGCTGCTTGAGCCCAACTGGGGCTTCTGCTCCTATTTTATTTTTACTCTTCTGGTGTAGGGGTTGGCAATGAAGGCATTCTCTCAAACATCCTTGCTGTTTGACATGGTCATCCAGGCACCTCTGGGAAGGAAATTCTGTGGCTTATTTGGAGCTCGGAGCCTGACTCTTGCTGCCTTGAATCACATTCTGGGGAACATCTCTGTTACTTTCAGGAAGAAAAATGAAAGTACTACAGAGGCTTATTCCACCCCACCCAACCCCCCAAAATGCAATGTAATGGGGAGCTGCAGCCAATGGCTGCATAGGGAGCCATAGGTCAAGGGAGCCATAGGTCAAATATTTAGTCAAAAACAGCTGTGGCATTTGCAGTATGGTACTGACAAGCCATATCTGCAGCACAGTTGCAGCTTAAAGGACGCAGGGAACATATGCCCTAATACAGGGGTGGCCAACCTTTCAACTTTAGGTTCCTGGGCCTAAAGTTGGGCCTAACTATTGGGTAGAGGAGGAAATTTAAACAAATGCAGCTTCTGTGAGATGAAAAGCTGCACCTGCGCCCTAAAATTGAAAAGTTGGCCACTCTGCCCGAATACATGCTCAAGCTTAGTTTCTTTGAATTTGGAAGTATCCCTTCTCATAAGGGTTTATTCGTTTCCCAAAGCTCACACAGGTGTTCATTATTTTTTTCAGAGATGGGGATAGAATTAAAGTGTGGCTTTAATAATATGAACATTATTGTGGGTGCAGCACAGTCACCCATAAAGTATTGTTTGTATTGGCTGTCTTAGGAAAAAAATACTGACTGTGCTGTGGCTTCCTAAATTTGCTGCTCCTGCTGTTAAATCTTATACAACATAGGTCAAGGTATATAAAGTTATTTCTCATTTATAGTTTGTGCTTTTTTTCTTGTGTATTGCAGTTGGGACGAATTGCGATGTCTCCAGTTTATTTTTTGTTCAGCTTGTTCATGAGGCTCTTCTCAAAGTCTCGACCTGCCATTACCCTGGAGAATCCAGACATAAAATACCCATTAAGGCTGATTGACAAAGAGGTAATAATTCATATTTGCAAATTGGTTCTCGTCTTTGGTATAGAACAATATATATATATGCCCATGCACGTGGGGTGGGCGGTAACAACCTCTGTATAGAGATGTAACTGTAAGATTATAGTAAATGCACAATATTTCTTCATCCTTCATGGAGGAGCTTAATAGTTTAATGGTACTCCAAAACCCATGTGTTTTTTCCGCCAATTTATACACTCAGAAATATCACTCGGTGCAGCCGTCCTACTAAGATAGCTTTTCAGAGTACACTTGGACTGGAGTGTACTGTTCCCCCTTGGTTCAAGTTCTCTGATTGTGATAAACTAGTCTGTCCAGGAGAACCTAACTTTCTTCTTGACTTAATGACGCAAATTTAGCATGCTCTGTCGTTGGATTACCGCAATGTTAAGGCTGTATTCCTATAGGTCCTTGGGAGTAAAATTCATTACATATAGTGGGACTTCTTAGTAAACATGTATAGAATAGCACTGTAAGTGGTGTCATGCATGTACCATTGAAGGTCTTGCACACAGATGAACTTCTATCCTATATTGTCCAAAGCAGCTCTAAATACCACCATGTTCAAACTGCACCAGTTCACCCATTCAGATGGTAGTCACTGAGTGTTGCACTTGCCAAGTGGCTGGTGCAAATCTTGGCAGCCCTATGCAGGCTTTCAAGCCCTGGAAAGGGAACAGGATTTGATCTACACCAATGCTGCTACACTTGGGTCTGATCTTGCCCTCCCACACCTGGTTACACCCATCCTCATTTTGCCTTTCCCCTGCGCTCTCCAAGTCTCTGTACAGCCCAGCAGTAGCTTACCTACTCTGTTGGGGGCTCTGTTTGGATCTGTGCTGGCAGGACAGCGCAGGCTTTCTGCCGGTGCGCCTTACACTCAGAGTACTGCAACATGCTTCATGACACCTTTGCTCTCCGTAGGCTGGCACAGCAACCATTGTGTCTGTGTTGGTCTCAGTTGGGAAGGATGGCACCCTATTCACACTCACTTGTGAGTAAACAAAGTGGAATTAAGTGGGACACCTTCACTGAAACTTGAAGGGATTTTTTTATTTAGGTTCTTTTCTCCCCCTGCCCCATGAATAAGCCTGTGTGTGTGTGTTAATCAAATAGTTTTCAGTATTGTCTATTGGTTATAAATGTGTAGAATAGAAGAAAATTAAGTTTGAGAAGACCGTGTCTACATTTGGTGTTTTTCAGGACATGATTATTCTTCTATTCTGCCTTTCAGGAGATCAGTCACGATACCAGAAAATTTCGTTTTGCACTTCCATCTCCAGATCACATTCTCGGCCTCCCTATTGGTATGTTCTACATTAAAGCATAAAAATTCCTTTTTTCAAAGCAGCATACATGCTATAGTCTAGAAGGTGATCGTGCGGTAGAATTAAATGGAAATCTAATTGACAGGATAAACTTTGAATCGCACGAGAAGTGAGCATGTAGGAAGCACAGAAGTAAAGCAACAGAGTGACCTCCAGCTTCCTTTTACTTTAACAGTTGGCTATCCTTATCAGTGGGCACAGCATTGGCAGACTTGAGTATCCCTGGTTGCCAAGCCTGCAGCTGGAGGGCCTCTGAGGACCGCCTGGACGTGACCAGGAGTGGCTTCTGGTCATATCTGGGGCATATTTTGCGCTGCAGGGAGTCTCCATAGAACATAGAACCTCCATAGAACATAGAACCTCCATAGAACATAGAACCTCAGGTCTGCAGAGGCCACGCCTGCTGGGCCTGTAATTTCCCAGGTCTTCCTTTTTCCCCCTTTTAAAAATTGGGACCACATTAGCCCACTTCCAGGCTTGCGTTCATAGGTTACATTGTCACAGTGTGCTTTAGGCCTTGGGAGTAAGCGTTAGAATTACAATGTTAGAATCAGCGGTGTCATGCAGCCGGAATGCTGGGCGGGAGGAATGGTGAGCGGCAGCCCACCCGTTGTGTTTTGGTCCGTTTCGCCGTCTTCCCCGCCCCCGTGGGGAAGGACCGGAACGCAACGGACTGGAATGCAATGGGCGGGCTGCTGCTGCTCACCCGTTCCTCCCGCCCAGCGTTCCGGCTCCATGACACCGCTGGTTAGAATAACTTTCTATGACTGGTACAAGGATGCATAGCTTTTTGCCTTTTTTTTTTTTTTTAGCAAAATAGTCTTTAAATGTCAACCTACTTGCTTTTGGACTCACTTTTAGGGCAGCATATTTACCTTTCTGCAAGGATTGATGGGAATCTGGTGATCAGGCCTTACACACCAGTCAGCAGCGATGACGACAAAGGTTACGTGGATCTTGTTGTCAAGGTGAAAGCTGTCAGCTTTGGCTGCTGGTTCCTCTCCGGTGATCATAATTTGAAGTATTGCTTTACATTGATTCCTATGTGATATCCAGTCTTATTTGTACATGAATACCCTCATTCATGGATGCTCACCACCAGCATGACGGTGTGCGGTAGTGATCAATCTGAATGTATGTGTTGTGCAAAACAAGCTTCTTTATCACTCCCAATCAAAATTGAATCTAGTTTTTTTTAACTAAACTACCGTATATGCTCATTTGTAAGTCAGAAAAATTATGCCCAGAAAACATGGACTTGTACATGGGTTAAAATGGTAAATGCATTGAGTCACATGATGGACAGAGCAAGGCCCTAGACCTCCAGTGGAGCAAAGCAGGCTGCAGAATAGGCCTGTAACGCCCCCACCCACATGTTGCTTTTTGAATGCTGCTTTGCCCTATACTGTCAGGAAAGACTATTCCAAACAGGTCTTCCAAACTCTACAAATGAGGGCTGCTGAACACATCCAGAAGGCCCTGCATTGCCAGTGCTGGTAAGACCCTCCTCGGCTTCAAACAAGAGCTGCTTGGATGGAGGAGGGATTGGACTGAAAAGCAGGTGGAAGGAAAACAGTATGCTGCCTGCGAGTCTGGGGACTGACATTGTTTACTTGTTAGTGAGAAGGCTGGCTTAGTGCTTTCCACTTATTGCAGGCACAGTAGACTAAGCAGGGAGAAGGGTTAGCCTCCTATCCCCTCATATTCTCCTGCCCATTCCTGGGAGCACTTTGAAAATTCTTTCCAGCAAGCAAAGCAGGGAAGGGCAGATCTAGTCTTGTATATCAACTAATCTCCTGTCCACCATTTATTTGGAGTCACCAATAAAGAATCAGACTCCGAAGACTTTCCAAGACATTTAGAGCCACTTTAAACCTCTCTTAGGCTATAGCAACAATAAAGGCACTTTTTTGGCTCACAGACTTGTTTAGAACTCAGTGTTAAATGAAATGCACCTTATTTTATTACTCTTTAATAAATAGGCAGACTGTGCAGTTCTTATGTAATAATTACTGGTAGGTCTTTTGGCAAGATCTGGTGTCGGGTAAAATCAGACAAATTTTCTAACTCAAAGAATTGCATGTACCCTAAGTTTTATCCACAAGTCAGCAAATTCCATTATTTTGGCTTAAAACTTGCTTTCAACTTATTCATGAGATCAACTTATACACAAGTATATATGGTAGTTTTAGTTAAGTTGATCTAAAAAATTTTCATCTTTTTTTTAAACAGATATATTTCAGAGGAGTCCACCCAAAATTTCCTGAAGGAGGGAAAATGTCACAGTACTTGGAAAACCTACGGACAGGGGACACAATTGATTTTCGTGGACCTAGCGGGTTACTTGTCTACAAAGGGAAAGGCATGACAGATTTTTATAAATATGTTCGTTAAAATAACTATCCCTGTATTTTAGTGCCTTTATAAACGGAGTGAGATTCTAGTCTCTTAAGTAGAGCTAAACTAACATAAAAATGCAGTATTTTATATTGGCAGCAGGATTAATCTTTGGTTTAGAAACTCTCCCTAGGAGAACACTTGGGAATTTGACTGGATATAATGGGAAATAAGTGTTCTGCACCTTTAGCAACTGTAGAAGCGAGTGGTTGTTGCTTGTTATGCAGGGATGGAGCTGCTCACCTTTCCTCTTGCACGCAACTGTTGAAGATATAGGAGCCTTGGCCTACTTGACACACGTTCACCTAATACTCAAATCTGCCAAGTAAAGTTTAAGATGTGGGATTTGGGCCTCTGAAGAAATGGTCATATCTTGATTTGAGGTCAGGATACCACAAATGTCACCAACTACAAAATAGTAATAATCCCAGAAAATTAGCATCCTTTTAAGCCTTTTGCCTCTATTGAGCCAGATAGATAACTTGCACACAGAGCTCCTGCATGAACACATGTTTATGGCATCTAGTTGATGCTCTGAATTGGGCCAATGAATACATCAGGTGTTCATGTGAATAATTAAATATAGCCTCTTTATCTTGAACATTTTGAATTGAAAACTGATGTAGCCAAAGATCCTCTTGGAGTTCTTACACCCTAACTTTCTACTGCCCTGCCATAAGAATATAAGAAGAGCCCTGCTGGATCAGGCTAAAGGTCCATCTAATCCAGGTTCCTGTATCTCACAGTGGTCTATGCCTCAAGGAGCACACAAGATACCTGCATCCTGTTGCCACTTTCTTGCATTTGGTATTCTGAGGTAGCCTACTTCCTAAAAAAACAGGAGGTTACATAAATTCATCCTGGCTTGTAACCTGTGATGGTTACATAAATCTGTCCAATCCCCTCGTAAAGGCATCTAAGCAAGGTGCCATCACTACATCCTGTGGCAAGATGTTCCACAGATCAACTACACGCTGAGTAAAGAAATATTTCCTTTTGTTGTAACTCTTCAGACACTCCCCCGGTGTTCCCCTGGTTCTGGTGTTGTGTGAGAGGGAAAAGAACATCCTTCTATCTCTCCTCTGCATAATTTTACCTATAAAGGTACAACCTTCTCTTCTGCAATTTTCCCATCCACTGATATGACTTGGCACAGAGCCATTGCAGAAGGCTCCTTTTAAGTTTCTTTAATTTAAACAAATGTTTCTTTAATTAGCAGTCAGCATTTTTTAAAAAAGCTTCTTTTACCAAGGCAATGTGGCTGTAGGCATTTTCCAGGGTTTAGAGCAGATTAGTATCCATTCTGAGATAATACCTCCTCCCATTGCTTAGGAACCTGGGAATTTTGCACTTTTTTTTACCTTGCTCTGGGGCTAAGGGAAGAAGTCTTCCCTTGATACTAATCTGCTCCAAGCCCCGGAGAATGCCTGCATCCGCATTGCCATGATAAGAGAATCTTTTTTTTAAACACTAACTAAAGGGACGTGTTCATTTTTTACATGGATTTCATTTATAACAGTTTTTGGCCTCCAAGGATTTCTGGAACAGAACCCTCGCAGATAAAAGACTTCACTGTATAGGTATCATACATGACCCCTCTCAGGTGCCTTTTTTGCCCCCTTTATTGGAGAAGATTGGGCAGACCCAAACCATGGAGGAGCTCCCCCTTCTCTACTGCCGATCTGGCAATACAATGCAAACAGACCAGCCTTCTTGGAACCCAACCAAAATCCTTTTCCAAGTTCCTGTATTCTCCTGTTCAGGAACAGATGTGGGGGAGGGAGAGATGCAGATGGAGAAGTTAGGTGTGTTGGGTTAATTCTTTTCCCCTCCACTTCCTGCATAGTAATTAAAGCTTCCGTTCATCTTTTGTCTTGTTGCTTCCTCAGGTGTCTTTGCCATTCGGCCAGACAAGAAATCTGAGCCTGTTCTTAAACATGTGAAATACGTTGGGATGATAGCTGGTGGAACAGGTATACAAGAGCATTTCCCACCTTCTTTCCTGATCCAGTTGTGGTGGGTATTGACCTGATATGCTTTCAGTTTAACATGGTCTTTTTGCCTTCCTAAAGGAATTACTCCTATGTTGCAACTCATTCGAGCTATTATGAAGGATCGAGATGATCCCACCATTTGTCATTTGCTGTTTGCCAACCAGGTAAATTTAACTCTTTATTATATGTTGGATAGATTTTTTTAAAACAATGCAATGCATGACAGCACCCTGTGAGGGCTAAGTGTGGGTGCTTAGAGGATATGAGCTGATATAAAGAGGTTGAAGCTGACTGACTTCTGCACACTTTTCTTATTCTTATCCGTGACACTTGTGTGTCTAGCAAAATCAGTCAGTTCAGCAAATTTAGTTGACTAATTTATACTGAAGCTGTAAGGAAGATTTGCGTATTCCCAGTGGCTCACTGTAGACGCTCTCTAAATGTTGAAGGCAATTTCAAATAGTCTGCAATGTACAAAGCAGTCTTTTCCATGTCTACACAGAAGTAAGACCAACTCAGTTTAATAAGAATTGGAACCCAATCCTATATTCCTCAGAGCTGGCAGTATGCTTGTGGCACCAGGTGTTTCAAAAGTGCCATAAAGAACTTCCTTGCTGATGCTATAAATGCAGTACAGGTGCTGAGGCCAGTGTAAGTTAGCGCTTAGCCTCAGTGCTGACAAGATGCCTATCTGGAGTGCTGGATGGTGAATATTGCTACAGGTTGACAGTGAGTTTTTTTTGGAGTGGCGGGAGTACAGCCTGAGGGGGGATCGGGCCCATGAGGGGGGCAGGGATGGTGGTAGTCTGCCCTGAATCCTGAACACCTTCCCAGTCCACAGAACTCAACACAGGCTGCCTTGGTTCTGTGCCTGCTTCATAGGCGATATAGATCCGAGTAGACCCATTGGGGATTTACTTGGGGAAAGGGGACAAATATCGCCTTCCCTGAGGAGATCTCCAGCAGCTTCCCTGAACCTGCAGGATACAGCTGCAGCCATTTGCCCTAGTTGAAGCTTGGGATTAGGCTGCCCATCCCAGGGAACAGTTTCTAGGATACAGCCTTAATGGAATTATTTGTCTTATTGTGACATCTGCTTTGAGATAATCTCATCCGGGAATAGCTTTCTTGTGGAAGCGGCAGCTCCTGAAATAGGTGCCTTTTAGCAACAGGTGCAGCTAAATCCTCCTTCCTCAGCAACCCCAAATACAATCTTTTGTTTGGTGCCAAATAAGTTTGCAGAGGATAACGTTGCTTCTCTGTGTACAACTGTGAGCATGACTACTCTCCTTGAAATAATTTGTTAATGGAAGGAAAATGTGTATGCCTTCCAGACTCCTCTTCCTGAGTCTTTCTTACATGACTGACTATCCTTACATGGGGCAAGAATCTCTTGCTACAATGAAATGAATTAAATGTTGCTTTGTAAGAGGGTTGGGTGGACTTCACCTAGGTGCAGTGTAGTTTTTTTCTCTCCCTGCTAGAATGTCCAAGAATCATAGGTGCATATGCTGGATTTTTGCAAAGCAAGAATGATTCAGCATCTCTGAAAAGAGTACTTGTCTCAATTTTGTGCCAAGTCTGTATATGTTCTTAATTGGACAAGAAGTGCCTTGTTGGATCAGACCAAGTAAAGTTATTCCTAGTCCATAATTCATATATTTCTATGGCTACCATTCCATTCCATTTCCAAACCTTTAATGGCATAAATAAATAACAGGCACAACACTGTAGCAATTCCTTCAAGGTACAAAGTACAAAGTATTAAAACATAAAAAAAAGGAAGTAAAATCAAAACAAAATGTAAAATCAGGGGAGAATAGTTAATTTGGAGATCTCTAATAAAAACCCAGCTACAGCGGCAGTGATTAATGGGAAATGATCACTCAAAAAAAAAGAAAGAGAGTTAGGAATGCTACCATTGCACATGAGTTTCAACCATGTGTTTTGATTTTCTAAGCAATTGACTGGGTAGGAGGTGCTGTTACTTTGTTTCTCCTCCAAAGCTATGGTTATAGTCCTTTTCCATGACATGTGGAAGGGTAGTGTGTGCCTTGAATCTTCCACAAATGTTCCATGTTTTTCACTTTCCTGCGACCTCACCTTCAGAATGTCTGCTTCAGAATGAAGCCCACAGCTGTTTAAATGTGACTCCAGCTCTAGTTGGGTTCTGGGGGACGATAGCGCAGATATCCTTGTCCATGGGGGTTCCTTGTCTTGCAGGGGTTCCTGGAATGGAACCCCTGTGAATGAGAGCCCACTCTATTTGGGGGGGGGGAGGTATGAGGTATGATTCTTTATTTCTTCCTTGGATAGACTGAAAAAGATATCCTGCTACGCCCAGAACTTGAAGAAGTGCAAGCTCGGCATTCCCAGCGGTTTAAACTGTGGTACACATTGGATAGAGCTCCTGAAAGTAAGAGCTTTACTCCTGTGATTATTGCTAATCATAATGTTTAACTCTTGAGATGCTGTTGGATGTACTATACCTAATGCTGGATTTTTTTCTGCATGTTAACAGTCAATCCCATTCTTAATATAAAACTGTGTGAAACATTAAAACCTAGGTGAACTCTACATTACAAAAAATCTGCTCATATTCTCACCACTAATGAAATATCATCAGTAGACAGTTACAGTTACTCTGGAAACAGGGGAGTTAATTACTCCTATGCATCTCTGTTCTGAAGTAAGCCGTGTTGAGTTAATGAGACTTACTCCTAGGTAAGTGTGTATGAGATTGCAGCCTAATACATTATTACAGTTAAGTGCCTTGGAGTAACTTTAAAAAGCAGCACATTAATTTCATCGTAGTTCATCTTAAAAATACCTCTAAAATCCTTCCAAATTGAATATGGATTGTTTCTTCTCTGGTATTGGTTCTTTCTCAGTGGAAAAGGAACATGTCCCATAACCTAAGACTAAAAAGGAAAGGGCAAAGATAATAGTTCAAAACCAAATTGGACTACTCGGCAATATCAAGCATCTCTTTATGTGATTTGCAATTAAATAAGAACTACTGAAAATGTTTGCAACTACTTGCAAACATTTTCTTTTCCTGTTCAGTTGATTTTTCCTTTAACGCCCCCCCCCCAATCATTTGGTTGCTCAACATGCTCATCAACAGCTGAATGTGTGAATGTACTTACTTATATTTGGAACCAGACCAGACTTTCAAAGTGGCTAATGCTTTCAATAAAAATGTACAAGGTACTGCTAAGAAGGTTGTGGATGAAAGTTTAGGCAAGGGCTGAAGAAGCTGTAGACCAATTCAGGGATTGACTAATGTTAGATAGCAACCTTTCCATTCTGCCTGGTCCCTGGAAGTTACTGATGTCGTGAATGCTAGTTTTTTAATTGTATCTGGGATGGTTCATTCACAAATGTAAATCAGGTAATGATGGATTGGCTGTCAGCTCTACATGCATATGGAGGGAGTTTGGGAGAATGCCTTCTCCCAATCTGTGCAGTGTGAGTACCACGGGTATCATTTTTATCATGGTTCTCTTCTCTCACATTCAGGCTGGGATTATGGCCATGGATTTGTGAATCAAGAAATGATCAAGGACCATATGCCTCCACCACAAGATGATGTTCTCATCCTGATGTGTGGCCCCCCACCAATGATCCAGTATGCTTGCATTCCAAACCTGGATAAACTGGGATATAGCAAGGAAATGAGGTTTGCCTACTGAAATGGATTAGGGATGGGCTAAATTGGAGTGTGTAAGTGCAGAAAACAATGAAAGGAAGAGCTTTGGAACAGGGAACAAAATTGAAGACTGGGAAAAGTGGCTTGTCTGCAGCAATGACATGCATTCAGAAGGCTGCTAAATTGTCTCACTGAGATTGGTGTCTTTACAAGTACCACACTAAATAATCTATAGATGGCTAACTCTGTTCTATATGATACTTCTCAGCTTTGCTTTATTTAACCAATCTGTGAAAGGCCAATGAATTATATTGTCCTTTCATAATGGGATAAACATCATCTAGCCATGCAATTTTACCACCAGTGAGTTTCTTACCTTTGGCATGTGTACCCTATAATCGGGTGGAAAGTGCATATATGTGCAGCAAGTTTTTTGTTGGTGGTTCTTACTATCTCCAATTTCTATAAAGCTTTACAATGGGAGGATTAAAAGTAATTGTATTCAGTGTGCACTCTTCAGTAAAATTGTATGGCCACTTGCTTTTGAAGAGTGGTGGTTTAGCTAACTTGGACAGAGATTTCTAATATAATGCAAATGTACAGTATATAGGAATGTGTGCACATATGTACTGACACCATATATCTGATTTTGCTTTATCATTGCAGTTAGTCTCTCCCTTCACAGCTGTTCTCCTTTTACTAAATATTTCCAAGCCATGCAAATAATATAGGCTTTATACACAAGTATTCCTTAAATACTTTGTTTTTCCCTCAAGTGGTCAAGAGAGAAGGAATATTTAATGCTCCAATCTTAAGTATTTGCTAAAGCAAGTCCCTTTTGATTTTTAAAATAGAATTTAACATTTAGTCTGTTTAGGTCTAGAATGTTAAAATCTTTCAGTGAGATTAAAAGATCTAAGATGTGTTTTGCCGGTTAATGTAATATTTTTCCTGCTGTTCTATTTTTCTAAATAGATTTCTAAATTTTTCAACAGCTAACTAGTAAATAAGGCCCAATTATATGACTGACCCAAAAGCTATGAAGGTATGGTGTGCATTTTAAAGTGGTCCATTTTGTATTAAAATCATGGGCCTCTCATTGTAAGCACTTCTGTGGGAAAACTTTCACTAAAATGAATTGCAGTACGCGTATGAAAGTCCATACAGGAGGATTTGCAGTTACAAATTCACCCAAGCACTTGCTTCCTTCTAAATTTACCTGCCGCTTGGGTCACTCTGAGACATCAAATTATGGCAAAATAAATGAGTTCTATAAGGGCACAGATGTGCCCCAAGTGGTGTGGCTGATGTTGCCCACTCATGTCAGTGTGGCTTCTGCAGGGCAATGTTTTGGTGGAATGGGCCACCAAAGCATCATAATCTGTTTGGGTAAAAATGGGAGTGTCAGGTGCGTGATGTGCTGTTGAAACTATGCCTCAAAAAAGGGTGATAGGAAAGTATAACATGTCTGAACTTACCTAACATACAGAGATAGGTTCAGAAGATCCTTTATCCAGCAACATATCCTCTTCCCTGCAATGCTGCTTGTAAAACATTAATGGCAGTTCAAAACCTTCCCATACTTTGAAGCATCCAGCAAGCAGCTGCTCCCTTAAGAACAGAAGTGGGGCTACCGGGGGGAGGGTTAAGGTGTCATCTACTCCCCAGTAGACGGTTCGCTGGGCGGAAGTAGGGAGTGATTGACAGTCCGTCGATTCACTTCCGGTTTCTTCGCGCGCCCCGCGTGGCTTTCCCTCGCCTCGGAGGGGGCGCCTGCTCACCTTGGGGGATGGGTGGGGGGTGCGCCGGGTGCCTGGGCGAGCAGGCGCCCCCTCCGAGGCGAGGGAAAGCCGCGCGGGGCGCGCGAAGAAACCGGAAGTGAATCGACGGACTGTCAATCACTCCCTACTCCCGCCCAGCAAACCATCTCCTGGGGAGTAGATGACACTACTGGTTAAGGAGCAGCTATTGGATGTTTCTGAGCTTGTGCAGACATCTTATTAGGAGTGTCTGTGCTGGGTGGCTATTGTGTTGTCTTGACAGAAACTCTATTTACAGATTAGGATGTAAAGCATTAAGAGTGAGAAAAGGATGGTAAAGCATTTTTTTATAAAAACCACAATGAATCCATAGAGGAGTTAATTGGTGTGCTGCAATGTGCATTAAACTCCTTAGTTTTATATGCCATTATGGGACAAACGAGTAAAGTCAATTTAACTTATCACTGTGGGTTGTGAAAGCCTTAACTTTTCAACATTGTGTTGCACAAAGTGTGTATCTCAGCTTGTCTTACAGAAACTGGTTTGTATTATCCTGCCTCTTCAGTTACTGAATTTTTCCAACTACTTGTACAAATAAAAGATTTTTTTGTTGGGGGGGGTATTGCATTTCTGATGGATTTATTGTGTCTAACTGATGAACTGAGATGGTTTGAACACAATCCTTCCTTGACCTACTGAGGGACTGCATCAGTTAAGTACTTCAGCTGAATGCATTTTTCCTGCCAAACGCTGCAGATCAACTAGAACTAGTTGAATTTTAGGTGCATAACAGTGAAACATCAGCCTTTATAGTGCATTTCACATACACTTTACATGCATCTATTCATATAATGGTGGACTCTGGCTGTGATTCCAAAACAGGACCCACTCATAGACAAGAGGAAAGTATCTGAATACTTACTTAGAGCAGCGTTTCCCACATTTCTTGATGCAGGGCTTCCCATTACATTTCATCATGTTATGTCACAAGCAGAAATCTCCCAGCTGAGATCCTGTCCCACTTCTGCTGTATGAATTTCTGTACTTGTGTGACAAAGTCAGCAGTGGGAGGCTAGGGACAAAATTCCCTGGGGGGGGGGTACAAGCTACACTTGTACATGTGTGGGAAGGAGAGCACGCCCCTGTTAAGTAACTAGGACTTCTCTAAGGACCACTTGCGCTCAGGCAGTTATGAATCAGTAGGCTGTTGTGTCAATCTGTTTGAAGAGCTGCCCACTGCTTGGCTCTCTGCAGTGGAGCAGGAAGGATTATCGGGAAATATGCACTTGCATATGCCTACTGGGCCCCTTTTCTCTCCTCCCCTTACGTAGCTATACAATTTCAGCTCCATTAGCAGGAGGTCTGAGCGAGAGGGTAGAGTTGCCCTTAAGCCTGAAGATAAGATCTGAAGGTGAGCAGTTTGAGAATACAGGAAGCTTCTGTGAGCAGCGGAACCTTGAGAATGTGACTGAAAAGCTCCGAGTGGTCTCCAGCTGCCTGTGAGAGGAGGAGTGTTGGGCTTAGCTAGCTTTAGCGAGAGCAAAGAAGCCGTCGGTCAGCCAGCGTGGAGGCAACCATGCGAACCAGCAAGGAAAGGCCAGACTGAAAATATGATCAAGATTTTTATATTTTCTGTCTTTTGCAGCTGAGTTTCCAAGGGAAAAAGTGGTTCTTTCTGGTCACGACCTGCTTAATGACACTAGTTCCAGTACTCAGCAGGCATCATGAGTGTTATTTAGTCCACTGTATCAAAATACATTTTTGGAATAGAGAAAAAAGGTTAAAACTAGATACCATTTGCCCAATACAGTGGTCTCCCTTGCCAGCATAAGATCTTCCGTTGTACATACTGAGGGGCACAGTGTGCACTGTAACATATGTAGATTGTTCTCTGCATTCACACAACATGTCTTTTATGAGGAATCCCCATAGGGTAATTACCCCGCAAAAAAGCTAAGACCATAACAAGAGCCCCACTGGATCAGGCCAAAGGCCCATCTAGTACAGCTTCCTGTATCTCCCAGGTGGCTCAGGGAGCGCACAGGACAATAAGATACCTGCTTCCTGTCACTGCTCCCTTGCATCTGGCATTCTGAGGTAGCCTACTTCTAAAAAGGTTGCGTATACCCAGCTTGGCTTATCACCTGTGTGTTTCTTTTAGAAATATGCCCAATCCACTTTTAAAGGCATCCAGGCCAGATGCCATCACCACATCCTATGGCAAGGATAGATTAATTGTGCAAACTGAAGGAACTTAATTGCCCTGCAATCAGCTCAGCTTCAGCAGTTTGCAAGCATTTGTAAACTGGTGAACGTCTCAGGGTGCAATCCTAAGCAGCACTGGATCGGGCAGGCCAGCAGGCCTGCCTTGTATCCTGCACTGCTTTCGGGAGGCTGGGTCCTCCCTGGCACAAGGGCACATTTGTGCCCTTACCAGAGGGGATCACCAGCCTCCCCTATGGGCTCCTTGGATCTATGCCTATGCAACAGCAGGCACAGATCCAAGGAGACAGAGTAACCCCGATTTGGCCATGAGGCTGAATCCGAAGCCCCTCTCCCTTCCCGGGCCGGTTCACCTGCTGGCTCACCCATAGCCCACACCCTCCCTTCTGCTGGTATGGTGGCTCCCCTCTGTCAGCCGGCTTTGGCTGGTGCAAGAAAGGTGCCGCGTGGGCACTGGTCTTGGTGCATTTGCACTGACACAGGGGTGCCGCCTGGCGCCCCCGCATCAACTCAATGGGCAGTTTGGGATTGCGCTGCCTGTTGATGCCCCTTAGTACAGAATTTAAAAAACAAGGTTTTTAAAATATTTTTCTGGGAAGAAAGGGGTAAGTAAAAGCATTCATTAATGTTCATTAGAGCCACTGATCAAATTTTTGTAAAAAAATAAAATAATTAGATATAAATTTCTTTCTAGATTTGTCTCATTAACCTAGAGTGTTTTAAAAAGTGCATCCTGGAGCTCAAAATTTGGGAACTACAGCTCTGGAAGTCTGAATTGGGAGGAATGCACAAACAACAATCACATTGCAAGCACTCACTTTTTAAATGACAGCTGAGATTTTGGGTAACTGGACTCTGCAGTTATGTACAAGAACATGAGATATAGTTATAATCCAACTAGAAAATTATTGTGCATTCAAAACCTGACACTTGGCTTTCCAAAGGAATCATTGACCTTTTATTCACTGTGGGATGCACATTCTGGTATCAGAGCTGAGGCTACCATTCACCAAATAACCATCTTACCTTGGAAGACAGGATGTTTTATGCACACCACTAATTCAGTTTTGGGGGTTGCTTCTATTTTTATACAAGTATTCTCTTAAAGCAGTTTGCATTGCTTTAAGTATTCCTCTCTTTCCTCTTGTGCATTGTTTTGTGGATAACTGCTGTAGCTGACATGGTGTTCTGCCAAATTCCCTGCCGGGCCTCCCCAAGGGCCCCGATGCCCACTCTAGGCTAACTTCCCTCCAGAGCGGCCTCAGAGATAGGCAAGAGGGAAGGGGTTCTTTCACCCACTGGGCCTCCTCTCTTCCAGCAGTTCTGTTTGGGATCACCGGCTGGCCAGCCTCCTCCAGACTGCCCTCATCACTGGTTTAGCGCCAAACTACCCTAAGTCTAGCACCAACAAAACCCACCAAACAATAGGCAGTCAGCTTGCCTAAGCCACAACTGCCTCCTCCACTTGGTGGCTCCAGGGGTGTGGCAGCCATACTACAACTCCCAATAATTTCCCACAATAAGCTTACCTTCCTTTAGCCAGGCAGTCCATCCATCTAGTCCTTGAGGCACAGTCTGTCCAGCAGTCCTTCAGGCAGGCAGGCAGTCCAGCCAGCACTCCACCCACCTGGTACCCTCCTCCCGCACCTATCCAGCTCCTTTTCTCCTGCTCCTGCCTCCAGCTTTATACTGAGGCCAGCCAATCAGTGGGCAGGCTTTAATTCATCAGCCACACCCATCTGCACCTGTGCTGGCCTCCTGGAGAGCTCATCAGCCTGCAGCTGTGCTCCTGAGGTTTGCAAAGACCTTGGGGGTTAACCCTATAATCCCTGGTTTATCTGGGACAAGGCGCCATTGCTGATAGCATTCCCTATCAATCAATCAATCAATCAATCAATCAATCACTAGTATTTATATACCGCTTTTCAACACAAAGTTCACAAAGCGGTTTACAGGCAAATAATAACATTAAATTATTATTATTTATCTCCTCGGTTAGCTCCTGCCTTTTCCAATACACATGGCTCATCCATTACAGAGGTATTTTTCATGAATGCAGTGGCAGATCTAGGGGGGCAAGGGGGGCATGAGCCCTGGGCGCCATCTTGGGAGGGGGGCGCCGTAACCATGGCGCGCCCCGCCCCGCCCCCAAAATGGCGTCCACGGCCCGCCCAGGCCCTGTGCCGCGTTCTCCTTGCTCCAGCTAGCCTTAAAGAGCCAGCTGGAGCGAGGAGAACGCGCTGCCGCCCGGCGCCCCCTCCCACCTCTTAGAGTGGGGGACGGGGCACCGCGCGGCGTTCTACGCGCTCCAGCTGGCTCTTTAAGGCCAGCCGGAGCACAGAGAACGCTCTGCTGCCCGGCGCCCCCTCCCGCTTCTCAAGGCGGGGGGGCAGGGCGCTGGGCGGTGCCGCGTCCTGTTCGCTCCCGTCGGCCCTTTAAGGCCACTGGGAGCGAACAGAACGCGGTGCCCCGGCCAGAACACGTTCTGTTCGCTCCCGGTGGCCTTAAAGGGCCTTAAAGGGCCAGCGGCAGCAAACAGAACGCGCTCCTTAGAGGGGGCGGGGCGCGACATCATGACGTCACAATGTTGTGATGTCATGACGTGTGTGCTCCTGGGGCGCCTTTTCATTGGGCGCCACGGGCGCCATTTCAAGAAGATCCGCCCCTGCATTAATGAGAATAATTTTGCAAGCCTCTTAAGAACTGGACAAAAACCAATATGGAACATTGGCATACATCTCATGCTTGCTCTGAACTGCAGAATCATTTGAGGCAAAACCACTTTCTCCCCCCACCACTTAAATGGCATTCAGAGCAGAGGCAAAGTTTCCCTGATTTACCATTTGCAAACAAACAATGTTCACTAGTGATGTAAATGCTTTTGCTATCACTAGTAATTTGATACTTCAGCACACTCAGACATAAACGAATAAAATAGTTCAGTTAGTGCAGCTTAACACCTGTGTGCAACTGTTGACTTGCAAGGCAAACTAGATTTTTAGATTATCCAGTCTTGCTCCCAAGGAGAACAACAGAGAAACCCCCACCTTGAAGTTGAAGATGCAGGTGAAGAGGCAAGTGCACACCTTATCGGAGAGAAATCCAAAGTGGGAATAGCAGCTAGTACACCTTCCTTTTTGCATCAGTGGTTCCTTGAATTCCGACAACGCTGGGTACCAAAAAGCTAGACTGAAATAAAATCATCACCTACACGCCTTTAGAAGTCTGTGGACCCCTTTTCCTTAGGACCCCATTAGATGTCTCTGGATCCCAACAAGGACCCCTTCAGAAGTCTCTGGACTCTTAAGGATCCTGTCAGAAATCTGGTCCCCCAAAGATACAATAATAATAATAATAATACATGTATTTATATACCGCCTTTCTTAAAGTCACTAGATTTCTCTAATGATTACAACTCAAGGCGGTTTACATAGGCAGACTTTTTCACAAACCCGAAGGTTTTTACAATTTACAGAATGTTCTATCTTTCAAGAACCACATTCAAACAGATCTTTCTTTCTGGATTTAGCCTTCTTTCTTTAGCCACCCGTCTGTCGTCTGCTGGCTGATAAACGGCTTCCCTGCTCTCACCAGAGACGCAGCTGAGTTCAGCACACTCCTCCCACGGGCAGCTGAAACTCAGCTTTTAATCAGCCGCAGTTTGCAAGGTCTGCCGCTCACACAGACTTCCGGGAGTCTCGAGCTCACGACCTTGAGATCTTTAGTTGTTATCTTCGGGCAAACGGAGGCATTAACCCTCTCGGCTAAATCTTCTGCCCATCTGAAAGTACCTGTTCAGATATCTTTTGACCCCCTTAAGGCCCCTAAGGACCCCTTCAGAAGTCTCAAGACCAGAATAGGACCTCCTGAGTACTCCAAAGGTCTGCACCCATGGAAGACTCTCCAAGTACCCTTCAGTAGTCTCTGCACCCACTTATAAAGAACAGGCGGATGTACAGTAATTTCTTACAAATTTATATACAAATTTGTTTAGCTCAGAAGGTAGAACTAGCAAGAATATCTTGATAAGCAAAACTTGCCTAAGGTAAATTTTTGTTCTTACTAAAGGAAAAAAAAGTTAAATGACAGAATAACTCCTAGAGAAATAGCAGACACAAGAGAATTAAGATGGATATGGCACCAGTTCCAGATGGCTTGCCAGAAAGATTTTACAAATGTTTAGAAGAAGTAGTAAGTTTATCACTACAACATAACAATGAATGACATTTTAGAAAAAGGAAGAATGCCAGAATAGTGGATGGATGCAAACATAACTTTGGACTCGATCCGATGGCCCTTTTTGCCAGCGATACTTAAGTATCACTGGCTAAAAGTATTGTAGAGTGTGTTTGCCACCCACGCTGGGCCTAGAGCCATTGGCACAGAGCCTCAGTGCCGTGGAGATGCTGCCGCACCCCAAACCATGGTTTGTTTTACCACAGGCCAGCAGCATGGCTTTTCAAGGGTGCGGGGAAGATAGGGGGAAGGCCGGACTGGGAAAGATGAGAGGGGAGGAGTTGGTCGATGCAGGGGGTTTGATGAATATTCAAATTTGATGAATGGAGTTAATAGAAATAGATTAAAATAACTGGAATAGGGATGTTACGCTTGGGCCCTGGGAGGGGAGGGTAGCCCCACCCTGGCCTGCAGGGGTACCTCAAGGGGTTGCAGCACCCAGCGGACACATCACCCAACAGAAGAGCCAGCAACAAGAGCTCTAAAATAATAGTGTTTATTACAGGAGACATGTCCCCTCTTCCCCGGTTCCAGTACAGAAGAGGATTACAAGGAATTTTCCCTCCCTCTGTAATCCCTCAGTCCACTGTGCAGTGCATGCATACTTCACCTGCACAAATCCCTTCAACCCAATATGGCCAGTGACCCTTAGGAGTCCTGGATTCAATCCATTCCAATGCGAGGCCAGGCAAGTCTCCATTCTCTGGGCATGTCCTTGGGTAATTCCAAAGCCGGCATCCTCCCAGCTGCCCTGGCTGCCTTCCCCCGCCTCAGCCTCAGGGGGCGTGGCCTCTTTTTAGTCTCTGGTGATGGGGCCCAGTGTCTGTGCTGGCAGGATTCCTACCCCCTACTCCCTTGATGCCCAGCCAAGTGTGACAAGGTAGAATTGATATGTGTAAGAAGGCCTGCTGAAGATACATTTTTTTGATTTTGATATTTTGACTTGATAGTAAGAAACCTATATGTACGTAGGTTATACTGCTTCACTCTTGCTGGGTCTTATGAAATAAGCAAACCACACACACACACACAGAGCACAACCCTATATCATTGTGCCGGCGCTACACTCTTGCACCGGCCAAGCGCTGTAGCTAACGTGCCAACAAGCACATCAGTGTTGGTGGTATGGCGCTGGACTGGCGCAAGCAGCGCCAGCCTTGTATCAGTCAACCGTTGGCGGTGCACGGTCAGCGCTGAACCTTGCTGAGGGTGTTCCAGAGGCGTGCCGGGGGCGTAATTGAGCAGCGCAGTGGGCGGAGACGGGGCTTGTGATGCAGGACGGCCGTAGTGCCAAATCCTAAAGCCTATCCCCAGCCTTGGCGGCCCCGATTTGGGCCACTCCTGCGCACGTGCACCTGCACCAGCAAAACAGCAGGTGCAGATCCAAGCAGCCCCATTGGGATGACTGGGACTTAAGTGGGTGTAAGGGGAAAACCTCCCCATGACCTGCACTTTACTGCTGCTGCCTCCTAATGGGCTTTAGGATACAGCCCTGCTATGTGGGCCTTACTTAGGAGTGGGCTAACACACACACGTGGTGGCGCAGCGAGTTAATCCGCTGTTGCTGGGCTTTCCGATCGCAAGGTTGGGAGTTCGAGACTGCATGACAGAGTGAGCTCCCGTTGCTTGTCCCAGCTCCTGCCAACCTAGCAGTTCGAAAGCACCTAAAAAAATAAATAGGGACCACTTCGGTGGGAAGGTAACAGCGTTTTGTGCGCTACGGCGTAGAGTCATGCTGGCCACATGATCGGACAAAAACGCTGGCTCTACAGGCTTCGAAATGGAGATGAGCACCGCCCCCTACAGTCGGTCACGACTAGATCATTCGGTCGTGGGGAAACCTTTACCTTTAACACACACACACACACACACACACACACACCCCTGATACCTGTGCTTCATTACAGTATTTAACTACTTTGTATCCATTTTGACTCCAATAAACTTTCCTTTGATTGTAAATTTAAATTTAGCACAGCTATCCCATGTCAGGCAATATCCCTGCAATTACTGAAAGTTATGGTTCCATCGAACAACATGACCACCCCCACATTACTTTGAAACCTCACATTCAATAAGACATATATTTGGAAATATATTTGGAAATTTAATTATTTGGGGTTCAACCCTTGGTTTTACCCCTTGGGGGGTGAATTTTTGAAAAGCTTTCTTAGCAAGCACCTAGGATCCAAGGGTAACGTGGTAGCAAAATTTCAACTTCCTAAGGCAGCGATGGCAAACCTTTTGGGCTCAGTGTGTCAAAACTTTGGAAAATGCTTAATTTGACTCTACTGGTGTGTCAATCCTCCTCCCCCAAATAAAAGAGAAAGTTCTTCAAATTAACTTATTTAAACAAAAAATAGAGTCCAATCATGTGTGGTGTTTACATATGTGGTGCTTACGTATGTGTTTACATAAAGAAACATCAAATAATAGCAAAAAACAAAAAATAAGTAAAATAAACTCAGTTTTTGTCAGGTGTTGGTGAACACAGGTGTGTCACCCCAAATGTTGTGGTGTGTCATCTTTGACACGTGTGTCATAGGTTCGCCATCACTGTCGTAGGGCAAAGGGTTCCAGAGATACAGTGATCAGTCGGACAGAGCATGGTATTTTGTATATGTAAACTAGCTGGATACCCGTGCTTTGCTATGGTATGTAATAACAGGAGGGAGAGGAAATAATAGATCTCCTTACATGCAACCCAGTGGTGTCATCTAAATGATTTAAGAACAGGTACTCACTTTTGATTGGCACGTGTCGGGACCCGCCCACCGGAAGTGACGTCATAAGCCAGAAGTGATGTCGTGGCAGGAAGTGACATGAAAAAAGCCCTTTTTGAGGCCTCAGATGATTTTAAACTGACCCAACAGTTGCAACAGTATTCCACAGCACCCCCAGAACATGTTAAGGAGGCCTGGCATCATGTTAAAACCCCAGAGCAACTCATTTTTCAGTGGCAAGGAAAGGAAAGGCTCCGCTAGCTGCCTGCCTGCCTGCCTGGCTCTGAGAACATGCAGGCAACTCAAACATGCAGGAAATTCAAACGTTGCAGAGGGCGGAGTCGACGAGTGGGCAGGCGAATGGGCGGGGCCAGCTGTAATCCGAGAAACCGGTACTCGTGTACCCCCGCGTAGCCCCTGCATGACATCACTGATACAACCCCCTCCTGCAACTTTTCCTCCTGCAGCCTGCTCCTGCAGGCTCTCCATGTGGTCACAAGAGCTCTGCAGTGCCCCACAGCTTGAGAGCCCCGAGCCTGTGGGACTGCTGGACAGGGCCTGGCAGATCGTGCAAGAGGCCCAATCCACGTGCAAGCTATAGAACCATGGCAAGGCTGGAATTTGGCATGCCGCAGAGCTGGAATGAAGCATCCCTTGCTTCATGGAACATGATGGAGAACTCCTCCTAGTTGTCCACCATGTGCCTCACGATGACCTCAGGCACCTCCCTCGCTGTTAGTTGAGTGTCATACATGAGATAGGAGAGGGACCAGAACAGGCAGAACAAAGTAGTGTGAGGCACCATATATTTGAATAATTGACTGACATTATTGACTGAAATTGAGGGACCCTCAGCTGTTATTTATAGCAACTACAGTTAAGAGTAAATGCCTCCTATGAGGGAAGCTAGACTGCACCACACAATGCTCAAGGCAGTGCCACTCCCTAACTCTTAATTGCAAACACTTAAGCTTCCCTAATGACCCCTTCCGATGTCCCTGGACCCCTTGAATCCCCCAAAGGACTCCTTCAGAAGTCCTTGGGAGAATTCTAATCAATACCTAAACTCACATTGATTTTCAACACATAACTAGTGCACATATAGCATTTTACATTACAAAAGCTCCACATACTTTTCCCCAAATGGACCTAATTTTCAGGGCCTCTGAACATGTTCAGAGTGTCTTTTCTTTATCTGCCAGAATGGAAATCGAAGGAGAGAAAAATCAGTCAGTGAAATAAGAATGCCCTTGAGCATATGTAGACAGTCCCCTCTAAAGGTTATAATTTTTTTAAAAAGATTTGTTCATTGGTGGTTTTTTTAGGGTTTATAGATGTTGAATTAATTGTGTTTGATTTTTATTCTCATTAATTTTTTGTAAACTGCTGTGTGATTTTTGAAAAGTGATAACAAATTACATAAATAAAAAATACAACAGAGAAATAAAAATCATGTCAGAACACGAGGTTCCCTCCACACATTCTGACAACTGTCTAGGAAGATGAAGTTAAGTTCACTTGGGCAGCACTGTTATCAACATGCAGTGAAATAAGAATGGGTTAATGACATCTTTTTCCTGTCAGTTTTACTGTAAGGATATGCAACTACATGTAAACACAAAGACCAAGAAGTAACAGTTCCACTGTTGCAATGTTTAAACTGTGTCAGCTTCTTACCAGCACAATATAACTTGCAGGGTTTTTTTTTTTTTTATTCCATGTGCTGAATTTAGAGGGAAACGTATATAGAATCCCCCCCATCCAAATTATGCAGATTTGATGCAACTAAGTGCATTATGTTTTTAAGAAAGAAAATAATATTCACCTGGATGTCCACATAGGAAGTGAGGGAAAGAGAGAGGAAAAACACGAACCAACATGAAAACCATGCACTTAAGAAATATTGATGATCAGTCGTTATGACGTTCAATTACAACTTAAAAACCACATATGTGTGAAAATACCCCTTTCTACTGTGTGTGGATGGAATCGTAGATGGAATCGTGTGTGTTGAACATTCCGGCAAATCCACTTCTTTTGCAGAACCGTGTGACCAAACACAGACCGCTATAGATCTGATTACGAAGATGCTATATGGATCCTTCCCTACTTTTTTCAGTTTAAGCCTGAATTTGGCAAGAAGAAGCTGATGATCTGAGCCACAGTCAGCTCCAGGTCTTGTTTTGACTGCCTGTATGGAACTTTTCCATCTTTGGCTGCAAAGAATGTAATCAATCTGATTTCGATGTAGACCATCTGGTGAAGTCCATGTGTACAGTCGCCGCTTGTGTTGCTGGAAAAGGGTGTTTGCTATGACTAATGTGTTCTCCTGACAGAACTCTATCAGTCTTTGCCCTGCTTCATTTTGTACTCCAAGACCAAACTTGCCTGTTATTCCTCTTACCTCTTGACTGCCTACTTTAGCATTCCAATCCCCTATGATGAGAAGGACATCTTTTTTGGGTGTCAATTCTAGAAGCTGTTCTAGGTCTTCATAGAAGCGGTCAACTTCTTCCTCATCAGCACCAGTGGTTGGGGCGTAGACTTGGATTACTGTGATGTTGAAAGGTTTGCCTTGGATCCGAATGGAAATCATTCTATCATTTTTGAGGTTATACCCCAGTACTGCTGTTCTCACTCTCTTGTTCACAATGAAGGCTACTCCATTTCTTCTAAGGGATTCCTGCCCACAGTAGCAAATATAATGGTCATCTGAATTAAATTCTCCCATTCCTGTCCACTTTAGTTCACTAACTCCCAGGATGTCGATGTTCAGCCTTGACATCTCACGTTTGACCACATCTAGCTTGCCTTGATTCATAGATCTGACGTTCCAGGTTCCTATGTAGTATTGTTCTTTGCAGCATCGCACTTTCCTTTCACTTCCAGACACATCCACAGCTGAGCTTCCTTTCAGTTTTGGCCCAGCTACTTCACTCTTTCTGGAGCTACTAGTACTCGTGTTCTGCTCTTCCCCAGTAGCATAATGGACACCTTCCGACCTGAGGGTCTCATCTTCCAGTGTCATATCGTTTAGCCTTTTTGTTCTGTAATCCATGGGGTTTTCTTGGCAAGAGTACTGGAGTGGGTTGCCACTTCCTTCCTCCACATATGACCTAAATCATATCCCCTACGAATATACAGTGGAGGTGACAAATAGATTTAGGGGCTTAGATTTGGTAGACAGAGTGCCTGAAGAACTTTGGACGGAGGTCTGTAACATTGTACAGGAGGCAGCAACTAAAACCATCCCAAAGAGGAAGAAATGCAAGAAGGCAAAGTGGCTGTCTGACGAGGCTTTACAAATAGCTGAGGAAAGGAGAGAAGCCAAAAGCAAGGGAGAAAGGAAAAGATATACCCAACTGAATGCAGATTTCCAGAGAACAGCAAGGAGAGATAGGAAGGCCTTTCTAAATGAGCAATGCAAAGAAATAGAGGAAAACAACAGAATGGGAGGACTAGAGATCTTTTCAAGAAAATTGGAGATGTCAAAGGACAATTTCATGCTAAGGTAGGCACAATAAAGGACAAAAATGGCAAGGACCTAACAGAAGCAGATGAGATTCAGAAGAGGTGGCAAGAATACACAGAGGAACTATATAAGGCCGATCTAAATGCTCCTGATAACCACAGTGGTGCAGTCACTGAGCTTGAACCTGACATCCTGGAGTGTGAAGTCAAGTGGGCTTTAGAAAGCCTCGCTAACAACAAAGCTAGTGGAGGTGACAGCATTCCAGCAGAATTACTCAAAATCTTAAATGATGATGCTGTCCAAGTGCTGCACTCCATATGCCAGCAAATTTGGAAAACCCAAAAGTGGCCACAAGACTGGAAGAGATCAGTTTACATTCCAATCCCAAAGAAGGGCAATGCCAAAGATTGCTCGAACTACCGCACCATTGCACTCATTTCACATGCTAGCAAGGTGATGCTCAAAATCCTACAAGCTAGGCTTCAGCAGTATGTGAATCGAGAACTACCAGATGTACAAGCTGGTTTCCGAAGAGGCAGAGGAACTAGAGATCAAATTGCCAACCTTCGCTGGATCATGGAGAAAGCAAGAGAGTTCCAGAAAAACATCTACCTCTGCTTCATTGATTATGCTAAAGCCTTTGATTGTGTGGATCACAACAAACTGTGGCAAGTTCTTGAAGAGATGGGAGTTCCAGACCACCTGATCTGCCTTCTGAGAAACCTTTATGCGGGTCAGGAAGCAACAGTTAGAACTGGACATGGAACAACCGACTGGTTTCAAATTGGGAAAGGAGTACGACAAGGCTGTATATTGTCACCCTGCTTATTTAACTTATACGCAGAGTACATCATGAGGAAGGCAGGGCTGGATGACTCACAAGCTGGAATCAAGATTGCTGGGAGAAACATCAACAACCTCAGATATGCAGACGATACCACTCTACTGGCAGAAAGTGAGGAAGACCTAAAGAACCTTTTGATGAGGGTGAAAGAGGAAAGCGCCAAAATTGGTTTGAAGCTCAACATTAAAAAGACTAAGATCATGGCAACCACTCCCATCACTTCCTGGCAAATAGGAGGGGAAGAAATGGAAGCAGTGACAGACTTTATTTTCCTGGGCTCCAAGATCACCGCAGATGGTGACTGCAGCCATGAAATTAAAAGACGTTTACTTCTTGGGAAGAAAGCTATGGTGAACCTAGACAACTTAATCAAAAGCCGAGACATCACCCTGCCAACAAAGGTTCGCATAGTCAAAGCGATGGTTTTCCCAGTAGCCATGTATGGCTGTGAGAGCTGGACCATAAGAAAGGCAGAGCGTCGAAGAATCGATGCTTTTGAATTATGGTGTTGGAGAAGACTCTTGAGAGTCCCCTGGACTGCAAAGAGATCCAATCGGTCAATTCTCCAGGAAGTCAAGCCTGATTGCTCCCTGGAAGGACAAATGCTGAAGCTGAAGCTCCAATACTTTGGCCACCTGATGAGAAGAGAGGACTCTTTAGAAAAGACCCTCATGCTGGGAAAGATTGAAGGCAAAAGGAGAAGGGGGCGACAGAGGATGAGATGGTTAGATAGTGTCACCGAAGCAATGAATATGAAATTGGGCGAACTCAGGAAGCTAGTGGAGGACAGGGAGGCCTGGCGTGCTGTGGTCCATGGGGTCGCGAAGAGTCGGACACGACTTAGCGACTGAACAACAACAACAATATGGATCCTTTGCTTGGACTACACAATACGAATTACCTGTCTACCAATCATAGACAGCCAGGACAGACGCACAGACCCAGAGTGAAAAGGAAATTGAAAAATTGATATTTGCTATACTATGGTTAGATTAAGGCACCGATCCGATAAAACGTGTTTCTCTTGCTGGCCGTGAGAGCTCTAATGTTGAGCGCGATCCTAAGCGCGCTCGCTCAGAACGCAGCGCATGGAACGTGACTTTCTTCCTAGTAAGAGCAGACTCCAGGCTTCTAAGCTGCTACAGCTACACGTGGGCCATCCTCCCATTCGCCAGACTTCAGCAGGCGCCAGAAACCAATAAGCAGCCGTTCTGTACTCTCCCTTTCCTTTCTTGCGCTGGTGATCCGCTCTCTCGCGAGAACTGGCTAGTAAACAGATAGATCCCTCCTGCTTTTACTGCCGCTGCTGTTACCGACCTCCCTCCTTCCCTCCCTCCATTAGAGGCACAGGAGGGGGAAGTGGTCGGACGCTCAGGCCGGCAGTGCCGCGAGAGCCAAGGAAGTCTGCTTGGAGAAGCACGCAGAGGTGAGTGCGCATGAGGTGGCCCGTGGTACATCCTTGCTCCCGACAAAAGCTGCACCCCTGTTTCCCCAAATCAGCAGGCTCCTTTGCAAAAAAGATGGAAAGGTTGGGAGAAAGGAGACTTGCTCCCCTTTGGTGCACTGTCGCACCTAAGGAGAGGTCATATTCCCCCCCCCTTCGAGATCGTGAGCCATCAATAGAGGCCATAGCCTATGGAGAAACAATGCAAATTTTTCTATTCTTAGAGAGGAGCAGAGATTGGGAAGGTGTGTGTGGGCAGAAAAATGCACCATCCTTAGTATGAATTAAAAAATATATATCTTCGTTTCTATACTGTATTATTCCCTGTGGCTTTCTCCTCCCCCCTCCCCTGCTCTCCATCATGATTTAAGAATGAGATGTGGGGTGCATTGGGTGTGTATGGGAAAAATGGGGGGTGCCTCACCCTATGGTATCTCACCCCTGGGTATCTGTGGTAGAGAATGATATTTTCTTGGAGGGGGAATTCTAAAAGGCAATCTGGGACTCAGTTGTCAGACTTTTATCTCTGTCCCAGTCTGTGAAACCTTTTTTTATTTCCAGTGAATTGCTTTTACCAGGCTTTTCACCTGGTAAAAGGGTAATCTGGTGAAATCAAAGTAAAAAACAAACTAGCAATTGGCTAAATGTGGCTGACAGATTGGTACATGTTCTAAATCACCTTCAGTTTCACCCCCAAAACCTCATGAATGTGCATCCTTTGGTGTCTTGAATTTCTGTGTATTCAGGCAAAATTGTTGTCCTGAGTCACAGAATTCCCAGTTTCATAAGCAGTGTGAATGCCCACTTCTGAAATGCGTTCTTTCAAACTTGGCTCTCTTCTGACAAGTTGAAGCATTCGTGTATGTTAACATTTTGGTGATACCGTTCATTAAGAGGGACTCAAAGTAAAATGTTCCATTTTCCTCCAGTTTCTCCCCCCCCCACCTTGTTTATAATCTATTATCACTACAGTACTTCAGCGAAAGTTACCTTTTTGTTACAGTATACAGATACGTTTGAACTATTGTTTTAAATTAAACATTTGAAATTTTAGAATAATACTGTACACCTAAGCAAATTAAAGCTTTGTTTAATGCTCATTGAGGTTATTAGGAAGTTTTTTTTAAAAATCTGTACCAAATTTCTTTATTTGACACTCTGGTTGGATGGTATCATTTTAAACTGGAAAGGGAGATGGATAAAAGTTTGTGTATGAAGTAGGAGAATTTCCAGTTTATGTGCTGTTCACTTAAAAAAGTGAGGGCACAGATTTGAAGAATCTGTTTTAATTCACAAGTCTGACAAAACAGTACATAAGAATAAGCAAGCTTGAATCAGAGTAATTTTAGTGGGATTTGGCTGTTTTTGTTTTCTTTGTTTCTTAGCTCTTTAAACATATTTTTAACTTAGCTACTTCATAGGTAAGTGTGTGAAATATGCATTCCCTTTTGTACTTGTTCCATACAAAGGTGCAGTAGCTGTATCCCCCCCCCCAGTTGCTGTGATGCTGATTGCATTTCTGCAGAGTCATTTTCTGTATATGGGTCTTGAAGAGAGGCTATAAGGACCTCTATATGGCTTGTATTTAGGGTGCTGTGGCATACTATGAATATTCACTTTTCAACAATTGGCAAAGAGCAATACATAGAAATTCATCTGTGGCTAAAGCTGTACCTAGAATATTGTACACTCACAGTCGTTTTCATTAATGTCTTGATGAACTTTGGCAAACTATGGAAACATTTATGTGTAGGAAGCTTTGTGCACTCGTACGGATGAATATCAGTTTAGTACTAAATAAATGTGTCAGTTCATGGCGCTTTTTATGAGATCGTCCTGATAACGGGACCATGTGCTTTTGTATTACAGTTTGTTGATGCGTGTTGGGTTTTTGAACTTCACTAACCAGCAGATTTCTTCAGCAAAAATACTACCTGTGTTGTGAAATACATGTTAGGGCAGACAAGTGGCGATCTAATCATTTATTTTTGAAATCCAAAGATCAGGGGATCATTATTGACTTCCATGGATTTTGACCAGGGACTTCTACATTATTCAGTAAGAACGCTTGAAGTGACAAAGCGTAGAAACCCAGTTAGTATACAGTAGCTTAAATCATGTAAGAACTTGCGGAATCCAGCCTGGCACCCAGTTTCCAACTAGGGGCTTCTGAGCAATTCTTGGCAGGAATGAAAGCCACAGTTTTCCTGTGAGACGTTTCCTCCAGCAAGTGGACATTCAGAGCACAGTCCTAAGCCTAAACTGGAACAGGCAGACCGACCCTGGGTTGGGACTAGCTGTGGTGCAGCCTGGCCCAAGTGGGGCTACTTGGATCTGCACTGCCAAAATCAGCCCAAGTGCCAGCTCCTGGCACCACCACCCTCCCTGGGCTGGTCGATCCACGGGCGGGCCTGTCTCCCACCTCCCCTGTTCCTGTTCCTCTCCCTGCCTCGCCCCCCCCCAGTGATGTCATTCAGGGGGAACGGACCAGAATGGGCGTTCCGGATCCTAACAGGCTCCGTGGCTGGTTCCGGGTTCCCGACAAGTGCCAATCAAAAGTGAGTTCCTGTTCCTAAATCATTTGAATGACACCACTGCCCCCACCCAACCACCTGAGCTTGGCTGAGCTTGGCCGCCCCTACCTTAGTGTGGCTGGGCTTGGTGCAACCTTCCTTTGTGTTGGTGCAAACACAGTTTACGGCACTTTTACGACAACCCTGGGCTGGCACAAGGGACTTGTGCTGGCCCTCTGAGCGCTTTGGATTGCACGCTCAGAAATATAGTACCTCTAACGTAGAGGTTGCATTTAACTGTGGTGGATAATAATCATTTATAGAACTGTCCTCCGTGAGTGAACCCTTATTTACTGAGGCAGTAAGTCCAACCTTTTTGTAGGATGATTGTGTGACTTTGGCTGTGTTCCCATTGAGGTAACATCCATTGGACCAGGGTCTCCAGACTTTTCAGTATGAGGGCCACATGATATATTTTACACATTTTCATGGGCTGGAAAAAAAATCAGTTTTATGAATGAAATTTAAATGAATGAATAAATTTTACTTGCGTCTCTTTTGTAATCAGCATAATATGATTCAGAACAAAAGAGAAATGTGACAAAGAAACAATGCCGTACTTAAACTGGGAAATGATATATAATGAGTAAAAATTTTGCTGCAGGTCAGATGAAATCTTGTGGCAGGCCAGATGTGGCCCCTGGGCTGTAGTTTGGAGACCCCTACATTTAGACAATCCATTTAGTGGGGGTCAGCAATTGTCCTTCTTCACCCCTGCATGGCGTATTTTCCAGTGGCAGTTGCTGGGGTTTCCTTTTACAGATTGTGAACCCTTTGGGAACAGGCAACTATTTATTTGTTTAGCTCAGTGGTTTTCAACCTGGGACGTCGTGATGCCCCAGCCTGAAGAGACCTGCTTGTTTCCCCTTAAGGGCCGAGGGCTGGGAAATGGCAGCAACACAGTTGCATCACTTCTGGCCACATACTGGGGCTGGAGGATTGGTAAGCCCTGCGGACCCCCACCCCCTTTTGCAGGGCTCCCTGTGCATTAAAATTGTTTTAAAAAATGATCGCGACCCACTTTCTGGTTGCAATCACAAAATAGTGGGTCACAATCTTGCCCTGCGGTGAGCTCCACCTGCCCCCTATACTCCGCTGGATACAGCATGGGCCATCTGCCTGTTCCAGCACAGTATAGGATTGGGCTGCACTACTACTCCGTTCCAAGATCAGTCAGGTTTCAAGGTGCCTAATGCACAGACAGAAGGAACTTTGTGTACATAGGGTGGGTCAGAGGGGAGAGTGTGTCTATTGTTTTTCTCTTCTGCCTCTCTCACACATAGCTCTACAGAGTTCCATGAAATGTGGCACGGCCCAAGCGGGTTGCATCAGGAAAGAGTACCAGAAAACCCTCTATACGGAACAAAGCACGTACTTCCTATGCATCTCCGGGATCTCTTTGGGGTAAGGGAACATTTCCTCCCTTGCCCCGAGTAATGCCACTGTGGCGCCAAAGGCCCCTGGATCCATGTGTTCACACAGTCCACTTCAGGGTCAAATCAAGTTCCATACTGATCGCCCACTAGCTAGAGGTATTTGTTTCTGATAAGAGAGGATTGCAGCCTAAGTCTTACTGAACAGAATGGGCTTACTTCTGAGTAAAATAAATAACACTGCTTTCAAACACCCCTTTCATTAGCTCAAGATCAGAAGGGGCCTTTCTCCAGGTGTCATTTCCAAAGGAAATAAAAGCCAGGGGAAGGCGTTCATGGGGTTGGCAGCATCACCACCCTCTTTGCTTCGTTTTCACAAGCAGGTCAAAACCCTGTTCTCTAGCTTTCTAATAATGCCTTAATTCTATTTTTGTTTGTTTCCTTGTTTGGTAGACAAACTGGGACCACTTGCTCTCTTTTTTTGGAACATAGGAAGCTGCTTTATACCAAGTCAGATGATCAATCCATCTAGCTAAGTATTGTTGACCCTGACTGGCAGCGGTTTTCCAGGGTTTCAGGCAAGAACGATGTTGTGTCAGCACTACGTCAGGGCTGGGATTGCACCCTTAATGATGCAGCAGCCTCGAGTGCAACTAAATCCCAAACATCATAAGAATGGCCTTTATATCCTGGTAAGAAACATGACATAAAACCACAAATCACTACAGTACATTCCAAATGCAAGAAAGAGATGAGTTGAAGTTCACTGAGCTTTTGTGTCCATTATTGTTGGAGAAAAACACCCTTTTGTCTGCTCCTCAATGTGGATGGAAGGGCAGAGCTACTGCCAAAAGGCCTTCAGGCATATCCCATAGAGACAGGATTTGCTTGGCCGAGTCAGGCCACCTAAACTGGTCTTCTTGCCCTGGCAGTGTGCAAATTCCCTTTTGAATTGCAAGGACAAAACTAAAAGAACAGGGCTGCATTTCATAAGGCTGTCCTAATCAAGATCCAAACATTCTGACTTTTATTACCTTTTATGTTAGTTTATCATGTGTGGCAAACACATTTCTTCATGAAGATGCATCAACATGCTTTTTCTCTTAAAAGGAATATAATTTTTGACAAGTGTTTCTTTGGCAATTAAAATTTAGTTTTGTTGTTTGTTTACAGAGCCCATTTTTTTTCAACAAGGCAATAATGCAATTACAGCTGCTGGCAGGTCTCTTCTAACTGTAGCTATTCACCAAAATGAATAGGGAGTGAGAAAAGACGAAGTGATTTTGTTTTCAGTATGATGTTTGATTTATGACAACCGTCATTATCCAAAGATATGCAAAACCTCCACTAGATCAACAAAACCAAACAATTTACTGCATAATAGGAGTTTACTCTTTACATCTGAGTGATGAATATTGCATTTTAAGTAATTGTTAAAATAGTCCTAACAGATGAGCTTGCTTCACATCTTTCCGGATATATATATTCTCATTATCCACTAGGGTTAGGTTCCTGGAAATCTTCAAAAATTGGGTTTGTTAACAAATTTGTTTGTTTATAATGTGAATTAGGTTAGGGTTGTGAATAATATGAATTAGGGCTAGGCCATATTCTGCCATCAGAAGAATCGAGCAGAGACCCTCGGGAAGCCAGCAGAGTGCAGCAGGAAGTGCCAAAAGATCTCTGAATGCCTTCCGGAATGCAGAGGCCTTCCGGAGGCTGAATGCAGAGGCCTTCCGGAGGCTGCTGGGACCATCAGAATGGCACATGCACCCGGAATGGACCCCTTAAACATGGATGCTTTTAAAGGGGTCAGTGCTGGTCGCAGATACCATTCTAAGCATCTAAAACATCTAAAAATGTTTTCCCTCTTACCCTGGGGTAAGCCTTGGCCAACCCCAAGGGGCAGCTTGGATCTGGCCTGCGCGGCCTGGGGACAGGAATAGGGTTCTGGCCCTGCGGCTGGATCGGCACTCCACCTCCCTTCCTTTGTCTCTGAATTCCACCAGTACTAGTCCAGCATTTCCGGGCGGCTCTGTGGCCTCTTGCATTGGCCCAAGGGTACAGTTGAATAGGCAAGTAGTGGACGTGTTTAGCCCTGTTGCATACAGTTAAAGTACTTGTAGCCAAGCAGGAATGCCTTAATCCAGTGTTGTTCAAACTGTGGATCGGAACCCACTTGGTGGGTTGCGACATGATGTCAGGTGGGTCTCAGAGTTGGGAGCAGCCATTTAGGAAGCTGCAGACCTTACTTGCTCCTGCTATATTCCTTTTTGTGAGTATTAACAGTTCGAATTTTCAAGTGAGGGTTTTTTAAAACAAATTGTTTAGTTCAGTGCTTTTACATCCTATTTTGTCTGAATCTTGCTTTCTGTCAGAGAAGTTTCATGGTTGTACAACTGCCACGACATCACTTCCAGGCCAATGACATCACTTCCGGTGGGTCCCAACACGAGTGCCATTCTAAAAAGTGAGTCCTGGTCTAAAAAGTGAGAGCCACTGCCTTAATCCAAGAATCTTGCTCTGAAGATGCTCTAACTTCTTAAAATATACTGTATATTGGTACAAATATGACCTGGCTCCCTAAACTGCCAACTTTCCTGCTGGTAGTAGGTGGATTGTATGCATACCTCTCTACTCATGCTACAAACTTTGTTCCCTCCCCAACTCTCTACAGTGTCTGTTTGCTGTAAACATTCCTTTTCCATCTTTTCTTTGCAATGTACTTTTTTCACTCTTGACCTGGAATTTTGAATCCTGGTTGAATCCAAGTAGTGATGCACTGTTTGTAGAAGATTGAGAAACAACTGAAATACGGAAGTGCTTTGATCTCTGTGCCACTGGAGTGTTGCAATGCTAAAAATAGTAAATGGTGCAGTGAATGATTATCAGATGTAAATTTCTGAATGGTGTTCCTAATAGTTTATCATATTGAGACTAGTTAACCTAATGAATAAGGATATTTTTCCATCAAGTGTGCCTATAATCATTATCAAATAAGCTAGAACCTTTCCGCTAGATATTTCAGATTTTTGGAGTTGAAGATGTGCTTATAAACTGTCTTGGGTGTGATTGCTCAGTATTTGCGTAATAACCCCAGAGTCCTTAAAAGCTGAGTTTCTTTTCTCTTTTCCTGTGGTAGTGTGTTATGATTTGCTGTGGGAAAGCTTGAAAGCAATTCTAGTGAGAAGGTGGTAAACAAGAATATAAGCAAAAAGCATTCCCACCTGAGTAATTAGGGGCACCAAGGCAACAACTAAAATCTTGAAATGAAAATTTGGAATCGACGGCCTGTGTGGCATTGCCCTAGAAGAAGGTGGTGGCTTCATTGTCCTGATTTTAAAGCCTGGGTCAATAAAACTTTAATTGTAGGCCATAAAACCTCAGTTTACTTGAGGACTGACAGAACCACTTTACCATGGCAGTTGGGGTGATATTTATTTATTCCTGCCATATGGCCCATATACTTACAATATAGCTTAACATACACAATAAAATAAAAACTGAGAAACAGACTAAAACCACAGCAATGTGGGAGTGTGTCAGACATAATGTATCTCATGGAGAATCTCAGCACGCAATCCTAACCTGGAGTTAGGCTGGCACAGTTAAGCCAGCAAAGTTTGGCCGGCACAAGGGCTGCCGTAAAGCATTCTTTGGACCACTCCAGCACACAGACGTGCACCAGCCTCCCTGACTCTGAGAGTGGTCCAAACGCGCTTTATGGTGGCCCTTGTGCTGGCCAAACTTTGCTGGCTTAACTGTGCTGGCCTAACTCCAGGTTAGGATTGAACTTTTAGTGGCTACTGCGAAACCTTTCTGAAATAGCTGGGTCTTATCTGACCTCTCAGGCCTCCTAAAATTGAAGTATAGCATGCCTGAGGAATTTTGCTAGGGAAGGAATTCCACATACCATACGGCACCTCTGAAACTGCCCTTGTGGCTGTTGAGCTGGTGTGGAGCAGACGCTGAGCTGTGATCGGGCCTTTACTTTCCCAGTTTGAATTTTGCCTCTGCCCTAAACGCATTACTGGGCCTCGGGCTTGTCACTCTCTCAGCCTGAGCTTCCTAGTCGCAGAATGGGGAAAAGAATACTTACTTACATTACAGGCTTTTTGTAAAGTTTATATCAAGATTATGCATGCAAAATGCTTTGCACTCTTGGAAGGTTTGTTTAAGAGCCATTAACTTCAGATTCTGTGGCCCCTGTGGGCCACCGGGCTATATAACTAATGAACTAAACATGAGGCAGTACAGGTGAGGCAGGTCATATGATTCTGCAGGAATGGGGAATCTCTAATTTAGACAAAGTTGGGGGAGAAATAAGTTGTGGTCAAAGTGTTTGAGAAGGTACTGATCTTACCTAATGATCTGTTTGGAAGGTGCATCTTATGCCTGGGATTACTGTTAAAGAAAAGCTGCAATGTTAACTGAGACTCTTTGGGATTCATTAGTTTTTTTCCTTGATTTTACTTTTTGAAATAAACCCTCATTGAAAGTTGTCTTCAGACCTCTTTAATGATAGCTGATATTCATGATTCTCGTGCTGTAGGACAGTGGTTCCCAAAGTCAGTCAGTCTCTCTCTTTCTCTCTCTGCCACTCCGAGCAGGCAGGAGCAAGCAATGCACAAACTCAAAGGAACCTTTTGAAAACTGACGGAGTTGCTCGCAAGATGGCGGTGCCCAGAAAGTGGTGGGTGGAGCGAGGATGACAAGATGGCAGCTCCAAGCTTCATGTGCCCCGCCAAAAATTGGGTTGCAAGCCAGTGTGGAAACTGCTGCTGTGCTATGTTCTTAGCTGGTTACCAAATACCAACATCTTTCCAAGAAATGTCATCAAAGGTGCTTTATTCTGTTTTATGGAGAGCTGGTTGTTGACACAGGTGTCCTTGGATAGGGGTTACTGCCCTTTCTTTGCAGATGTTTGTACTAGAAACAGAAATAATTTCCTGAATGAGGGTTTGTTTGGCTTTTCTTGCTGTGCATTGTGCAGTTGCTGTCCCACAGTGCTGTCTGTCTGTTCAGCTGAAGTCTGCCTACAAAGAGAGGGTTTTGAGGTTGATTTTTCACCACTGTGGGACTTCCTAAGCAAACATTCTCTGTCAAAGCTTACTAACGGTTAGCAAAGGGTTAACGGCCCAATCCAGAGCTTCTGCAGTGCTGGTTTTGTGTGCGTTGCCTGGGAAACGGCTGTTGCAAAAATGCTATAAACCACTTTGTGACAGCCTAGCGGTAGTTGCCCCTGGTGTTGAGGTCTGCGTAGGCAGGCACTGGCTTCTCGTGCTGGCGGGAGAGGGACCAGTCACTGGGCAGGATAAGTGCAGCCTTTTGTGGCGGGGGAGGGGCAGAACAAGGAAAGAGGAGGGCAGGGGAAGGTGTGAAGGGGCGAAACTAGGTGAGCGAGGAGGGCAGTTCAGGCTTGGGAGGGGGAGGACACATAGGCAGAGACATATCCTATCTCTTGTCCCAGGCCTGAAAGCCCTACATGGGGCTACTTAGGTCTGCATGAGTGATTGAGCTGGCATGGATCCAAATAATAGTGGAGTTCAACATGGGGTAAGGGAACAAATATTCCCTTACCTAAAGGCAACCTCCAGTTGCCTCCCTGTCCACGTGGGATACACCAACTGCATTGGTGGCTGTTTCAGCGCCGCTCTATTACAGCATGAGCAGTCCCATTAGGATTGGACTGTAGGTCTCTTGCGTATGTGCAGTTAGGCTCCAGGAGTCTGAATGCAAGTTGAATGTAGGTAGCTTGAAATTCCCAGTTCTTGCTGGCCCAGTATCAACACAGCAAGGATCCATCCAATGAATTGCAAAAACAAGACCATTGCACTCTGGTCAAGCAAAGGATGCTGTCCATTGAAGCAGTCTTTAATGCATTGCAGATGATAGGATGGAAGTTGGTCACTCTAACAGTCAGAACCTTGGTCAGTCTAAACAGGCGGGACAAGAGCAAAGGAATCCTGAACTGCAGAACACCAGTAGAAGGTCCAGCTCTGCATTGTTCATGCTGAGATAACTGATCTTTGGTTGATTTCTTGTGGGTACAATACTCTGTGAAGTTGTCCTTCTGGAGTCTGTTTCTCTGTGTAGCCTTTCTTGGGCAATTGCCTTTTTTTGTTCTTTTTGCTGCCAGTGCAGTTTCTCCTAAAGCCCAGCTTTCTTCCTTATCCACCCCAGATGATATGGCCTTCAGGTTGTACTGTCATACAGCCCTGGATTAACAACTTAGCAAAATAAGCACATGCTTAGTGTACGCATCAAGGGAAGGGGGGCACCACAGTGTTTTTCCAGTGCCAGATTTTCCAGTGCCATGTCTAGCTTGATATGGGGGTTCAGGATCCAATGGTGGAAGCCACTGCCAGCCCCACCCCCTGGCTGGGCCAGCTCTTCCCCTCCCCCATCCAGTTCTGCCCCCTCCCTGCCTCCTCCGGCCTTGATGGGCTTTACAGCTGGCTGGTGCTCCATCCATCCTTACTGCCCCAGTGCGAGTGGTACTTACTCCCTCCCTCCATTTACAACATCCAGAGCCAACAGTACAAAGACCCTTAGAATTGGGCCCTCCATATGGTTCATTTTTTAGTTCTGTGAATTTTATATCTTAGGGCTTCCTTTTCTTTTCCCCTAAGAGTTTGTGCCTGCACCCTGCCATGGTTGAACTAATTTCAGCTTTGTTGTGTGTTTTGTTTGGTCACTTGTATGGGCTTTCTTAGCCACTTTTGGCAGCCAAGGCAGGGTTGGGTTTCAGTGGAGACAGTCTTTTAAAGGACTTCCCTTCCATCCGTTAGTCATAAAATAGTCCTGCCAAGATATTGTGCCCTTGTAGGCTGTACTGAGCAAATTCCATATTTGGCTTGGATGAAGAATGAGTCTTCTGTCTGGTGCAATTGCACATCGTTCAGGTGCAGTTTCCTTTCATTCAAGGGTGTTGATTATGCTGGCAGCAAAGCACCTTACTTTTGAGATGAAGTCACTCAGAATCATACCACTTCTTTACTATTCACTGCTCATGAACAGTAGCTGCACCTGTGCCTGCCTGCCTGTTTTCATTCACAATTTTCCTTGTCTGCTGGTAGTGTTGGGTATATGTAGGGTTACCAGATGCAAACTGGAACGCCTATACCTTTAACCATTGTATAGAAGAGGGAATTTGGGCAGGTGCAGCTTATCATGGAAGGGCTTCAAAAGCTGCACCTGCCCCTCTTGTGTACAAAGAGAGTGAGAGGCTAAAGAGAGAGGCAGGCTGTCCCAGTTTGTACTTGTTAACCCTGGGTATATGTGATTCCATATCAGATGAGGGGAATAAAGCCATGGCTGTATGTTCTGAAGTTCTTTTGATTTATGCAAAGTCTGTCTTGTTGATGACTTGATGAAAAAGGGGAAACTGGAGACTTGAAAAGGCAATAGTTTTAGATGTGGAAAAACAATAATTGTTAAATAGTGTGTGAGATGCACACTTTGTTTCAAAAATGTTTGACTTTGGACATATTCCAGACATGTGTTGTATATCCCTAGATTAACGTTTCTCAGCACTCCTCAGATGTGTAGTTATTCGCACAACAAAGGGGCAAAGCTGAGATTAAAAGTCAAACAAGGACTGATGACTTTGCAAAGGTATTTCTTACCTTTTAAAAATATCTATTTAAACTTGTCAATTTTGTAGAGTGAGTGTGTGTGTATTAAAAAAAATTGATTAGGTGGTTTTTACTATTCATAGTAACTGCACATAAACCGGAGGTGTTTGGCAAAAGGATGTGATTGAAAAACTGCAAAAATCTACCCACAAGCAGCCAAGTGATGGTTATAAATTTGAGGTAACTGTCAATTAAAATTGTCAGTTGAAAGCAAACTGCTTGAAAACTGCTCGAAGGAGAGGTCATGCTGTACCCATTCTTCTTATGTACCTTTTACCTAAGTAAAAGGTAAAAATGTAGGGGCAGGTAAAAACTTGTGGGCAGCCTGCAAGCCTGTGTTCAGTGCATTGTAACAGCAGCTCTGTATTTTGGAGAGAATCTTAGTTGTTAGTGTCCTCCTGGTGGATTATTGTGGTCAAGATAATATAGACATGCCCAAGTATCTGCTGGGGTTCTGTTCTGGAACCCAACCGTGGATACCTGAAACCGTGGATACTGGGGTCGCCTTTTTAAAGATAGGGGAACATCAGTGGTTTTGTTTCAACAAGGTAAAAAAAGAGATTTGTTTAATGTTCCTCTATCTTTTTAAGGTTAAATAGGCTTTTTTCTTTCCTATTCACTTTGCTATTGGAAAATGGCTGAGAAATAACCCAACTTATTGCTGCTTTCTCAGGAAAGCAGCAGGCTCTGGCGTCACAATGACAGCGCTTCCACCATGACATCCGGACAGATTGTCCGGATTGTCCGGACAGATTGTCGGGTGGGTTCTGGACAGATTGTCATTCTGAAAAATGGGTCCCTGTGCTAAAAGGTTTGAGAACCACTGTTCTAGAGCACATTGTTGGTTCCCAGGGTCTCATGCTGAAGGCGTGGACCTGGCTAGTGCACCATGTGAAAAGAGTATGTATCCTAGGATATGTTGATACGGAAAGGGTTCCCCAAAGGTAGAAAAATTTGTCTGCTTCAAAATAGCAACAGCAAAAGTGACATTGAAAGGAAACTGTGATAGTTTGTATATGTGCTACTTGCTCCTAAGGAAATATGCTTCCTATGAGATCATGCAGATGTCTCATCAGTGAAATGGTCCTCCTCCAAGTATCCAGACATTGACCTTATCTTGATTTTTAGAGGCTGGCTGCATGGTACGCTCACTATGTAAGAACTCTGCCTGTTGAGAACTCTGAAGTTTTCCCCACCAACAGGAACCAAAAATTGGAGGGAAAAGGAATCTTGTATGTTATGCATAGTAAAAGAGGAGGAACTGATGACTCTTTTCTGTGCTTTTAATTGGCCTGCATTTCTCCCTCTCATAGCGAGGGAAAATTCTCTGCTTAGAAAAGAGAGATGAAGAAATAAACTTGAGACTGAGAGCGCAATCCTAACCTGGAGTTAGGCCAGCAAAGTTTGGCTGGCACAAGGCCACCGTAAGGTGTTCTTGGGTCACTCTTGGAGTCAGGGAGGATGGCGCACATCTGTGTGCTGGCCTCTCTGATGCTAGCACGGTCCAAATTTTGCTGGCCTAACTGTGCTGGCCTAACTCTAGGTTAGGATTGTGTCCTGAGAGAGACAGCTCCCGACAACTCTTCGTTCACTGAGTGTGTGATTTCTAGGGAAGTGCATTAGTTTTGGAAATGAGTGGATTTATTTGCAAAACTGTTAAAAATAAAGTGAAGTATCTGAACCATTTCATGAGCAGCTCCCTACATCACTTTGACAGTTGGACCATAGTTCAGGAATGATTGACTTGAAAGTATTGTCAGAATTTCCTCTCTGGCTCCATCAATATTCTTGAAACAGACAAGGCAATCCACTTCATTCCTATGCCTTGTTCCAACATATTTTCTCACGATCCCACAGTCTGTTCTCGTGGTCTATGAGTTGTGACCAGATATGTGACTGTATCTGCTTTTAGTAGTAGAGCAATTATAGACATTCCATAGGCAAAGCAGAATTGCTTTAAATGGCCAAAACATTTGTTTGTGCTTTAAATGGCCAAAACTTTCTTTTAAAAATAGGAAAGCCTGAGCTAAGGAGACCTGACTGTATTCCATTGCACTTGTTGTGTTGTCCTAACTTTAGGGTTGCATTGAATAGTGCTATTTGAAGTGCATTTCCCCATCAAAAGTTCTTCTAATTCAAATATTAAATGCATTTTTGGGTTCTCCCACTTTAAAATATTACCTGATCTGTGGCTTTTTGCTTTCTTATTAAAGAGGACTAGCTGAAGTTAAGCCCTTCTGAGTTGCGATTATTTAACAGGAATTATCCTGGAATTCAGAAGGCGCTTCTTCAGACTAAATATATACAGCACAGAATTGAGAAGCAGTGGTTTATTACCATGAACTGAACTGAGCCCCAACTCTCCATTGTTCAGTAGTGGTGTGTTTTTGTGTATATTTTTTTAAGTAATTGAGGCTAAAATGTTATGTAATTATTCACTAACTGGCTTTATATCGTTTCAATTTTCCTCCTTTCAATTAGAATTTGTAAATGTATAAAAATATGTTTTAACTGCACTTGTTTGGTGTACTTCCTAGTGCAGTGGTTCCCAAACTATGGGTTGCAAGCCAATTTCAGGTGGGTTGCTAGAGCAGCCATATTGAAATATGGGAAGATGGGATGCTGGAAAGCGGGAGGGCTGTGTGGTTGTTTTGCTTGTGTCAAGGTTGTAACTAGGCTTTTTTGCTTTCTGATTCACTGTGCTGTTGGAAATGGCTGAGAAATAACCCAACTTATTCCTGCAGGCTCTGGGGTAACAATGACAGCACTTCAGGCCATGATATCACTTCCTATGTGTCCCGGACAGATTAGCAGATTAGTGGGTCCTGGTGCTAAAAGGTTAGAGAACCACTGTCCTAGTGTAAGACAGGCAACTTCTTTGGTATTGAAGGCTTAAATGAAAACTCATTTGCCTGGGGTTCACAAAAGTTAGACTCGCTGATGTATCTTTACTTGTAGTTGCCATCGTTTCCTTTTCTAAAGTTCACTCACTTTGGAGGGGTGGGGAAAATGTCTCATTGTGGGGTGAAAGACTCTCCCAACTCTTCTGAAATTCATGGAAAACTTAGAGGAGGGCTTCTGCAGTTACTGGTAGAAGAGCAACAACCTGATAACGGAATTTGTGGTTCATTTTCATTAACCAGGGCAGGTCCCAGCTGGAAAATGTCCAGGCCTTGGACAACCATTGTTGGTGTTTTGAGAACTTTCACAGCATTTCCAGTCAGGAAACACCTACACGTTTTATGCAGGCTCTTAAAATTTTGTTTGGGCAATTGGAATGTTTTCTACTGTTGTGTAAATGGCTGCACATAATCTAGCACTTTAAAAATCTCCTCTTTTTTTTGGTAAATATAATTGGTAGTAGTTGCTCACCGGAAATTGCTTTACATCAAGTTTTCCATTTCCACTTTAGACTTTTCCTAAACAAGTATGTTTTAATTATTCATCTAGCGCCATTACAATAGTTTATAAAAATTAATGGGGGCATGGAAATCCTATATCTTCCTTGCAAACAAAATTCCAGCATCTTACACTCCTCAGAAAATTTTTCTTTCATTCTGCTCCTGTTCCTGAGAGTGCTTGGTCTGGCCTGGGTGACTGACAAGATGTGGTGTTAATGCAAGCCCACAGCAGAGTCATATTTTTTATTCTATAAACTTGGACAAATTTTGGAAGGGATTTGGGACTCTGTGGCACTTGGCTAAAAAAGCTATAGCCAAAAAGAATTGACTGGTTAAATGTCCCTTTTGAAATTTCTGCAGGCTTATAAATCTTGTGTTATAGGAATAGAATGCTTCCATTATGTAAATGCCAAGGTCTTGATACGGAATAATGGCTTCTTTATGGGCATTTCCAGGAAGCATGGGTGGACCCTTTTAAAAACATTCTAGACTAATAGGGTGCAGCAAGGAAGGACAGCGTTCAAACGACATTCTCCAGCACTAATATTTTTCCCGTCGGTTGCTTATGTGAACTGGAGCAACTAGTCCTATAGAAGCATAAAAGTGTGGATAACTGGTACAATTTGGCAGTGTTGGGGGGAAAAAAAGAATCAGGACTCAAATTTTAACTCTGGTTTTGACGTTTTGGCAGACTCCTGTCTGAGACTTGTTACACGTGTCGATAACGCTGACTCGTTAATTTGGCCACTGACTTACAATGAGTCAGCAATTCCGGCAACTCGAGTCAGTGTGTAAGCGTGCATGCCTCATTACTTTGTTGTGTCTTCTGCGTCAGATCTCTTTTGGTGATCTGGAAGGGGCCACAAATTGCCATGAGCAACAGTAGTTTTGTTTCTTCGTTTGTTTCTTCCAGCCAGAGGAACAGCCAGTGGGTGAGGGGATACATTGAAAATGTATCAGTTTTGGATAGCTGGCTGCAGCAAGCATGAGGTGTGGGGATGAAGAACAGGAGACATCGGCAGAGGAAGGCACGGTCCAATCAGCTGAAGGGGGAGAGAGGCTGGAACTGAGTTACCTTGTCAGTCTTCAGAAGTTCCAACAGGGGGTGCCACACACGTGTCTGCCTGCCTGACAGGGTGGTTTCTGCTCACTATACTGTCTGCTACAGTGAGCTGGGAACGCTGGACTTCGTCAGGGCACACTTTTGGTTTTCAAGAGATGGCAGTCTGGGCTGCCTGTATTGCCCCAAGACTGCCTCACGACAGCAGCTTGCCCAAACATTGGCGGCCTCCCAGCGTCACTCGAAGAGGTGCTTAGACATAGTGGTTTGGCACAGCCGATTTATTCTGGTCAGGTGCTTCACATTCAAGGGGCCGTGTTGCCGTCACAGGCGCAGTCTCTAAGAGTTCCTTCGACCTCCCTGGACCCCAGGTGGTCTGGCCATTCGCCCCGGGCTGGGCATGGAGTCCTGCTCAGTCTGCGTCCCTGGCACAAGCCTGGCGCCCCAAGCTTCCCTTCTGGTGGCCCCCTTGAGGCCGGTGTCTTCCTCCTGATGGAGGACTGAGCTGGGGGTATCTCCTGAGCCCTGGCCTGGGAAGCTTCCATGGCTGGTTCACAGGCCCTTGGGTCAGGTTAGACAACACCCCTTAAGGGCCAGTGAAGGGTTAAGGCGGTAGGAGGCCTTTGCCTCCATGGGGTGCCCTCTCTGCCCTGCAGTCTCTGGGCGAGGAGCCACCTCCCCCAGTGACTGCCGTGCTCCTTATGAGCCCTACCGCCATCCAGGGCTGGAGTGCCCCTTCTGGCATCGGCCCTGGCCTGAGGTTTTGTGGGATCTCATGGGGTGGGCCTGGCCTGTGGATACACCCCTGGGCAGCCATCCTTGGGTGTTGCCTGCCCTGCCGTGTAGCTCAGGCCTGGCTGGAATTCCGGCCGAGCAGCAGCCCACCCGCCCTGTGCAACCACTGTTCACGGCGCAGTGGAGAGCATGCAGCCGCCCACGGGGGCCAGGCCTCATCCGAAGCTTCACGAGGCCAGTTGTGCCCCCAGCTGACCGCCTCTGGCCTCAACTGCATCCCGCAGCCAAGTGCGCAGGCACTGCCTCCAGCAAGATCCCACTTGGGATATTGTCATAGGCCGACGGAGCCACGCTCCTGTCGGGCATTTCACCATCCATCTGTTCACCGTTCACTTTTGAAGCTGCTGTTAGCTGCAGAGGGAAAAACTCGTAAGTGCAGAAACTGTGCTAGTAGCAGCTTTAAAGTCGGGGTTTAAAGTCAGGAAATTGGCAGGAGGGAAAGGGTTAACTCCCCTGTGTATGGTCCCAGTCGGAGTTCTCTCTCCCTCACCCCATAGCTCCTTTTAAAAAAAAAAGTTGTTGGGAGTTTCAATAACAGAACTCTGGCTTGGCCTTGAGAGTGCCCAAAATTCCCTCTAGGACCCTCTAGTAAATAGTTTTACTGTCCCTGGAAAAGAGGGGAGAAAGAGGAGCAGCTCTGCAGGCAGGAGGAATTCTTCTGAGGGGGGGCAACAACCCTCTCTTGCAGTACTGTACTGTTTCATCAAATGAGAACTCCTCTGTAATTTTCCTTCTTTAGCGTTCGAATCACCCACCCTATTTATAACTTGGTGGTTTTGTGCCAGAATTGTTATCTGCTCTTTCCAGACTTAATAAACCCCAGCATCTTGGGAGCACTTTTTTTGGGTGGAGCCTGCATTGGAGGGCATAGGAATTTACAGAGAAATAAATTATTCTTGGCTTTTTTTTAAACCCAGCCAAATATTAAACTTGGCTCATGATGCAGCAAATCCTGTCACTTACTGAAATTGTTGGAAAATTGTATGTCGTTGTTGTTAAGCCATTTTGCCAAAGCCATTGGTAGCCAAACGCGGGAGATGGTTGGGGATCCCCTACCCCTACCCTGTTGAAATAGTCTGAGGCGAGCTGATCGCCATTGAAGAGCCGATTAGGACCAATGCAAGGCATTCCTGGGAGGGGCTCCCCAACCTCCCTGTGCTGGCCCCCACTCACCAAGAATAGTGCTTCTGGAGCCACGCACAAAACATGGCACATGGGAATACCACAGTTGTGGTGATATGACCAGTGTTGTCATCCAGGCGGAACGGCCCGGAACCCCGTTCCGCTAGTTCCGCAGAGGTCCCGGGCCACTCCACTGCCTCGGAGGACGGGCGAGCTGCTGCTGGGCCCGCCCGCCCTCCCTTGCGTCCGGAATCACTCTAAAATGGAGCGATTCCGGCGCAGTGAGGCTTGGGGGGGCGTGGCAGCCCTCCGCCATAGGGGCGGAGGGCTATCAATCATCCGAGTGTTCCGGTAGTTGGCGCGCTCGGATGACATCACTGGATATGACCACCTCACTGCCAGCTGCTGTGAGGTGGCCCATTTGGGGCAGTTCAGAGGAAAGGCTGTGAGGGAAATTAACCTTGCTATGGGCTCGTCTTGGTGTTTGTGTGTGTGTGTGCGCGTGCGCGTGTGATGAACTCTCTCCCAGGTCTCTTTCCAAGCATGTCACTCCTTCCATTGCATGTCTAGGTGAATCTCAGCACATGGGGAAGAGGAACATAAATACCCTGAAGACTATCTAAAATTTGGCCAGAATGCGTTCTGTGAGATGTTGTTCTCAGTGCTGAATCAATCACTGAACCCAAAATTCAAATGTCACTTAGATACAAAGCATTCAGAATATTCTAAAAAGGATGCGGTTCTTTCAACTTTCAAATGCTGTGATTTATTTAAAAAAAACAAAACCCAATGACTTCACTTTCTGCTTAATGACATCACTTCCGGCCCTCGGTCTTAGGGGTCCCAACAGGTTATCTTACCTAAAAAGGGGAATCCACGTGCAAAAAAGGTTGGGAACCACTGTATTAGAGGAATTGGACGACTTCCTTCTGAGTAGACATGCATAAAATTCAACTGTAAGGGACTCTGTGCTCCTCATCATGAGTTTCTATTTTTTGGTACTGGAAACGAAAATTTTAATCTGTTGAGTAATTTTCTTTTTCTGCACTCTGTTTCAGTACATGTTACTATGGCAATGACTGCAGGGACTCCAACATCCTTTCCCATGAGCAACCACACCCGGGAGAGAGTGACGGTGGCCAAACTCACGCTGGAGAACTTTTATAGTAACCTAATTTTACAGCATGAGGAAAGGGAAACCAGGTACTGTGTTGGCATTTTTCACACTAGCAAATAGGTTTTATTGGAACCACCTTAAATGGAGCAAAACTGCAATGGCCAGCAGACTCAGCTCTTCATTCCTGACTCCTGTGCAGGCTGAGATATAGGCAAAGAACTACAGGCATGTGTCAGTATCCACTGTTTCAGTTATCCATGGATCCCACGGATACGGGGAAGCCTATTAAAAAGATAGGCTCTTTTTACGTTTCAGCAAAAACACTGATGTTCCCCATCTTTAAAAAGGTGTCTTCAGTATTCACGGTTTCAGGTATCCACAGAGGGTTCCGGAACGGAACCCCAGCAGATACCGGGGCATGCCTGTATTTAAGGGCCAGAACAGATGTGCTTTCTGTCACCTCTACGTGCAGGCTTCTGCTTGAGTGACAATCATCTGGTTCTTGTGTTACATGTTCCTCTTCTCTGTATTTTCATGCATGAACTGACTCTTTCGATGACCCCTGTCATTGGACTGCACAAATTATGCCTGGCCAAATTTATAACACTATTGAGAACCTCTGTATGCGTTTTCACTGTAGTTAAATGTTAACTTATAGTTGGTAGCAGACTCAGGATTGGAAAGTCAGCAGAGAACTCAATATTGCATGCTTACTACTTCAGACATTTTTTAATATGTGGGTGGGAGGATAGGGGTCTGCCCCTGGGGAACCCTAACGGTGAGGATTACAGCAGAAACGTATCTTGAGAGTGACTGTACTGTTCCTGCCCAATGAAAAAGCTCCAATGAAAAGTGGAAGTGCACATTTTCATCCTATACGGATCTTTTTGGCGCTGCAGGGAAACCCACGGAGGGGGCTGTGGGCCTCCCCAACCCTTTCAAAGCCCCCCCCAACCCCTCGGGTACGTTAAAATGGCCCTGGGTACTCGCGGTGTTGGGACGCCCAAAACTGGGCCACTCCCCTTAAGGGGGAATGGCTCAGTTTTGCTTCCCAGTGATGGGTCACGACCCCCACTTTGGGAAGCACTGCTCCAGCTCATAACTTTACATGTCCCGTTCCTAATTTTCCAACACATCTAGGGCAATTTGTATATCAGTTAACCATTTGAAATAAGACCAGACAGCAGCATAAAGCATATACTGCATAAAGCTTTATCAAAAGCAGCATAATGCAGTTGAACAATAGATAGAGGATATTTCCACAGTTGTAAAGTCCTTCTTGATGCTGGAACCCCCCATCTTGAAATGCAGGACAGTCTTCCTCTTGTATTCTGGGTTGGCAACCAGGAGCAGAAACCGTTGTAAGCTTGTGGTCTGCACTCCACATTTTTATGTTCCAAGTCCTTTTTCAGTGGGCACAGTTACATAGTTTCTTACTGTAGAATACAGGTTGTTAGTTTTTCAACATGTGCTTTTTTCTGTACCAACTTAGGCAGAAGAAACTAGAAGTGGCCATGGAGGAGGAAGGCTTGGCCGATGAAGAGGTAATAGGAATCCAGTTGCTTTTGTGATTATTGTTGGTCCTTAATTGGTCCTTAATGGTTCACAAGCGTGTACATTGATAATTTTTCTTTAAACCAGTGGTTCCCTAATGTTTTAAAAAGTGGGTCCCAGTGCTTAAAAAATACTCTATTGGGACCCACCTAGCTGTACGAAACGAAAAAGAAAGTTTCACTTTTCCAGCTTCTCAAGCCTCTGTTTTTCTCCTTATACTGTGGTGGTGGTGGTGGTGGTGGTGGTGGTGGTGGGGAACCACCTTGTGATGTGTTGGTTGAGCTCCACGTTCATCAGATTTGGGCCATTCTGATGGTGTTGCATCCTCCTTTGCCTGGCCTTCCATAGGAGCCAAAGCATGTTTGCCTATTCATGAGTAAATGTGCATGTATGGCTCTGTTTCACATTCCATAAGGCTCAATATATGTTCCTTGTCAACTAGGAGAGGGACTTCTTTCTTTAGTGGTTTTTGAGGGGCCTTATATTCATCTGATCAGGACATTCTGATAGTGTTGTGTTTCTCTTGGCCTGCCCTTTGAAGTGGACTCAGGCACATTTGCCTACTCATGAGTAAAACATGTGTATGGCTCAGTTTCACTTTCCATCCTGCTCAATGCATTTTGTCAGCTATCAGCTTTTCACAATCCCCTCCCCAAAGCATTGGGTTACCACCCACTGGTGGGTCACAACACACAGTTTGGGAACTACTTCTTTAAATCATTCTAGCCCAGAAAAGGTCCACGGAGGTAAGAGAAGCAAAAGATCAGCAGAATGCAGGAAGTAATAACTCCACCTTCAAAGTTAGGAGGAAATAAGATGACTGGATTCAGTAGGGAGCAGACTTATGTACAAGGAACTTGGATCTTGATGGTGGGAAAATCTTTATTGCTTAATTGTTCCTTTTATTTGCCTTTGTTAATATAAAGGTGCAGGCACCATATCAATTGCCTGTATTGAATCTAGCAGTTGTTGTTGTTGTTGTTCAGTCGCTAAGTCGTGTCCGACTCTTCGCAACCCCATGGACCACAGCACGCCAGGCCTCCCTGTCCTCCACTAGCTTCCGGAGTTCGCCCAATTTCATGTTCATCGCTTCGGTGACACTCTCTAACCATCTCATCCTCTGTCGCCCCCTTCTCCTTTTGCCTTCAATCTTTCCCAGCATGAGGGTCTTTTCTAAAGAGACCTCTCTTCTCATGAGGTGGCCAAAGTATTGGAGCTTCAACTTCAGGATTTGTCCTTCCAGGGAGCAATCAGGCTTGACTACCTGTAAGATTGACCAATTGGATCATATAATATATAAGATCATATATAAGAGCATTTAAATGGTAAACCTGAGTGCGAAGGCCACTGACTTCCTGTAGGATTGACCGATTGGATCTCCTTGCAGTCCAGGGGACTCTCAAGAGTCTTCTCCAACACCATAATTCAAAAGCATCTATTCTTCGGCACTCTGCCTTTCGTATGGTCCAGATCTCACATCCATACATTGCTACTGGGGAAACCATCGCTTTGACTATGCGAACCTTACTAAGGATCAAAGTAGATGTGCAGGCAAATGAGTGCTGCAGGGGTGTGCTCCCACAGGAAGTACTTTCTGCAGGGGAAAAAGAAGTCTTGCAAGTGGGGAACCCTGGTCATGATCTGGGTGTGCAGGGAGGGATGATTCACTCTGTCTCCTCATGTCATTTTCCTGCCCCAAATCTCTTTCTCTTTAGTAGAAGAAGCCATTTGACCCTGAAGCTCCCATGTCCTCAAATACCATTCCAGCAGGGTGAAGAGGGAATCTGCCTGTCCTCGCGTGCCCTGTTTCCAGCTGGCTGGAAGCGGCAGTGATTGTTCTGTAGGAACTGCCTTTTTTTCGAGAGAGAAAATCATTCTGTGTATTTTGACTTGTACTAGTTTTTAAGTTGATCCACTCCAGTGGCATTTCTACAGGGATGGCAAAGCTCTAAGTTTTGCAAGAAGCCTTACCTTGCAGTGGAAATCACTGCAAATGCAGTGGAAATTTGCAGTGGAAATTTCTCCTGCACCGTTTTAGCCAATCCTCACAGGGAACAGCAACATCTTGGCGTTGCTTACTGGCTACAGCAGCAAGGGAGAGGAGGGATTTACATGACAGGGTAAGGCTTCCTGCAAAACTTAGAGCTTTGCCATCCCTGTAGAAACGCCTCTGATCCTCTCTAGCACCTAGAATCAACTAGGTCTTATCTAGTAGTTAGAGGGCTTGGCAAACGAGCAGCATTGTTGAAACACCAAAGCATTTTGCAGCGTTATATAGAACGAAAGCTTGTGATGTCTTAAGAGAAGGCTTTCACATTACAAACAGTGCCGAGTAATGAGAGCTGCAAGTACTTGATTTTTTGACCACAGATGCAGCTGAAACACTGGGCCTGGTGAGCAGAAATTAAAGAGAAGGTCTGAACTTCTAAGGGTGTTCCCAAATCGGTGTTTGCTGAGGAAACCACAGGGTGGGGAAGTACAAATTCAAGAGAGGATCTTTCTTGCTCAGTCTTTCTTGTACTTACCAATTCTGCCCTGCATCTGCTTTCCACAGGCCCCTTTCCCCTGGTTGGATTTAATTTCTGGTGTCTGAGTCTCCCTGAGGAGCAATGGACTGATTATGCTTCTCTTTGGTTATGCTGGGGACAGTTGGTGCCAGCTAACTGTCATCTCCTTCCACCCACCAAGTCCCCTCTCCAAATGATCTGTCCCCCTCTCTACCCCCCCCCCCCAGCATTAGTGTTACATGACAAACACTTGGAGCGCAATCCTAACCTGGAGTTAGGCCAGCACAGTTAGGCCAGCTACAGTTGGCTGGCATAAGAGACACCGTAAAGTATGTTTGGACCACTCTTGAAGTCAGAGAGGCCAACACACAGACGTGCACCAGCCTCCCTGACACAGAAAGTGGTCCAAACATGCTTTACGGTGGCCCTTGTGCCAGCCAAACTTTGCTGGCCTAACTCCAGGTTAGGATTGTGCTCTTAATTGGGAACTCTGTACTTACCTCATAATGTGTAATTTTGCAAGGAAACAGATGGAGTGAGTGAGTGAGTGAGGGAGGGAGGGAGGGAGGGAGGGAGGGGGGGAAGCAGGATGCTGGACTGGATGGCCTTTGGCCTGATCCTGCACTGCTCTTTGTAATTCTGCTGTAAGTCATTGCATAATTTATTATGTTTGCATGCAAATAGCTTTGTTGATCATGGGAAAACCTTTCAAGAATTCGTTAGGAGATGTTGCTATCCCATAGTTTTGCAATGTATGAACATTTTTCAGTTGCGATTCCCAACAAATGTGTTGGGTGGTGGTGGATGCAGTTAAAAAACTTTATCTTGTCAAATGTGAAAAATAAACAGTCTTATGCATAAATACTAGATTTAATTATTCCTGCTCCCAAGAAAGATTGCAATCTCCTACACATTTAAATTTGGTTTTTAAAAGATGTTAACACTTAAGTTGTTAGTCACCTTTCTACTGAAAACATCCAAGGACATATATAAGGAATTAAAATTAACCTGGATAGCCCATAACAGCAATTCCTTTTTGGGATCTTGAAAAGTGACTTGTTTTCAGTTTTAGTTTAGTGCTGTGTAATGGATCAGTTTCTTTATTCTAGTATTGCTTCTCATTGGAATTAGTATTCCATAGGTGGTGGGCAGCCATCTTGCAGCGTGGGTTTCACAAGTGGCACGAGCAGTAAGGATTGGTTGGCACATTTGAACACAAGCTGGAGAGGCAGGCAGCAGTGGGTCCAGCTGGGAAGGCAGAGGGGCCCGTCGTCTTGTCAGCCTTGCCTACCCTGTTCAGGGAATAAAAGCCAAGCCTCATCAGGTCTGCAGAAGTATCTGTGAACCCAATCCCTAATTAAATCTCCACATGGTGATGCAGCTGTGCTGGCACCGCCTTCTGTATCTGCAGGGGATTTGGGGCCATGGGAAGCCTCCTCGGGTAAGAGAACACTAGTTCCCTGCCCCAGGGTAATGCCCAGCAACTGCCATGGGTCACCTCCATCCTGCACCAGCTCAATTGCTGGTGCAAATCTGTGATGACCTGTGTAGGCGGATCAGGCCTGGGAAGGGTGCCAGTATTTGGCATGTAGTATCTCTGAACCCACCTCCCTTACCGGACCAATCCACCTGCCCAGCGGTGTTAGGCTGCCGGAACGCTGGGCGGGACATCCGGGTGATGGACAGCCCACCCATCACGTTCCGGAGTGTTACGCTGTTTGCGTAACCAATTATGCCGCTTGCGTACTTTACGCAAACGACGTAACGCTCCGGAACGCGACGGGCGGGCTGTCCATCACCCGGATGTCCCGCCCAGAGTTCCGGCAGCATAACAGCGCTGCCCCTGCCCCTGTCAATAAGTCTTCCGCCCACCCTTGCCCTGTTCAACCCTTTCTCTACCTCTCCTGCAACCCCCTACACTGGCTTATCTGCACCAGTGGGTGTCAGGCATTCATCTTCATGCAGACCAGGCTACTTGCCATTTGCGGCAACTGCCAGCCCCCACACACTGGTCTAGTTGTGTTTGCAATGGTCCTAAAACCAGCAGAATGCCCATTCCATAAGGAATGGGCCATTCACTGATGTGGCATGTTCTTTTTGACCAGTGTTTCCCAAACTGTGGGTCTGTGGCATACCACTGGATCCCAACCCACTTTTTGGTGGTTTGCGAGACCGACAGGGTAGATTAGACTCTGTACATCAAGGGTTAAACAACCTGCTACTTGCGGGGAGCACAGAATCTTCAGTTGCTGGTAAAGTGGATCTTTCTGCTTAGGTCCCAGTGCTAAAATGTTTGGGAACCACTGCTTTATTCTACAGTCATCTAAATGTAGCAGCAACAACAAATAAAGTACCCACCAGTATCATACAGTCTTGTGGCCCTCTCTGAATGGGAAAGTGTATTTATATAAACTTTTTGGAGTGTACGGAGAGGCCACATAGTCACTGAGCCTGTGAGATTTTGAATTTGAAGACATTTAAGCCTGCATAGGGACTTTGTGTCCACCCTGTAAAATATAGTCTCTCATAGGTTTATTTTTACTGTTATATAGGGCCATCACATTTCCTCAAAACCATGTCCTATCTTCTTCTAATCCAGTGGTTCCTAATGTAGTGGGTCGCAACCACCAGGGGAACTGGAATTAATGGGAATTGCAGCATTGCTGCTGCCACGGAACTTTTTCACTTATCTTGGAGGCAGTGCTGGCCTCCTGCAGGATCCTGGAGGCTTGAAGTCCCCTCTGATCTCCTTTGCAGCTTGTTACAAAGCCCTTAACTCCTATCTAAAGCAACTTCCAATTGTCTGGGAAAACAGGAAGTAGCTTTAGATAGGAGATCAGAGGGGGCTGTGAGCCTCCAGTAATTACCCCCCAGGTAATTGAAAAAGCCCCTTGGCGGCAGCAGCATTGCAATATCTGCAGCACTGTCCCTCTCCCCTCCCTGCCCACGCAAACACTTACCTGGTTCCCAGTTCTCCTGTAGGAGTTAGGGAATCACTGTTCTAAAAAGTGTTGTCCATCACCTTGGAGGTTGCTGAACAAAGTGTGACCTAAATATCCATACTTCACATTACAGTGAGATGAGAGTTGCACCCATGATTCCACTAGTAATTGTTTGCCAGTAAATTGACTTCTTGTAATTGTTTCATAGTGCAGCATGGCACCATAGTCCTTGGCTGGAGTATCTAGAAGTTGGCTGTTGCGTGCTGGAGAGAAATTGGTATATAATGCCATCTTGTGGCTTTAAGTAATAAATTATGACAAGGTATTGCTCCTATTTAGGGACAGAAGAAACCCTTCAGAATCTTTTTCTATATTTTCATTTTCAGAAAGGCAAAATTGGCTGCCTTTCTCATTGTAGGAAGCCTTTAAAATGCCCAGTATCAGTTGTTCATCTCTTACTTGTTGCAGACAGCATTTGTCTGGAGCCAGCAGGGCTGTTTTTTGGAAGTTACTCAACAGACAGCCAGGTAACAGATGCCAGTGAGGTCTGGCTTCACCAGTTGGGTCATTGTCTGCCATGGAGTTTGCAAAGCCATAGGGGTCATACTGGAACAAACATGACAGCAACCTTACTAGAAGTCACTTGACCCACAGGTGAAGACACTACTCAGACCTCTTCTATGACCAGTGCAATTGTAGGGGCTGCTTGGCAAGGTTGCTGCCATATTTGTTCTAGTATTTGCAAACTTGATGGCAGACAATGAACTAACTGGTGCAGCCAGACCACACTGGCATCTGGAAAAATACAGAGAGTATCAAGGTTTTGATTATAGTAGTGGTTCCCCATCTGTGTGTCGTAATGCCTTGGGGCATTGTGATGCACTTTCTTGGGGCACGGCGTTCAGAGCTGCAGCATGTGAAAACCACTCACTGTGCAATGCCTACTTGCCCTGACCCTCTTACAGCTGTTTAAAGGCTCATGCTAGGCCTCGGATCCAGGAAGTGAATGGCGGTGATGTCACCTCAGTTTTCTCTTCATTATCATTCACTTCCTGGTTCCAAGGGCGTCGCAGCTCCAGCAAATTTCAGGACCGCTGGACTTAACAGGGTCAGTCACTCCAATTCTCTGGATCAAGACGCCTGCTCTAACCGGCTTTATAATTAAATGTTTGTTATTCGAAGGATGAGATTTATTAGGTCTACTTCTTTCCAGAGCAGAAATCTGCAAGATTGTTGGTTGTGTCTGTTACTGATTTCAGAAAAGGCTACAATTACATCTGCTGTTCGTTGGTTTCCTGGAGATGATTTCCCCAGCAGTTTCTCATTGATGGCTAAAATTTCCATTTCTGTTCCCAAGGAGATCATTTACATTTTTGTATATCTGTGATAAATAATTAATACTTAATATCACATCCCAGTTTCTGTACTTCGGCTTAATAATTACTACTGCATCACACAGTTTTGCCCCAATTCTATCCCCTGCCAGCCTATGGAATGCAGTACCTCCAATGCAGTGTGTGCTGCATTCTTTGGTGGCAAGGTGACCAGATGACCTGGTAGAGATAAGTAAAAATACTCAATCTTTATTACCCTAGCTGCAGCCGGTTAGGGTAATAAACCAATCACCCCTCTAATCAGCCATTGGTAAGTTTATTGGCACTAGCCTGATTCACTACGTAAAGCTTCCGTGAACCATGCCGGGCAGCGTCCAATTATAAGCAAGTACAGGTTTCTTTTAGAGGCAGAAATTACTAGTGCTAAGCCCGACGCCTGACCTTAACTGGGGCCCCACTCTGGTGCAATCCCAGGTGCAGTAAGTTGGCTTAAACAGAGCACAACTAGTAGTGAAATGCCAAGCACAGCTCTTACTCTTAACTGGAACCCTGCTTTGGCAATAGCCCAGAATAAGTAGCTGGCCTAAACAGGGTACTTTGGTCGCAGAAGTACACATTAACACATTGATGCGATCAGCTAACGACTCGGGAATGCTGGGCGGGCAGCAGGAAGGCTGGGCGGGCCTTCCAAGTGGGTCCGCCGCCTGCCCTCCCGCCACAAGGGCTGCCCTGGCCTCGGAGGGGGCGCCCGCTCGCTGGGGGGGACGGGTGGGGACCCTCGGGTGCCAGGGCACGCAGCGGTGGGGCACGCCACCCGGGGGCAGCCCATGCGGTGGGTGGGCGGGCGGCAGACACGGATGGACGGGCTGTCAATCACCCGGAAGTCCTGCCTAGCCTTCCTGCTGCCCGCCCAGCATTCCCCCGAGTCGTTAGCTGATCCCATCACTGCATTAACACCAAGCACCTAACCTGGGGCTTGACTCTGGTCCAAAACCCTGGGGTCAAACAGCAGCTTAAACAGGGTGTTTTGGGAGCATAGCTTGGCTTTGCAATGGAGCGCTGCTCCATGCCGTATGTGGCCTCCCCAGCCTTCAAGTCACCCTCGGGAGCCCAGGATTAGAGGGTCCAGGGTAGGCCCAAATCTGCAGGGTTTGGACCCTGCAGATTATCACATCCATGGTTCCCAAATCCGCGAATATCACAAGCCCGCCTGTATTTCTTTTGAGTACTTGATGTAAGGATATCAGTGTCATAGAGTGCACATTCAGAATCCTTTTTAAAAAAAAAATATTTTACACGTTCTCATAATTTAAATATACTTCTTTCTGTCAGAAAAAGCTACGACGGTCTCAGCATGCTCGCAAAGAAACTGAATTTCTGCGGCTTAAGAGAACTAGGTTAGGCCTGGATGACTTTGAATCTCTGAAAGTTATTGGAAGAGGCGCATTTGGAGAGGTTTGTGATCTGTGCTTTTCCTTAAGCATTTCTAAATAAAAATGTCACCCAACACTATTATTTATCATTATGATGATGAAAAATGTTATAGTAAGTATAGAATTCTTCCTGACCTCCCCACTACACCTGATTTTCAAGCTACTTTTTTTTCTGTAGGTTTAACAAAGTCTGTGTTCTGTACTTTGGATCTGGTAGCTCCTCTATACCCCATTCTTAGTCCATCAGGTCCAATTGGAAAACTCCCCTTTTACCCCAAGTGAAACTCAATAATTTCTCAGTTCTTGTAGCCACGAGCTGGTATCATTATTGACATAATTTGTTATTCTCATCCTATTCCCTTTTTTGCAATTGCTACTGAAGAATCATTCCAATTCGTTTTCCTCCAATATCAAATGTGCTGTTGGATTGCCCAGGAGCCCACTTTAATGATAGTGTATTTGGTTTTTTTAACCCCTAGGTACGCCTTGTTCAGAAAAAAGACACTGGTCATATTTATGCAATGAAGATATTAAGAAAAGCTGATATGCTGGAGAAAGAGCAGGTATGTCTTTTTATTTTATCTTTGGGTTATCCATAACTAATTATAGTATGCATTGTGTGTGGGCTGAAAAATGGATCACTTTACATGTTAAGTTGCTCAACCTCGTTCTTTCTGCAGTCTAGTGGGGTGAGTTGCTTGACAGTATGAGAAGGACTGATGGATTTCTAGAAGATTTATATCCTAGTCTGTGGAAATGTTGGACAAAATAGGATAAGTTGGCTGAAATAGAGATGTTGGAATTCTTCTCAGAAAGAGAGACTATAAAAGATTGGAGGGTTGTGGGAGGACCCAATTCTTGTGCACAAAAGGAAAAAAAAGACATAGCAAGACTTACTGCCCAATCCTGTGCAAGCCTTGCATTGGCAGAATCTGTATTCCACCTGTGTATGCGTCTGCAAAGCGCAGTAAAGCGCTTTGCAACAGTGCCAATAGCTGGTGTGCTGGCAGGAAGTCTGGAACCTTCTTACATATGCCAGAGGAGTGAAATATGCCTACCGGACCAGGTACATTTGGCGCAGGAGTCAGGGGAGAGTGATGGACAGATCTGGCCTGGGAGGGATAGGATTGGCAGTGCTAGTGCAAACTGTATCCAAACCCCTTTCCTCAGCCTGATCCACCAGCATGGATCAGTGCGGAATGGCCCCAGAGATATTGCTGATGCAGGGCCAAGTTGATCTGTTGCAGCTGCTGGCGCTTACTCGGAGACAAAGGGACAAATGTCCCTTACCTCAAGGAGACTTTGAGCATCCCTGTGGGATGCAGTGTAGCCAGCGCTGTTGCATCACCACATGGGGATTTATAGTGCAGTCCTATGCTTGTCTACTTAGAAGTAGTTTCCATTGTGTTCGATGGGGCTTACTCCCAGGAAAGTGTGCATAGGATTGCAGCCTTAGTTAGAATTGGGCTGTTAATAATGGAATCTTTAGATATGTTCATGAGCCTTATTCTGAGCCCTTGGAGAAGAATATTGCAAATGTAAAATATGTTTTCTGGCTTTTATAAATCTCTATAAATTCCTGGTAACAGCACTAGTTGGTTCACTGGAAACTAGTGCATGTGCTTAATGGTGGTTAGTACTTCCCTGGAAAGATCTATTCTACTGTCTATCCACAGCGACTGAATAAAAGTGTCAGTCACAAACCCAGCATTGTGATACATTTGTGCATAACTCCCTTCAAAACCTGAATAGCTCAGCATGTTGCTCTTGATCCAATGTAGTTCCACTAGCAGATGTATTCAGTGAAATCCATACATGCAAATGTAGCAGCTAGCACTTGCTCTTTACTGACACTCCAAAAAACCCAGCTTTGTAATTGCTGTCAAGTGTTTATTGGGAGACTGTGATTTAAGTTGGATCTAAGGATTTTGTGGCCTTGATTCTTGAAAGAATGAATATCAGCACGTTCACATGAGCATGTTCATCTCATGATAAGGTTGAACCTTACCACATGAAAGTGTGGTTATGTGAAACAGCCTTTGGCAGAGTCCCACTTCCTTGTTGATTTTTCAATACTTTTACTATAGGTGGCTCATATACGAGCAGAAAGGGATATACTGGTGGAAGCAGATGGCGCCTGGGTGGTGAAGATGTTCTATAGTTTTCAGGACAAACGGAATCTTTATCTAATTATGGAATTCCTACCCGGAGGTAAATAGTCTATCCTAGTTGATTGAAACCTCCTGTCTGAGAGCTTGGATAGAGGAATGCTTGATGCTGTGTCCCGTTGTCAGCCTCTTAAACATTGTTAAAGAGAAGGAAATGATGTTTTCATGTGTCTTGACTCTGAAATATAATGCAGTCATGTGAAGACAAACCAGCAGGGGGCACAGCAAGGAGAGCCTGAATGTGCACATAGGAAGGACTACATAAAAGGAGTGTTTTCCTTCTGCACTAATGAGATGGCTTCTTCAATTTCTATCTTATGCAATGGCGTTATTCACCCGGTATGCTGGGCGGAACTTACCTTTGAGCAGCAGTCTGCCCGTTGCGTCACGCTGTGTTCCGCCGCGTTCCCGCCCGCTGGGGCAGGCGGGAAAGCGGCGGAACGTGGCGTGACGCAACGGGCGGACTGCCGCTCAAAGGTAAGTCCTGCCCAGCGTACCGGGTGAATAATGCCACTGATCTTATGCTATGCCATAGTACTTATGATGACATAAGGCAGACCCATTTCAGAATCGCTTTTTGCTATTTTCAAAGCCTGTTCAGTGGTAAAATGTTTTTTCATGCCCTCTTTGATTCAGGTGATATGATGACCTTACTTATGAAGAAGGATACCTTATCAGAGGAAGAAACACAGTTTTACATATCTGAAACTGTGCTGGCCATTGATGCCATTCACCAGTTAGGTTTTATTCACAGAGATATTAAACCTGATAATCTACTGCTGGATGCAAAGGTATGTAATGGGTTTCCAGGGTAGCTTCATTCTGATCTTGAGTATTTGCAGTGCCCAAACCTGTTTATCCAAACATGTGCTTGAGAAATGGAGTCAAAGGCAAGATTTTTGCCAGGTCCTAATAATTCAGTACAGGTAGAAGATCCAGATAGGGCATAGCACAAGATATAATTTTTTAAAAAAAATAAATGTTTTCTCTCTGTAGGGGCATGTAAAACTGTCTGATTTTGGACTATGCACAGGTTTAAAGAAAGCTCACAGAACTGAATTCTACAGAAACCTTACACATAATCCACCAAGTGACTTCTGTAAGTATAAAATATCCTAGTTTACATGTGTAGAGTGCTCCTTACATGGCCTTCAAAATTACGTATTGGTTTTTTGGATGCGTTGGAACCAATGGAATGAGATGGTGAAGTTCTGAGGTGGTAGTGAGGACCAGTGTTTCTCAGACTGAGGGTCAGAACCCACTAAGTGGCTCACGAGCCAATTTCAGGTGGATTCATTCATTTCAATGTGCATTTTATTTTTAATATTAGATTTAATGCTACCTTGGTATGTGACTGCATTTAGGGAAATGTCACAGATTTGTACTTTTAACAAGCTACTATGTACAGTGTGTCTTTATTATCCATTGGGTTCCATTCCAGGAAACCCTCAGAATAATAAAATCTGCAGGTCTCGAGGCCCGCTAATCCTCTGGAGATGATGGGAACTGTGTTCTCATTGCCTTCACGGGGTATTCTGAGGCCTGTGGAATTTTCTTTTGTCAACAGATGAGCAGCTGCTTGAGAGGGTTAGGAGGGGTCTTCTTTATCTGATTAGGAGGGTTCTTTATTTCAAATAAATTTTTACACTTACTGAAAACTTTTAGTTTACTTATGGGCAGCCTAATCCTATGCTCGGTGGCCCCTGGAGGAGCAGTGGTGCCAAAATGGCGACTACAGCATACTGAGGCTTCCGATGCCACCGCCAGGGTCTCCTTGGGGTGTTTCCTCCTGTGCGTCTCCTTGGCTCTGTGCCCGTAATTGAGTGCGTGCAGAGTCGAGGAGACCCATGTCAGGCCACCCAGCTCATGCAGGGATTTGGATTTGGCGGCATAGGCCTAATCCCTCTCTCTACCCGCCACTCCTGCCCCAGTAGGCCTGACAGCTGGCTGGCACTGCTGGAGCACTGGTCGGCCGTACCGCCCTTGCTGGGGCACAGTGCCAACTGGCAGCGCAGGTGGTAGTTACTCTCTGGATGCTGTAAATGTGCTTTACGGAATGTTTACAACACCTGGATCTGGCAGTACAATTGTATCAGCAGCAATAGAGCCCTTAGGATTGGGCCTTTAATTGATTACATTTTGTCATATGGGGTGATGTTAACATTTTCCTGCTTGATGTCACATCTGGCCATGTCATTGCTTCCATGTTAATGACATCACTTCCAGTAGGTCCCAACAGATTGTCATTCAAAAAAGTGGGTCCCAGTACTAAAAGTTTTGAGAATCAGTGGAGTAGGCTATAAAAACTGCAAGTGGAAATTCTATTTTTTTTATACTGCCTTGTATTTTTTAAAAATTCCATGTAAGTACAAAGAACAATATAGACTCAGCTAAAACTCTGGTATAAACTAGGGTTTCCCTCTGGAGCTTTTTTTTTTTACACAGGGGAAACAATAAAAATATTAAACTCCTCCTGCAATCTAAGGTGATACAAATCTCTTGACCTAATTTCAGCTGCAAATGCAAACCAGGTCAAATATTGCTATAGATAAAGTAGGATACAGGTCTTTAAATCTGAATAAAAATTTTTTAGTACTGGAGTTGATTATGCAAGTATTTTCCCTCCCCAAACATGGTGCTTCATTATATGTTACCATAGCAGTGTGGGGCCAGACCATATAAAAGGTGTTTCCATTCTACAGAGTTAACATTGGATCTGGGCCTTAAATGAATGTTTCTTGGGTTCTTAAAGATGAAGGCATTTAATTTCAATTCATTTATTTTGTGAATCAGCATTTCAGAATATGAATTCAAAGAGAAAAGCAGAAACCTGGAAAAAGAATAGGCGACAGCTAGTAAGTACTTTTATGTACACCTATGCTAAACTTTTGAATTCTTCCTGCAAAAATTTTCAGCATTAAAACTATGCCTTTGCTCTTTTTTTCCATCTCAAACAAGCAATGGAAAAAGGTCATAATTAGATGGTAGATGAATGATTATATCCTGTCTTTTTCTGTTGGCTGTGGCATTATCAACGTATTCTCCAAGTACCAAATGTTGCTGAAATATCTCACTTTAAGCTTCTTGTTTTCAGGCCTATTCTACTGTTGGGACACCAGATTACATTGCTCCAGAAGTTTTCATGCAGACGGGTTATAATAAATTATGTGACTGGTGGTCTTTGGGAGTGATTATGTATGAAATGCTAATAGGTAAGGATTTTTAGGCCCATTCTGATCATTTCTGACAGTTTTGATTATTTATAGAGTTTGTTTATATCCTGCCTTTCTGTTGCAGGCCTACCGAAGCAATTAACAAGTTTTAAAAACAACACAACAAAACTAAAACAGTATAAAACCTGTAAGAGAGTAAAAACGCAGTAGTAGTAAACCAGTACTACTGGTACTTCTACTACTGGTAAACCAGTACTACTGGTTTACAAATAGTGAACCAGTTTTTCCCCAGGTTTTTCTTTTCAGAAATGATTATAGCAAGACAACAAAAGCCCTTCAAATAAAGGGGTTTTCAGGCATTCCTTGTAGAGGATGAGTACTCCATGTGATAGAGGCTATCAACTACAATTGCCAGCTGCAAAGGCCCTTCTTCTGGTTACTGCCAGCCAAACTTCTGAGAGTGGAGGATCCTCAAACAGGGCCTCCATGGCCCATCTTAAAAAGCCTTGGCATGTTCATGAAGGATGAGATGGTCCTTAAGACAATGTAGTCCCAGGCAGTTGAGGGCTTTGGAAGCTAAAGGCAGCACTTTGGATTGGACCTGGAAGCACAGTAGTTGCTGGTGGAGCTGAGCCAAAACTGGTATGATGGGCTCCAATTATTTCACCTCAACTAGTGCTCTTACTGTTGCATGTTGCACCAGCTGAAGCTTCTAGATACTCTTCGAAGGCTTCCATACCTAGAATTCATCACAGTAGCCTAGCATGGACCCAGAGAATCGGAGGAAAGAGCTGCAGAATTAATATTGGATCCTGCATCAGATTTATGTTAGTTTCTGTAATTTCATCTAATCTTGAAGTTCAAACAGGTCCCAACGTTTCTGGATTCTCTGTATTTCTGTAGGGTATCCGCCTTTCTGCTCCGAAACACCTCAAGAAACATATAGGAAAGTTATGAATTGGAAAGAGATGCTGGTATTTCCACCCGAGGTGCCCATTTCAGAAAAATCCAAGGATTTAATTTTAAAGTGAGTAGAATAGTCACACATAAAGTGAATATTTGAAATTTTCTTCAGTTATCTCTCCTGCATGTAGAGCACATGGATCATGTTTGTTAGCACTGAACTCATAGTGTGGGACTCCTTTTGTAGTTACTCCAATGTTGAGGGAGCCACTGCTGTGTAAAACAACTACTTCCCATGATAGTATTCCTAAAAGAGAAGCAACAGTAGAGTGCAAGGTTGTGAAATAACCAGCGGCGGCATTCAGCCAGTACGCTGGGCGGGACTTACCTTTGAGCGGCAGTCCGCCCGTTGCGTAATGGTGCGTTCCGCCGCTTTCCCGCCCGCCGGGGTGGGCGGGAAAGTGGTGGAACGCACTGTGATGCAACAGGTGGTCTGCCGCTCAAAGGTAAGTCCCGCCCAGCGTACCAGCTGAATGCCGCCGCTGGAAATAACAATCTCACACATGAGTTCAGGCTTTCAGTGTTCCCTCAGAAGGATGTGTGGAAGCCACACTCCCTCCTCAACTCTGGGGAAACATTAGAAAGTTCTTGGGCAGTCCAGTGGAGAGGCTTGCACCACCCCACCGACACTGCAGTCTGAGCCCCAGCTATAGGCAGCAACCAGGCAAGCACCAAGTGGCAGGAGGGTAGAGGGCAGGCATTCCTGGGCAGAGACATGGCGGGACAGGGGGTGGGACAGGCCCAGGAGGAGGTGGTACCAGTGTTGGCCTCCTCCATTGAATCATATCTCCCCTCCCAGGCCCAGAAGCCCGAAATGAGACTTCTCGAGTGCACCAGTGAAATAGTTGGTGCAGCCTTGAGAAAGCCCCATAGAGCACAGGATGCGGCACAGGATGCAGTGGTAGCCGTTTGGCACTGCCGCTCCTTTGTTAGATAGGACTGGGCCATTCGACTTCATGTAATCAACTTAAAGGCTACATTGACAAACTATCTTCTGAAGCAAGGGGAAGAGCTGTAGGGTAATAACTGATAAACAGGGAACATGAAATTAGTTAGGACCAGGAGTAAAGTTCTGTAGGAACTTTTAAATGGGTTCAGCAAAATAATTCAATTTAACACCGATTACCAGCAGTGTCACCTTGTCTGGCTGGTTATTGTCTAACTCTGCTTATTCACGTTTAGCAACAAGACAGACATTTCCGGCATTTCCAATTTAAACTGTGACTACTTGTGTTCTCTTGTTGGCATGCGTGACTCACAGGAGAGCCTCCAAGCAATGAGCTTGTTGCTTATCTTTCTGTAAGATTGACCTGCAAGAACTCGCTGTGTTGCTGATGGCAACTGGTTTTAACGGTGGTGGTTGTAGTGCCAGGTGTTGAGAAAGATACGTTTGTTCAAGGCAGAGATAATCCTGGTGGCTCCTTTTTGGCCTCGGAGACCTTGGTTTCCGGAGTTGCTCAACTTAGCCACTCAGGAACCCTGGGAGATCCCTCATCGTCCGGATCTGCTGTCGCAGGGCCTTCTACTGCACCCTCAGTCCCTCAGATTCCGATTGACAGCGTGGAGGTTGAAAGGATAAAATTAGGAAGTTTGGGACTTTCTTCTAAGGTGGCAACTACCATTCTGGCATCACATAGGCCCTCAACTAAGAAGGTATACAGGTCGACTTGGTGGGTTTTTAGGAGATGGTGCCAGCTCAGGAGGGTTTCACCAATGGCAGCTCAGGTAGAAACCGTATTGGACTTGCTACAGGATGGCCTAGAGAAGGGTCTCACGACAAGCACACTAAGGAGACAGGTTGCCGCTATCCAGGGGACCCTGGGAGCAGCGGGGGATGTGCACTTGTCAACGGACCCACTGATTAAGTGTTTTCTGAGGGGCGTGGCTTACATTAATCCGCCTCCAATCAAAAGGGCTCCTACCTGGGATCTTCATACTGTTCTTTCTGCCCTCACTGCTCCTCCTTTTGAGCCAATGGCTACTATTCCTCTTAAAGTTTTGTCATTTAAGACCTTGTTTTTGGTCGCTGTCACTTCCGCCAGCAGAGTTTCAGAGTTGGGGAGGATATGGCAGTCTTTCACCATATTGTGCAGCCTACGAGCAGGGCCGGATTAAGCTAGTGTGCAGCCTGTAACATATGTTTATAAAGGGGTCCTGCAAAATATTTCCCCCCCGCAAATGGCAAATAAAACATGCTCTTTGTGTGTATGCAAATGTAAAAAGACTCTTGCTGCTTTCGCTCTTCCCAACAGGGGAGACGCTTGTCTCACATGCCACTTGCTAGCTACACAAGGCTGCTCCCAGCGGCGGCATTCAGCTGGTACGCTGGGCGGGACTTACCTTTGAGCGGCAGTCCACCGGGGCAGGCGGGAAAGCGGCAGAACGCGCAGTGACGCAATAGGCGGACTGCTGCTCAAAGGTAAGTCCTGCCCAGCGTACCGGCTGAATGCCGCCGCTGGCTGCTCCCTCAACTTCGGGCTCACCGTTCGCTTCCAGCTGCCTTAGAACTCTGAGCAGTGAGCCCAGTGAAGAAGCCACTGACTCAACGGAGCTCCAAGAGTTGGAGCCATCAGAGCGGCTCCACATAAAGTTCTAAGCAATAAAACGGGTTGGGAAGGAACTGGGCAGTAGCGGGAAAGCAAAGAGCAGTGCCAGCAGGGTTGCAGCTGCATGCCTCAGGGCGCAATCCTAACCTGGAGTTAGACCGGCACAGTTAGGCCTATCTGTGGCACAAGGGGCACTGTAAAGTAGGTTGAGACCACTCTTAGAGATGACCACGCACGTCTGTGTGCTGGCCGCTCTGATTTCAAGAGTGGTCCAAACACTCTTGACGGTGTCCCTTGTGCCAGCCAAACTTTGCTGGCTTAACTGTGCCGGCCCAACTCCAGGTTAGGATTGTGCCCTCAGCCTTCCTGCCCCCTGGCCTGATGGGCCTTCGATGCAGCTGGGAAGCTGGTGTGGGCCCCCTGAAAATGCGGGACCCATAGCATATGCTACTTTTGCTACTGCATTCATCCGGCCTTGCCAGAGAAGCATCCTTCTTGGCTGTGCTTGGCCCAAAATACTGATTCGAGTGGGCTCCTTCTGTTGAGTGAAGTTGTTGCTGCACCTTAAGTTAGTTTTTCTCCTTTCCCAGGAATTGTGTAGCCCTGGCCGGGGTGTGGGGGAGCAAGGCCTGAGTGATCCAATTTCTGGTACTGGACACATTTGGAAGGGTTTTTTTTTTTTTTTTGCATCTTCACTTCTACTTGGCTGCTAGCAGTAGTTTTTTTCAGTTTCTTGTTTTTGTTAGTCAATGGTAATGGGACTGGTTTGTGTGATTACTCAGTTACCTGTCTAAACTTGTTTTGTGCTGCTGTGGGAGAGAGTTTGCTTCAGTGCTGGAAACTGATGCTTCTATTTGTGTTTATATCTCACTTTAAGCTCCATTCTATTGTATTTGTCAGTAGTTCATCAAAATCAGATCCTCTTGGTAATCTGAGTTTAAAAAAGGAATGGGGAAAAATATAGCAGAGTATATAGAAACTTGCTACCTATACAACTATCACCTTTGTAATTTGTACTAATGCACCTTTGTAATTTGTCACTTTTGTGCATGGATGAAAGGGATGATCACTTGCAGAAGCAGTTATTTACATTGATCAACAGATGTGGATCTCTGCCTTTTTTTTGTCATTAAGCCTTTTTCAAAAGAAATTCTTGAAAAACAATGAAATTCTTCATTGTTGCTTACCTTGTCGATAACATTTTTTTTTAATTTTCGCTTTCTTGTAGATTCTGCATTGATGCAGAAAACAGAGTTGGTAGCAATGGAGTGGAGGAAATTAAGAGTCATCCATTTTTTGAAGGTGTTGACTGGGGACATATCAGGTATACACACTGAAAGAACAGAATTTTGCCATGGGGAAGACAATGCGTCCCTAACTTCTACCCGACCTGGTGAAATTCATTAGAAAGTAAAGATGTTTTGAGTTTCAGGGTCTATACTGGGCACTCAGTTTGGACCAATCATTGCACCCACTCCTATACATATGTGCAACTAGACCTTCTATATTCAATTCTTGTTTTGTCCCTGCGATAATGTTGGAGACAAGAGCAGAGAGAAAGAAATTGAGGCCTATTCAGAGCCAGCCTGGGAGTGATGGTGGAATGCGGTTCTGGGCCTCTCCCTGTCACATATCCAAGCAGCCCCATAGGGCTGGCTGGCGCTTACCCTGGGGTAAGGAGAAAATATCCCCTTACCGTGAGGTGAGGTCTAGCTGCCTCCCATCCTGTGTAAAATGCAGTGCAGGCCCAGCTGGCCTGCCTGCTCCAATACAGGTTAGGATTGGGCTACCCATTGTATAATTCGGTCTCCTGGTGTACTGGTTCTACTCCAGCCATCTGATTGCTGATATTCTCCCCACATGCTTTATGGGGGCTGGGAAGAAGTCCTCAGTTGGCATTTGGGGAAAGGAATCCTATGGAGTTGTTTGTTTTGCCTGCCAACCCATTGCCCTTCAAGGCTGAAGTGGAGTGGAGCCACACAGAACCTCTTTGTAAGATCTGGAAGATCCACTTCACGTAGTGTGCGTAGTGGGCAGTGCCTATTTCATTAGTAGAAAGGAAGCAGAGTTGCTTTCCTATGTTGAGAGGCAGGAAGGATTCGGAGGAAGCTATCAAGGGTGACTCCATCCCTCCATATCCAGTGATGGGATCAGCTAACAACTCGGGGGAATGCTGGGCGGGCAGCAGGAAGGCTGGGCGGGACTTCTGGGTGATTGACAGCCCGTCCGTCCGGATCCGCTGCCCGCCGCACAGGCTGCCCCTGGGTGGCACGCCCCGCTGCTGCGCGTCCTGGCACCCGGGGGCCCCCACTCGTCCCCCTGGCGAGCAGGTGCTCCCTCCGAGGCCAGGGCAGCCCGTGCGGCGGGCGGGCAGGCAGGTGGCGGACCCGGACGGACGGGCTGTCAATCACCCGGAAGTCCCGCCCAGCCTTTCTGCTGCCCGCCCAGCGTTCCCTCGAGTCATTAGCTGATTCCATCACTGTCCATATCTGAGGCTGCTGTAACCAAAGAAAACAGGCCCACAAACATAGCTGCAAGTTTTCAGTGGGCTTTAGAGTTTTACAGCAAAAATAATGTCAGGGATGGAAAACCTCATGGTAAAAGTTAGTAGTTATGGGGAACCATAGGCATGAGGTTAAATGGAGGAGAGCTATGCAGTAATCTTAAAATCCCACCACTAACTTCAACAAAACTTGCTCAGAGAGCCTCTGATTATAAATTCTGTTGTAAGAAACTTTTTTCTAATATACAGAACTTTTTCCACAAAGAAACAGAAAATAGGGGCCTTTCTGCAGTTGGCCAATAATGCTGTATGGATAATCCTAGTCATGGTAGTACTGCCATTGTATACATAGAAAAGCAAGATTGTTGAATGCTGGCAATGCTCCTTATTTCATATTCATTGCTCTGATATTTTTGTTTTGTTCTAGAGAGAGGCCAGCTGCAATTCCTATAGAAATCAAAAGTATCGATGACACTTCCAATTTTGACGAATTCCCAGAATCTGATATTTTACAGCCCGGTGAGAGCACTTGAACTTGTCCGTAGTTATGGGACTAAGCAGGGGTTGTTGCAAGTTCTGTTTTGTCATCCTGAGTGTTGTTGCACACCGTGTGGTTCAGGGGGCTGCCTCCTTCCCCCCTCATACTTATTTATTTACTCACACACAAAAGAAATTAAAACTGGAACATATAGTTACCCATCAATTACCACAAGCACAGAGCTATATTTTTCAGCTATTCCTGAGTGCCCACTCCAGTCATCATAGTACAAAATAAGTCTCTTTCAACCATTCTTGAGAAAACATGTATCCCTTTGCCTATTGTTCCTCTAATCTCCTCTTTACAGTTAGTTGCAATTGTTTTTTGCTCTTCAAATCGCCTAATCATTATTATATCACTTTTCTTTCTCCTGCAAGAAAACAATAAGTGGCTTCCAGTTATTTATAAATGTATTTACTGACTTCTCCTTAATTGTAAGCTGATCCATTTCAGCTAGTTCCAAGACCTTCATCCACCAATCTTCAATCAACGGCATTTCTATGGATTTCAGGTGTTTCCAGAGAAATCGCTGGTGCAAATTCGAGCAGCCTGGATTGGGCCCAGGAACAGCCCAGGAACAGGCGTTAGACTCTGGCCTAATGATGGCTTACATTCAAGCTACCTAAAGGACCTCTTTGTGAAATGGCCTTCCTTCTCCTCCCCCCCCCCGCCCCCAATACCAGCTGTGGGGGCTATCATGTGGGTTCTACTGCTAACAGAAGCTCAGTTAGTGGTTAATCGGTTGTAAGCAGTGGTGTCATTCAAATGATTTAGGAACAGGAACTCACTTTTAATTGGCACTTGTCTTGATTGGATTGGCACCTGAAACCAGCCACGGAGCCCGTTAGGATCCGGAACGCCCGTTCTGGTCCGTTCCCCCTGAATAACATCACTGGTTGTAAGCCACTTTCAAAGTCACCTGGTAGGAGGGGAAAAGAAAGATACAAATATTTTAAATTGAAAACTGTTACAGGCAAACTAAATAATAGCAAACCTTAGCTTGTAACACTCTCTGGTGAGTAATGTATTTCTTTGGAGGTTGACTCTTTATGAAAATGTATTTCTGACCAAGGAGTTTTGAAAGTACTGATACCATCTTGATGGGTTACTGATCTATAATTGTTGAAAACCCTTTTGTTACAGATACCACCTACTTTTTTGCTTCCAGGCTGGTTTGGGATAAGTTGGAAATGTTGTATTCCTCTTAATGAGCTAAATTTGTTGCAGCCCTCCACTATGCTATTTTCTATTGTGCGAGAACTAGAAGTTAATACAATAAAAGCACAGCTAATGCAGGGAACTAGAGAAAAAGGAGTAATTGATCAGAGCAATATGGGTGGGGAAAACGTGTTATCACAAGCAATCTTAAGTTCTGTTTTGCACAGGTGTGTTAGATTTGCTATTTCAGATTCCAGGTAAAATTCTATCCTGTATTGTGCCATTTACCCACATGATTTAAAGATCATTCATCAATGCTGCACTAATGATCTGAGGTTGAAATAGGCTTCATACTTGAGATCTATGCATTGCTTGGAATTTAAGGCTATTTATGTGTGTGTGTCTAAAATCTTTGTTTGTTTGCATTCTAGTGCCAAATACCACAGAACCTGACTACAAGTCCAAAGACTGGGTTTTTCTTAATTATACGTACAAGAGGTTTGAAGGGCTCACTCAACGTGGCTCCATCCCTTCATACATGAAAGCAGGAAAATTATGAAACACAGCAGGAAAAAAACAATAAATAAGAACTCAGGTAGCTGCTGCATCTCCAAGACCCGCTTGGCATAGATCTTGATACACTGAAATAGTCACACGGAAAGATTGGTGCACATTGACTTCACGGAGAAATTAGGAAATTCTACCGGAATAGGATTTCTGAGACTACTACAAAACTTAGTTGGCAGTGCCAGCTGGCTTCTTTTCTTTCTTTTTTTTTAATAGTGAATATTTTTGTTAACTTTATTATATAACAAAGGTACTGGAATAAAAGGAATGGACATCCTTCTTTGTATCTGCACTGCCTATGTGTGTATATATAAAGGTTAATTATTCCTTTGTTTGTACTGTGGCTCTGTTTGTACTGTAATAGGTCTAATTCACCCAGTGGATAAAAATATATCAAATATGTGAGAAGCAATATTGGCTGACTAAAAACGTTGCCCAATCATGTGTGTGAACTGCTAACCTGGGTGAGGTTTTAGATAGATATACAGTAGGAAAACTACCAGCCACTTTTGGTAATGTTGTTGAATAGGTTCCCTGCAGATAAAGTGCTGTGACATAAGACGTTTTAGGGCCCAATCCTATTCAATTTTCTGGTGCTGATGTAGCTGCAGTGCAGTCCTGAAGCAAGTGAACAAATGTTCCCTTACCTTGAAGAGGCCTCCATAACTGAACCCCCACCACAGAATGCAGCACATCCCCCATTGGGATGGCTACACCAGGGCTGGAAAATCAGGTAAGATTTGGCCCTTAATTGAACTACAAGAGGCCCTTAATATACACTGGTTTGACAATCACAGATTTGAGCATACTTGGCTGCCAATCCCCCCAGCCCAGACGGCCTGTCTGCACCCTCCAAACCTGACCGGAGCTCAGCTTTGGTTGGGTCCGGAGGCATTCTGAAAGACACAGAAGCAGCACACATCTGTCTGCAGCTTGTGAGGGCTGAAGACTGAAGCCTGGATCTGAAAACATGCAACTTCCGGGTTTCCCTGAAAACTAGAAGTCACCTTTAAATGGGTATGAGCAGCTTTCTGAGGAAAGTCGCCTGAACCCATTTAAAGGCAACAAGGTGAAAACCAGAAGGTGCCTGTTTTCTGCTCCGGCCGTTAATTTAAATGTCTCCAGGCCAGAACTGAGCTCCAGTTGGGTTCGGAGGGTAGGACCCCCTGAAAAACTGTGGATTTGAACATCGCGGTTTTCAATAAGGGCCCACTTTAAAAATCATATGCATTAAAACCACCAAAACTACATATACTGGTCCAAACTAGCTATTTGAAAGGTTTTTTTTTCCTCTGCACTTAATAATTTATAGTCAGGACTCCCAGAAATTACACTTGAGAAAAGCTGTACTTCAGATACAGATGATAGCTTAATCAGTGTACAAATTGGAGCTGTAGCACAGTGCATTTAGTATAATAAACCTCTGTTATTGAGAGAGCTGTTATTTTTAAAATAAATTTTAAAAGGAGGGAAAATGATACTGTTGTCAAATCAAATTAAACTACACCCAAATTCAGTGATGGTGGACTTCCAAAAACGAGAAACGATGAAAGCAACAGCAGCAGATGCTCTTAAAAATCAATATACAGCGTATCTTTTGCTTGTTTAATTTTCTTTCATCTTCCTCAATTTTCCTGTGTTTGTCATTGTGCCATTCTCTAAGTACCAAAGATCCTGAAATGGCTTGATTGCTAACTTTATGCAGTTCTGTTTTCCAGAAATCTGTGTATCACTTCTTTTCAAAAAGGGTGTTAAAGGTGAAATACTTTACTCACAAGTTTTTTAACAAGTGTTGGGTTAATTCTTCTGAACCGAAATCCTATAGATAATTGTCAATTTATTAGCAAGACTTTGGGGTTGATTTTTTTTTTCTGGGTAAGAATTGTATTCTAAATTATCATGGCTTTGAACTATCATGGCTTTGAATTATCATGGCTTTGAACATGAATTAGAACTATCATTTGGTACAGTTTTCTGGTACTGTACTACTGTACTGTACTACTTCAGTGCTGGGTAGAAGAGCTGCATCTTCTAATGTTTTTTTAAGAGGAAAGCTTTTTTCACATAGACGTGTAGCAGCATGATGGGGAGAATGCTAGAATATTTCTCCCTAATTTGCTAGCTTTCTATAGACTAATGGCTAGGGTTGTATTTTTTTGGTTATATTTATTCCAGAATTTCTTGATTAAAATAGAAAATTGCCGTGTTATGTGTTTTTATTCTACATTATCATTCCAAATTCTCATTTTTATTTTTAAATGCTTTAAAAGTGTACTAGGTAGATGATACAGGTGATATAGTGACAGCAGATGCAGCCACAGTATTATTTCTAATTGGAAAAGTCGTCTATTTTAATTTCTGGAAAATATCTTAAAGAAATGCAGTGTTTTGTGTTCATATATTTTAACCCAGGTCACTGGGTTACTGGCAGGAAGGCCGGACCCCTTCTGTGTGCATTATCAGCTGCACCCGTGTGAGAGGGGATTAGGCTCTAAGACTGTTGGGCGTGATATGAAGGACTATTCACATATGGTGGCTTTCATGTGTTCCCTCTTCCCTTGCATGCTATTCTGGGTCAGTTCTGGGTCAATCCCAGAAGAGCAGTAGAAGAGCAAAGTAACGGGAAGAGTTTTATATGTAATAAGGCTGCAGATTCAACATGTGTTGCCAGCGTTCACAGTCCTAATACTGTCATCGCTAGACCAGTTGCACTATTCGTTTTGTCTTGCTGGAAAGTTAGGTTAATTTTATTTTTATAGATTGGTTATGGTAAACCAGTCATGGGATATAACTGTGAGAGAGCTGGTAATGGTGTTAATGAAGGTTAATATTGAGGATAAATTGTAGAAGGCTACATGCCCTATTTGGACCCATTATTAAAATTACAGTTTTATAAGGTGTCTAGCATACTATCCATAATCTGAAATGTTGAAGCCTGTATTATAGTTTTGATCTATATGCCCGCAGACCGGGCAGTGATTTCTGGGGCTACTCCCTTTAAGGGAAAAGGGCCTTTTTTTAAAGCTCTATGGTGGGTTTGAAGAGCTCTGGCGTAGGGCATGCTGGTGGTTGATCTCGGTGTTTCAGAGAGTTTAAAATTTGACCATGTGTACTTTACAGAACTAGAAGTCTCTGGAGGATGCAGAAAACTTGTGATGGACTTCTATTTTTGTTGTTTAATATACAAGTGTTTTTTCCCGGTGAATAGCCAGTGCTTCAGAAGCACTCTCACATTCATGAAGAAATTGTACCTTGACCTTATTTAATGGTGACTGAATTTCAGAAGTCTACTTCAAGAATTGAAATGGCAAATACTCTTTCTTTTATAGACAGATCCAGTAGTTGTGGTTTGGGAAAACTTACCATAGATAGCATTATAAAGATTTATATAAGGCTTTTTACAGCATATTAAATAAACATGGCATTCTTTTGTAAAGTTGCATTTTTTTTTTAAATGTTAACTGAGGGGAAAGGGGTTGTTTTGTTCTTCCACATTATGAGATTTTGGAGGCTCCAGTTCTTCTGATGTAATAGCTTCTTTTCGTATAACATCAGTTCTAAGATTATGAGTGTTTTTCAATGGGTTCACAAATGTGCTTTTGGTGGATCAGCTTCACAATGTTTTATATTTCCTGATTTACACCCTCTCACAGCTTCTGAATGTACATTGTTCCTTGTACTATAGAAATGCACAGCAGGTAACAAAACTTGCTATTTTCCGCACTGGATTGATGTGTAGGTAAAACTGGCAAGATCTTTTAGTTTCATGTTCCCAGACCAACGCTGATATCGATGCACTGTTTCAAAATGAACATCTAGTCAGATGTGCAGAAATATCTAATGGTACAATCACAAAATGCAAGTTGAGGGATCATATAGATTGAATGCTTCTATACCCACTGTACACCTACATAGGCTTATTCTCTGTTTATGGAAAACTAGTGTGGCTGGGGAAAAAAGTCTAGTTAAACTGTCTTCCATGTGAGGTTTTTATATATGGAGTACTGGTATAGGTATGGAGTACCTTCTTATCCGTGGTGTTCCCACCTGCTGATTTGACTAAGCGCGGAGCCATGGCAGAAGAGAAGGGCTCATTAAGTTAAACAAGTACCATTAATTAGCAGTCAGTGTTTTTTTTAAAAAGCTTCTCTTACCATGGCAATGCAGCTGCAGCAATTCTCTAGGGGCTTAGAGCAAATTAACTTTTGAGATAAGACCTCCTCTATCAATCCGGGAATTGTGATCAATCACTTCTGTTTTGCTTTTTTTCTCCTAGCTCCAGGGCAAAGGGAAGAGGTCTTATCACAGAGCTAATGGATACTAATCTGCTCTAAGTCCCTGGGCAATGGCTGCAGCTGTGTGGCCATGGCAAGAGATGCTTTTTTAAAAAGCTGACTGCTAGTTAACGCCACAGTAATTAATGTGTTTTGTTGTCTAAAGGGATTTCATTTAACGCTTTATTTTTTAAAACAATTTTATTTAACATTTTTTGACATCCACAAGCGTTCCTGGAACAGAACCCTCACGGATAAAAAGGCTCCACTTGTAGTTTATAATGCTCTCCCTACTTCCAGAAAAAGTGCAGTCTTTCCCTACTTCCAGAAGATATGACTGCTTGGCCTTGTATGAATTCTGTTTCAGGAGCATTGCCACCATATGCACCTCTCTATGGGCTTGTTCAGACCTGGCATATAAACCACTCCAATAAGATGCCTCCTTGATTAAACATCAGGGAATGGGGCTGTAAAGTGTGCTTAAGGACCCAATCGTTTCTCACTCCACTGCATCACAAGAGGAGAAACTTGCATGGGTTTTGTTCCATCTTCTGCTCTCATAGCTTTCATTATAATATGCACATTCTACTCTGACCAAAACAGCTTTTGTTGCCTGAAGTAACGGTAGGTATTTTCTTCTGAAGAGATGAATGTGAGGAAAAGCAATTACTGAACTTTGCCATTGGAATTAATTGGTGCACTTGTTGAACTATTTCATCATGGGTGCGATGAGGTGTGTGTTAAGGTGCTTGCAATAGCATGTATCATAGAAACATTATCCTTATCCGCAATCCTAACCCACTTTCCAGCACTGGAGTAAGGGCAATGCAGCTCTGAGCAGAGGTGTATAAAGGGTGCCGCAAGGGGAGGTAGGCACAGCAGGCACCATTTGCGGCAGGGCACATCAGTTGGGGAAAAATGCGGCATACGTCACCCACCCTCGCTCACGTCCATTATTCTCCTAAATAGAGTGATTCCAGATGTTGGGGGTGTGAGTGGGTGGTGCAGGGGGCAGGGCCGTGGTGCTGGGGACAAAGTGGTGTTTCCAAACCTGTTACCAGTGATGTCATGCAGGGGGTACGCGGGGGTACACGAGTACCGGTTCCTAGGATTACGGCTGGCCCCGCCCATTCACCCGCCCACTCATTGACTCCGCCCCCTGCAACGTTTGAATTTCCTGCATGTTTGAGTTGCCTGCACATTCTCGGAGCCAGGCAGGCAGCGAGCGGAGCCTTGCCTTGCCTTGCCACTGAAAAATGAGCTGCTCTGGGGTTTTGGAACTGTTGGGTCACTTTAACTTGATGCCAGGCCTCCTTAACATGTTCTGGGGGTGCTGTGGAATACTGTTGCAACTGTTGGGTCAGTTTAAAATTGTCTGAGGCTTCAAAAAGGGCTTTTTTCATGTCACTTCCTCCCACGACCTCACTTCCGGCTTATGACGTCACTTCCGGTGGGCGGGTCCTGACACGTGCCAATCAAAAGTGAGTACCTGTTCTTAAATCATTTAGATGACACCACTGCCTGTTACTGCTCTGGCTCTGCAGCAAGGGAACAAACATTCCCGTACCTTGAGGAGACCTCCATGATTCCTGCTCCATTGCAGGATGCAGCACATGCCCCCTTGGCACAGCAATGTCAGTGCTGGAGCGTTGGTTAGGTTGCACCCTATGAAAAATATATACAGAAAACTTGAAAATGTCCCCAGAAGAAGCCACTCAAAACCATGGGACACAAACCAATGTTCACCCCAGGTGGCATATTGTTATAAACGACATGGCAAGAACACAAATAGAAAATCCTCATAATGGCTGTAGTTCAGAATAATCTGTAACTCTACAAAGGAGTCCATTTTGAAAGTGAACAATGCCGTTTATTTTTTTAAAGTGGTCATTTTGAAAGTGTTTAATTGCGACGGTAAAGAAAGAATGGCCAAAACGTAACCAAACACAACAGCCTCCATCTGTGAGGAGGCTGTAAGAATAAGCATGTTTTGTGCTGTAAGACCCCCCTTGGTTTCTAGGCTCTAAAGCCTTGACTTCTGTTGCCTTCTACTCTTTCATGAAAAAACGAACCCTGTTGAGAAGAAACACTTTGGTAATCAGTTTTTGTGCTGGAAAATTTGCTTTTCTGGGCATTCTTTGAATATCCTTTAGCAACCTATCTATTTGGTTTAATGGTCTTTTTTAATACAGGAAATTTGAAGTCTGTGGTATTTTTATTTAGGTCTTTGTAAATATCTGGCTGCTTCTTCAGTCCAAATGGGTGACTTTTGTTCTACTTGGATTCATGTTATGTAAAACTTTGATTTAATGCCCCCTGAGGAAGACTGGCCAGTTGTGTCCGGCAATTGAAGTTGGCAGGGCTGGGAACTCGCAAAACGCATGTTTTTTGCTGACTTGTGTACATTCACAAGTCATGTTTCAATCTCATGTGTGTCAACATTGTGTTTAATAGCTATTTTACTTTTGTGGGATGTTTGACTAATACGTCATGAGGCAGTAAGCTATTTTTAGACAGGGCTACCTCCACACAGAATACACTTTTTTGATTCCCTTGTTTTTTTCAAAGACTGTTTCTTTAGAGTCCAATCCTAACCTGTGCTGGAACAGGTGGGCCAACAGGCCTGAGTTGTATCTAGCACAGGTGATGAGCAGGCTTGGGCGCATCATGGAGTAAAGGAATTTTAGTTCCCTTACCCCGGGGCCTGTGTCAGCCCGCCCAATAGGGCTACTTGGATCTACGCCTGACAAAATCACAGGGCAAATCCAAACAGTCCATGTAAGGCAGAGGGTAGGATCCAGCCTATGCCAGCCAGGCTGGTCTGACCCCCATCCCAGACTCTATCTGCCTCCCGGTCCAATTACAAATGTCTCCTTTCTGCCTCTGTAACTTCCTTCTGCTCTTTCCAACCTCCCGTGAACAACCTGCCCAGGCTGTCCAAACTCACCCCATCCCAACACAGTTCCAGCACAGCAGATTATCCAGAGTAGCCCTGAACTTCCTTTATGACACATTTGCGACACTCAGTTCTTAGCACAAGGGACTTGTGCTGGCTCCGGTGTGTGTGTGTGTGTGTGTGTGATTGTGCTGCCCGATTGGTAAGTTGAGAGCATTGCAGTTTTATTTATTGCTGAATTATAAAAGTAAATCGGTGGGATTCTGGATGTCAGAAAAATCCTGAGCACCTTGTATGAAAACAGAGCCCTTGTATTGGACATGAGCTTCTCAAAGGCAACAGTCTGCCAGCTGGCCTAATGTTGATTTGCAGAACAGTTCTGACTGCTGGCTGAGTTGCTCTCTGGTTAGTGTGTAGCAAACATGCCATAAAGCACACTTGTGAGCCACCAGTGCGGCATCCAGGAATAGCAGCACCCGGCACAGGTACGGTTGCACCAATGGGCATGGGGAGGGTGGTGGGGAGGCGGGGATGGGTCCTTTGTTGGTGGGGTGGTGGTGGAACGAGGACGGATTGGGCCCAGGAGGGATCGGCAGGGCAGGCCTCCACTGTATGCTAATCCTCCTGGCCTGCCTGGCATTAAACTGGGTTTCTCATTTTTGCACCAGCTAAATAGCTGGTGCAGATCTGAGAAACCTTGTAGGGCAGGCTGGGGTTTTATTTGGGGTTAGGGGGAATCTCCTTACCCCGAGGAGACCTCCAACCACCTCCTAACATGCGCCGGATACATGCAGCCTGGCTCTGCCCGCGCACGTTAAGTTTGGTGGAGTGCAAAGCGTCCTGTTTGTGATTCCCAGCTGCTGACCTGGGATATTTCACATACATGCACATTTTAGAAGTGAAGTTCCGAACTGGATGTGATACAGGGAACCATCTTGCAGTGGCAAGTTGTATGACTTCAGGGTGCTGAAACCGTCTTTTAGGAAGCAGAGGTGTGCAGAGTAATTCGTTTAAAGCCTGAACTTGGACTTGTGCTCTGGCTGAGTAAGGCTCCTGGGGCAGGCTCTGTTAAAGCTTCTTTCTTTGTGTTTGGATTCTCCCTTCGCTCTTTGGATTCTCCCTTCGCTCTCTCCTTCCAATGCTTGTGTAGACTAACCAGTCTTTCTAATATACCACTAGCTACTGAGTTCAGCTGGGAGAAAAAAAAATGTTGTGATTTTCCCGGAATTCAGACCACTGTATCTAGGTCACTGGGTAATGCAGGAGGTGGAGCTCCTTTTATCACTGAGTGCGTGCCAGCTGTGTGCCTGTGTGTGCCTGTGTACAGGGCGCTCGCCGTAGAAGTAGCCTCCAGTCACGCGCAGAGTGAAAAGCTCGCGCAACCGATCTAATTGCCTACCCGTGCACTGAAGCGCGCCATTGCTTCCTGCCTGGGGATCGTCTGTAGTGCTGCAGATACTCTGCCTAGAACTCAAGCTAGGCAAGGCCCTGCCCGCCCGGCCTCCCTTTCAATCAGGTCACTTTGCATGACAAAGAGCGGGACGGGGTAGCGGCGAAGGTGGGCACTAGGGAAGGCAGAGTGTTGCTTGCTGGCAAGGATAACAGGCGCGGGAAGATGTGAAGTGCTGCGGAACCGCAGTTAGCACGCGAGGGTAACATTTGCGGAGGAAGCTCCGTTCCCCTCCTCCGCTCTTTGCACGCCTGTAGCCTAATAGTGCCGGCTCTCGCGAGATGAAGCGCGCTTCCCAAATGAAGACGACGACGACGGGGAGGAGGCGGTGCTGCCGCCGCCGGTGCTGAGTGGAGTCTCGCTGCGGTGCGCGCTCGGCGGCGGCGGGCGGCTGGGGCGCGCCGCCCTCCTTCCGTCCTCTCGCCGCGGCGGTGAGCCCTGCGCCCGCAGGGGAGGCCCGCTTGCCTTCCTCCATGCCTCTGCGGCAGGGGGACGCCGCCACCGCCGCCCCCACAGCGGAGCGGGCTCGCCGGGGGTGCTCGCTATGGCCGAGGCAGCGGAGGCGGCGGCAGCAAGAGCGAGCGCCGAGGAGGCCAGCCAGGGTCTGAGCGCAGCTGTCGCGGGGGTGGCCGGCGCAGGTGAGAAGGGAGGCGTGGGAACCGAGTCTGGCTTGGCGGCGCCGCAGGGACAGCAGCCGGGGCGAGCGACCAGCCCTATCTGTTACAAGAGGCACTTTTTCCAGTGGTGTTCCTCTTATATTTAGCAGGGGGAGAGTAATTGTCCCTCTTCACCCCTGCGCAGTCTTTCTAGTGGCTGTTGCTGGCGGTCTGCCTTTTTTTAGATTGTGAGCCCTTTTGGGACAGGGAGCCATTTAACTTTATTATTACTATTTGCCTTTAAACCGCTTTGTGAACTTCGTGTTGAAAAGCGGTATATAAGTACCTGTTGGTTGGTTGATTGATTGATTGATTGATCTGCGGGAGAGGAAGGAGGCACCGGCGCATAGGGGGACGCGCGACCACCCAGAGAGACCTGCCACATTCTTGGAAGAGCAGCTGGGTGTAAAGTGAGGGTGCGATTTCCCTCCTTATACAGGCAATCCAAAAGGAAACTATTTCCGTTTATCTTCTTTTATTGTGAACTTCAAGCTTTCCACCCCAATTCATTCTCACATCAACAAAATAGACATGTGAGAAATGTGTAGTATGGTTATCTCTCTGTGTGTGCGTTTGCTCGAGCGCCTGCCTGCCTGCCTATAACGTAGTATAAAATGAGTAGAGTGTGAAACTTTTCCTGCTCCTTGCGCTTCAGGACACTGACCTCTATTTCCTCTGCCCTAATTTCCTAATGTTGCTCTGTCGCGAATACAGTGCATTTTAATCTATTCAGTTTACTCTTCTACCACACTGTGAATGAAGTTGCTGCCAACTCGTTTTCTTAAAAAATAAATTTTTGAAAACTCCAGAAGGAGAAATGTGCGATGAGATGATTCAGCGATGGGAATTGCTTTGGTTTTGCTCTGGGTCTTTTGAAAAATCACCTCTGTGAAGTTGCTCAGTGTTCTGAGGAATTGTTGGTGGGTGACCTTACTAATATCCCTTGTGTGTTGTTCACTTGGACAGATGGGGTGACATCATTGCACCCTGGCTAAGAGTGTATTTTTGGTAGCATTTAACTCATCTGCTGAAATGGAGAGAAACATCTGAGGTTTGATTTAAGAGCAGCATTCTACAGGTGTTGGAAAATCATCATCATCAAGCAGTTTTTATATACCACTTTTCAATCAAAGAGGTTTACAGGCTAATAATAATAATAATAATAATAATAATATAAAAAAGACACTGTGCTGGGGTGAAGAGGGACAGTTGCTCTCCCCCTGCTAAATATAAGAGGAACACCACTTGAAAAGGTGCCTCTTGCCCAGTTAGCAGGAGAGGCATTACAGTTCCTTCCAGAGGGGAAGCCATGTTAGTCTGTGCCAGGAAAGATGAAGGCTTTTATGACACCTTAATGATTAAGAGCCTGATCCTGAAGCTGGCAGTAAGTGCTTACTGCCAGCTCCAGTGTTGCAGACGTATCATAAAGCACGTTTGCGGCACTGCCAAAGGCTCCAACACTGGCACTGCACTGCCGACTGTGGTAAGTACAAGCAGTGGCCAGCAGCATGGCTTTTCGGGGCAAGGAGAGGGTATCACGGGGAAGGAGACAGGTGGCCAAAAGTGGGTAGGCAGCCACCACCACCACCACCACCACATCTTATACATTTGTGTTGGGCTTAGATGCCCAACACGAGGGTTCTTGAGTCTGCAGCGGCAAAATAGGCATCGGAGACTCAAGTAGCCCTATTGTGGGGGGTGGGCCTTTCCTTGGGGGAAGGTGACAAATGTCCCACTCTCCTGAGGAGATTTTGATGGCTGCTGAATCACCTGCAATACGCAGCGGTAGCTACTTTGGTACCACTGTTCTTCCAGGAGCCAGGCAGCTCAGGATTGGGGTGCCCCACATTTATTGTAACATAAATTTTTGTGGATTAGGATATCCTGCATTTCTCTTTCTTGTGCAGGTAAAAAGAATCACAAGTGATACATTCAGCATTTGTCTTGGTTTGTTGCTGTATAACCACAATCATTTGTCCATTCTTAATTTATTTTTTGGTCTTTAATATGTTCTCTTATGTTGTTTATTCTTTTGCCGAATTAGCTTTTCAGTAGTTTCATGAGTAGAGAAAAAGTTTTCATTTGTTCTAAAATGTTAATCCATAATCTTGATTCTTTGAATTGTTAATAGCCCTTGCTCTTTAAATCTGTGGTCTGAGTTATAAACCAGTGTCCCAGAGCAAGGCTTTCTCCTGAATGCTTTTGTGTTACCCTTCGCATAAGTTTAATTTAGAAGTGAATATTGACTGCTTATGTGTCCCAGTTTCAGACAGACAGATTAAAGTATGCTGTATTTGTCACTTCTGTTTTACTTTGTATTAGAGACTTCAAATGCGTGTTCCGGTTCTTGAAATGTAGGTCAGGTTCCCTCCCCCACATCTTGCTTTCACACTGGTATCTTGCCTTGAGGAGTTTGACTGGATTGTTTCAGTTTAAAGTACTGATCTAGTTTTGCAGAATCTGTGGCCTAATTTTATACATACTGGCTATTGTTGGAGTACATCTTCCCTGGAGCTGACTGCTATAAAGCAGGCATTGCTAGTCTTAAGTAAAATGCTCTATGGTAGCATGCTGTGAGGGATGCTGGTGGGAAGGCCGGAGCCTTCTGACATGCGCCATCATGTCTCGTGCTGGAGCAGGTAGGTCAGCAGGAGAGGCAGGAAGGAGTAGGAGAGGCTGTGGGAGGGGTGGTTCCAGTGGCAATGGTGCACGCAGGATCTTATTCCCCTTTGCTGCAGCCTCTCCTCCCCTTTTCTCTCCTCAGACTTAGGCTAGCAAAATCACTAAGGAGAATCTCGGGGCACAGTTCTAACCTGGAGTTAAGCCAGTACAGTTAGGCCAGCAAAGTTTGGCTGCAAAGTTTGGCTGGCATAAGGGCCACTGTAATGGATGTTGGGACCACTGCCGGAGTCAGAGAGGCCAGCACACAGACATGCCCCAGCTTCCCTGAGAGTGGTCTAAATGGCCCTTGTGCTGACCAAACTTTGCTGGTTTAACTGTGCCGGCCTAACCCCAGGTTAGGATTGTGCCCTCATTCTGGAGGCTAACAGAGATGTAATGGGATTTAAATCCTCATTCGCTTCTGAAACCTCCCAAAACACACCCACCCACACCCACTGGATACAGCATGCTCATTCATTTTGCTTCAGTGAGAGAGGGGAAAGGATAGGATTGGGCCCTTACATTGTTTTAGAAAGCTACACTGGGAAGATGGAACCAGGAGTCCCAGGCCCAAAACAATTCCTAATGAAGATGCTAACTTAGTTAACTGGGTATCTCACAGCGGCCCACCAGGTGCCCCAGGGACGCATGAGAAAACAAGATGCTTGCATCCTGTTGCCACTCCCTTGCACCCGGTACTCTGAAGTAGCCTACTACTGATGTAAGGAGGTTGATTGCCTATAGCCCATGATGGACTTTTCTTCCAGAAATCCATCTCATCCCCTCTTAAAGGCATCTAGACCAGATGCCATCACCACCTCCTGTGGCAAGGAGTTCCACAGATTAACTACCCGCTGGGTAAAAAAGTACTTCCTTTTATCTGTTTTAACTCTCCCAACCCTAGTTTTAGCGGATGCCCCCTGGTTCTGGTGTTTTGAGAGAGGGAAAAGAACATCCCTTTATCGACTCTATCCCTTCCATGCATAATTTTGTATGTCTCAATCATGTCCTCAGGCGCCTTTTTTCTAGGCTGAAGAGCCCCAAACGCTGCAGTCTTTCTTCATAAGGGAGGTGCCCCAGCCCCGTAATCATTTTCGTCGCTCTCTTCTGCACCTTTTTCAGCTCCACTATGTCCTTTATGTTCAGCTCCACTACGTCCTAGAAGGGACGTGGTGGCGCAGCAAGTTAATCCGCTGTTGCTGGGCTTTCGACTGCAAGGTTGGGAGTTCGAGACTGCGTGACGGAGTGAGCTCCTGTTGCTTGTCCCAGCTCCAGCCACCCTAGCAGTTTGAAAGCACCTAAAATGCAAGTAGATAAATAGGGACCACTTCGGTGGGAAGGTAACGGCGTTCCGTGTGCTACGGCGTGGAGTCATGCTGGCCACATGATCGGACAAAAACGCCAGCTCTACAGGCTTTGAAACAGAGATGAGCACTGCCCCCTACAGTTGGTCACGACTAGACCATTTGGTCGTGGGGAAACCTTTATGTCCTTTTTGAGGTGCGGCAACCAGAACTGTACACAATTCTAGGTGTGGCCTTACCATCGATTTGTACAATGGCATGATAATATTGGCTGTTTTATTCTCAGTCCCTTTTTTAATTACCCCAAGCATGGAATTGGCCTTCTTAATTGCTGCCGCACACTGGGTCGATACCTTCATTGAATTGTCCACCAGCACCCCAAGATCTCTCTCTTGAGCTGTCACAGACAGCTCAGAACCCATACACTAATGTTTTTATAGCAGAACTTTGCCTCATGGTTTTTGTTTTTTGGAGAATAAAATGGAGCAAGATCATTGGGAGGTTCTGGTCAGCACTTTTGGTATGATTAATTACTTTTCAAAATAAATACGATAGAACTCGACTTATTTAATGTTGGGCACTATTTTCCTTTTCACAGATAATCTTCGGGTAGAAGGAACCCCATGTGTTGCCTCTGTGGTTTCAAGCCTTATGCCTCCCATAGTCAGTCCTGCTACAGCCAGTTCAGTCAATACATTTGTGGTGGAATTTCCCAGGAAGCGCAAAGGAAGTGATTCTGATAATCAGTAAGTAAGAGTTGCCTTCTGAATATAAGCAGTTGTGCACCCAGCCCAGAGACAGAAGAGGAGGAGGTTCACCCCCTATGCTGTTTCCCTGCCCCGTGCACTGCTCTGCCCCCATGCCACGCCAGGCTCTGTTTCGGAGCCATATGATGGCAGGGGAGGGCAGACAGACCAAAACTGCTCACCTCTCCAAGAGGCAAGGCGTCTTGTTGCCGATCTCCTCCCGCTCTAGCAGCATTGTGCCTGGGCCATTTGCCCCCCTCTGTAATGGTAGGTCCGTGACTGCCTATAAGAGCTTTAGTCTATGGTAGGCTTTTCTCTATCAGTACATTTAATGTATGTGTGCATTATACTGTGTCCCAAATATCTATTTTGGAAGATACAATATTTTTACATTTTACAACACATGGTTAAGAATAAAGCGAACGAGTCAGCCTTTCAAACATTTGAGGGAAATTTGCTAGGTGAAGAATTCAGTATGGCTGCCATGTACATAGATAGCAGAAGCTTGAAGATTTTTGATGTGTCGTATTTTGGGTAAAGGAATTTGTCAACAGAAAACATCTGTTGCTGAAAATCGGCTTAGAATAGTTTCTATCGTGGGGAATGCATTTAAAAAGGCGAATAACCAAACGAGAGTATGAGGATCATGTTTATTACATCTGCGCAGGCGGGTCAGTCTCCCTTGAAAGGCAGGGAAAAAGACAAAAAAATATACATTACAAGCATTTTTATAACCCCCCCCCCTCCTCTTCCTCCCTCCAAGTTCCTGCTTGGTGGAAAATTACAACACAGGGGCTGGGATATGAGATACTCTGAGCTCATTGGGCCATGAGAATATGCTGTGACCGTTCTGATAAGGCTCTGCTAGCCTGAACCAGTTCTCTATCTATTGTGAGAATTAGCAACACTGGAAGTTTACACGGGGGGCAAATTTGTGAGAACAATGAGAGCAAAGATGGAAAACAGTTACATATTTCTGCAGCCCTAGACAAGTCACTAAGTCACTTTGGTAAGTTGGCAACACATCCACTGAGACAGAGTGACGGAACAAATTGGAAAAGAAATTATTCTGGTACTCTTTTTATTCAGAAGAGTCTTCTTTTATAACCTGTACAAAAATTGGTGAAATGTTACTGAATGCGAAATGGAGTTTCTGAATTCATCAGTTTATGATATATAATTGACTAGCTTTTTGTTACCCGACGTTGCCTAGGTAACAAAATGATCTTCCAGTGTTTATGAGTTTTGCGCCCCTTCTCACCCCCCATGCCAACGGGGGCCGAACCTGGACTCCAACCGCGTCGGGAGCGTCACCGGTCGCCTCGGCAACCCCGGAAACTACAGACTGGATGCCAATTTTGCCCGTTTTCAGCCATCTTCACTTTGGGCCCCCTGCGCACCCCCACCCCCGGGGGCGCTTGGGGGGGCTGACCCCTGCAGTGTTTGTCGCCAGGCCGCAAGGCACGCGCGTGCTGAGTCTGGCACCAATCGCTCCAAGCGTCGCAGCGGGGCATGGCGGATGTCTTGTTTCGCATCCCTTACTACCCTCCACGTTGAGGGGGGGGCGAACCCAAACTCCCATGGTGTCAGGAGCGTCGCCGCTCGCCTCAGTGATCCCGGAAACTACAGATTCAACGCCGATTCCGGCTGTTTTGACCGATTTATGCAGGGCTCCCGGGGGCGCTGGGGGGGGGCCTGACCCCCGCAGTGTTTGACCCCAGGCCACAAGGTGTATGCGTGCCCATTTTCGTGTCGATCGGTTCAGGCGTGCCAGCACGGCATGGTGGACGTTGTGTTTTGCACCCCTTCTTGCCCCCCATGCCAATGGGGGCTGAACCCGGACTCCAACGGTGTCGGGAGCATCGCCGCTTGCCCCGGCGACCCCAGAAACTATGGATTCGACACCGATTTCGGCCGCTTTCGACCATCTTCACCTGGGGACCCACGCGTACCCCCACCCCCAGGGGCACTAGCGGGGTCTGCCCCCCACAGTGTTTGTCACCAGGCCACAAGGTGTATGCGTGCCAAGTTTTGCGCCGATCGCTCCAGGCATTGCGGAGCCTATGCGGAATGAATGCGCGCGCGCACATACACGTCCTTTTTTATATAGATAGATTAAAATGAGAACGCTGAACACTTTAGTAATATACAGTGGATTTTAATTAAACTAAGAAAGGAAACACTCCTGCAATATTTTTAAATATTTGATAGGATCTAAACTGGCAAAAGGAAAAAGCTGGAACTGTGTTATTCTAGGATTCAAAAAGGGAAAACTACTTCAAAGGAATACCTTTAAAGTGCTGTATACCAGCATTTTCTTACTGCATCGTTTTGAATGCCTGTCTTAAAGTTCTCACCATGTAGACTCTATGTTAAATTTAATAGAGATAGATTGGATTTATTAGAATGCTCATTCATTACTGCTACAACAATTGTCATATAACTGTACAGCAGTTTGTACGGTTTTCATGTCAGTATCTCCTGAAACTTGAAATGAATTAAGAAATCATGGTTGATCACCTCTTATAAGCCAGAAATTTCAGTTGTGTTACAAAGCACTTAAGGCAGCCATATTGAAAATATGGAACAATGGGATGCTGGAAAGTGGGAGGGCTGTGTGGTTGTTTTGCTTGTGTCAAGGTTAGTACATACAGTAGCCTTTTTTCTTTCTGATTCACTTTGTTATTGGAAAATAGTTGAGAAATAACCCAACATGTTGCTGCATTCTCAGGAAAGTAGCAGGCTCTGGCCATGACATCACTTCCAGTTGGTCCCCAACAGACTGTCATTCTAAAAAGTGGGTCCTAGTGCTAAAAAGTTTGAGAACCACTGTTCTAGAACTTCATATACATATTTTTAATTGGATTTCTAAGCTGCTGTAATTGCTTCCTAATGGGAGTGGATTGTCCCTGCATAGGCCCCTGTGGATTCATGGGCATGTATTCCTCAAGAACCCTCATGTGTTACTATCGCTGATCATTAACCCTCCTACTATTAGAATATGTTGTGGCAACTAAAGAACTGAGTGTTCTGCATTACAAGATTTTGTGGCAGACTACAACTCCTGTAAGATGATAAGATCATCAACTGTAAGATGATAAAAACCAGTTTAGTTCAAAAAATGATAAAGAAAAATATTAATAGTTTTTGCTTTTGTTTGTTTGTTTAGGGTATGAGTTGTTCTTCGGAGTTGGTAATTCAGGTGTTTAAATGAATTTTACTATGACTTTATCTTTCAAAATGGGTCAAGGAGAGTGTTTTAAATACCATTTAATGATTTTTTCATTGTTTTTTGTCTGCCATTGTAGCGAAATCAACATAGTTCACTTTACCATTATATTGCCTTTTCATTGTTTTGATATCTTCTAAATTTCCTTTCCCCCCCTCAGGTATCCATGTGACATTGATGTTGATCTTCAGAGCAGGTATAATGCTGTATTTAAAACAAAAATAATTGAATGCTGTTCTTGGTACATTACTTAGAGATGAGTAGGGGAAAATAAGAACACTGAACATGTACGTGTTTGGTTGCCTTTATATACACATAGAGACACATGGCAAAATTGCTTATTTGAAGTGTGGCTTCCTGAGTAATTCTTTTTCCAAAACAAGAATAACTCCAGATGCTGTACAAAGATTAATTGCCTGGACGTTTCACAAAAAATACATTAGTTATTGGGCAGTGCAATGTTTTTGCGTGAAATCAAAGGTATAATGAAACCTCAAATTAATGGACCTTGATTTAACAGGCTTCAGAAATAATGGAACAGAACCCCAGTGGATTTCAGGGCATGCCTGTATATAATTTGTACTTGCCAATTAATATACAGTACAATATACAGTACTGTATATTAATATACAGTAATATACAGTATACTTGTCAATTAATATACAGTATAATATAATTGCAATTACATTTGGTGATATACCAGATTATAGGTAAAATGAATATTTTCTATTACTGAAAAAAAAAACTGATTTAAATAACTCCAATTTCTTAATTTCAAAACAAAAAATCGTTATGCACTCTGGATATTTTTTTATTCCATTACTCTTTTTAGCATATCACTGTTTTCTCTAATCATCTGTAATTACTTATTATAGCAATCAGGATGAGCTATTTTTGGTTTTGGTTTCCTCTTGATGATCAGATTGTAAAACAAGAAAGTTGCAGTGTATCAGATTGTATTCACCCCATATTGTTTTGCTTCATCCTATATTGTTTTGCTAATATGCTAATATACAGTATTAGCTAATATTAGAAATACATTCTAATTTTGTTGTATATTGGAGGAAAAACCAGAATAGGGCACAATTCAAGGCCTGGGATGGGCTGGCATAAGTCTCCTATGCCGGCCCAGGAGTGTCACAAATGTGCCATAAAACACATTTGCAATAACTCAAAAGGAGGGGAAGCCAGCGCATGGATGTGTACTGGCTTCCCTGTGCCATGTTCTGGCGTCCCCCCACGGGGATGGTGTGGGGGGACGGCAGGAAGGTGGAACAGGATGGATGGATGTGGAGGGAGCATGGGTCCATGGGCAGAAGGGAGGAGGGTGGTGCCAGTATCCCACTTGGCGCTTGGGCTGGATTCTAATCCCCACCCCAGACGGTCCAGCCCCAATCCAGGCTGTTCCGATTTGTGCTGCCAATTTCAGCGGCACAGATCCACGTAGCCCCATTCGGGCCGCTGCAGCATTACACAGGTAAGGGGAATCAATTCCCCTTGCCCTAGGCTGTGCTGAGCCCCAACTGCTTGCTGGATATGTAGCAGGCTGGCTGGCCTCCCTATTCCAGAACAGGGTTAGGATTGTGCCATTATTGCGATTTAATTTTTTCCTGTACAGATTTATAAGAGGAACATTAAAATATGCGGTCTGTGTTGCAGTAGGAAAAGCAGAGTGTGTCCCGTTGCGGGGACAAGAGT
>JAJKFI010000010.1:11583740-11707478 GCA_029204185.1 Lerista edwardsae
TGTATTAAAAGCAAGCACGATGAGCCTTGGCAGTATACAGACAGGAAACGGTAGGCAAAACAGTTTCCACACACAGTCCAGTACAAAATCACTTCAGTCAGATGTACAAACAGACAGAGTGCTCCGCAGCACTCTGTTTCTCTAGGAGCACACAATACATGTTACAGCAGTAGTTTTATAGCTACTGCTGGCTATAGCTGGAGGGTGTAACCTTGGGTGTGGCAGAAGCCTGCCTCCACTGCACACGTCTCTGCAACACAGGTGCTGCCACTGATTGCATGACTGTGCTGTTTTCCATTTCCACGAGGCCAGTATGCCACGAGGCAGATGCTGCTGGCCAACAGACCAGAGGCTCCAAACTGTTGTATAACCTGACAGTCTGTTCATCATGGAATTGGATGTCCCACAAATAATAATTATTTTTTTCTGTATTTTGGGACATTTCCTAAAGGACTCTGATTCTGGAAGTGGAGATGTGTGCAATATTAAGCAGTATATTCTAGTAATGCTTTCAAATGCATGAATGTAGTTTTACTTCATATTAAAACTTTGTATTTCTTTCCCGTAGGAGTGACGATGAAGAACATGTAAAAATTAAATATTTCAGGTACTAAGAATACTAGTTTTCTAGAAAATAGGAATTCGAACTTAAAGACCATGGTCATAAGCATTTGCATATCTTCCTGTAGCTCATACAGTAACATAGGGCATAATTCTACCCGAATTAAGCATATTTCAAATGATTTTTTTTCCCAATGGAAGAGTTGCAAGTATTAGGGTACAAGTCTCCCATTAGAACCAGTAGATCCTTAAAATATTTAACTTTTGGCTAACTTGTGCTCACCATCCATGATGTGCTGGAATGGTTGGTCCCGCTGAGTAGGACGGACTTAACTGCTTTTACAGTGATGTGTAGTGGTAGCCCAGTTGTCAGGGTGACCAGATGTCATAATGACAAAGGAGGACACAGAACCCCAAAATGTAGGACATTCAAGAAAAATGTAGGATGTTAAAAAATAAAAGCTAAAAACACTTGTACATGTTGATTTTGGGGTGTCTTGTTCTTCTTTAATGCAACCTAATGAATAAAGGACACACAAGCAAGTGATGCTGGCAGCCACGCTTGTAACTGGTGCTCTCAGTCTGTCTTGAAATGTAGGACATTTTGAGATTTACCCAGGACAGACGGTTGAAATGTAGAACATGTCCTGGGAAAAGACGATATCTAGTCTGCCAGTGGTTCTCAAACCTGGGTCATGATGCCCCTGCAGCCTCTTCCTGTTGGCTCAGCTGGGTGCCACCTTCTTAGATCTTGCAAAATTTCATGAGATCGAGCTTGGCAGTGCCCAAATCTCTCAAGATTTCTACAAGTACTGTAACTGGAGAACTTTTATGAAATCCCTACTTGATTTCAGAAACTGGTAGTGTATCAGAGAAAGCAAGTCAATTGGATATTTGTATTTTTCCCTAGGGAGGCTCATAGCCAAACAGAAAAGCGAAGAAGAGACAAAATGAATAACTTGATAGAAGAATTATCTGCTATGATACCTCAGTGCAGTCCAGTGGCACGTAAGCTGGATAAACTTACCGTACTAAGAATGGCTGTGCAACATTTAAAATCATTGAAAGGTGAGTGAAGTCTTGAATAACAAATGTGTGCCTTTTAAATAGCTTGGAATCAAATCCTCAAGAGGATCAAACAGTCACTTCAAACAGTGCAGGATGGCTTGCCCAAATGTAGATACGACAGTATCCTGTGTGAGACAGATGTAGTAAATTTGTCCTATAATCTCTGCTGGGGGGAAAAAGCTTCTCTTACCAAGGCAATGTGGTCACAGGCATTCTCCAGGGGCTTAGAGCAGATTAGTATCAATTTCACTCTGAGATAAGAATTCTTCCTTTAGCCCTGGAGCGAGGCAGAAAAATGCATTATGGAATTAATTCCGTGGTTCCAGGTCAAAGGGAGAGAGGTCTTATCTCAGAGCTAATCGATACTAATCTGTAAACTCCTGGAGAATGCCTGCAGTTGAGTTGCCATGATAAGAAGCTTTTTTTTTTAAACTGACTGCTAATTAAAGGAACATGTTTAACTTAAAGGACCCTTCTCTTCCGCACTGCATCAAATCAGCGGATGGGAAAACCATGGATGAGAAGGTTGTACTTATTTTATGTTTTTAAAAATGACAGTAGCTTTAAGCATAATCATAAGCCCTAAAGTAACCACCATCCAATAGCTGAGATACATAGTTGTTAACAGTTTCTCATTTGGGAAGTACAATGTCTTTAATTCATGACATCAAAAAATGAGGGAATCATTTTATGAAATCATTGGGACATAAGCATTTTGAAAGGCTGATTAATGCATTGCTCTTAACGTCAGAATATGTGTACCCGTCGCTAAGAACTTTTCCTTCCCATCACTCTTTCCAGAGCTCTTGCCAAAGACAGCCAGTATAGTACAATTGTTAACCCTGCAATAAATAGGCAAAAAGCTGCTTTTTGTAGGAAAGAGTCCCCTTGCTTCAAAACCAAGTCTGCTTGACTTTTTCCTAGCTAATTGAGGCAACTGGCTGATGGCTTAATCCTATGCCTGTCTACTCAGAAGTATATCCTATTGAATTCAGTGAGACATAATGCCCAAGTGTGTTTAGGTTTGCAGCCCAAGTTTGTGTCCCCCCCCCCAATCGTCTTTTTTGGTTTTATTTGGAAACTGATACTATTTCATGTTGATTTTGTTTAAAAAGGAAAAAATGTCAGCTCTGTGTGTGTGTGTGTGTGTGTGTGTGTGTGTGTGTGTGTGTGTTTAATGTGTTTTATGCTAGTATTGAGGACTATATAAAACTCATTTTGCAGGTTCTGCTAGCTCTTTTTCTGAAGTCCGCTATAAGCCTTCTTTTTTACAAGATGATGAACTCCGGCACTTAATCCTAAAGGTAAAATATAATAATCTAGGGATCCGATATGTCTTTAAATAGCTACTGCCACTCGCATATGTAAGCTGCTTCTGAAAGGAGCTTTGTTGGATTGGAGCCATACGCTTTTCTAGATTAAAAAAAAACCCCAAATATTGTATAGGGTATTTAATGGAAAAGATCTGAATGCAGTAAATACGGAAGAAGGAAGTTTTATGAAAATCCTTTGCTTCATTATTACATATAAATATCTGTTCAGAATTATGCATTATTTCCATGAAGTTTTCCCACCAATTTAAGTTGCTTTGTTTTACATTGCATTCTGTTTTTGACATTTTACTTGTGTGGGCTTATTTATAAGGCAGTAAGATACAGTGCAGCCTACTGTACTGAACTTCATGTTGCATTTTGTCATCAAAGTGCTCTTGCCTTAACCCTTAGTATGGCAACCACCAGATCAAGTGACATGTACTTGATAAAAAATGAGCAAAAATGCAAGAGAATTCCATCTTTTGGGAAAGCAAAGGTGGTAGATAAACTCAACTTTTGAAGACATGGCACTTGGGGGAAGGGCTTTTGCAAATGTAGTGATTGGGGGGGGGGAAGCCTTGAAATCGGGGCCTCTCTCCTTTCCCTATATCTTTGCCGTGCAAGGGCTAAAACTGGTAGACTCCACTGCTACCACAAGGACAAACCAAAGCAGAGAGAGTAGGTCTTCTTCCTTCCTGTGGTTGATTTCCACAGGTCTGTAGCATGTAACCAAAGGTCTAAGAAGTCTAGGGAAATACTCAACCACAGATGGGCTAAGAGTTTAGCTAAAAAAGGACAAGATGTTGGATAATACAAGAAGAAAAAAACAATAGAACAAACAGGCTTGAAAAATGGTTTTGGTGTTCTCTTTCCACATGTGGATCTTAACAAAAATAGAATCAGTGAGTACAGTTCAAAACAAAATTATTCCCTATCTAGTACTCATTCCAAGGTAGCTTAAAGAGTTCATCACACTGATCCCCAAAGTGTGGTTAAGAGCTTGGCCACACGCAGATGAGCCAATCCAAAACACACCTAAGCATCCTTAGGAAACCTTGGGTGGTTGATGTCTCTGGTTCTTCTGATTGGGTAATTTACAATCACATGGACATTCCTGCCTGCTCTCTAACTGAGGGTGCAATCCTAACCAATTTTCCAGCACTGGAGTAAGGGCAATGCAGCTCCGAAGAAAGGGAACAAACACTTCCTTAACTTGAGGAGGCCTCCGTGACTACTACTCCACTGCAGAATATGCCCCATTGGCACAGTTGTGTCAGTGTTGGAAAGTTGGTTAGGATTGCGTCCTTAGTCAGGTGGACTTGGATACCCAATCAACTAGTGCATGCCAATCCTAGCAGGTGGGCTGACATGGAGCTATTATTCCCACAAAGTGACCTGTCTGTCTAAGCAGGTGATCTTTCTGCAGTGGCATTGGTTTAAAAATTTCTTAGGGAAGCCTCTTTCCTATTCTTCCTCACATGGAGGCTTTCCTTATGGAGAGTAAATGGCAACAAGTAGGGAAAAAGCACAGAGCTCATTCATCACAGAAGATGATCCCAGTGAATGGAAAGGTCCACATGAAACTTGTATAACTTCTCATGGTAGTAAACTGTAGAGGCTTCAAAAGCTAAAGCCAGTAGTTTGAATTAATCCTGGAAATGAACTGGAAATAAATTGAAATTAAATTAAGCCTGGAAAGATAAAGTGAGCAAGTAAAGATGCTTTAATGCTGATGAGGTATGTCCAGATTAAAATTCAGGATTGCAATCTAACACATAGTTGGGAAATGCCCCTTTGAAGACTTTAAGTCTTATTTAAGTCTTCAAAGGGGCATTTCCCAACTATGTGTTCGATTGCAATCCTAAATTTGGAATCCTAGGAATGTATTTTTAGACATTTTACAATGCAGTCTTAATGTACGATGGCTCACTATGCACGACAGCTCTAAAGTGAGCCGTCGTACATAAGATTGTATTGTAAAATGTCTAAAAATACAGTGGGTCCTCTATATCCATGGTGTTTCAGTTCCTGAAACCCCTGCAGATATCAAATTCCACAAATACTGAAGGTACTGAGCTCTGGTTGGGTCTGGAGGGTTTTCTGAGGCCATGCGCAACTGTCTGCTGCCTCTGCAGGCCTCAGAATGGTCATTTAGGCAAAAAAAAAATCACTTTTTTTTTCAGTTTTCAGTTTTGCTGAAAACTGAAAGTGACTGTAGAAGGTATTCAGAGGCCCAGGGGTGCCCCTTCCTGGAACTGGACCCCGGACGGGAGTGTTCAGGATTCATGGATTTTCAAATCCGATGTTGAACCTACAAATAATGCGGGCCCACCTATACTTTCAGAATGCTGTAAAACAGTGATGGTGAACCTATGACACACGTGTCAAAGCTGACACCACAATGTTTGCAGTGACACACCAGCATTCACCAATGCCTGACAAAAACTGAGATTGTTTTACTCATTTTTCGTTTTCGTAATTATTTGATGTTTCTTTATATAATACATAGCACCACACATGATTAGATTGTATTTTTGTCTAAATAAATGAATATAAAGAATTGTTTCTCTCTTGTTTGGGAGGGGGATTGACACACCAGCAGATTCAAGTTAAGCATTTTCCTAAGTTTTGACATGCCGAACCCAAAACGTTTGCCATCAATGCTGTAAAACATATTTCTCTTCTGTGCAGTGATGCTTTTTGTCTTCCAGCATAGCTGCCTATGTTTGCGTCTTACTGTTAGTATGTGTAATGTATGATTTTCTTAACTTGTAGTCTGCAGATGGGTTCCTCTTTGTGGTTGGATGTGACAGAGGAAAAATCCTATTTGTTTCAGAGTCTGTCTTGAAGATTCTTAGTTATGACCCGGTAGGTGATATTGTGTGTTTTGGTCTTCAGTCCTATAAAAAGAGATTTACAGCATATGTGAAAAGGTTTGACCTAGTTACTGTCAATGCCCTTTTTCCTTATTAGAAAATAATCATTACTTAGATCTGGGTTGGAGCTATAGAAAACCAGCAGAAATGTCTCTGTTTCAGGAAGTCCTCTCAGATGTAGAATAGGAATGGAGGCAGTTCTTCAGAAAATTTCAGGGTCCAGCTTGTTAAATGTTAAAAGTTGAATTACAGGGCGATAATTTCAAGTTCTTTCATTAAACTTGTTATATGTTAAAAGTTGAATTACAGGGGGATAATTTCAAGTTCGCTCATTAAACTATGGTATTCAGATTTGTGGGGGTGGGGCAGGGCCAGCTCCAGGAGCGGCAGGGGCATTCCTGCGGGGCCCCCCACCCTCCCCGCAAGGCCCCCCACTCACCAAGAAAAGCGGTTGTGGTGCTGCGCACAGCACCTGAAAATAGTTGGTCGTGACATGAAGATGTCACCATGGACTGCTTCCAGGAGGCCCATTTTGGGCAATTCAGAGGTGGGGGCAGGTGGGAGGGCCCAAGGGAAAGCTGCTGTGCTCGCCTCACCAACTTACAGCCCATAGAAATCCCAGCTGCAGCAGCTGGTGATATGCTCACTGTGTTGGTGCGGGGACTTTGGTCACATTGGCTTAAGGCCAGCCCAGGGGTGGGGAGTAAGAGATATGTGATGCCCAGCTTATAAACTAATTATGCTGTTTTTAACTAGGCCAGTTTGGTTGGACAAAGTCTTTTTGACTACCTTCATCCAAAAGATGTTGCCAAAGTGAAGGAGCAACTTTCATCTTCAGATGCTTCACCAAGAGAAAAGCTAATAGATACCAAAAGTAAAGAGGCATTCAAAAATATTTTTTATATCCTGTGTTCACTATTTTTTTTAATATATCCATTTAAATACAGACATGTTTCTACAGAACAGATTTGTCTGAATCTGAAAAATAAATGCTTGTGCTTGCAGGAATACATTGATAATTCAAAACTACTCCCAGTAGACATGTTTTAGACAATGCTAATGTGTAATATTTAAGCTGCTAGATATCTGCCAAGATCTTATATGTTGTTTTTACCAGGGGTACTAGCTTATTTTTCTTGTGTTTAATAGATCTTGTCAGTAGAAAAGACCTGGTAAAGTCAACCAAGGGATAAAATGCTTCAGTCCCACCAAGATTCACTCTACTCTGAAAATGTTAAGTGCCGGTCTTAATGTACCCATATCTTATTTCTATCAGACATTCTGCGCTTTACAGCTGGTTTCATATGAGTATTGTTTGAACTTTTATTTTCAACCTCCATCAAATTGGAACTGAAAGGGTATGGGGCTTAAATTTAAACTTCTGTAAAATACCGTTGCATGTATATCATTGGCTAGAGTTGTGAGCTATATTTCTGCTACTCACTATTGAGCGCGGCAAACTTTTTTTTTTCTTTTTGAGTTTTAATTCATCAAAGGTTTCTAAGGGCCCAATCCTATCCAAGTTTCTAGTGCCGATGTAGCCGTAATGCAGCCCCAAGGTAAGTAAGAATATTCTCTTACTTTGAGGAGGCCTCCCTGACACCCCCTCCACCACAGAATGCAGCACAAACCCCATTGGGTCTGAAAAATTGGGTAGGATTTGGCCCTAAGTAATTAATCGCAAGAGCTAAAATTTCAGAATTCCGTCTGAATGTGAAAGATGCTTTATACATGTTTATACGTTTGCAAAATGTTCTTCATAACTTGCGTGTTAAGCATAAAAAACCATGTTCTTATGTTCTGCTTCTGTTCAACTTTAAAAGCTGGCTTGCAAGTCCATACGGATTTTCAAGCAGGATCATCTCATCTGCATTCTGGTGCTCGGCGTTCATTTTTCTGTCGAATAAAGTGCACAAGAAACACAGTCAAAGAAGAAAAAGAGTCCTTGACAAACTCAAAAAAGAAAGGTATTTTTAAAAAAAACGTTGAAAATTTCTATTTGAAGTACGTACAAGGTTTTTAAATGGTAATGTGGGCCAACTTACTATTGCACTCTTAGGTGACTGAAAATTACGGAAAGTAAGTGCATGCAGATGTGCTTGTAGCATAATATGCCTTTCAAACCTCAAGGGATTTCTTAGGCACTTGAGAGAGAGCTTGCAAATCATGGCCTTTTGGTTCCATAGGCTGGTTTCCTAAAGTGCTGGTTTCTCAAAGTTATTTATGAAACAAGGAATGATATGTGATTGTTCAGGGCCTGCATGTATCGTCCCTTCTCTGTTTGGTGACAGGAGGGAAGATGCTTCAGTCCACAACATACAAGTAGTAAATTTCTATGAGGCAACATATGGAATTAGTAGATTCATGTGATTATACTAGTTTCAGAATTGTACCCTTTGAAATTGCAGGTGTAATTTTGTAAGTGTGAATGTGTTCTTTAAACAAACATTTCTATATTTGCAGCTGACAAGTTAGAGAAGATTCTAGCCTAGTTAATTCTGCAGAGTTCTTTTTAGCTTAGTGTGTAAATCATAGCACATTGAAACGCCAATAAAATAGTATTATGTAGGAACACAGGCTGCCTTACTGAAGTGTTCGATTTTTTTCATGTATCTGAGAACATGTTTTAATTGCTAGCACCTGTGACTTATCTTCTCAAATCTTTTATAAGATTGTGGCTTCCACAAGTAAGCTAGATCTGACTCAACTAAGCAAGTACTATATACAAGAATATACAGGTTGTGCTTTTACCCAATCATAAAACATAATAATATATGTTGTGTTTATAGAAGAAAATGAAAAAAACTGTTTTGTTTTGATTCCATTAGAGCATAAAAAGTACTGTACTGTTCATTGCACTGGGTATTTGAAGAACTGGCCTCCTAATGAGGTGGGAGTTCAAGAGGAGAATGATCCAGAAAAAGACAACAGTAACTTTAACTGTCTTGTTGCAATTGGGCGATTACACCCTTACGTGGTCCCACAAAAAAGTGGTGAGATAAAGGTCAAGCCAACAGAATTTGTAACGCGCTTTGCCATGGATGGAAAATTTGTTTTTGTAGACCAACGGTAAGCATTTTTCTATTTTAATTTAAGACAGGGGTCTCCAGACTCTTCAGTACAAAAGTCACATAATATATTTTACACATTTTTTCAGGCCCCAAAAAATAAGTTGAATGAATGAAATTTAAATAAATGAATAAGTTTGACTTGGATCTTTTTTGTAATCAACATGATATGATTGAGAACAAAAGAGAAATGTGACATTTATTTATTTATTGTATTTCTATCCCAACTTTCTCCCAGACTGAAGACACCCAAGGTGGCTAACAATTTAAAAAACATAAAACAGATACAATTACAGTAAAAACAATACTAAAATTGCTTAAAACAATTGAAAATTAAAACAAAGCCAACACCTTGGACCCTAATATTAAAATACAGCTCAATAGAAACAATGCCATGCTTAAACTGAGAAATGATACATAATGAGTAAAAATGTCAAATTTAAATTGCTGCGGACTAGGTGTGGCCCCCAAGTTGTAGTTTGGAGACACCTGAAATAGCTTGTACAGGTAGATGATCCCTTATCCAGACATCTTTCTCCAAGACTTTTAAAAACTTTCTATACCTTTGTAGGTATAGAATGTCTTGTGCTCATTCCCACGTACAGGCTGTAAGTTCTGTTCTCTGCTCTGTGGTGTGTGCCATAGTTGAAAAATGTCAAAGAGGCCGGCAGACACCCAAATGGGTAACAGTGAAAAGAGCAAGAGGAAGCATTTCTCATTATATTTATGCAATTATTCCAAAATCCAGAAAAATCCAAAATCTGGACACCTCAATCAGGTGTAAGGGATAATCGACTGTAGTCTAAAATTGACTTAAAAAATAAAATAATCTGGGGATTTTTTCTTACAGGGCTCCTGTCAAAATATCAGCATTCTGTAAATATTTCAGAATCCTCTAGTTAAAACAAATACTGAGAATGTTAGTTGTTAACTAGAGCAAGCCACACACACACACACACACACACACACTTTATGTATTTCAGTGTAAAATCCTTGAATCAAATCTGTGTGCAGCTTTGAACTAATCCAGTGGTTCTCAACCTTCTTAGCACTGGGACTCTCTTTTTAGGTATGTCAACCTGTCAGGACCTTCCTAAGACATAGGGCCTGAAATGATGTCATTAAAGGCCTAATCCTGTCCTAGGCAGCGTGGGACATATGGGTGTACCACCGGTGCTGGTGTTGTAAAAGTGCCACAAGCCACTTCCAGTGCTGGCGGTAAGCCCTTAGCTCTGACGCTGGCCCAAAGTCAGCCTGAGGCACCTGGAGGTGGCAACATGACCCCAGCAGCCAGTGAGTACAGGGGCTGCCCGCGTTGCACATTTTCTGGGCAGGGCAGATGAAGGAGTGGTGCGGGAGTGCAGTCGGTGATGGCCTCCGCTGCCAGATCCTATCCTCCATGTTGGACCACGCAGCCTGCCATGGAGGCCCTCATGTCCACATCAGCAAAATACCCAGCGTAGACATGAGTAGACCCACCAGGAGCCTTGCAGCCTTACCTGAGGTGCTTCAGGCGCCTGCTTGGCGCCAGTAGGATACAGCGGTAGCCATTTGGCTACTACTGAACCTTCTGCACATGAGCAGCATAGGATTGGGCTGTATGTTATCAAGCAGGAAACTTAATTTCCTGATAGTGATAGTGGTGCCTAAATTGTAGTGAATACCCTCTGTCACTACAGACAAAATTAAAGATCCTTTTTTGTCGTTCATTTTGGGCATATTTAAATGGCAATTATAGTACTGTTCATTGCAGATACAAACATCTTTTTTGTATGTATTGTTGATTTTTTGAACTGTTGGAATAATGTGGTATGTAGGGACGGTTCCAAATGTTTGCAAAACCTATAGCATATTTATTTTTCTTCACAGTGCAACAGCAATTTTAGGATATCTACCCCAAGAGCTTCTAGGAACTTCTTGTTATGAGTACTTTCACCAAGATGATCATAGCCATTTAACTGATAAACACAAAACAGGTACAACATAGGAGTTATTTAACATAGGAGTTATGTTAAACTCTTTGTTTAACATAACATTTTGGCGGGGGCTGAAGACCTTTTTATTTCAAAAAGCTTTTAACTGTTGACAGGCTATATCTTGATTAAATCTTATGATCCACGGGGCTTGTTTTTTTTTAAAAAAATTTTAAATTGTATTTTAATATTGTTTTTAAATTGTTTTTTAATGTTAAATTCTGTTTTTATTGTTTCTTTTGTTGTAATGCCGCCTTGGGTGCCTTCGGGCAAAAAGGTGGGATATAAATCCAATAAATAATAATAATAATTATTATTATTATTACTGTTACTTTTATACCATACAGGCATGCCCCATTAGCCACTTCCCCCACCCCACCCCACGGACACCTGAAACTGTGGATAAGAGGGAACTCTATGTTAACCCCCACACACACACACCAATTACCTTCCTTTGTTCTTGCTTTTACATGGGAAGTTAAATGGGAATTTGATAACCAGGCTGGCAGAAGGCACTGTGGAGGAAGGGATGGTCAAAACATTAACAGGAAGCAGCTTCCTTTTGACGTTCTATCAATCTCTCCTATTGTACCTTCTGCCAGCCTGGATGTTGCAGTCCCATTTAGTGACCTGTAAAAACAAGAAGGTTCTTTCAGTGACCCAAAGTAAGAAGGAAAGGAAACCTCCCAATCCATGGATAATTGAAACCGTGGATACAGGGGCATGACTGTACTGACTACTATTATTGTTGCAAACTCAGGCCTGACTCTATTGCCAGGCAGTGCCAGTCTTGTGCGCTGCTGGTCTCCCAATGTACTGTAAGGCATGTCACGGTAGCCGGGACAGGCACAGGTGGGGAGGCCAGCGCCTGTCAGTGCTGGACTTCTGTGCCAGTGGGACAACTTCTGGGAGCCACCACTGATAAGTTTTCCTGCCGAGCAGCGGGAAGTCACTCTGAGGAGGGGGAGAGGGCAGCCTGGTGAGTGCTTCAGACCCAGAAGGGTGGAAGGGACTGCAGCAGAAGGTGCCGCCATATCTTGTAGCCCCCTCTTGGGCCACAGAACTCTACATGGGTCTCTTCAGTGCAGATCCGAGTGGATCAATAGGGGCTTTTGGAAGCTGGCACAGGTTAAGGGAACCAATGTTCCCTTACCCCAGGGAAACCTCTGGCTGCCTGTTTGGCCCCGCGGGATACAATGGTGGCCGTTTCGGCACTGCTGTACAGCGGCACGGATATTCTGCATGTGATTGGGCTGTCTGTCATGCCATTTCTCATGCCGTTGGCCTGTCTCCTGAACTAAGATAAGATTATGTAGATCCTGTAACATTGGCATAGTGTTATATCATTAAATACTGAATGTGAATAATCGACAGGCACGTATGGGTACATCTGAACAGATCTTCTATTCTTCTCTGTATTAGATTTCAGTATGCTCCTAGTCATGGGGAGTGTCTGTGACCAGCTTTAAATGAATGCCACATCTGTTATGTTGGAATACAAATGAGTGGTGTCATGGGGTGATTGTTGGGACAAATGAGAAACTTCTAAATGGGTTAAACATAATACAATTGAAACTTCTAAAGGAGTTACAATAATGCAGTTAAACATACACAAGTTTATCTAAAACAATTTTAATGTTGGCTTTGTTTATAACCTGTAATGGTAAAATGCCTTTTTTTCCCTCTAGTACTGCAGACTAAAGAAAAAATATTCACGAATTGCTACAAATTCAAAGCAAAGGATGGATCTTTTGTCACGTTAAAAAGTCAGTGGTTTAGTTTCATAAATCCATGGACCAAAGAACTGGAATACATTGTGTCAACGAATACAGTTGTCTTGTAAGTTATTGTTGACATGGATAGCCTACATTTCATATTATCTGGCCTAAAATAAAGTGTATCAATAGACAGTGGCTGCAGTCCTATCCATACCTTCCTGGGAGTAAGTCCCATTGAACACAATGGGATTTACTTCTGAGTAGATATGCATTGATTGTCCTGTAAGGCTCTACACATTTTTCTGGGAGTAAGTTCCACTGAACACAGTAGGGCTTTCTTGAGAGTAGGTATGTGCTGCAAGTCTCCTACATAAGAACAAACTAAGTTCCAGGGTTTGTACTTAAGTCAAAACACACTCAGGTGGAAATGTCTAGTTCTTGCCATCATACCTGTGTGAAATCACCGCCTAAGGATGTACTGCACCTGCATGGAAATACCAACACAGCTGCCTGTAATTGAGATGTCTGTAAATTAGGGAGCCAGTTTAATTCCAAAGACTTCCCTGTGGGGAAAAAGTACAGCTCCTTGGGGTTTGCTTGGTCAGGGCAATTTCAATACAGAAGGCTGCTGTCATAAAAAGATTTAGGACCCAATCCTATCTCAACTTTCCAGTGGTTATACAGCTGTGCCCATGGGGCATGCTGAACACTGAGCAGACAGTATGTCAAATGTGTGTTAATTTTTACTCTCATTATCCAACATGTGAAAATACCTATGATTATCTTAGTTATTCTTCTATCATTGCCACTCTAACCACTGGACTGGAACAGTAAATTAAAGATAAAGTAAATACTTTACATTGGAAAAATCTTCACTTTTTTTTTTCTTTGCTGATAAATTTTAGAGGTCATAATGAATTGGGTGAAGAAGCACTACTACCCTGCAGTTCCCTGTCTTCAGAAGGTAAATGCATTTTCTTATTGTGTAGGTAGTATTCCCATTCTTGCCAAAAACATTATTGTCTTTAGCAGGCATACACGACTCGACTCATGTTTTATTCCTATTTGAGGGCTCCTTTTTGATCCCACTGTTGTGACTATGGGGAGAAGGTCCTGACCAGTGATGGCGAACCTTTTGGGCTCAGCATGTCAAAACTTCGGAAAATGCTAAACTTGGCTCTGCTGACATGTCAACCTCCCTCCCAAACAGAAGAGAAACAATTCTTTATATTCATTTATATAAACCAAAAATACAGTCCAATCACGTGTGGTTATATGTATTACATAAAGAAACATCAAATAATTACAAAAATGAAAAATGAGTAAAACTCAGTTTTTGTCAGGTGTTGGCCAACGCTGGTGTGTCACCTCAAATGTTGTGGCGTGTAATGTTGACACGCCTGTCATAGGTTGCCATCACTGCCATAGACGTATAGTTTTGTTACACGTATAGATACAAGTCTGGCCTGCTTATCCACAGATTCATTACCTGCAGATTAATTTACCACAGACCATGGAGGTCCGGATCTGAGCTCCCAGATGCAGCCAGGGGTGTTGCATCTGAGAGGCTTTCTGAGGCCTCCCAGATGCATGCAGCCTCTGCAGAAATGCCCCTGGATGTGCTGGAAGGGGCTTCCGGGTTTTCAAAACCAGAAGTGTCCTTCTAGCACCTCTGGGGACATTGGAGGAAGAGCAGAATATAATCAATGAAATAAAAAAATATTTCTTGTTACTTGTGGCATAGGTGAACAGTTACTTTAGTAAATAATTTTAAACATCGGAAAATAAATGTGATTCTTTTTTTTCTCTTAAAACGTAGATACACCTAAGCCCTCGTGCCTCAGTGTACCAGGGTTGTCAACAGGAACTATACTTGGGGCTGGAAGCATTGGAACTGAAATTGCAAACGAAGTCTTAGATTTACAAAGGTAATGATGCCTTTATAGCAAAATTTAAACTCCAACCAAAGATTTTTAAAAAGCACATTTTAAGAAAAACTGGCATAGGACTTATTTCTTCCAATCAGAATCCTCTTAAAATATGCAACAAAATTCACAGCACAATCCTGTGCATGTCTACTAAGTTCCATGGTATTCATATGTACATAGAATTGTGTATAAAGTATTTGTATATAAAAGATTTCAGCTTCAATATACGCTTTGTTTCCAAAATCTTATACAGAAGAGCACTTCTGAGCTAAGAAGTAAATGCAGATGCACCATACTTGATTTGATTTATTTTTCCTTTTTAGTTTGGCATTAACATACACAGGGTCCCCAAGTTACAGGTGGCTGCATCAGCACTTCCACGCAGGCACAGACCATCCTTTGTGGTGCTTTTGACACAAGAGCCAGATGTTCTGACTTTTGGATAGACCTCTGGAATGTAACCAGTATGTAACTTGGGGACCTAATGTACAGTCCTACGGACAATGGAACATAGAACTCTGGTCTAGATCAGTGGTTTCCAAACTCTAGCCTGCAGGCCGGATCCGGAGACCGCTTTTTCTGTCCTCTGGGTGACTGGTGCTTACTGTTCCGACAGGGAGCTTTGGGACAGCTGCAACTGCAGTCCTCCAGTGTTGCTGCGGCCAGCCACTACTGGGTTCTGTTGCTCCAGCAGACTGTGCATGTAGCGTTCTGGGCAGGTGCAGCTGGCTGTGGTGACTCTTGGGGGCTGTAGTTGCGGCTGTTCCAATGCTCCCTGGTGGAACCATAAGTGCCGATTGCAACGGGGAGTCTTTTTGGTGCTGCAACAGTCTCCAGTTTGGAGGCTGCTGATATAATCAACTTGGCACATCATGTACAAAACAGCTTTTTAATCATTAGCCTTAATTTCAAGAACGTGATACTGCTTATCAAGACAGGTATCAGTGGACTGGGCATAATATTAGATTCAGAGTTTTTAGCAGATGAATACATTTAAGTGGATAGGTTTATCTTGGCTTCTGAGCAGAGTAGTACTAGTTAATGTTAGCATTTACTTGAGCATTGTGTTTAAATGTCAGACTATGAATTTTTATTTTTAATGAAGACTTTGTGATATCTAAACATTACCCTTTTGTTTGTGTAGGTTGCATACGTCTCCACCTCTTGGTAAATTAAGCCCATCGGATCTTATGAGGAAATCTTCTTCCCCAGTTTTAACAGGAAACTGCAGTAACGTAAGTAACCTTATGTCACTGGCCTTGAAGAACAGTCAATTCTGTATTGCCTAGTAAGTTGATTTGATCTACCATACAGCCACTTAGCATTATATATGGAAGCCTAGATTCTCCATATTAATATTTCTGTATTAACCATGCTGCTACTTAATTTGCTCTGTAGAACTGAGAGCTTATATGTACTTAGTCTTGGAAACTGACTAGCATGAAAGTCATTCTTTTGCACAGTGCTTCCTAAAGGCATGTTAATATAAAATTATGCGATACAAAGCATATAGTTAAATAGATGCAGCTCATTAACTGTGGATAACTAGAGGCTTTCATCATACTCTTAGACCACAATCTAGTTCAGAGTTCATTGAACTTAATTTCATTGATTTCAATCAGTTTAAGTGCAGCTGTCTTAAATTATGATCTTGTAATCAGTATAAAACCAAAATTTGCAGGACATTGCAAAAGTAAAATTCCTTGTCAGTTACAGCTTATGTATTAGCTGTAAACCAACCCCTCTCATTAGTTATTATAGTGTTTCTGTAATTATAGTGTTTCTGTAATATTGATGCTTATGAGGTCTGGAATATGATTGAATGTTGACCATGTCTGGTCATTTTTATGTGTTCCCAGGTGCCAAATAAAGGTCTTTTTCAGTTATGTTCTTCAGAGATGGAAAATATGGAAACTTCAGGGCAAAATCAGGGTTCCATTTCATTCCCCAGCAATGAACCTCTTCTTGGTAAACTACTACTTATTGTTTGTTACTGAAATACTGTAGGCTCTGAAAAAGTAGACTCAGTAATTGTACAGTGTTGGTTCCAGTCAATTTGAGACTACAGGTAATCCTTCTAAAAATCTTTAAAGTGTCTTCTTTGAATGCCTCTTGAATTTCAATCTAGAGGTTACAAAATGCAACTTTGCTTTTACACATTTGTTTTGAATTTCATTTACTGCCTGTCATCCTATATTTACTAATGATGTTTAAAGCTGCCCCCATCACACAAATTCACTCATCAAAGGACTTGAGTCGTCTTACAAAAGCCATGTGGGCAACCCACAAGCAGCAACTTGTTTATTGCCAGCAACACAAATATGGGATTTATAGCTGGGATCTACCTATCACAGTGGTTCCAACTTGGGAATGACAGCCACCCAAGGCAAGCATGTGTGTTTTGGGTTGGGACGCTACCCCCTTAAGGAGAGGAGTGCCCCAACTGGGGACCCATAGATGCCATTAGCATGGCGCTTCAGGGTTTCACTACTGACGCTGCACATAGGTAAGTAAAAAACCTTGTTTTTTACTTACCTGTGTTCATTTGCATGGCATTTCTAGGTTTTGGTACCACTTCTACCAAACAGTGTTTTTACTTACCTGTGTGCATCATCAGTAGTGAAACCCTGAAATGCTGTGCTAATGGCACCTGTGGGTCCCCAGTTGGGTTGCTACCCTCTTTAGCAACCCTACTCCCAATCTTTAGTTGGGAGTAGCAGCCCAACAAAGGTTGAGAACCACTGATTTATCGGATCACAGTTATTGGATTGTCACAAAAAAACTCAAAAGAGCATATATTGGCTTATCTAACACTATCCTTGGCAGCTGTTGGCATTTCACTAAAACAAAGTGGGTGGTTGAGGGTGGGCCTGTGGGTGGACTGACCCAAGGAGGGGGATGGGACCAGCATTTAGACCTGATCCTAACTCCCGTCCCAGTCAGCCTTACATTGGCCACTCAGATCTGCGCAATCCATTTCACTGGCGCAATTCGAGTAGCCCTAATGGGGAAGCTACCGTGTAACCCAGAATTAATGCAGCACACAGAATTAATTTCCCTTACTCTGAATTGCACTACAGCCACCCCCAACCCTGCTCATGATGTGATACAGGCCAGCTGGTTTCTCTATTCCAGCGCGGGTTAGGATTGGACTGTAGGGAGCTTGTTGGTATAAACTTCTAAAATACCAATGTAGTTTGTAATGAGATATCTGAATTTTAGGGTATGGTTAGATGTGTTCATTTTCAGTGCGAAACTGATAGTTTTTCTGTTTTGAGTCATAGGTGTGGATTCTGATGTTGCATTTTTATTGTGGTGCATAAAGTGGTCGCATTTCCTGGTTTGTTTCTTAGGTGATACTTCTCAGTTGGATTTTGATGCAGTGTGTGAAAATGACACTGCAATGGCTGCTCTTGTGAATTACTTGGAAGCGGAAGGAGGCCTGGGTGACCCAGCAGAGCTCAGTGACATGCAGTGGACTCTATAGTTTTATGCAACCGAGAAGGAACATAAACTTCTTTGATGCACAAAAATAACTGTACATCCCGAAGTACTGTCTTAGTACCTTTTTAAAGACTAATTCAGATTTGCAATCTCTATATTGACTATCTATATTTTTAAAATACTTTTGCCTTGTTTATAAAGAAATGGTTTGGTTGCATATATTGAAAAGATGTGATATTTTTTAAGGACACAGAGAACCTCAATTTTGTTACTGATAACTATGTTGACTGGATGCTTAAATCATGGTTATATTTTTGCTTTAAAAATTCTTTAAGAAGATACTGTAAAATGGGCATGATAAGCTGAAACATTCTGATCTTTTAAGTATACTATTTATTTGTGATTTTGTTGGTTAGGGCCCTAATTTAGCATTGCTTTAGACAAAAACGTACTGTACATGAATAGATCTAGACTTTGTCCATTCTTGTAGGATTCCTAGTCTTTGTGGTAGATTTTATTTTACCTTTTGTCTACAGAACTGGGATCAAGAAGCTCAGTGGATGTTGAACAGTCATCCATCATATTTATCAGAAAATATAATCCATTGCTCCAGTACAAAATTACTAAAAGAAAGTAGCTAAAATAGAACTTGGTATACTTCATAATTTCTAGAGTTGGCAGCAGTAAGACAGAACATGAAGTAGAAGAGGAATGACATTAAATATAATTGGTGTATACTATTTGTGCTATTGTTGGTTATACAGCAGGAACTCATGAGGAACAAAGTAGAACTGATTCACAAGTTAAAATTTAGAGGACTGCAAATGTGGAGGAAAATAAACCAGTTAAGGAAAAATTGGACCATAAGCCTTCTTGTGTTAATTTCTGGTGAAAACATAGTCTTTGTGTAAGATGCACTTGTATTAAAATGCACACCTCACTATTGGACATTGGATTGGCTCTTTAGCACTTGTGTGTCTTTTACATTATAATGTAGGAAGTTGCCCTAACAATATAGGCAATATATTTAAAAGACTTGAAGATGAATATGGGGCTATGCTTATGACCTTTCGAGGCTAGTATTTGTTTCCTGATTTTTAGAAACCTCTACAATACAGAATAGTTGTTTGCAACCCATCATGCTTGAATGCATGAAAATACTATGTTTATGGAATGCATTCATGTATTAACATTGTGCCATAAATGTATACCTTCCCATTTGATCCATAAAAGAGAAAGGCTTTGAAAGTCCTTTTGAGTATGGAAGATAGTGGTTATAGTAGTCACTGAAACCTGAATGTTAATGGAAATGCAGGACTTCCTGTGTGAATTTTCAAATTTACTTTCAACCTATACTTTTTAAGCATAGAATTTAGAGAAACGATTTAATATTGCCTAACATTAAAAATGGTTGGTTTCAATGGAAACGTATGTGTGTATGTGATAGACTTAAAAGTTTGTGTATATTCAAATGTGGAAGATTATGTGTATGTAGTCATCTCTTTATGAAATTAGCATCAGATATCATATCGCATGTACCCACAAACTCAGCATGACATGTACCCACAATAGGCAAGGCCATGCCTGTACTTTGCAGGGTTTATGAAGCTACTGTGTCCCTTGTTAGTATGTACACACACTAGTTTAAGAAAAACATGTTTTGCCTTTTGCACATTACAGGTTCATTGCAAGTGTACATGGATATACCTGCAAATTTGATAATGTTATAAACCAGTGCTTCCCAAATTGATGGTTGTGACCCACCAGCCAGGGAAGCACTTGTCCCTGCCTCTTTAAGGCATGGGGAGGGGGAAAGGCAGCAACATGATCCCCAGAATAGCACTGCTGCCAAGGGGAGGGTTTTTTCTACTTACCTAAGGGAGTGCCAGCCTCTGGGGTGTGTGGGGAACCCCACAGATGCCTCTGCAGGGCTCTCTAATACTCCTGAACAGTAAAAAAAAACATGACTGAAAGCCACTTCTGGTTTTTGATCAAAAACAGGAAGAGGTTTTCAATCTTGTTTCCTTACAGTTTTGGAGGCTTGGGGAGCCCAGCAGAGGCATCTTTGGGGTTCCCAACACACCCTAGAGGCCGGCACTCCCAGGTAAGTAGAAAAAACCCTCCCCCCCGGCAGCAGCCTGATCCTGGGGATTGTGTCGCTGCCATAGCCCCTCTACTGTACACACAAACTCCCTCGTAAGAGTTTGGGAAGCGCTGCTATAAACCATTTTTGGGAGCATTTTCTTCTGAAATAATTACAGGAAAAGAAAACATCATATTAGTTACTCTAAATAGCCACTAGGTGTCTTACTACATCTAGTATAGGCAGTATGTCTCCCAACAAGGTTACTATGTGAGCTGCTTTGATTTATGTTTGTAACATGTGTGGTTGCAATTCAGATATAGAAATGTCATCTTTCTAGGATTATTTTGTTTTAAGAAAATGGCAGCTTTTTTCAGCAGACATAAGTGTTTCTAGTCTGGTTGCATTTTCCCCCCCTTTTTTTTTAAAGGAAAACAGACCAAATTATTTTAATGTGTGTAGCATATGTAAATTGGCTTATGCAGTAAAGCTGAATGTGGCTTAAAGTATAGGCTAGAAATTGGTAATTGGAGGCTTCTGGGCCACATCCAGCCTCCCTGTTGCCAAGCCAGAAGTCTAAACAAATATGGAGGAGTGACATCTGCTGGACCAAGAAGACTGGGCAGCAATAAGTTTGGAGGAATTGTCAGTTGAGGCCTTGTCCATCTCTTCTCAGTTCTTTCTCAAAATGGCTGTCTGGCAAAAATATTTGCTCTCCAGAGGTGAGGAATAATTTGTTTGAAACAGAAGCTATGGAACATTGGATGAATCCTAGTTACCAAAGAATGACTAAAGGCATGCAGTGGGTATGTTGGATCCTTAGTCAGCTTAGAGGTAGTGTTCTATTATCTACATTTGAAATCTATCTTCTATATATATAAAAAAGGGTGTGTGTGTGTGTGTGTGTGCGCACGCGCGCTCCACAACGCCTGGACCGATCAACACCAGACTCGGCACGCAGACACCTTGCGGCCTGGCGACAAATGCTGAGGGGGGCCTGAAAGTGTGTGTGTGTATACTTCAGCTGATATGTGGTGTCCTGAGGCAATCTATTATGATGTCATTGCTGATGTCACTCTGATTATGACATGCAGAGTATAACCTTTCCAGCACCTGAAGTCGTTAAAGTGTTGAACAGCTGCTGAACAGAAGTCCTGCAGAACGGATCTGGGATGTTGGGATCTGGGAGAGGGATGTTGGGACCTGGGTGACGCTCCCCACGCCATTGGGGTCCAGGTTCAGGACCCCCTCAATGTGGGGGGCGAGAAAGGGTGCGAAACAAAACGTCCACCATGCCCCGCTGGAACGCCTGGAACGATTGGCTGAGCTGATTGGTAATTTGGTAATTTTGTGTGTAATAGAATCTTGGGATAAATAACTACCCGAGCAATGCCGGGTACCAAAACGCTAGTTGAGGATAAACTTACATTATTATTAGGGAAGTTAGCAGAGAGAAACTAGGAAGGACAATATCTTCTATCCCGAAGTTCCAAAACTGTGGGTTGGGACCCACCAGTGGGTCACAAGCCAATTTTTGGTGGGTTGTGAAAAGTTTTTGCATTTTTTAAAAAACTTTGTAGTTTTTTAAACTTTTTTTAACAAGGTTTGAGGAAGAAAATAGCTGGAAGGCTAACCTGTGGTATGAGGTTACACCCAAATTAAAATGTCGCATTTTAATGATTTTCTCTAGAGTACTGGAGATCACTTGTGAACCAAGTTTCAGCCTTTTGTCTGGCCTGGAAGTCCCTAACTGCACATCTTGGTCTCCGGTTCAGCCTTCTGGATACCCTGAAATGACTGTAAAGCAGTGGTTCTCAAACTTTTTAGCACTAGGACCCATTTTTTAGAATCTGTCTTGGACCCACCAGAAGTCATTTCCCAGCTGGAATTGCCATCGTCGTGATACCAGAGCCTGCTGTTTTCCTGAGAATGCATCTATAATTTGGGTAATTTCTCAGCCATGCTCCATTAGCAAAGTGAATCAGAAAGAAAAAAAAGGTTGCTATGTGCAACCCTGACACAAGCAAAACAACCACACAGCCCTCTCCCTTTCTAGCAGCCCATATTCCTATATTTTCAATATGGCTGCTTTAGGTGCTTTGCGACCCACCTAAAATTGGCTCGCAACAACCCTGTGAAGTAGGTTGTTAAGTGGGTTACATTCTACTTTTTCTCTTGGAGTGTGGAAAGTTGAGTACAAAGGGCTGGCTGTTATGGTGGCTGTTACTGATAGAAATAAGCTTCTGTCCTGATCGTTAAACACCACAGTGCCAACACAGCCCCAGCGACTCCACCAAGGTAAAAACAAAACAGTCTGCCAACTCTCAGTAAGAACTAAGGCTCTCCCCTCTCTTCTGTAAATCTGTGAACTTGGGCACCCCAAAAAATGTTTCCCATTGGGCCTCGCCACTAAGGTCCTGCCCTGCCAAAAACAACTGAGTTTGTATTATTAATATTTCATTTTTGTAATTATTTGATGTTTCTTTATATACCACCACACATGATTAGACTGTATTTTTTAAAAAAAAAAATGAATATGTAAATAATTGTTTCTCTTTTGTTGTTGTTGTGGTGGTGGTGTGTGTGTGTGTGTGTGTGTGTGTGTGTGTGTCTGTGTCTGTGACATGCCAGCAGTCAAGGTAGGCATTTTCCAAATGTTTGACACAGAGTCCGAAAGGTTCGCCATCACTGGTCTAATGGCTCACATTAAAATCCTTTTTGTATTATACAACTTGAAAACCTTTCTGATCTCTTTACCAATTTCTACTTTGAATTCAGTGTATTTTGTAAATATACTGTACTAAGTAATGGGAAGTAAAAATTAAAATATATTTTGTTCAAAAAATACGTAGCGTGTTTAAAAATCTGTGATCTCCGATAAGTCTTTTGGACTATTTATTCATTGTTTTTGTTTGTAATGCAGATCTTACACTGGTTTATTGATACTGATTTAGATGTCTCAGAAAGTGCCACATGTTTGTATAGTTGAAGATGAAAGCAATATTAATGATTTTACCGGCAGAGGTTTCATATGTAGCGTGAACCCAGCTTCACAATTTGCTTTTTCTGATGCACGCATGTCGGTGTGCTATAGCTCACACTCAGGCTTGTCCTTGTCCTTTTCCTTGCAAAGGATTGTCTTTTTGTTGTGGTATAAATGCATTAAGGCTGCACTTGTACATTCCCTTTCACTTCACTTCCCCCACTAAAGCATCCCTAGTGTGCTTGAAAATTATATCACTGCTACAAGAATTGGGGTGAGGGAGTACAGGCATGCCCCGGTATCCACTGATCCGGTATCCATGGTTTCAGTTATCCACAGATCCAATGGATATTGGGATGCCTATTAAAAAGATAGGGTGCAGGGGTGAATAGGGACAATTACTCTCCCACTGCTAAATATAAGAGGAACACCATTTGAAAAAGTGCCTCTTGTCCAGTTAGCAGGGAAACCATGTATTTCCAGATTCTGAAGGCAGCATTTTGAAGTAATTTTCAGCATAGTCATTTATCATTTGCTAAACATTATTTGGTTTTATCTTGTGTTAATAATTCTTCAACTGTCCCATGTCTACAAGGAGCAAACATATGTTTTGCATATCCTGGAAACTGGAGATCAAGATTTTAAAGTACAACCATGAGTATCCTACTGGAATGCTTAGACAAAAATGGATCTAAAGAATGTGTGTGCTTTTGGAGAAGTACATTTCACTAACAGCCCGATCCTATCCCTTCCCCTGCCAGCATAACTAGCATTGTGCCTGTGGAGGCTGCTTTTCCATGGTTAGGTTGGAAAGCAGCCTCTGCAGGGTGGTAGTGGATCCACAGAAACCAGCTAGAGCAGGTAAGTCCACACAAGAGATTGGAGGGACGGAGGGGGCTGAATGGGAATGAATGAATGAAAGTATAGAGCGAATAGTTATAGCCATCCCCCCCCCTTCAGGGAAATATAGATTTTTTAAAATTTTCATACAACAATATATATATCAAAACATTCTGCTTTTCAACTATAATCAACATTACATATACCATTTAACCCTATCTCTTGCACTTCTCCACTTAATACTTACCCCAGACATCATCTATACATTAATCAAATATATGTACACTTAACTTAATATTTGATTTATGATAACATTTATATGCCACGTTATTGGGGGGCTTGTACCATCTAACCACTCCCACCATTTTTCCACCTGTCTCTACGGTTCCTAACCCTTTCATGAGCTGTATACACTGTATGCAGGCATGCCCTGGTATCCACTGATTCGGTATCCACTGGGACTCCTATTAAAATGAAAAGGAAACATTAAACAAATCTTTTTCTTTACCTTGTTGCAGCAAAACCACAGATGTTCCCCCTATCTTTTAAAAGGTGTCCCCAGTATCCACAGATTCAGTATCCACAGTGGGGTCTGGAATAGAACCCCACCGGATACCAGGGTATGCCTATATTCTGGAGACCACAAAATGGACCCATCCTTGAGTGTTAGTGGGCTTTTCTTCCTTTATTCCCAGAGGCGGATCTACAGGGAGGGCAGAGCTCTAAGTGTTGCAAGGAGCCTTACCCTGTAATGTAAATCCCTCCTCTCCCTTGCTGCAGTAGCCAGTAAGCAACGCCGAGATGTTGCTTTTCCCTGTGAGGATTGGCTAAAACGGTGCAGGAGAGGAGTGATTTCCACTGCATGGTAAGGCTTCTTGTAAAACTTAGAGCTTTGCCCTCCCTTAGATCTGCCTCTGTTTATTCCTTTACTACTTTGAATACCCAGTGAGAGCATATTCAGGACTACACTGTACACAGATAAAAATGAGCCCAGATATGGTCCTTTTCACAGATGTGTATCGGAGTACAAACATTCCGTACCAACAGTGTAACATATGAACAGTCGTATTCAATGAGTAACGAACTTCTAATGTTATAATTATATTTGCTAATGCAGTGATAAAGTAACTATTCGCTCCATACTTTTAGAGGTGTGATTTATTTATTTTTTGTGGTAAGGACATAAATACAAGCTTTCTGCCCTTCTCATTCCTATAAAACAAAACCCCAAAATCTGAAAAAATTAAATATAAAAATCTGCTAAAAATCAATAATGAGCTGAACTGGAGGGGGGCCCATAGGTAATAACTGTGGCTGCATTTGCCGGCACTATACCACCTATATCACTCACATAGTAAGCAGTTATAATTTTTAAAAATGTACCCTTGGAACATAACACTGCTTTCTGTACTTTTTCTCTGGGGGGTGGGGGATCTGTTTAAAAAAAAGTTAAAGAACACCTCTACATATTGTTTATTTTACATGTTACTCATCTGAATATATAGAGCAGGAACAACTGCATGCATTTTTCAGTGTTTCTTCTGTTCTTCTCGACTGCCAATGTTCCCCCTTTCTGTTTCTTTAGCATATATTTTTTTTCCTGTGTGGTTTTTTTCCCCTGGGAAAAATGGGTCATTAGTAATTAGGCTAGCCCCAATAAATTAGGAATGATATAGCAAATCAATTGTGGCTATGTATGTTCCCACCTTCCTTCCTCCCCCTTCTTTTTCTCTCAATTTTTTTACTGTATTGCTGATAAACGTAAACTATTCGAATAAATCAATTATTTAAAATAGGTGAGTTTCTTGTTTGCTATATCACAGAGCAAACAAAGCCAATGGAGAATAAGGACAATGCTTCTTAGATCAGCACTGTCTTCATTTTGGCTGAATAGTTTTCCCTCTCAGAGCGATCCCCCTCAAAAGTGCTGAAAGGCTATGTGCTTTTTAATGCTGACAAAAAAACACTTTTTACCCAGCCTAATTCTACTACCAGTTCATTTGGTTCGAATAATACTGCTTCCCCAGATAACATCTGTATACTGCAATAACGGGACAAATGTAGTTGACTTGTAACTAAATCCTGTTTAAAAGAAGCCAGACTTTGAGGAATGGTTAGAAGATCAGAGAGAGAAAGAATCTGAGACACAGAAGTATTTGTATTTCCCAGGTGCATCGGAAAGACAAAGAGTGAAGTCATTTATTGAGAGAACTCTTGTAGACAAAACACTTCCATGGGTATTGGGTGGAAACTTACGGTGTTGATGGGACTGATCTGTGTTGTTTTCATATTTCCTTGCTTTGAAGCACTTTTCAGATTGATGTCAAAACTGCGTGAAACGTAGGTAACAGGAAAATCCTTCCCAAATTTAGTATTTGTTGATCTATATGGCAATGCCAGTGGTTGCTCCACCCTAGCAAAATATAGTGTTGAAGTTGTTCCAGTGTTTGTGGAAGAACTGGCACAGATGAATTGGCTCAGTCTAAAAGGGCTTTGTCCTTGGGATATTTTGGGATTGGGTAGCTTGTCTGAAATATAACATGCTTGCTTAGACAGCAGAGTACGAAATAACTCATTGGTGCGATCTACATCAAATTAAATCTATAGTATATAAAAAAAACTACAAAAGTTGATATTTAAATTGACTGACACTCAGATTGACTGTCATTTGGGGATAGCATCTACTTATAGCCTTAGTTAAGTAATAGCTAATTAAAAGTTGATGTTCTTTTATTAGCAACATATTTTTGACATTGAAGTGGACCCTTTTATTAGGTCCCAGTAAAATGTATGCTAGTGAATTTTTGCCAGTTTTCTACCCTGTAATAGTGTGTAAAACAGTGGTTCTCAGATTTTTAGCACCGGGACCCACTTTTTAGAATGAGTATTCTGTCAGGGACCCACTGATGGCATGGCCAGAAGTGCCAGCATTGTAATGTCAGAGCCTGCTGCTTTCCTGATAATGCAGCAATAAGTTGGGTTATTTCTCAGCCATTTTCCAATAGCACAGTGAATCAGAAAGAAAAGAAGCCTATTTACAACCTTGAGAAAAGCAAAATAACTGCACAGTCCTCCCCCTTTCCAGTATCCCCCCTTCCCATATTTTCAATATGGCTGCTCTAGGTGCTTTGCGACTCGCCTGAAATTGGCTCCCAACTCACTGATGGATCCCGGAATTCTCAGGAAAGCAGCAGGTTCTGGTGTCACAGTGGTGGCACTTCCAATCATTATATCACTTTTGGAGGGTCCCAGACAGATTGTTGGTCCAAAAAGTGGGTCCTGGTGCTAAAAAGTTTGAGAATCACTGTTCTACGCCATCCCTGGCCCCACAAAGCCAGTTGGAATTAAAACAAAAAGGATTAATCTTCCCAAAGACATACAGACATTGCTTTTGGTGATCTCCAAGGGGAGGGAATTCCAAAGTTGAGGGAAAGTCTCCAAGAACAACTCTGAACTTGTGTGAACCTGATTTGACAAACAAGAGAGCGTAAATTTAGGAGAGCGTTCATTTATATAAGAAGTTGGCAGTACACTTTTTGAGAGGATAGAGGGTGCTTCAGCTACTTCAGACATCAACTTGGCTGAAAGAATCAAAGCAGCTTCAGAGACCTCCTGCCTGGTTTCTGTAGATTCATTCTAATCTTCAGGGCTGTATAAAAAAAATCAGCCAATGAAAATATGTTATTTTGGTGACATTCTGGTAACCTGGTGGAATGCTGAGAACCTGAGAATACCACAATCCCAGGCTATAAATTGTATAGGAGGGCCATGGTGGCCACCTATGTTTGTTTGTTTTTTTAAAGGGTAGAATCCAACAGAGTGGACAATGAAGGTGGTAGAGTCACTGGTTATATTAATCAGGCCTAAAGAACCATGTAATAGTGTAGGGGGGGGGGAGGAATGCTATTGTCATCCAGATCAAAAACTTGAAGGGGACCTTGAAATGAGGAAATAAATCAGGAAGATATCAAAGAGGGACAGGGTTGTAATCATGAGATACTTCAATTTTCCTCATATTAACTGGGTCAATTCATGCTCTGGTCATGAAAGAGGGACCAGATTCGTTAATGACTGTGCCTTAGAGCAGCTAGTCATGGAGCCCACCAGAGGACACGTGATTCTAGATTTAACATTGTGTGGTACTTAGGACCTGATTAGGGATGTAAATGTTACTGAGCCATTGGGGAACAGTGATCATGCTGCAATCTGTTTCACTATGCATGAAAGAATGCCAATCAAATCTGACACAAAAGCCCTTGACTTCCAAAGGGCAGCTTTCCCTCAAATGAGGACACTAGTTGGAAAGAGTTGAAAGGGAGGGTAAAAAGTCAAATCTCACAGAGTGCATGGAGGCTGTTTAAAGTAGAGACCTAGAGAAGATGTTTTAGACCTAATCGACAAATTAAAGAACAATAAGTCACTGGGCCAGATGGCAACAACCCAAGAATTGTCATTGGTACAAAGAATGGAGTTGCTGATCTCCTAACTTTAATATGCAAATTGTACTTTTAAACTGCCAGGATGCCCGAAGATTGGAAAATAGCAAATGTCACACCAATCTTTTGAAAAGGAAGGAGGGGGAACCTGGAAGTGATGTCACGGCCAGAAGTGACATCATAAAGCAGGAAGTGCTGTCATTGTAACATAATCAAATAATACTCCTGGAATATAAATGGGCATTCTTGGACTATAGCCATTGCACAACCATTAAATATCCTTGAAAGAAAGGTTAGGACAACATATGTAAAAAACGGAACTAATAAAAAAATTAAAAACAAAAAACTCATTTGAACTTTTAAACTCACAAAAAGAATATAGCAAGAGTAAGATCTACAACTTCTAAGATGGTGGCTGCCAGCTTTCCACAATCCACTTGACATCAGGTCCCGACCTACCAAGTGGGTCCCGACCTGCAGTTTGAGAAACACTGTTAACTGTTTTTATTTGACATGGTTTTGGTATCAGTGGAGAGTCCCAGAACTCCAGTGGATATAGAGGCAACTATAGTTTTCTCCATACTGATGGGAAGAAAAACCGTAATATACTTGGCTCCTTCATTCCAAAACAATGCATTGAACAAACTGAGAGCCAGTTGACAGGGAAGCACAGACAATACCAAATTTTATTTTGGGATCAATCATTAAGTTAAATACACAGCTGAAAACCACTGCCATGCATTTAGCTCTTCCTCCCAACAGTACATGCCCCTGTCCTGATGTCACAGTGTTTATGTTTCTCTGCCTCTCTCCAACGGCTGCCAGTTTTGGGTGAGTGAGAGTGGAAATGAATAATGCTGTGTCACATCAGAACCAATAGGTACCAGAGGACTATGAAGCAGTATGAGAGAATTCTCAGGCCTGTGGGTTAGTGCCCCCACTAACACAGTAGGATACATTCTGCTACATGTTAGTGAAGTGGTGAGTTAATTTAAGGCAAGAATGTTCAAAACACAGCGCATTAAATTTTGAATGTTGTCAGGAGCCAAACAAATGTGATGCTAAAATAAATGCTTGGCAAAGTGAAGCTAGCCAACATAGTTCTTGTTTAACTGGGAAGATGTCATCTCCCCTGGGAACTCTGGGGGGGGGGGTGTTAAATGCTAACAAGTGAATGTTTTCCTCTTCATGATGAAGGCAGGAAAGATAGTCTTGCAGAGAGCCTAGGAAATTGGCACAGCAGGCTATTCCTGACTCATTGAATGTGTATGGCTGGATAATACTCTTTGGCCAAGTTTCTTCAGCTGCAGAATGAAGATGAAATGTACTGTTGCCTGAAGGAGGCCTTCAGTACTGGCTATCAAAAGTTTATAAAGAGGTCATAGAGCTCAGAAATGCAAAAGAGAAGCAGTTGTGTAATTTAGGGCCCAATTCTACAGAACTTTCCAGTGTTGATGCAGCTGTGCCAATGGGGCATATGCTGCATCCTGCAGTGGAAGAGCCGTCTCAGAGGCCTCCTCAGGAAAAGGGAATGTTTGTTCCTTTACCTCAGGGCTGCACTGCGGCTGCACTGATGCTGGAAAGTTGGATAGGATTGGGCCCTTAGTCTCACTCTTCCGTGTGTTGTTGGAATGACAGCTAGATTATATCTGCTGAATTCATTCTTATTGCATCTAGTTTCTACAAGTAAATTTCTTCCCTCCCTGCACACTACGCTGGCTATATGGAAGAGGCAGACAATTAAGGGTTTGGGCATGGGTAGGGCCGAACACACAAAGATGAGGAGCATGCAAACCCTTGCCATATCGCATCTCTCTCTCCCAACAATGAACGAACTACTTTCTAATTGTGTGCTTAAGTAAAATAGGTTTTATTGATTAGCCTCCAGGGCCATTGTAGTTTTAACCTAATCCTCAACCCCCATTTATAAATTCCCACTTAAGCAATTAGCTGAAAGGAAGCACATTCTTAATCCTGAAGTGCATGCTCTGGTAGCCACAGACAATAAGGCCCCTATTTAATATTGCACACCTATTTTTCAATTTATATGCATGTGTGGTTACCATAATAAGCCATACCTTGTTTCATTGGTGGAACCCTATCGTAGCTACGAGACCACAATGATCATGCATAACATATGAAGCAGTTTTAACACACGGGCATGTGTTGACTGGAATTTTCCAAACTAATAAACTAGTGAGGAAGACAGGAAATGTCTCTTGTGAGGGCAGGGAGCAAGCCAACTGTGTTTTGAGAGCAGGGTTAATATAACAAACCTAGTGAGGGCATAAATTTCATAACAATATTGATTATGAGTAACCATTCATGGAAGTGATTTGGCCACACTGAGTTTAAATAGGATTTTAATAACTAAGAATTAGTTAATAAGAATTCTTAGTATAAGAATATTATACTAAGATTTTAATATCCTAACATCCATTAGGAACAGTTGTCTTCCACTGCTGTTGGAATAGAAATTATTTTGAATTACTACATTATGACTATTCTTATGCTACGTTGTATGTATACACAGGTATTCGTGCTCACGTGTTTTCATGTGAATGACTATACATACACTCATTTTAACAGTCAGCACGAGAACTGGCACCCTAAAAAAGGTAGAGTACAGATTGTATATACTTGCATTTAATGTAACTTAAAATCATGGAAATAATTAAAATCATGTGTATTTATTAAATACAATGTTACTATATTTATTAAATATATCAATACAATGTATTTACATATTGTAAGATGTTTATATCCTGCCTTTTTGTGACAAAAGATGCAAGGCAAATGACAGGTTCACTTGACCCCATGACAGACAAGTAGCTCTTCTCTCACCTGGCCTGTTCTGACTGGGAGGGTGGCACACTAGTGAGTAAGAGAGGACTGTGTGGCTCCCTGGCCCTTCCAAAGTAGCATCGTTTGGAGATGAACCGTGCAGAATGATGGACAGGAAACAGCTGCCAAAGCTGCAACTTAAGAGACAAGCTGCCTGCTCTTGCACAGGAGCCATCTTGAGTGACAGTGATACTCACAAAAGTGGTTTTGGATTTTAAAAAAATCTGAAATCCTGTCTGGAAAAAGGGCAGGAAGAGAACTCAGAAAACACTAGAAAGGGAATGGATTGGCAGTTACATTATCTGGATTTCCCATAGTTACTGTGTGAGTGAAAAGATGGCAATATTGGATAAAGAGCACAATCCTCACCTGGAGTTAGGCCAGCAAAGTTTGGCTGGCCCAAGGGCCACTGTAAAGCGTGTTTGGACAACTCTTGGAGTCAGGAGGGATGGTGCACGTCTGTGTGTTGGCCTTTCTGATTCTGAGACTGGTCCAAACATATTTTACTGTGTCCCTTGTGCCAGCCAAACTTTGCTGGCCTAACTGTGCTGGCCTAACTCCAGGTCAGGATTGTGCCCTGATGGTGCATGAACATTGGCCTTCTTGACTCTAAGAGTCAAGGAGCTTGGCAACATGTGACTTGTGCCGGCCTAACTCCAGGTTAGGATTGCACCCTAAATGGCTAGTATGGAACGAGTGGAAGGAGCTCGGTTTTTCAATTTAGAAAGAAAAACATGATAGAAAACCAAGAATTAAGTCCTGCTCTACAGAGAACAGGGACTGATTTAATTCATCAGTAATAACAAGCTAGTCTAAATAGGACACAAACAGAAGCAGGCATCACAATGAGGAAGCTTCTAATTACAGTTGCAGGGGACCTTCTGGGTAAATATTATGTTAAGCTCTTGGTCAAACCTGGATAAGACTCACATTAAGGACCAGGTGGAATTGCCCTTCTAATTCCACTTCCAGCGGATTGTGGAAAAGCCAACCCTCTGCAGCACCACACATTCTAACAAGCCTGAACTATTTTATCTGGATGTTGCTGTTAAAGTGGTTCGCAACATATGTGTTAAAACTAGATCTAAAACACCCCAATTAAGCTTCACAGTGAAAATATTAACGCTGACAACGATGGGAACAGTTCTCACATTACAGTGTTAGCATTTCCAGGTTCTTACAGACATCGAAATCTTGTCTTAAACTCATGTTTGCTTGACTAAGGTGATGTTATTGTCTTTGTAGATAAGTAAAGAGCTGAACTAGGCTTTAATTTTTTTAAGAGCAAAAAGCATAGGGCCGATAAAAGATTTTAGGCTTTCCCTGCATCAAAGGCAAATTTAGTGCTGACAAGAAGTGCTGCTGTGTCAACATGTGTGTACTTTACTGCCTCATATAGAAAGGGTGATCAGCTGTCAGTGAAGACAGGGCTGTCTCTCATACTATACCTTTTAAAAGGTGAGAAGCAGAGGGAATTGTGGCAGGTGCAGCTTTTCTCACTCCTTTCTTGCAAGCGGCACCAGCACATCACGAATTCATATTTCGCAGGACAGCCCAGCCCAAGATCTACTGCAGGGGGCTCCAAACTCCAGCTTGCAGGACGGATCCAGTGCCTCCCAGATCCATCCCCGGCGGGAGCACCACTCTGTGTTCCACCAGGGACTCTGAGAACGACCCCAACTACGGCTCTCAGGGTCATCACAGCTGGCCGCTTCCAGGGTCTACCACCCCAGTAAGCCATGCGCCTGGTGTTCTGCACATGTGTGGCTGGTCGCAATGATCCCTGGGAGCATTAGTTGGGGTCGTTTGAAGTTCCTGATGGAACACAAAGTGCTGTTTGCACAGGGGATTTTCTAGATAGTCAGAGGTACTTTAGCCTACCACTTGTTTTCTTCCCCACCAGTGGTGTACGGGGGGAGGTCAAGGGGGAAGATATCTTGGGGAGGCCACCTAGTATGGAGCTGCAGGCACCACAGTCCACTTCCCCCAGCTGCCACTTGGAAGTGCAGTGGCAGCCACTACCTTCCGCACAGTGGTGTCATCTAAATGATTTAAGAACAGGTACTCACTTTTGATTGGCACGTGTCGGGACCCGCCCACCGGAAGTGACGTCATAAGCCAGAAGTGATGTCGTGGCAGGAAGTGACATGAAAAAAGCCCTTTTTGAGGCCTCAGATGATTTTAAACTGACCCAACAGTTGCAACAGTATTCCACAGCACCCCCAGAACATGTTAAGGAGGCCTGGCATCATGTTAAAACCCCAGAGCAACTCATTTTTCAGTGGCAAGGAAAGGAAAGGCTCCGCTCGCTGCCTGCCTGCCTGCCTGGCTCTGAAAACATGCAGGCAACTCAAACATGCAGGAAATTCAAACATTGCAGAGGGCGGAGTCGACGAGTGGGTGGGCGAATGGGCGGGGCCAGCTGTAATCCTAGAAACCGGCACTCGCGTACCCCCGCGTACCCCCTGCATGACATCACTGCTTCCGCACCGATCTGAGGGTCATCCTTTCTCCTTTCCTTTAAACAGGAGGAGACGGTGGCCATCAGATTGGTGGGGAACTACCGCCTGTCTCCTCCAAGTACTGGGCACCACTTGTACTGGTGCAAAAAAGCTCCTACTGAGCTCCTACTGAGCTGTGCTTGTACCGCTCAGTACCGCTCAGATGGAGCAGCATCACTGCACTGTGGGCCTCCTCCTTTCCTGCCTTTTTTAAAGGGGGAAAGAAAGGAGGAGATGGCCCAGAACCCCACCACGTCAGGAAGTAATCGTGGTGACATCATTACAATTACTTCCAGGTTGGGTCAGGAGTGGCAGATGGGGTGGCCCAAAACCACCACTGTCCCCCACTTTTCCGCATCTACTCTGTTCTTTGTTTTCAGTCTAGGGAGCAAGAAAAGGTGGATGGGCAGATGGATGAATTGGACATGTTGGCCCTGGTAGTAAAGGATGGGCAAGATTCTTAACTTCAGAGGCCTGCTCTTATCTTGGCTATATTCATAATTAAGTAGCATATACACATATGTTACCTCATAACAATAATAGCAGTGTCTTTAACCGACTTTATACAACCACTGTCTTAAAAACAAACACAAAAACAAGGTTACAAAGGTAGAAGGGGAGCTAGCATCTTCCATAAATGCCATCCAGGATCAGGGAGTATCATTGTGATGTTTTCTCTTGTCACCTCAAAGGACATAGTCGTAAGGTAAGTGAAGTAATTTTTTTTCCTCATTGACATAGAAAGTGAACATGGAACTTGGAACCTCGCTTACGGACCACCTTTTAAAGTGGCCTCCTTTATATTTGGCAGGGCAATCCCAGGATGGCATCTTTTCCAGTGGCTCTTGCTGGCATCTGTTCTGTATATATATTTTAGATTATCAATCAATCAATCAATCAAAAAGTATTTATATACCGCTTTTCAACATGAAGTTCCCAAAGCGGGTTACAGGCAAATAATAAGTTAAATGGCTCCCTGTCCCAAAAAGGCTCACAATCTAAAAAATGCAGAACAGCCACAGCCACAGCCACTAGAAAAGACACTGAGCTGGGGTGAGCCCTTTGGAGACAGGTGTACTGATTTATGCTATTATGTAAACTGCTTTGTGATCTACTCCTGTTGAAAAATAGTTCTTATTAATTGTAATAATAAATTGTTGTTGTTATTGTTGTTGTTGTTTATTATTATTAAGCAGTAATAGTAGTAGTAGTAGAATGCTGGTGCTAATTCATAAGATTCCTTTTATGGTATGGATGTAGACTCAAAGTTGGAAGGGACCTCAAGATCATCTAGTCCAACGCCCTGCCTATAGCAGGAAATCCTCTTAGAGCAGTGGTTTTCAACCTTTCTCGTGTCATGACCCTAATATATAAATAGTAACGTATGAAACTGGTGACCCCACTGTCGATACCGCTTCTTCCTAGGACCCTACATGCTCCACCTATCGCCTTTACCACCCACTCCTGGCTCTGGGTATGTCCTTCCAGCACTGTTCGCCGTATCCAAATACTCTTATAAGAGAGAGCAGCAAAAGTTACTATGAAATCTGGCACTAGTGAAAGCTGTTTTAGCACAATTGCTAAGAACCTGACCAAGACTGGTACCTGAAGGGGTACACCAGATACCTCTTGGATTGGTTACCTGGCTCCCCTGGCCACAAGTTCCTGGGCTTCCCTAATGAGCTTGATTCTGACCAGATGTGAAGAGGCCGCATCAGCTACAAAACTGCACTTGCAAAATCGAGACAGACCTAGGCTTAATATAAACATTCTCTTGTCCATGATATGAAGTTAGCCATATTGAAAATATGGGAAGATTGGACACTGGAAAGGGGAAAGGCTCTGTGGTTGTTTTGCTTGTGTCAGGGTTGTAAATAAGCTTTTTTTCTTTCTTTCTGATTCATGTTGCTATTGGAAAGTGACTGAGAAACAGCCCAACTTATTGCTGTATTCTCAGAAAGCAACAAGCTCTGGCATTACGACGACGTACTTCTGGTCACAGCATCACTGCCAGTGGGTTCCAGACAGATTGTCATTCTAAAAAGTAAGTCCCAGTGCTAAAAAGTTTGAGGACCACTGTTTTAGACTAAATATGTAGGCTTGATAAGAGTTTCAGTGATGGCTGATCTGCTTTGGGGCTCTATTTAATTTTCAGTAATGTATAAACAACCCCTTCTTGTATTTCCTAGAGCAAGGAAAGGGCAATATAGTCAAGAGGCAAAAAAATAAAGCAAATCTTTATCAAGGACTTGTCTTAACTTGTATAGATACTCTTCTTTGAGGGAACAATTTCAGCAATTCTCATAAATATTTTGTTGGCTTACATTTTTCATACAAAACTATGTACAAACACACCTTGCATAGCTAAAAGTCTCTATGGATTAGAGTGTGCTTCAGTGTTCTTTGATTTTTATGAATTAAAAGAGAGATGATGTTGATAACATCCCAAACGGAGCATGGCAGTGTTACACAGAAGTAACCAGTTTCTGTACTTGAGCCTTGCAACAAGGATGTGCACTGTTCGGGGCTACTAGTCTCATGGCATGTGCACCTGTCTCTAGAGCGGGGCTGATGTAGTCAACAAACTGAATAGATACTTTGTAACAGTGGCAACTTGATTGATGGGGTTTTGGACTTAATTAGCTTGTGATGCTGTGTACATTTGCTAAGGCCTGATTTAGCAACGATGACATTTGTCTGCACGCAGATTCAGGATTGGGGTTTGTTTTGGAACATCATGACCACTCAAATGGCAACGTTTGCCAAGAACCATAATTATGAAGGTTCTAATCTTGATCTTCTTAATCAAGAAGGGTGCCTGAAAAATAAGATACAAATAATCTCTTGCTGAGGAGCTGCCATGTTCTGAAGATGCCAACTCTGTCCTGCCTCTGTCATGAATGCACCAGAAGCTCCTAAGGAGGCCATCTCCACTCAGCCCAAGCATCTCCAGCCACGCCATGGGAATAAGAGCACTCACCCATCCTGGAGGGTTATTGCAATTACAATAACCCTTCTTGTGAAGCACCTTGCGTGCCAAACCAGGGGTCCTCAATCTACAGCCAGGGGGCCAAATTGGGCTTGCCACAAGATTTTATCCAGTCCACAGCAACTTGAAATTTCTATTCATTGTATTTTGTTTTTTTCAGTGTAAGCATGGTACTGTGTCTTTGTAAATGTCAAATTTATCTTTTGTTCTGAATCATATCATGCTGGTTACAAAAAAAAGATCCATGTAAAACTTATTCATTCATTTAAATTGCATTAACTCACAAATAAAACTGATTTTTTTTTCAGCCTGTGAAAATGTGTAAACTGTACAATGTGGCCCTCATTCTGAAAAGTTTGGAGCCCTCCTCTGCTGTACAAACAGCAGTTGTGCACTGGGTGAGGCTGCCACATCCAAGGGAGTCATTATTAGCTGGCCGGAATCTGCCTGTCCTCCACCTGTGGTTCCTTCCTTCTGCTGTCATTCTGCTGCTGTGAGTTGGGCAGGTGCTTCAGCCTTTTGGTATGCCAACCTTGGTGTAGAATCACTGGGAAGTGGCTGCTTGTCCAACAAGTGATGCTGGGATGGACGGGGACTCTTGCTCCAGACAATACCACCAAGAGCAGCAACTCACGATTGATCTACTTGAGCAGCAACTAGTTTCACGTGCAGGCCAATGCTGGAAAATTTATACTGCTATTATTGAGGAATATATTAACAAAAATTGAGAAAGGGGCACCTGTTTGTATTTCACAAAGAGGCGCCATATGGGCTTGGGATGGGCCCTGTATACATTTGTATAATGTTAAGTATTACTATTCTGTTGTGTTTCATATGCCTTTAGCAGTTGCACAGCAGGTAGAAATTCAATTGTTAAAGGCACCTATACCGCCATGATAAAGAAAGCTGCACCTGATAAATTTCTCCCTGCAACAGTTAAAAGAATAGTGTCTCAGGAAAAAAATATGGCAAACTGAAACTTCTTTGACCTACTCAGTATACAGGTATGCTCCGGTATGCGCTGGGGTTCCATTACGGACCCCCTTGTGGATACCTAAAACGCTGGATACTGGGGATGCTTTTTTAAAGAAATAAAAGGGGAACATCAGTGGTTTTGCTGCAAGAAGGTAAAACAAAAGGTTTGTTTAATGTTCTGTTTATTAAGTGTCCTAGTATCCATGGTGTCCGTGGAAAACTGAAACAGTGGATACCGATTCAGTGGCTACTGGGACACACCTGTGATCTGAAGCTTGTTATATCCAGGACAGATCTAAAATCAATCAATCAATCAAAGAGTATTTATATACCGCTTTTCAACACAAGTTCACAAAGTGGTTTACAAAGTTAAATGGCTCCCTGTCCCAAAAAGGCTCACAATCTTAAAAAATAAATAAATGCAAGAATAACAACAGCCACTAGAAAAGACACTGTGCTGGGGTGAAGAGGGACAGTTACTCTCCCCCTGCTAAAATTACAATCAATATTTACCATGACTGAAAAACGAAGGAGCAGTTTAATGCTGCTTTATCCCAATCTTGTTCCAATTTGGAACTTTTCAACTAGTTTGCGAAACAAACTTGTTGGCTTATCCCCAAGCGGCACAGCATCAAGACCATGATTTAGCGATAGTCCCTAAAGGAGTTGAATTGCGGCTGTTCTTCTTGGCTCATTCACAGACTTGGACTCTTGTTATGTGGCTGGCGGATGCGAAATGTTGCTGTTGCTGTGACTAAAAACCCTCCCAACTCCGAAATGCCGAAAAAAGAATGTTATGAAGATCATTGTGTTCCTGAGCTCCTGCCTCCCACTCCCGAAACCAGTTATTATTTGGAAACCAGGTGCAATACGGATTCCAACGTGTCGTGGCTCAGAATTTGCTGTTTGCATCAGCTCCCCTTTCTCAGTGACTGGGAGGAAAAAAAAAATCACCTTTTTCCCAGCAATCCTGAAACAAAAAAAGAAAAAAAAGGCAGCGTTCTGGGTCTCGGAGCGACTTTGTGCCTCTCCAATCAGGGACCGCCAGTCCAGCGTTTCCTCCAGTCTCTTTGGTCGCTCCCTTTTGGGGGCGGGAGGAACTTGGGACGAGGAGTGACGTTGGCTGGGGCCTCGTTCAGTCCTGGCTTGGAATCCTGACATGCTGTAGGAAGGAGGGCGAGAGCGAGCCCGGGCGAGGGGAGATTTGGACGGGAGGGAAGGCGAAAAGGATGGTTTGGGAAAGCTGAGGAGAGGGCGAGGCCTGCCTGTTTCCAGGTGTAGACCCAAGCGTGGGGCCGAGCCTGGGCTGCTTTCGCGTTGGGTGAGTGGCTTTTCGTGTACTTCGGGGGCGAAGTTACAGGACTGAGAAGTGCGGTGTTGCAACATGAGCCTGCCTGTAGCTCTTTGCTTCAGGAGTTCCGTGCAGGCTCACTCTCGCAACGTGCTTTTTTCCCCTTCTCCTTTTTCCACTTTCTGCTCCTAAGGGAGTTGGTTTATTTCTCCTCCTCCTCCTCTCTCTTCTTCTCCCTGCTTTTAAAGTACCACGCCACTAAGTATTTCCAGTTGTTCCCTGATACAAGACCATCTGCAGGAAGTTGGGTCCTTCCGCTCGGGTTTTATCTTTTCGAAGGAAAAAGACTGTCCGTCTTTGGAAAGTTCCAGCTGTATCTTGTAGCGTAAATCGGGGAAGCAGTCAAAACTCAGGATCCCAGACAGACTTTGCTTAAGCTGGTTTATGAGTGTGTTTACGTGAGTGTGGTTATAAAGGAGAAAACAAAACTTTTTTTGCGTGCAGGACTGTATCTGTTTGAAAGTACAGTAAACATAGGAAAAAGCAGAATATGGATTTGGGACATGTGGGGGAAATGGCTGTTATTGCAGAAAGGTTTTTGAGGAGGCTCAAGACATCCTGTGAGCAGATGCTGTTGGAAAGAGCTGCTAACTTTCACAGAGGTGCTAATTGAGAGAGGCGAGAGTAAGGTATTGTGAAAACCTTGTCCTGTTTGAGGTAGTATTTTTGGCTGCAAGTTAGATGTTTCTCAGGCTAGGGCTCCACATATCCCTGGTTGGGAGTGTTTATTAGCCCACCCTGTTGACCCCAATAAATCCTTCTTGTGGTCTTGGGTGACTTTCTAATTTAAAAATGCACACATGCATTGCAGTCCCAAGGATGGGGAAACCTGAAATATTCAGAGAATTTCTTTCTGAATCAGTCTCATTGATTTGTATCAAAGCTACGTGAGAATGTGAATGGCATGACCACTGTGTAGCTGAATTTTAAAATCATGATTTTATTAATTTGAGAGAGAGAGAGAGAGAGAGAGAGAGAGAGAGAGAGAGAGAGAGATTTGGAGAGATGATGTCCAAAATGTGTTTTCAAGATATTCATTGTCATCCTGGCTCTGAGGCTGCAATCCTTCAGCTTACCAGGGACTACATTTCATGAATGTAATGGGACTTGTTTTGAGTAAACATGCCTGGGCTCTGCCTGCACGCATTTAGCCTCTCGGAAATTTCAGATGAGCTGCACTAATAAAGTGTGTTGTCCTCTTCTTGCCACCCTGTTCCGTCTTAAAATACTACAGTTATGTACTCAGCTGTGTTTTAATGCCTGTCAATATGCCTGTGAGCATGTAAGAGCGCCGATAAACACAAACGTTCTTTTATTTCGTGAAATTGGAAGCTGCAAAATATTCTGAGCTAGACACCTTGTGTAGTGGTTGCTTATTCACAGGAGCAAAACAAGTCCATCTCTCTTGCCCAGGAAAAATGCTAGGCAGAACCATCTGAGGAAAGGTTGGGAGGGAGTAAAATAAAAGTAACTGAAGTGCCTCTTTGAAGCTCCTGTCTACCAGGGTGTCAGTTCAGATTGGTATCTTTAACTTCATTTTTTAGACTTGTGCAATATGTCTGTGCATGTAAACTGTACACCTACTACACTTGTATGAATGCATGCTTGGAAACCTGTTTAGTATTGGTGTTCTGAGCACTGTGTTGGGATTTATCAGCAAAAATATGTACATGGAAGGGCAGGGCGAAGAGCTTAAAAATTACCTTTTATTATGTTCGCTTGCATTTTTGTCATGGATGCTCAAACCTAGTTCCATGTATTTTCACAAGCCCATATGTGCCTATATTAACCATTTGAGTTCTTCGAACATAGATCTCCTCTCTAAAAGTATTTTTTGAGACACCCCTGTCTGTTTAGTAGGTTGGTAAGTGCTCTCCACAACAGTACTGCTGGTGCATGTAAGAACCTGTGGATTGGAGTGATCAGTATTAAGGATAATTTTAGGAGTACTTCCTCTTTCCCTTTCACTGCCCTCTCTTGCCTGGCAACAGGGCTTGTTTGACTGCTCTAGGCATTGACCCAAAGGAACTGAGAAGTTCCTTCCTCTGCTGTTTACAGGGTCTCGGTTGAAAATGTTGAAGGCAGAGAGAGAATGTCCAGTGGCTGCTTGTCTTCCAATTAGGCTGCAAGTTTCCAGCACCTTTCAACTATGTAGGAAAGCCTTACTTGCAGTTTGAAAATCTAGGGGACAAAAAATACAGGAACTAGTCTTTGTAAGGCTTTCCTTCTGGGTAGTCTAGAGGCTTTCCTGGGACCATGGAGTGGCGTGCAATGAAATAGATGTACAGTAGTAGCATCTCATGAGATGGAGGTTGAGCTTGCTGTTGCAACCAGAGGCTAGAAAGTTTGTTATGTGTGGGTCCTTTTTATATGTGAGGCTTCCATTCCCTCCTTGCCCATCCCTGCTCTCCATATGCTTTGGATGGGGGCCTCTGGACTGTGTTCTGCCTCTGCACCAGCCTCCATGGCCTTCAGAACTCCCTTTCCTGGCCATTAAAACAAACAAACATGAGGGTGGGCAAGCTACTGACTCAGGGTGGGCAATGTCCCCCCTCCCCACCTCTAGCTATGGGCCAGACTTGGAACTTTTTGATATGCCAACTCTATGGCACCAGTGCAGTTTCCTGTGTTTTCTTATGCTGCCAGCACATGCGAGTTTGTGTCCCAAGCGAGTTATAGTTGTACAGCCATCAGTCCTGCATATTTATTTAACCAGTGTGGTGGCTAATAGGTTGAGACCCCTGTAGAGTTTGCAAATGTTGAAATTTTGCCTGTATCCTAGCACCAGATTTACAGCTGTTGCAGTGGCTAAGAATGTGAGCTCTCCCATTCTGATAGTGCTTTGCCCATTAACTCACTGGCTAGATTTAAACACGTTGCTACCTCTGACCAATAGGATACCTTTTCTGCTCCTGCAAGATGAGAAAATACTGGCCTACCTTACAAAGCTGCTGTGAAGATGTCTGTGATAGATGTCTTTGAGGAGCTTTGAACACAGTAAAGCAGTATAGATATACTGTATCAAGGAATAGAACTACAAGGAATAGAACTACAAGCATAGTATAGAACAAGATATGCTATTTTGAAATGTTTGTTCAAAGAAGAGGGGTTTCACTCTGTTTCTTTTTCATAGCAGACCAATGATAATGGTTTGGAAAAATGTTATAGAAATACTAAGTATATAACAAGGGGAGTTGGTCAGTAACAGTAGTCCTAGGTATTTCAAAAACCTGATAGCCACATTTGAATGCCAAACTGCTTCTAATTTTTTTTACTGTGTTTCTCTCCCTTAAAATTAAATGGCAGTGTGTTTCCTGCAACCCACCGTAGGTTCCATTTGTGTATCTTAATATACTGGGCAAAAACCAGTGCCTTTGCTCTTTCTGAGGCTCCTGGCACTAGAGAGGTGTGTTGGACAGCATGTTGATCTGCATTTTGGAATAAATATGAGATGTGACTTCATATTTGTAGTGTGCGTGCTCAAGAGATGGAGACCAAAATGGGTGATGACAAATTTTAAGCTTCTACTCTAAGCTCTTTTTCAAAAGACTCAACTTGCAGTCTGCCCATGTGGTTTACAGTGCTCTTTATTAATGACTTGTTCATATGTAGTTAAAGGATAATTTAAAGGGGGTTCTAAGACATATTTATAGGGAGAGACAGATTCAAATTTGCCTTGTGTTTTTAATCTGCAGACTTTATGGGCAGTCAGCATTGTTAGTTCTATTTCCTTTAGTTTTGCTCATGGTTTTGACAGTAAAATATGTGCTGCAACTGTTGGTTGTGGAACATAAGGAAGAGCCTATTATCAAAATGAGTGTATCCATTCCTAAAAAGGTTTTGTCGAGTTGACAACCAAATAACTCAAAATGCATTTTGTACAATCAAATATACGGTACCTGAAGACAAGAATCCTTGCCCTATCTCTTTATCTTTATTCCCAGTGTTCTGTCGCATACATTTACATGCAGGCCAGATTTTTCAAAAGATGGGATCAGCAAGTGCATGGAGTCCACAAGCCACAAATAGCGTTTTTCTTTGTTGATGCAAAACAATGGTTTTCCCCATATAAGTGAATGGAAACCAGGATGGGGTAGCAGTGATTCAGGAGGATAGCCCTGGAACATCCAGTTTCAAATCCCTGCTCAACCTGGGTGACTTTGGGCCAGTCACCCATCTTTTAGCCTCATCTACTTCACAGGGCTGTTGTGAGGTCCAAAGGAGGGGAGAAACTATGGGTACCACCCTGAGCTCCTTGGAGGAAGGGTGGTATAAAAACATGGAAAATAAACCGAAAGTGATGCCCTTCAAGTGTTCTCTTGCAGTAAGAGATAAACCTGTCTTCCGCTTGTGTCCTTGGATGACCCACACATGGATTTCATGGGTATGTGTGTGGGATGCAAAAATCTGAACACAGGGAGATGTGTCTTTGTAGTATATAAGCCCTCCCTTGTCCTGCCCACATCTCATAATGATGGGTATTTTGCAGGTAGCATTGTAGTGACTGTATTAAAGACAGCGTGAGATACCAGTGGGTCACGAGCCAATTTCAGATGGGTTGCGAAGCACCTAGGGCAGCCATACTGAAAATATGGGAGGAAGGGATGCTGGAAAGAGGGAGGGGCGTGTGGTTGTTTTGCTTGCAAATAGGGCTTTTTCTGATTCACTTTGCTATTGGAAAATGGCTGAGAAATTACCCAACTTTTTACTGCATTCTCCTCAGGCTCTGGCGTCACAATAATGGCACTTCCGGCCATGACATCACTTCTGGTGGGTCCTGGACAGATTGTTCTAAAAAGCGGGTCCAGGTGCTAAAAAGTTTGAGGAACACTGATCAAGGTTGCTTGTAAAACAGGCCACGTAACCCACCCTCGTCTGTGTCTGTCATCTAGGGAAAGGTATTCCAGTCTCCTCCTCCTGAACATACATGCGTAACACATTACGAATGTGCATTTCCTATTAGATGTTACTTGGTGGAAGAGACTGTAACCATGCACTAGGGGGAAAAACAAACCACGGGCAAAAATATTCATAGAACTGTAATCGGACAATCATTAAAAGCCTTGCGATAAAAGTACAGTTTGTTCTGGCTCCAGGGTAGCAGTCGGTGTTTGTTTGCTGAAGACAAATGCTCTCACCCCACCCCATGATCAGCTTTGTGAATGCAGGGCAGAGCTAAGGTGGTGGTGATCCCAGAGGTCCTCTATGAGTTCTTGTACACTCATTTGTAGAGTTTGTGCAGGGCTTTTGGGAAGTCAAAAAAAGCTTAATTAAAAGAAGCCCAAGGCTGTCGATTTTATTAAAATGCTTGAACAACCCCTGCTGACTGGGCAAGAGGCACTTTTTCCAGTGGTGTTCCTCTTATATTTAGCAGGGGGAGAGTAATTGTCCCTCATCACCCCTGCGCAGTCTTTTTGGTGGCTGTTGCTGGCGGGCTGCCATTTATTTATTTTTTGCCCTTTTTTGTTTTGTTTTAGATTGTGAGTCCTTTTGGGACAGGGAACCATTTAACTTCCTATTACTATTTGCCTGTAAACCGCTTTGTGAACTTCGTGTTGAAAAGCGGTATATAAGTACCTGTTGACTGACTGACTGACTGACAACACAGAATATAAAAATTTGTTTAACCATCCATCAGTATTCCTCGTGCATTTGTAATTGGATCCAAACCAAACTATTGGTACCTGGGATTTGCAGATATGCTCAGTGTGGAATAAAATGCTGCAGCTTACCCTCCAGGCTCTGTCTTCAGCATTAACAGGAATTAAGTCCTTAACAAGATCACTGTCATAAAATTAACCAGTTATGTGGGTTTTACAGAAAATATTCCAATACCAAACAGTCTAATGCGGTGGTTTCCAAACTTTCTAGCACCAGGACCCATTTTTCAAAGTGACACTCAGTCTGGTCCCTCTTAGCTTTATGAGACTGAAAAATGTGTTTCACTTTACCAGCTGTTCAAGCCTCCATTTTTCTCTTTTTTTACTAAGGGCGGGGGGAACTGCCTTCTGGAGTGTTTGCTGAGCTCCAGGTTCATCAGATCAGGACCATTCTGATGACCTAGGATTCCCCCTTGTCTGGTCTTTAAGAGCTCAGGCACGGTTGCTTACTCATGAATAAATATGTACATGTGGCTCAGTTTCACTTTCCATTGGTGTCAAAACATTTTCCTTGTGGGCTTGGGGGGGGGCTTTCTTCTTGAGAGTTTGTTGGGCCTGTGTTCATCAGATTGGAGCCATTCTGGTATTGCATACAATGGTATTGCATTCCCCTTGGTCTGCCCTTTGAAGTGGTCCCTAAAGGCTGCTGTAGTCTGATTTATGAATGCCAAGGGGTGTGGCTATAATAGTGATTGGGCAGCAGTGCTCCCTCCCACCCCAAGTAGCAGCTTGTTTAGCCCTTGATGCATATAACCTAATCTGCCTTGTAAATTTCGTGACCCACCAAAAATTGAGTCATGACCCACTGATGGGTCCCAACCCATGGTGGGAACCGCTGGTCTAGGGCATGTTAGAGCATTACCTTGGCAGAACTGTATGACATGTTCATGCTGTTCCGATACAATCAGTACATCTCCCAGCTACATATGTTAGGCTCTGATTCATGCTCTGCAGTCAGGGCCACAGTGTGTAATTCTTGTAAGGGTAGTATGCGCATCAGCAGAAGAGAAGTAACCCTCAAGACTTGGTTTTCTTTCCCCCCTCCTGTTTTGTTGACCTCATTTTCAGACTTGAAAGTGAAATTCTAACTCTGCTACTCCTTTAAGGCTACACAATTACTATGTGACCTAGTTCTGTCCTACAGTTTTATGAAACGGGACTGTGATCCTTTTTTTTTTTCTATGGGAAAGCAAGAATTACTTTCAAGGTGCCAAATGGATGTGACCTTAGGCTTCTCTCTTATGAAGCGCAGATGGGATATGAAGTACTCGGTGATTAAGAAGTGGATTCTGTGTCATGATCTGTTTTTGGGTAAATGTGGTATTAAAGATCATTTTATTAAATGAGGGCCTATAGATTGCAGAGGCTTCTGTGTTGGGGGCCGGGGAGGGGTCAAGCTATACTTCCGGGGGATCTTCTCCGGAATGGAGGGAAGGTTTTACTGTCGGTGCAACCATGGCCCCAATTGCAGCACTGTATACCCCCTCCTTTCAGCCAAGATTGCTTGGCTCTTCATTCATCTTATGTGAGAGGAAAAAAAGGAGTACAGCACTAGAATGAAGGTTAAACCTTCTCTCCGCCTTTGATATATTGAGTGAATGGCAGGCAAAGCCCCTTCTCAACTATATTCTAGATTGGGGTCTCCAGACTAAAGCCTAGGGGCCCATTCCCAGCCCACCACAAGATTTTATCTGGCCCGCAGCAACTTATTTTTTGTCAGAACTGTTAGACATTTCTGTATTCATAATACTGTATATTATTTCTAAGTTTAAGTATGGCGTTTATTATTATTATTATTATTATTATTTTTTATTGGATTTCTATCCCGCCTTTTTGCCCGAAGGCACCCAAGGCGGCATTACAACATGCAAATATAAAATTTAACGTTAAAAAACAATTTAAAAACAATATTAAAACAATACAGTAAAACAAAATTAAAACAAAGCAATTACAATTTCTTTGTAATCATCACATTTCTCTTTTGTTCTGAATCATATAATGCTGCTTAAAAAACATCCAAGTAAAACTTATTCATCCATTTAAATTTCTTCCATTCATTTATAAAACCAATTTTTTTTTTCAGCCTGCGAAAATGTGTTAAATATACCATGTGGCCCTCGTACTGAAAAATGTGGAGATCCCTAGATTGTATGATTTTGTCCTGCTAGAATGTGATTGATCCAAATGGGCAAGCAGAAACGCACAGGGAAACTTTGGATGGGTTAGAGCAGTGGTTCCCAAACTGTGGGTCGGGACCCACCAGTGGGTCACGAGTCAATTTCAGGTGGGTCATGAAGCACCTAGAACAGCCATATTGAAAAGATGGAATGCTGGAAAGGGGGAGGGTATGTGGTTGTTTAGCTTGTGTCGAGATTGCAAATAGGTGTTTCTCCTTTTGATTCACTTTGCTATTGGAAAATGGCTGAGAAATAACCCAACTTCTTACTGCATTCTCAGGAAGGCGGAGGTTCTGGTGTCACAATGATGGCACTTCTGGCCGTGGTATCAAGCCTGGTGGGTCCCAGGCAGATTATCATCCTAAAAAATGGTGCTAAAAGTTTGAGAACCACTGGGTTAGCGTATGATTGAATCTTGCCTGGAATATTTAACCTTGTACCTGGAAGCCCGCAAAAGCTTAAGAAGCCTTCAGGAAGGCCAAAAATTCTCCATTCTTTACAGTCCCAATTTGCAGATTTAAAGAAAAAGCTAGTGCTGTGAATCTTTAGCATAAAAAGTAACTGCTGTTTACTCGTCCAGGTGGATGGGTGAAAATGTTGGTTGGGCCTATACAGAGGCATCACTGGACACAGGAACCAATTTATGGCTGCACAATTGTGACATCTCAAAAACAAAAATTCCCTCATGCATTGTGGCAGTCACACGAATAGCCTTGACACAGTCCCAACCACATTATGATTATACTATCGTGCTCCTTGCATGCCTTACATGTTTCTTACATGTTTCTACACAAATCAACAACCATTACTTCTATGTAACTGCCTGTAGAAGCATGTGGGGCTGCTAATGTGATCATGATATGGGCTGGGACTGAGGCAGCGATGGGATTAACAAACGACCTGGGGGAACGCTGGGCGGGACATACTCGTAATTGGAAGCCTGTGATTGGCAGCCCGCGCGATTGGCAGCCCGTCTGTTCCGCCCCGCCGCCGGCCCTGCCGGTTGGCACGCTCCACCGCTGCGTGCCCTGGCCCCCGGGGGGGGCCCCCGGGCAAGCAGGCACCCCCTCCGAGGCCTGGGCGGTGCTTCTACGTGGTGCTTCTGTAGGTCTCCTGAATGGGTCACATGAGATTCTCATAAATTAGCTGTTCACATGACTTCATTACAGAGCAACAGTAACAAAAGAAATTGATGGAATTTTTGAACAGGGGCTGATTAATAGGCATATGACATCTAATGGACTTCGATGGTCTGAAGTTATGAACATGTAATTGCTTAAAGCACCTAGACAAACACTTTTTAGATGAGGCCTGTGTCAGTTTTCATCTTCACGGTCCTTGGTGAGTGCAATTTTGCTTATTAACTTGAAAAGCAGGTATTATCCCTTTTAAATAGGTGCTTAAAGGGATTGACTTCTGGCCAGTTAGACTTCTTAGAAACCTGTACCTAGATTAGAAGTGGAGCTGAAATTAAATATAGGCGTACCCTGGTATCCACTGATTCAATTATCCATGGATACTGGGACTCCTATTAAAAAGATAGGGGAACATTAATCAAATCTCTTTCTTTAACTTGGTTGCAGCAAAAACACTGATGTTCCCTTCTCTTTAAAAAGGCGCCCCCAGTATCCACGGTTACAGGTCTGGCATGGAACCCCAGCAGATAGCAGAGAATGCCTATATGGTAAAAGTCATTTTAATTTTGCTTATTGGGTTTAAGGGAAGTCTGACTTCCATACCTAAGCTTTGAATAATTAAATTAAGTAACATGTCAGACACCTGGTGGTGTGTGGTTTTAGTTCATTAGACATTAAAAATGGAGACAATTTTTCTTAAAAATGATTAGTTTTTGGTCTGACCTCCTTTAGTAGTGATGCATGGTTTGTTAAACTGAGATGTAGGTGGCCCCGATCCAGGTAGCCTTGCTATGCCTTGGGAGCAGGATTCAGAAAGCATATTGCTCACTAGTTGGGGAACTTCATGCTTGACCAGATTCATGTGTAATGTAGCAGCTAGAGCTGTTTATGTGGAACTTTTTTAAAAAGTCAAAATCCTAGCATTTGGATTTTTGGAGATGAATGTAATGGTGGCAGGAATCATTCTTCTTCCCCCCCTTCTTCGAGGTTTCAAAAAGGGCTCTACACACAGAATCCTGATCATGCTCTGCATGTTCATTTGGATTTTTGGGGGACTCTATTTTCTCCAGTGGTTGACTTTTGGTACTTGCCAAACAAGAGGAAGAATAAAACAGCCTTGCAAATACATTAATCAATATTACTAGCCTACATTCTGCCCCAGCTCATGTATGTACTGATGTTAGTTGTGTGTTGTACATCAACTATCTGGTATTCCCCAATGTTCAAAAAACATTGAATCCTGTCTGCATTGGTAAGCGTTTTATGCATTTTATGTAAGCAAGCAGTTACATAAAACCCTATAGTAAATTCTGTGGGAGATGCATAAGTGGTTGATGTATACCATCCTGAAAGCTGGATATTCCATTACCCCCCATCCCAGAAATAAGCACGTGAGACCAGGCTTTGGATGCTAATGGGCCACTTTATTAAATTTTATACAACTATTACAGCAGGGCAAACAGAAAGTGTGGGTCCTGGTTGGGGGAAATGGCCCTAGCTGTCTACCTCCCCCTTTGGTCTGGATGACCAACAGGTGTAGCACCTGGCTCTAGCCCGGGGTTGGTCACCGACCAACCTGGGCCATCATTGCCGCCCCAGAGGCGAGGCAGCATTACTGCGCCGGCTCACCCAGGCCTTCGCCTTTTGGGCAACCCCTTTGGGAGAAGGGGGTGGGGGAAGGGCAAAGGCACAACCTGATCGGGAGGGTTTTTTTTTCCTACCCCCATCCTTTTTTAAATTTCCCAGGGGGGGGGGGTTGGGGAGCCTGCAGACTCCTCTGTAGAGCTCCCTGCAATGCCAAACAGCTAAAAAAATGCTGCTACTGGTTTTGCAAGGAAACCAGTAGTGTAAGGAAGTGGCTATTTAAAATTTTTTAAAAAGCTGTTAGGAGGTGTGGGGAGCTGCATGGGGTAAAAAGAAAACACCCTTTCACCACCACCAGCAGCATAAATTCCCGAGGAGTTTGAGAACTTTTGGTTTAAAGGCTTTCTCAGTAAAGAGGATTTGGTTGTGAAAACATGTTAATGCTATGAAAAGTGGGCAGTTTTCTTCTAAAATGAGCAAGTGGTCTGGTATTTTTGGTTTGTCTCAAGTGGACGAGGGTAGCTGCCTGTGCTGTTTTGTATGATTTTTAATAATCGTAGAGGGGGGAAAAAGTGCTTGCTGTTGCTGTCATACTTTATTTTTTGCTGAAGGTTAGAATTTTCCATGAATGACTCTGTCATCCTGCCGAATTTGTGGTTGCTTTTCTATGCTGTGCATTGTTCCTTCTGTGGACATTGTACGGTTTCCTCACTCTTATAGCTTCCCAAATATTTTATTTCTTTGCTTTGTTGTTGATTTGTAAAGTATAAATTGCAGAAGTGTTGCAAATTGCAAGGAATGTTTCTGATAGTGAAACCAACTGGTAGAAAGCCAACTCGGATGATCTAAGGTTTTTTTCCATAAAACAAAGTGCAGCTGTAAGCGTCTGCCCTGTTCCTACAGTCTATTCATGTAAAAGGTTTATTATTACACAGAGTCATGTAGGGCTGGGCAAACCATTCTGGGAAATGAACCAATTTGAATGATCAGGAAGTCAAATCTACACATTTTAGACCGCAATTGAGTGTCTACTTTGTATGCAAGGGAGACACTCACATCCAAATAAGTAGTGGTGTGTGTGTGTGTGTGTGTGTGTGTGTGTGTGTGTGTTATTGTTGGATGAGCCTCTGTGCCTTTCAAGTATTGTATTAAAGATGTAGGTCTTCCTTTCACAATTTTTATGAAATTGCCACTGACAGACGTGAAAAAGATTCTCGCATAAAGGGTCTATAAAGCAAGCTGTAACTAAATGTGGATATACTGTATTTATATTGACCATCATGAAACATGCAGTAGTTCTTCTGTTAGACATACATGCCCATTTAGTTAAGCAAGGAAATGTCTATAGAAATTCAGATCATGTTATTGAACTCCTGTAAGAACTCCCAAACAGAAGCAAGTGATAGCATTTTCTCAGAGAATCCTTTGAACAGTTTGAGTTACTAACTCACACTTTATCAGCTTCTGTGAGAATTTTTGCCAAGGGCACACATCTGCCTACCCAAAATGCACATTTTATGAAAGGTGTTGGAGAGTGAGAGGCAGACCTGTGAAAAGTGGTTACGGATCATATCTGTGGATACCTTACCTATCTGAAAAGGTAAGGATCATATCTGTGGATACGATTGCTAGCCTTCTGTGCCTTTTAATACTGTGTATTTTTATGCCAGAAACAAATTCACTTGCTGAACTTGTCATTGAGACTGTTTAACTTTAACAAATGGGTAAGGATTAAAAAGAGGTGGCAACAATAATTGGGAGTAATTCTATTAGACAGGTAAATGGCCCTTTGCCTGAACATGTGGGTAGTAAGAATTGCCTTTGAGCCGGTGAAGCTTTTGGAAATTGGAAGCAGGTTCATTGGTTCATTCAGGCCATGGAATCTGAAGATGCTTTTCTGCTTGCACACAAGCCTGCACAAAAGCATGTGTTAATGCTTGCACAAGCAGAATCATGCAAAACTGTTACAGAATTTATGGATTATAGTGTTTCATGAATGCTTGTGCAAATGTTTGTGGAACAGTGCTAGTGACCATCTTCCTTCTGCTCACAGTTCTATGGTTCTAGTCCTAAAAGACGGCTGATTACTCTAGTTGCTCAGGTGAATTGGAATATTTGACCATGATTCCAAACATAACTCTTAGACAGAGGAATCTTACTGGATCAAAAGATTATATAAAAAAAGCCTTGTAACTTGAGGTGGTCAGCAGAGGGGAAAGAGGAATGTTGTGTCTCAGCAAAATAAAGTGGATGAGATATTTGTTTTGAATTATTTTTTGCTTGTGTGAAATTTTTAGAATCCTCACTTAGCACACATTTGCGCAGGGTGTGCAATTATTCTTCTACCAATGGGAAAATGTGAGAAACCACACATGCTGTTGCAGGCAATTAAAATTCTCTGAAAACTTTTGGTATTTAAAATTTGTTCTGCTGGACAACTGACAATTTCTAACAAGCTGTTTTGTAGACAAAGCTTCAGGTTTTTCAGTGTCATGAGGTACATATATAATCTAGCTAATTTTGCTTCAAACTGATTTAATTATTCCTGTCCAAACAGTTCTCAGCATGTGAGCCATGGTGTTTAATTTGTACATCATATCTTATTTGAGTTATCCCTCAAAGCTGGGGTGGGTGGAAATGAAATGAAATTATTCTTAGCATGAGACCGCTTGCCTGGTCCAGAAATAGCAAGGTACTTGCTATTATTTTTATTGTGATGAGATCCCTTCAGTAGCATAATGAGTAGCAGTCTGTGGTGAACCAACATGAGACCCGCATGTGTCTCAGAACAACCAAGTGCTTCATAAAATCCAGATTTAAACATTCAGCTGTTGTGCATTACGTTTAACATGGCATGCTTAATAACTCTTTTGAAACTCCCTTGAGCTGCGGCCTGCCCTTAGTTATTGCCATGAAGTTCCAGTCCTTTGCTTAGGTGCCACAGCAATAACTAAGGCCAGAATAAAAAAAAAATCATTCAGAGCTGTGTGTGTGCAGATCTGTGTTCTGATGCAGAACCCTATGCATCAGTGGTATTCAAATTTTAGATTGGGACCCACTTTTTAGAATGGCACTCATGTTGGGACCTACAGGAAGTGATGTTGTGACAGGAAGTGGCATCATCAAGCAGGAAGTGCTGTCATTGTAACATAATAAAATGACACTCCTTAAATGCAAATTGGCATTCCTGGACTGCAGCAATTGTACAACCATGAAATATCCATGACAGAAAGCAAGATTAGGACAAAATATGAACTGTTAACATTCAAAGCGGAAATATAGCAAGAATCAGGTCTGCAGTTTCCAAGATGGGTGCTCCCAGCTTTCCGTGACCCACCTGACATCAGGTTGCGGCCCACAGTTTGAATACTACTGTTATAAATATATTATTTCAGTGTTTCCCAAATTGTGGGTCAGGAGCCACCAGCGAGTTGCCAAAGGGTTCGTGGGTTGCGAAATGTTTTTGAAACAAACGAAACCTTTGCAAGCACCCTTGCCCTGTTTATAAAAGAAAATCATTAGTTGGAATGTAACCTGTGGTGGTATGAGGTAATCCCAAATTACAATGTCACATTTTCTAATTTTTCTCAGTAATTGGTGAACTGTAGATCATTACATGTGTGAACCCAGTTTCAGTCTTTTGTCTGGCCTGGAAGTCCCTGTTCTGGATCCCCCCTCTCCAGTTCTGGATCCCCTGAATTACTGTAAAGGTTTGTGGGAACAGTCCTTGAACTCCGTTTCCAAGGACAGTCTAGCAAATGTTGGCACATATGTACTATATGTAGGTTCTCTAGTAGCCTCAGGAGCATAATACCTGGCTCTTTATTTTATTGTTATTGTTATTGTTATTGTTAATATTAATAATAATTAATAATAAAGAAAATACTTATTTCTAGATATCTTTTTTTTGTCTAGTGGGTCATGATAAATTGTTGTTCTTAAAGTTGGGTCCTGATGCTAAAATGTTTGGGAAGTACTGTGTTAGACAAAAATCCTGTGTACAGACACATAAAATACGAGGCCCCAAAGCTGACATTTACTGCAACTTTCCAAAAAAAAAAAAAAAATCCACATACATTTTTTTACTAGCCTGTGTTTACCTAGACTGTTGATGGTGCTTATTAAGGCTAGATTATAAAGAGCCTTGCTTTTCCAGTTTATAACAGCTTCTCTGCCAGGTAGCTAGTCTGATGTGCAAACACCCCCCTCCCCTAATGTGCATTCACTATTTTGGCAGTTTACAGTCTGAAAGGCTAAAGGGTTGAAAGTGAAAGGGGACTGCATTTTATGGAGTAGCCTTGAAAATACAGGTTAATTATCCCTTATATGAACTGCTTGGCACAAGAAGGTGTCCAGATTTTGGATTTTTCTGGATTTAGGAATACTTGCATAAAATGTAATGAGAAATGTGTGCTCTTTTTACTGTTACCCATTTGGGTGTCATCTGACTTCTTTGACATCTTTTAACAGTATCGGCACACACTACAGAGCAGAGAATAGAACTTACAGCCTATACATAGGAATTAGCACAAGACTTTCTTTCCATAGAAAGTTTTTTTTAAGTCTTGAACAAAGCTGTCTGGGTTTCAGATGTCTGGATAAGAGATCATCTACCTGTAGTCCAGAAATGTTACTAGCTCTCATAACCTTTTACTAGCCTGTCTGCTTGTACATACCTAGACTGTTGATAGCAGATATTAAGCCTAGAGTATAAATAGCCTCACTTTCCAATTTATAACAGCTTCCCTGCCAGGTTGCGTGAAAGCTTTTTGACTGAGGTCACTAGGCAAGTACAGGCATACCCTGTTATCCACAAATTCAGTATCCATGGTTTCAGTTATCCATGGATACTGGGACTCCTATTTAAAAGATAGGGGAACATTAAACAAATCTTTCTTTACCTTTTTGCAGCAAAACCACTGATGTTCCCTTTTCTTTAAAAGGCGCCCTCAGTATCCGTGATTTCAGGTATCCATGGGTGGGGAGAAGAGGGTTTGGAACGTTATCTGCTGGTGTTCCGGGACATGCCTATATCATTAGTGCCTTAAACAGGTGGCACCATATGATAGCAGAGAGGTTTATGGTGCCATCTGTTAATAAAGCTGCCAAATGTTTGCAGAACCATAAAGCTAATGCAAGAAGGTCCAGCCTGTAAATGCTTGGATGGTTCAGTTGAGTCAGCCTTTATGGAGCCACTTAGACTTGTCAGTGCATCAGTTATACTTATAGCTCATAAGCAACTGTTTGTGTGGACCACAATCTCACCACAGTATGAGTTAAATCCTGAAAATCTTGGGCTCTTATCACCACTGTTCGTGAGCTAAGACCAGATCTGTGACCTTACTCAGTCAAATCCACGTGCTGTGCCACTGAGCACATGATTTTTTTACAGCATAACAGAGAAATAATAACGTACTTGCCTCTTATGTACAGTCAATCTTTTTTATATGCAAACTGGCTATCTGCAAGGGGCAGAATTGCTACCTACCTCATTATCTGCACCACTGTCCTTGTTATCCACTATACAGAGACCTTTAGAAGGCTGCAGGGGCCTTCAGGATGGCACCTGCAACCAATGTGTACCCCTTAATGGCTGCAGGTGCCATTCTGAAAGTCCCTGCAGCCTCTGGAAGGTCTCTGCAGCATTCAGAGATATTTTGGCACTTCCTTCTGCACTCTGCTGGCTTTCTGAGAGTCTCTGCTGGAGTCTTCTGATGGCAGATAAGGTGCCCCTTGCTCCTAACCCCATTGATCTTATAGGATCACTGGTTCATTTTCTGCGAATTCACTGTCTGCAGGGTTTTCCAGGAACCTAAACCTAGATGATAATTAGGACTGTATGAATAAATGTTCACCAAATTTGCCTCCAAAGCTACTGTATTATATCAGTGGTACCCAAACTTCTTTTGCACTGGGATCCACTTTCTAAAAAGACCCAAGTAACTTTATAAGACTTTTAAAAAGTTTCACTTTACTAGTGGCTCAAGCCTCTGTTTTATTCTTTTTACAGTGTGGTGGGAGGAAGAGCGATCAACCTCTGGAGCATTTGTTGAGCTCCACATTCATCGGATCTGGAACATTCTGGTTGCCTTATGTTCCCCTTGGCCTGCCCTTTGAAATGGACCAAGGCACGTTTGCCAGACCTGCAAACCACTCTGTTGGCCTCAGACTTGCCCACAGAAGCTATTTCTGGTTTGTGAATGAAACTTCGGTTTGATCGGAAGTTGCTTCCAGTAGCTTCTGCAGGCCATTCTGAGGCCTGAGGAAGTCAATAGATTGGGTTGTGGTTTGGCATGACCCAGAAGAGGCTTCCAGGGCCTCCTAATAAGGCATTCCGGCACTACCAGCGAGGTCAGTCCGTATATGACATGAGAGGAAAGCTACTCACTTTTGAACATTAGCACAAAGCTTGCATGCATAACTGTACGATAATTGGATGTAAATAACACAGAGATTTGTATAGTCATAAGATTTTAAAATGTAAGTTTTCTTTAACATGTATTCCTGATGCTGAATATAGATGGTATTCATTGTGGGATGCAGTTTACACAATAATTCATTTTGCCCGGCTGAATGCAGAGAGTTTTTGTTGTTGTTGTTGCAAGACCGTAGAGAAGTAACCAATGGTTTTGTTGATAGATCTGAGGTTGTTGATAGATCTGAGAGAGTAAGATTCTGATCTCACCCACCCCCACTTTAGAAGTATTTATTCTTACTGTTTATCTTGTAGGGTAAATTGACATAAACCGAATTAGGGTAAAATTTACTTAACTCCCATAGCTTTCTCCAGATCATTGAGCAAGTGTTCCACACCAGCAGCAACAACAGAGTATTTTGGCTGCTGTCCACCGACTCTGTATTCTTTTTGAAGTCTCTAGGATTATTACAAGAATTTCCAGAGTGAGTAGTTTGTGGATAGCAGCCAAAGTGGTGGTGATTTTACTTTTATTTTAGACAAACTGCCCTTGGGAAGGCTTTAGCTTTTTATTTAGGAGTTAAATTTGCCTAACTTCTTCTGCAACTAAAACTTTGTCGTCAGCTATTTTATCCTCTTTTTGCCTATGTTTACAGTTCTGCTTTGTACATTCCTATCTGAGGGCTGTTTCACACACATTTGATTCAAGCTCAAATTTTAAATTGCAGTGGTAAGAGATCAAACAGTAGTGAGCTTTTTGCAAGCTTTCTGACCTTTTTGGGCCAGAGAATTAAAGTCGTTATACTGAACTTTACAGTTGTTCATACTGCCTTTTTTCAACTATTGTTTGCAACTATTATATCTTTCATGGGAGAGTTAAGCCACTAGATGTTTAAGAATTATAGGGCATCACAGAGGTAAACAATAAGTACAATGCTACTCTGGATGCAACAGGTATTTCGAGTATTACGATTGAAAATTAAGGAGGTTGAGACTTGTTCTTGGGGAATTTATCTTGTCAGCTAATTTGATTGCAAATCCTTCGGATAGCAGCTATTCTTAATGTAAGATTATTTGAGTTTGTGAAGCCCTCAAATCTACAAACTGAACAAGCTTTCACTTGCTTGCATTTTTGATACTGTGTTTTGTGTGTTAATTATATGGACGACTTGTGGGGTGAAATGTATGGGCTTGTTGCTTCCAAGATCTTTGTGTTCTTTTTTTCAGTGTTCTAAGGATATTGCAGCAAAGGGCAGTTGGTCTTGATTGCTTTTACTACCCCTTGAATTGTCCTGGCGTTTTTAAATAGTTAGGTTGACATGAAAACATTATTTTGCTAATATTGAACTTGTTGCCATGGTAAAAAAAAAAACTGGGAGAATGTAACAATTGATAGGGATAGACAACTTAGATAATGAGTCATTGGTTTCCCAAAGGATATATAAGTTGTCTGTCTCTTAATAGGCTGTTAGGTTGAAAAAGGAAATACACATAGGTCAGTGGTTCTCAAACTTTTAAAACTGGGACCCACTTTTTAGAATGGCACTCATGTCAGGACCCACCGGAAGTGATATCATTAACCTGGAAGTTATGTCATGGCCAGAAGTAACATCCTCAAGCAGGAACTGCCGTCATTGTGACATAATTAAATGACATTCCTCAAATGCAAACTGGTGTTCTTGGACTGCAGCAATTACACAACTAGGAAACATCCCTGGCTGAAAGCAAGATTAGGATAACATATTATGTAAAAGCAAATTTTAAAAACGCTCACTTGAAAATTCAAACTGTTAACACTCATAAAAGGAATATAGCAAGAGCGAGGCTTCCAAGATGGCTGCTGGTAGCTTTCCATGACCCACCTGACATCAGGTCACCAGCCACCAACTGGTCCCGACCCACAGTTTGAGAAACACCCTGTTGGTATTTCCTGTCACCTAATATGTTTTTTGATCATTACTAGCACTAACTTTGGGATATAATTTTTTTTCCAGGTATGCTACTACTTCTGGATTTCCTGTTTGCTGGAAGGATAATTTAGTCTGTTCGTCATTTCCTCTGAAAACACAGACAAGGTAAACATTTATTTTATTGCACCCTGTGTGAAAAGCACCCTGTGTGAATTGGAAGAAGTAATGCTTAGAAGCGGCCGTTTTTGTCCTCCTCCACTTCACAAAATAATAGAACAAATATAGTGTGACCTTAACAAGATTGGAAGATGATGTGATTTGATGGCTATTCAGAGGGGCTAAGGAGACATGCTGAGCTAATCTGAGATCTTTGATGGAATTATCTCCTGACCTTTGGTATTTGAAAATAATGCATCATGCCACTCCAGTATATCCTTGCTATTAAAGATATTGGTTGGCTTGTTTATCATCTTCCCAGTTCAGCTTTATTGTATATTTACCACCACTGAGTAGAGGGGTAATGTGCTGAACTCACTCCAACTTTCCATACTTCTATGGTCAGCCATAGTACCCTTTGGGGAGTCTAAGAACGTAAGAGCTGTCATGCTGGATCAAACCAAGAGTAATCTTCCTCAGTGTTCTCTTTAACATCAGCCAATCTCTGTAAAAGGCCCCTTTTTTGATTATCCAGAGCGCATGTTCTATATTTCTTCGTTTGCATGTGCATGTATTAGTATATTTACATACATGGATTATGATCCAAGTCAGTCCTTGATGGTTCTGTGTTACTTTGAACAGCATGCTCCAGTGCCATATCAAAGCTACAGGTACCTTTGAAACTCCCCTCGATTTCAAAAATGGTTTGGAAAAGCCCAAAATTCCTCTTGGCCATGAAAAAAAAGATTTGTGATTCTTTGGTTCCAGACTTTGGACTCCCTTCCAAAGGAATCTGGATGATGTATAATTATATTCATATTGCATTATGCTCCTCAAAGTTTTGACCAAGTGGCAGTGGCTTGCCCAATGCTTCCAGGAGGCTTTTGTGATGGAGTGAGAGTTTTGATTGCCTTGCCAAAATGCAGTTTGCTGCTCCTTGTTCTTGGTGAGTAGAGTCTGTGAGAAATGGCAGCATAGGAACTTTTAAGGTCTGCTTTTCTTATCTTTGTGCAACAAAAACTTCGTCTTCTAAACTGCCATTGCTAGATAGTCTGCAAGTCTAGACTGAATATTTTATCATGGCTAGAAATGCACGTGTTTGAGACAATCAGAATGTGTTTGAGGCAAGACAAAACATGTTTGACCCTAATGCCTTGGAAGAGGAGGATAGCAGGAGATTATCCATTTGAAATGGTTGTGGAAAAATATTACATTCACACAGTCTCTAAAAATATGTTCATTTTCCATGGGGTTTTGATATGCCTTTTCCCCCATACAAGCATATACCAGTGTCCATATACTGTTATGTGCTTAGATTTATTGGAAGAGAACAGAGACAAATGAGTCATCTCTTGTGAACCACTTCAGATCCTGAGATACTTTGGCCACCTAGAACCTTGTTGGGTTTGTTGTGCATGCTACCCATATCTTAGGGCAAAATGTGTTTGCAGCAATAATTATGAATACTTTGGGAGGGCCCTCTGGGCCTATTGATATATATGAAACTTGCTACCAAAATGCAGTAATTGCTATTCTTTTATAGCAATTATATGGATTAGATGTACAGCATTCATGGATGATAAATCTGAGTAGCTATTTGCCATGATAGCTAAAGGGGCTCTCTATTTTCAGATAGTATATTACAATGGTTCTCAAACTTTTTAGACTAGGACCCACTTTTTGGAATGTGTCAGGACCCCTTGAAAGTGAGGTCATAGCTGGAAGTGACATAATCAAGCAGGAAGTGCCGTCATTGTGGCATAATAAGATGACACTGCTGGAATGCAAACTGGCATTTTTGGACTGTAGTAATTGCACAACCATGAAACATCCCTGACAGAAAACAAGATTAGGACAAAATATTATATAAAAGCACTGAACTAAAAACAAAATTTTAAAAAAATCCTCACTTGAAAATTTGAACTGTTAACATTCACAAAAAGAATATAGCAATAGTAAGGTCTGCAACGTTCAAGATGGATGTTCCAGCTTTCCTAACATCAGGCCACAACCCACCAAGTGGGTCCTGACCCACAGTTTGAGAAACACTGGTATATCACATTTGGGTGCTGAAAGATGTATCTTTTGTAATAGAAGTGATATTTTGTATTATGGAGCACTCGCAGCATGGTTAAAGGGCTTTGCTCGCATTATCTCAGTAACCTGTGCAACTTGTCTGTAAGGTGGGTCATCATCATTTCAGTGCTGCAGGCAGGAGGTGGCAGTTAAAAAAAAAATTGCTTTGCTTAAACCAAGGCCACCCAATGAGTTCAAACTAAGGTGATATTTGGTCTGTAGATTTTTCAGTTCATATTCTTAGCTACTCTACCAGTTCTGTAGAGAGATGGTGTGTTTGCGCGCACATGCACAAAACTGCAGTCCTGCTATTCTCTGGTGAGAAAAATGTAGTTATCCCTTTGGACCTAAAAAAGGCACATTGCTCTCATGAGAGCATCTGGATGGGAGTATTTATTTATATTGCATAAGAATTAGTTTCCAGGAATGCAGAATTTTTTGCCTTATTGCCTAACTATCTTGATTCATGAAGCTGATAAATTTCCAATGCGGATTTGGGCAATTGGCTAATAGCAAGTGGAAAGCACTGGCATTGTTGAAGCGTGTAACTATTAAAAGTGTTATGCAAAGCAGAATTTTTTTTATGGTTTTTGTTCACATAGATCTGCTGTCTACTTGTCAATGCTTGGTTAGTTATATTTATGATTTCAACAGGGTGGGTTACAGTTTGGTTTGAATTATCCTTTGTCTTCTTGCTTCTCTTAATTTGGGTTTCTTGGAAGGAAAAAAGGGACTAAGGAGAAGGCTGGCTGAGCATGGAGGGTAGTGTCTAGTAGCAGGGTGTCAAACACAAGGCCGAATAGGGCACTGTGATTTGGAGCAGTTGATGTTAAATTCAATTTAGCAATTGAATTGAACAGATAAAAGGAAATACTTTTTTACCCAGTGGGTAATTAGTCTGTGGAACTCCTTGCCACCGGAGGTAGTGATGGCATCTGGCTTTTAAAAAGGAACTGGACAGACTTCTGGAGGAAAAGTCCATCATAGGATACAGGCCATGATGGTTAGTGCAACCTCCTTACTTTAGAGGTAGGCTACCTTGGAGTGCCGGATGCAAAGGAATGGCAACAAGATGCACATATCTATTCCCTGAGGCATCTGATGGGCCACTACATGATGCAAGAAGCTGGACTAGATGGGCTTTTGGCCTGATCCAATGGGGCTCTTCTTATGTCCTTATTAAAAAGTGATAGATTTTGCAGAATGTGTACATCCTAGTAGTGTGGTTACTTCCTTGCATGACTTGTTGCTGAGGTTTAGGGCCTGTGGCAGTGTCTATGCCTTTGACCATTAATTTCTGTTGAAATTGGACCAGCACAATTAAATATGTGTGTATACTTGTGATCTATGGCTGGATTCAGACATAATGTAAAATCATGATTTGATTTTTGAACCTGCTCATTCGTCTTGGTTGACAAATCAGGATTTGAAACTACAGTTTGAAGCTGGTATGCAGCCAGTTTGTGCTAACTGTGGTTTGCTGTCACATCAGATTAGATAAACCACAGTTCAGGCTGTTACTCTGCCACAGTTAATTATTACTCTACTTCTGTTTGCTTGTTGTATGCTCAAACCAACCCATGGCCCTGCCTTAAGAATTAATAGGAGCGAATTGAAGCCAGGGGGTGGGCTTAGCGGCCATGTTTTTGAACTCAAAACAATCCGCATTCCAAGCGTTTCAGATTGCTTTGCGCGTACTGTTTAGGACTGAATAGTTTACTCCTGAAGTAAAAACTTACCAACATAAAAACGTGTATTATTCTCGTAGCCCGCTATGCCGCCTGTGCAAGAGCTGAGCCGCTGGCTTGGAACCGAGGCACGCAAAAGGCGTGCGAGCGGCGTTTCTCTAATCTCAGCCCCGGTTTACGCATGGGTTGCTGCCGGCTTACACAACCACCGCGGCTCGGATTGCACTATTTTGACAGACTTATTTTTTGAAATCTACACAAGCAAAAATAAAACGGTCATGCCCCATAAAAAAAAATTCTGTACTCACTGAACGGTAGTTTTATTGAACCGATGTAATGTGAATACATGAATCTTTCCGTGGAAATTAAATCCCATTTTTCATACAGCGATTCGCACACCCGTATGCAGAACACGCAGGCATGCTTAAAGACGTTGAGATTAACTTTTACATGCGTGCAGGGAGCTTTTAATTCCTGAATTCGCGGCAATCCTCCTCCTTCGCGGTGATGATCTGAGTCAGCCATATTGTGTGACCCATGGCTTCAAGAAAATGATGTCATGCCTTCTCCAGTATATAAAAGCTTCTTGGCTCAAACCATAATTTGAGTGCCAAGCTATGGGAAGGACAGATAATTATTTTGGGTTGGCTCCATTTACCAGCTGTGTATATAGATCTAAAGGTGCTTGCAGTGTTCTACCCATCCATTTGAATTCAATGTCGGCGGCTGTTGAGTTTCTCTTTTCCACTTCTTCAGATAATGCACTTGTAACATATGAAGTTCTATTCAGTTTGATCATCTCTCATAGTCAACGGAGTCATTTCCTTATGGTTAAATTCACACCCTGAAACCACATACTGAGTGCTGCTAACTGTAGTCAAGCAAGTACTTCCAAGGAAGTAGGATAGGTGCTTCAGTAGGGTAGTAGACGTCTTTCTGACTCAGTACTGAGTCAGCTTCTGTGGTTGCTGCTAAGAGAGCTCCTTGGAGCTTCAGGCAGTGGTTTTCTTTGGAGGCTGTATAAAAAATTAATCATTACCACCTCTGGTGAAAATTTCCTTTTGGGGGGGTTCATTTTCCCACAGTGTTGGACCTTTCTATCATCTCAAAGACTTCTGTGATGCTTCAGCATCCTGAGGGGGCTGCTAAGTCGTCCAGATGCAGTAGCCATTATTCTGTTGTTGTTGGCATTGACCTCCTTCTCCGGTTGCCTCAAACAATGAACTGGGCGCTAAGCTAGCTCATTAGACTGTGGAGCCCTGCTGATTTTTCAGAAGCAGAAAATTCAGGGATCCAAAATATCCTGTCCAATAGGTGCAACCTGGTTATTGTCAATGGGTTATAAAAAACATCACACGCACCCTTTGAACATTCGCCCATCTGATGTTTCATGGGGGCTTGCCTGCTTATCCTGTTAAAGTGCAAAGATTCATGTAAGAGTGTGAATCAGTGGAAAAGTATGGAGACATGTTGTTTGCCTCTTGCAAACCATCTGGCCCTCAGAAGCATGACTGTTCCAACCCATAGCAACCCACTGACAGGGGGATAAATACAGTGCAACCTTGGTTCTGTTCTGGAAGCCCCCATGGATAGTGGGGTCACTATTTAAATGCCCTTAAAAAAAAAAAGTGCCAAAATTTCATTTCTTACCTTTTTGTGGTTAAACAGTGCAGTTCCCCAGTCTCTCAAGGCTAAAAATACCTCAAAAGACATACTTCTGGGTATATACTGCATGGGTATACTACATTCAGCCTTTCAGGTGCTGAATGGAATAGCATTATTACATTACACTGCATTACATTCAGCACCTCTAGTGGCTAGGTGTGTTGCAATGCACGCGTTGTCTGAACTGATAAATGATGAAAGATGAAACTGACCAATCGTTGAATACTTTCTTTGAAAATGAACGCTTCCTCGCTGATTAAAAACTTGCTCTGCTGTAGGCTTCTGATCTCCTAGTGATGCCAGGTAGTTATCTTCATGATGCAATTTTCAAGTGGAATTATTTTCCCAGCTTTTAAGAGGAAGGTGTGGTTATTAAAGGTGGCTCCAGCATGAGGTTGTGTAATTACTGCGCACCTTGTTTAGCAGTCTTCTATACTTTATGGCCTTTGGGTTCCTGTAAAATTCAGATTGCTTCTGAGAGAGAGAGACTGTAAAATAGCAAATTCTGCCCAGGGAATGATTCTTTTGGCGCACTCTTTGGATTTTCATTAAAGTGTGTATTTTTATTATAAAATTTTGACAGTTAAAATTAACTTTTTAAAAAACTAAATTATACTGAAGATACCGTACAGAGCTGTGTTATCTGTCTTATGAATAGGTTTTTCTCTCCATAGCAAATTAAATTCAAAATATGCATATAGAAAGGACTGTCTGTTGATGTGTCTTTTTTTTTTTTAAGGCAGTCATTAAGAATTGTGGCACAGGCTCATTATGTGTGAGTATAACTGTGCTGTGCTTGTGCTCACAATGCATTTTCTCTGGTTGTCTCTACAACTACAGCTAAAAAACTGGATTGAGAATATTTGTTCTCTGGCAGAGGAAGGGTGCCATTCCCCACTTGTGGGATGCCCCTCCCCCGGCAGCCATGGGTGGGTTTCTGAGAGAGGTTTCCTTTTCTGGGGTGTCCTCTCCCCAGACCGTCTCTGCCTCTCTGGAGAGCAGTTCTGCCTCTCCTTAGCTCTGAGCCATAGCTCAATTTTTTTTAAATCCATTCTTTCCTCCTAGCTCTCTCCACAGGTCTAGCCGGCACCTTTTCTCTCCTTCCCTCCCAGTTTCCTAGTTAGGGCAAGGGCCCTGGCAGCTGCCTCCACTGCACATTTTGCAAACTGCAGCCTCGCCTATCTCACAGGGTTGTTGTGAGGATGGAAGGAACTATATACACCACCCTGAGCTCCTTGGAGGAAAGGCAGTATACAAATGCGAAAAATAGATAAATATTGTCATTTGAGCATTAAAACCAAGGTATCCTTTTCCCATTCAAATTGTGCTTTGGTAAAAGATGGCATCATTACTTAGTCAATCAATCAAACAGTATTTGTATACCGCTTTTCAACACAAGTTCACAAAGCGGTTTACAGGCTAATAATAGTAGTAGTAGTAGTAGTAGTAGTAGTAGTAGTAGTAAATATACAGTTAAATGGTTCCCTGTCCCAAAAGGGCTCACAATCTAAAAAATGCAGAACACCACCAGCAACAGCCACTAGAAAAGACACTGTGCAGGGGTGAAGAGGAACAATTACTCTCCCCCTGCTAAATATAAGAGTTATAAGAGCCCAGTTAACAGGGGTGAGTAATCCCACATTACTTAGTCTGTGGGATAAATAGGATCAGTTTATGGCAACACCCTCTTCAAGAAAAGCATTCATCTGTTCTAAACTAACAGCAGAGCCAGACCTTCCAGGTTTTTTTTAGTTTTTATTCAACAGGATTTAAAAGCATTATTCTGGAAGAATATGTTATTCCGCATGACCTAATTATAGGCTGTGCTTCTGCTCCTCAATCAGACTTGAAAATTAAACTACTTAACAAGTGAGTTGTAGTACATCAGTGGTCTACATCGGTGGTCCCCCTTCCCACCAAGTGAGAACCTTCTGTTGCTGCATATATTATGATCTATTTAAAACTAACCCAAAACTAGTCATTTGCTTGTCAGTCTAATATTATGGATAATGCTTTTAATATCATTTCTCTGCTTTGGAGGATTTTAAAAATACCAGAATATAAACCTTAGGCACAAATGATCCAGTCATAATGAAATGCTAAAAATATGTTGTAATTTGTATTGGTTGCTAGTACAAGGTGAATAAAGGAAAGTAGTCCACTGTGTGAAGCGCTGGGTCATTGCTGACTCATGGGGGTAATGTCACATTGTGACATTTACTAGACAGACTTTGTGGTATGGGGTTGTTTGCCATTGCCTTCCCCAGTCATCTTTACCCCCAGCAAGCTCGGTACTTTTTTTACCAATCTTGGAAGGATGCAAGGCTGAGTCAACCTTGAGTCGGCTACCTGAGAACCCAATTTATGCTGGGATGGAACTCAGATCATGGGGAGAGCTTTTGACTGCAATACCACTCTGAGCCACACGAGACTCCTATAAGGGGCAACACCCTTTCTATAATGTTTTTGTAATGATACAAGGAACTTGGATTGTTATATTTTAAAATCCTATTGACTTCTCTATGGAGTTCAGTTTGTACCTAAATCTCTCCCTCTGAAACCAGTAGGATTTAAAAAGCGTTTGGTATCCATTTGCAAAGTATATGTAATGAAGGTAATTCACAGCAAGTAGTTAGTAGTTCTGTTATTAAAGTAAATAAGGAACTTATCAGTGTTTAACATAATCAAAGGTAGGAACAAGTCTTTGTGGCTAGAGGTAGTGGAGTTATGTAATGATGAGTTATTAGAGATTTTACATAGGCTTGTAATTAGGCTATTTGTGGTAGTTAATCACTGGTTATCATATTGAACAAGTTACCATATAGTATTGATACCATATTGAATACAGAACAAGAAATCCAGGAGAATACAGGGTATAGTCAAAGGTCAAGGGTTGGGTTGTGGGAGTATTTTTTATTTTTGTTTTGTGGTATAATTACATCTTCCTAGACAGAATAGATGATTCATTCAGTGTTAATTATTATTTTCTCTCTATATATTCCACATATATCTGCCACCTACAAAGCACCAGATTGGGTAGTTCCAGACTCTTGGAAACTTAGCAAAATGCAGATTTGGGGGGTGGGTGGGAGAAATGTGCATGACTACTGGCAACCACTTCACCATACATTTATTTCTGATCTATGCTGTACTTATCCTTGCCATGTAAAAAATTAATATGGATCAGTTTATTATTGGTCATCCACATCTCAGCTTCCCCAAAACCTCTCACCAGTTCAGGATGAAAAGTATACTTTTGTGAGGACTTAAAGTGTTTTCTGAAAAAAATCAATCAATAATATTTATATACTGCTTTTCAACACAAAGTTCACAAAGCGGTTTACAGGCAAATAATGAAGTTAAATGACTCCCTGTCCCAAAAGGGCTCACAATCTTTTAAAAAAGCAAAATATCACCATCAACAGCCATTAGAAAAGACACTGTGCAGGGGTAAAGAGGGAAAATTGCTCTCCCCCTGCTAAATATAAGAGGAACACCCCTTGAAAAAGTACCTCTTGCCCAGTTAGTAGGGGTGCAAAAAAACACACACTTCCTTCAAAAAATCTCACTTCTTTCAAACACGCACTCTGGTGTTTTATAAATATATTGGGGTGGGGGCGGGGAATTGCTTACTATATAAAGAGTTGCATACTATATAAGGGGTGGGTTTTTTGTTGTTGAATATAGCATAAAAACATAAAACATAACCTCTTGGGGGTTAAAATATTTGAATAAAAAGACAAAACACTGCATTTTAGTGTTTAAGCTACTTTCCAGAAATTAAAATAGATTACTTTTCCAATTAGAAATAATACTGTGACTGAATCTGCTGACACTATATCTAGTACACTTTTACCTAGTACATATACCTAGTACACTTAAAGCATTTAAAATGAATAAAAATGAGAACTTGGAATGAGAATGTAGAATAAAAACACATAATATCTCAATTTGCTATTTTAATCAAGAAATTTTGGGGGAAAAAATCACCAGAACACCCCCCCCCAATGATAAGTCTCAGATGTTTGAGGGCCACAAAACATGAGTAATTACACACTCTCTTGCGTGCACATTTTGTTACAAAAAAATTATATAAATATTAAGAAATGCATGAATGTAATCATGTACAGTGGGCTCCCCCTTATCGGCAGGCTCGACATCTGCGGATTTGAATATCTGCGAATGCCAGCCTGTGGCTAGAGACCCTCAGAGGATCTCCCAGATGGGCCCAGAAGTGCCTTCTAGTTGCTTTCGGGAGGTCTTCTGAGGCATGGGGAAGCTGTGCGCAACCTCCCCTGCCTCAGAAGGCCTCCCTGATGCTTCCAAAAGGCACTTCTGGTTTTGCCAGCATGGGCCTCACCACGGATTTCATTATCTGCAAAATGTGTGCAGGGGTTGTGTGTTCCGGAATGGAACCCCCGTGGAGGCACTTATAGTGCCAGTGCTGACCATGTTAATTTCAGTGGGTGTGGCTTCAATGGTGTGATTGTGGCGCACATGTGACAGTGTTTTTTCATCTCAACCTCTATTATGTAGGCAATGGCGTCTCTACAGGGAGGGCAGAGCTCTAAGTTTTACAAGAAGCCTTACCATGCAATGGAAATCACTGCTCTCCTGCACCGTTTTAGCCAATCCTTACAGGGAAAAGCAACATCTTGACGTTGCTTACTGGCTACAGCAGCAAGGGAGAGGTGGGATTTACATGGCAGGGTAAGGCTCCTTGCAAAACTTAGAGCTCTGCCCTCCCTGTAGAGATGCCGCTGTGTGTAGGGTAGAATCTTCCTGTATTTTACAGGAAATTGTTTTCAGATGAAGATTATTGACATGCATCTGTGTATTGTTAAACAAGATGAAATTTATGGGCAGCTGTGAGTCATTCTACCAGGACAAACATCCATGGAAGAATGAGTTTGCAAGAGGTGGGATATTTTGAGCTGGAAATGTCAATTTTGTGTGATTTGAATGTCTAACTTTACAAATATCTTCAGACTTCAAGTGACTAGTCTGTATTTCTTCAAGAGCAGTAAAATACAAGTGATGGCAAATGATAATGAATATAGAAGGACCGTGTAAGAACAGAAGCGTGTCTATGCGTTTGTGTGTTGGGGGAGTACACGTAACGGGCAACGTAACAGGAAATCATTTAAGAACGAGGCTTAATCCAGATGTTGGGAGATGGTTTAGTAGGGTGTGGTTGGTGTTGGGTTCTTGAGTTCACAGTATTGCATGGAAAGAATTCTGTGTTGAAGTTTTAGCAGGTTCAAGGAATTTTTGTTGCTGTTGTGGAGGAAGGAATCAGTGCAGCAAAACTAAAATCCTGATCCTGCTGTATTGAGTGAGAATCAAATAGCTAAAATGGAATGGAGAATACTGGGCTGAAATGAATAAGATGAAGTTCAACAGGGACAAACGTAAGGCTCCACACTTATTTATTTGAAGAATTTAGATCCCTCCTTTCCCATGCTGAAGCAATTACCTAAGGCAGCTTACATAGCTACATAAAAAGTACACTGTGACACAGCAGTAAGTAGAAAACATCAAAACTAAAAGCATTAAAACATTAATTTTAACATTAAGCGTAAACATAAAAACATTGAAAACAGGACCCCAAAACCCCACACCCCCCCAGAGCCTAGTGCTGCAACAGGTAAGGCAGTTGCAGCCCCTATTGTCCCAGGCAGTGACGCTATCCTTGGGATCGTTTCGCTGCCTTTGTTCCGCTCCTGCACGCACTTGTGGCAGTGAAAACTCTGAAAACTTAAAAACTGAAAAGTGAAAACTTAAAAATTTGAAAACTGCTGCCATAAAGTGATGTGTCCATGGCAAAGGAGTGCTCTTAGTCTCTTCCATGGCCCGACCACCATCTCTGTCCACCAGTGAACACTAGGTTTAATGTGTGTTCTGTAATGTATGTGGGTGCTGAAATCCACTGGGACAGGGCCAAAGTTGCCATGAGGTCTTGAGCCATTGCTGTCTTGGGGGCCTCAGCATGAACAGTGAAGTCCCCCTAACACTAACAAGGGAGGAATTGAATGCCACAGTCCAGATTGCCTTTGTCAGCTCTGGTTCACAATCTTAACCCCCCTCCCCCAACGATGACACCAATGAACAGCCGTGAAAAATAACTGTTTCCTAGTAATGAATAGGGGCAATTGCTCTTCCCTGCTGTGAATATAAGAGAGCTACCACTTTAAACGATGAACTTATGTCCAATTAGATAGGGTCAAAAACCAAACTCCCTGCACATAGAAGCCCAGATGACCAGAAGAATGGATCTAGTCTTGCCTTCCCCATTCATGCTAATTTTCTGTGTGTGGTATGAGGATTATCATTCATTTGTAGTCTTAAGCGCTACTGTCCAGGAGTATGAGATAGAGCTAGAGTATGTCTAGAGAACCTTCAAGTTATAATAAGACTCAGAAAATGTTGTGAATAGATCTAACCTTCTAAGCCTTAATATTTGTAATTAAATGGTGAATACTACCTGTGGTTACTAATAAACAGGAATAATAGTTGGGTGGTATAGTTTTCTATCACTTGTGTAGATCTATTTGGTGTCTCAAAAAAAAAAAAAGAGTAGTTGATGGGTTAAATATTTCTAACTATGAATGAATGCAGTGTTTGAGCTTTGTAACATTCTGAAATAAGCAAGCCTATTCAGGCACAGAGGGAGAAATTCAGGGCATTCATATAGAAAAGACATTTCCTGTTGTAAATTGTTGGTTTGTGAAAACGGAGAGTAGCATTTTTTGGCGGATCTTTTTTTTTTTCCAACCCAGCTTAATATGTAACATTCCGTTCTTGCTCGTTAGTAAAAGAGTGGCTGTGGGCTAAAGTGGCTGCTTTTTGGGTGGAGAGACTACGTGTTGTGCGTAGAAGATCTCCAGGCTTGGATCTTGGCATCTCCAGCCAAAGGTACCTTGAACACTACGGCTCCTGTTGATGCAAATGTTGATGATATGCTGTGCATGTTTGTTCATTGAGTTCAACTGAGCTGCCTTCCAGGTAAGTTTGAATTGGATTGAGCTCTGTTGTGAGTTAGAGCAAGCAATGTTGAGTAGGTGGTCTGATTTGAATATAGAGCTGTATCATATGATTTGTAAATGAGGCTAGTTTAGAAAACGGTAAATCCTGTTGCCTCTGCGAATGCTTTCTTTGTCTATTTTGGATGGTTTGAAACCCAGTATTTGCAAGAGAGAGCATTAGGGTGCATAGCTAGCCAAACATTGTGCAGAACTTCTGCCATATGACCTTCTGCCACTTGACTTTGCTTTTAAAAGAAAATAAACAGAACTCTACTGAATCAGGGAAGGGCTCGTATAGTATTGCAGTCTTTCTGTTTTTAGTGGTGACCATCCAGGTTCCTCTGGGAAGTTTGGAAGCAGAGAAAGACGGCAGCATGCTTGTTATCTTGCTTGGTTTTATTTTGCTGGAGTGGTGTTAACTGATGCTTTTAATGTTCTGCTGCCTTATTGATATAATATTGATTGTTGGACTTTGCTGTTTTTAAATTGCTGTACTTTGTTGGCTGCCCTGAGAGCAATGATGGGCAGGGTAGATCATACAAATAAATAAGCTCACCTTACCCCCATGTGTCCCCCCCCCCAAACGCCTGGTTTTTGGAGTATCTCTAAACAGGGAGGAACCCATTTCATTAATAGCTGTTAATACATTAACGAATGATAGGTTTATGTAACTCACCCTTTTAAAATATGTGTCGGTTTCATGTTATCTGTGCAGCAGTAACTGCTTTATGTCCCCAAATTAAATAATGTTTGTCTAAAGATAGTTGTATGTTCTCCCACAGGGACAAATTTATCTCTTTTATCTGTGCTTACACAAGATGATTCTGGCAGCAGAAGCCTATATGAGTGATCAAAGTTTTTCTCTGATGCAGAAACCAAATGACATGTTAATCGCCCACGCTATCTTCTCGAGCTAGAAAGGATTCTGTCATTAAATGTTCCATTTGTTTCCAGAGAGCAAAATAGACTGTTTACAATCCCTTCTCCTCTGTGAGATAGCAGGCAGTTCACCATTGACTAATAGTATTTGCCACCTGTTTGGCACTCTGCATCTTCAAGAAGTTCAGCCCCCGTTAAGTAATTAATCATTACATTACAACTTTGTTGCATAGCAGTTAGTAGGTTCTAAGAGCGGAAATCTTAACCAATTTGCCTAAGGGTGTAGTCCTGGATTTAGGCTGGCTCATATCCCCTGCACTGGGCTAAGGGTGTCGCAAATGTCGTAAAAGTGTTGTAATATAAGGCACATCTGTGCTGCTCTAGAGTAGGCTATGCTGGCGCAAGGATACAGAAGCAGATAAGACTGGCCATGTTTGGTGGCATGGGGGGGGAGTGCAGAGGAAGGGTGGGGAGAGGGTGGACCTGTGGACGGGTCGGGCTAGGGAGGCGGGTGGAGACAGGATCTGGCGCTTAGCTCCAGTCCCGGCTTGGCCTGCCTTGCACAGGCCACTTGGAGTTCTGCCAGTTATTTTGCTGGCACAGCTCTGAGTAGCCCTACTGGAGCTGCTGGGGCTTACCCTAAGGTGACCTCCAGCTGTCTCCTGGCCTGGCCTGCACTGTATCCAGCGCAGTACAGGAGACAGCTGGAGGTCACCTTAGGGTAAGCCCCAGCAATTTGTAAAGAGAGAGGAGGCCTGGCCTGCACTGTATCCAGTGCAGCAGAGGAGACAGCTAGAGGTCACCTAAGGGTAAGCCCCAGCAGCTCCAGTAGGGCTACTCAGAGCTGTGCCAGCAAAATAACTGGCAGAACTCCTGTTCGGGTGCAGTATAGGATTGGGCTGTAAGTCATAGGCAGGACTCTTCAAAACACATTTAGTTTTCCAAGTGATTTGGGCTGGTTTGTAAAGAGAGCTTTACAAAAGATCTCTCTTTTGGGAGTAAGCTTGGAATCTAGTCTGTGGTTATTATATTCATTCATCTAAGTTCCGTCTAACGTATGTCACTTTTATATTTAAATTTATTTTCTTATTCCTTGACACTGTGTCAGACCTCTGATGCAGCCCTCGTGCCAAAAAGTTTGGAGACCCCTGGTATACACCGAAGTGCTACTCCAAGTCAGCTGAAGTCCTATTCAGCCACCCCCTGGCTTCTGAGACTTTAGCAAGCAGTGCACACAAGCTTTCAAGCAAAACTTTGCAGCTACAAGGGCTAGGAACTTGGTTTTTTTTTTAAACCAGTAATAAAATAATAGATTCTCTGAAAGCTGAATTCTACAACCAATACTGTATTCAGCATTTCCACAACAGAATTACACTGATCATTGATCTTTTTGTAGTTTCTTCTGTTAGCACTGAAGATGAAGCATGTTTGGTGACTGCTTTTGTTGGAGTGAGTTTTGCTATAAAGAGAGATGTAGTAGCAAGCTATGTGGAAATGCTTACGTATCTTTTTTTTAATCATATGCTCAGTAACTTATTGTGGATTTGGTTTATCCTTACCCAAAAGTGTGTACAGACAAATGTGACCAAAATGTAACAAAAGCAAAGTTTAACTGCCATAAAATATTAGGCTAGACCAGTATAGATGGAGATATTTGTGCTCCGTTACTGCATACTTGTAGCCCTTCGCTGGTATTCCCAACTGTTTTACATCTAAGTTCAGTACTGCTGTCATTGTGCATTCGCACATGGTTCTTTGCAACCTGCAAATGTTAAGCGATGTAAAAGGTCATATACAAGTTGACTGGCCTGAAGTCATTCCACCTTGCTAAGTTTCTGTCAGATCCCACCAAGCCGAGAGCAACAGTCTAGGGTCTGGTTTGAAGGAGAAACCTTCAGCACTGTTGCTGTGGAGACAAGCAACATGTCTGCTGTGCCTAAGGCAACTCCATTGGTTGTGCTTACTTTGAATGATCAGGGACTTAAAAGGTAGTATAAAATACTCAAATAGGTAACAAGTCTAGTTGTCAACAGGTAGTTTCCTTTCTGCACATATGGAGTATCTCAGTAATGAACAATTTAATATATTAACACACTGTTCTATTAAAACATTCAAGACTTATGGCCTGGCACACCATCTAGCCAAATTACTACAACCTGTTATTGGTAATTCCACATATCCATGACTCCACTCATTTTGTGGAGAAGTTAAGAACATAAGAACATAAAAAGAGCCCTGCTGGATCAGGCCAAAGGCCCACCTAGTCCAGCTTCCAGTATCTCACAGTGGCCCACCAGGTGCCTAAGGGAGCTCAGTAGACAACAAGATGGTTGCATCCAAGAAGATGCTTGCATTGAGGCATAAGAAAGTAGAACCCTGATCCAGATTGGTTAGTTCTGACAAGTCCTTATTTACCAGGGTTCCAGTAGATAGTGTTATGGCCCTTATATATAATTTCTGTCAGATTTAGCAACTCTGTTTAGGCACTGCTTGACCTCCCATGTACTACTTATAGAATCAGGAAGTGTATGAACAAAAGATGGGGTAGCAGTGGGCAGCCCCTTGAGCCCAGTAACAATGATGGTCACTTAAATTTAGGTAAGCAGCTTTTTATTTGGCTGGTATCAAAGATAAATAATAATAATAATAATAATAATAATAATAATACATGTATTTATATACCGCCTTTCTTAAGGTCACTAGATTTCTCTAATGATTACAACTCAAGGCGGTTTACATAGGCAGACTTTTCACAAACCCGAAGGTTTTTACAGTTTACAGAATGTTCTATCTTTCAAGAACCACACTCAAACAGATCTTTCTTTCTGGATTTAGCCTTCTTTCTTTAGCCACCCGTCTGTCGTCTGCTGGCTGATGAGGCTTCCCTGCTCTCACCAGAGACGCAGCTGAGTTCAGCACTCTCCTCCTCCCACGAGGCAGCTGAAACTCAGCTTTTAATCAGCCGCAGTTTGCAAGGTCTGCCGCTCACACAGACTTCCGGGAGTCTCGAGCTCACGACCTTGAGATCTTCAGTTGTTATCTTCGGGCAAACGGAGGCATTAACCCTCTCGGCTAAATCTTCTGCCTCTCGGCTAAATCTTAAAAATGGTTTTTAAAAAAACTTTTTGCACATCAGCATAAACGTCAAAGTGCTGTTGAATATCTGCCCAGCAGTCCATTTGAGCGGCAAATAATACTCCAGGTTTAGAATAGGAGGTTAAACAGATCTAGTTTGCATTATTTTTGTTAGCGCTTCTGCCTAGATGACATGCATTTTGATGAATGCCTCATTTGTGTGTTTACATTCTGATTTTCTGACTAGTTTTCTACTAGGAACCCATACTGGTTTACCTTTTGTAATTAAACACTGGACATAGTAATGCATATTTTTCATCTTTGAACCAACATTTTTTTCAAAAGCAAATTTAACTTGGAATGTGGAGCACATAGACAAATGTCAGGAATGCTAAGCCACTTTTTTCAGTCAAAAGCTTCTTAAGCTTATCTCATTGGAGAAGGCAGTTTTCCCTTCAAGTCAAATAATGTTGAGATACTTCATTTAAAATGTGCCATGAAAATGGTTTGAGCTTTTGATTTGTGAAAACTGCAGTAAGAAACAGAAGTTTGCTAATTGGGACTGTCAAAAAGGCAGCTGGAAAAGAAACAAGCCCCCACTTACAAGTAACCTTTTAAAAAGTTCAGTCAGCTGACAGTTAATGTTCCCCTGGGTTATTTTTTCTTCTGGGCATACTTATGAACATTTTTGTGAAGGGCAAAATAGTTCTCTCCCTCCCTCCCCCTCATCCCTCCTTATGCAAGTTCAGCTGTAAAGATGGGTCACATTGATTTAAGATTATTGGCCTCTATATTTGTGGGTCTCCAATGAGCATCCAACTGTGTGTGGTTTTTTAACAAAGAGTGGGGAAATTTAGTATTTAGGTTTACAGCCAGCAGTCATCTTTATCCTTCCAGCATTTTATTCCATTTTGCAGAGAAGGGAATCTGCACAGCCACGACGAAACCGACCTGATTGAAACCCAAGTCCGTTTATTGACAAGTTTTCTGCCTTTTGTATGTCAGAGCGCAGCTTTCAATTCAGACAAAAAATATACAGTATATAAAACAATATCTATGACGGGAAAGGAAAAACGAACAACAGTTGGAATAGGGCAACTGTTTACAAACAAAGCACTGCTACAGAGATACGGGGCAGACAGTGACACATCATTCAAATGCAAGATGAAGCAAAAATGTTTTGAGCCTTTGCTGAAAGACCATAAGAGGGGGAGTAGATCTTAGTTCCCTCAGCAGGGAATACCATAGTTGTTCTGCCACTGCAGAGAAGGCTCTCTCTCAGGCTGCCATCCCTCTAACTTGGGATAAAGGTGGCACTTGAAGGAGAGCCCCCTCAGACAGTGTTGTCATTCAAATGATTTAGGAACAGGAACTCACTTTTGATTAGCACTTGTCGGGAACCCGGAACCAGCCACGGAACCCGTTAGGATTCCCGTTCTGGTCCGTTCCCCCTGAATGACATCACTGCCTTCGCCCCCCTAGGAATCCGGAGTCGCTCCCTTTAACCCTCTGAGTGCCGGCCAACCAAGAAGAAAAGCTCTTTGCAGAGGAATTGGGAGGGGGGAGGAGGGAGAGTGAAGTGGGCAGAGTCAGCCCTAATTTTAACTAGTGGAACTGAGTTCCCCCGCGTTCCCCCTGCATGACATCACTGCCCTCAGATGACCTAAGAGGATGGGCCAGAATGTATGGGAGGAGGTCGTCCCTCAGATAACCTGGACTGAAACCATGCAGGGCTTTAAAAGTCAATACTTGAATTGGGCCTGGAAACAAATGGGCAACCAGTGCAGGTGCTGAAGCAGCAGTCCTGCTTCAGGTGCTGAAGTTGAACCACCTGGCTCCAGTACCCGCCTGGGCAGCCCCATTCTGTACTAATTGCAGCTTCCAAACTGTCTTCAAGGGCAGCCCCATGTAGTGTGTGTTACAGTAACCCAGTCTTGAAGTCACTAAGGCAAGGACCACCCGTGGTCAGGTCTGATCGACTCAAGTACGGCTGCAGCTTGTGCACCAGTCTAAACTAGGCAAATGCACTCCTGGCCCCAGTTGCCACTGGGGCCTTCGAGGAGAGCTGTGAGTCCCGGAGCACCCCCAAACTGCAAACTCAGTGTTTTCCTTTGGACTTATACCCAGGAATTATGACTAGGAATGGCTCCCCTTGCGCACACACACCCTTTCTGCAGAGGAGGTTTTCTCGCATGTTTAAAGAGGGTTTTTAATTTTGCAGACTGAGAGGAGAGCTATAGTTGTCCGGGAGAGAATGTATGAGCCTGAGGTTCACTAATAGTATCTTTCCAGGTGCAATCCTGGAGCAGTAAGTAATGTCTGGCAACGTTTCAGTTAGAATCATTGGTATTTTTTTCTTTTGAGGAGAAGCAGGAAAAAAAGAGGAAAGCATATATGGTAAAGTACCATCATTGGCTCCTTGCTGTCATTTGGGGTTAGAGGAGGGCTGAAACCCATCTGACTGTGGGCTGCTTTAAAGCACTATAGGCTCCGTATAAAAACTAAACACAGACTGCCTGCAGCCATTTTAAAATGAAACCCAAGACTATTGGTGAACATTAAAATGACCTGATAAACTAGATTCAGAATCTGGAATTTATTTACTGTATTTCTTTATATCCCTCTTTATTTCACCCATAGGGCACTCAAAGATGCTGGAGTTGTGACTAGGATTTTGGCTTCCTTCTGTTAACCGAAGGATAGTGTTTTTACACTGTCCCCCATCCCAGTTCCTCATGATCTCTTGAGTAGGGATGAGTAGAAAGGAGATAGTGTTGCAATTTTAACCATGGAAACGACACGGGCAGCATTTTTAGAACTAAAAATAAATTTCACTGAGGACATATTCTATTTCTTATGTGAGTGGTAAATATTGTTGCCTGCAATCAGAGGATTCCAATGGGGAATATTTGTAAACAAGAAAAGATCACCATCACAGTTTGCTGATGAGTTTCCTGGGGCATCTAGCAAGACTTTTGATCTGTTTCACAGTCTTCCCCCAGGATCTTCCTGAGGATGTTGGGGATTCTTCACCTCCAGGACTCCGTAGCACAGGCCTCTGGTTGGGCACCAAGGTGTTGAGGAGCATTCCTTTTTGGAGCTTCACACTACATGTACTCAGGTTTGTCCCAGCCTCAGATCAAGGACCAGGAACTAATCTACACAGACAATACTTTGACACAAGCCCATGTGAACAGGCAGAGAGGGAACAAGTCCCTTTCCCTTCACAGAAAGACTGGGCAGTAGGCCATCTTTCTTTGACATCCAGATTTAATCTGGAGCCTTCTGAGGAGATATACTGGGGAGACCCTGCTTAGCCGTGAAGCTCACATGGCTGCTTTGGATTGTCTTTGTGTTTTAACCATATCTAACTTATAATATGTTTGTGAGGGGGATGTGGAAGAGTCTTGTGTGTGATTTGATGAGCAATTTGGAGAAAGGATGGAATATAAATGTGATAAGGAGACCTGGTACTGAAGGGCTTTCAAATGATGATCGGGGATCTCTGCCAGCATTGCAGGAGAACACTCATTAGTGCTTCTGTAATGGTAGATTTGCAGAGCCCCCCCCCCCCTTGTGAAGAATGCAGCAGAAGGGGCCATGTAAAGGAGTAATCACAACTATGCGTGAAAATATTTCTCTCCAGAATAGCAAGCATATCCTTATGCTGAAAGAAGCCTTTCAGAAGCAGTCTGGGTGTAAACCCTCACTTTTTAGGTCCAAATTGTACGAGTGCAAGAAGATACATTGCAGGGAGTGCTGGCAAAACAGGATGATCTGGCCATATTTAAAATAGAAAAGCCAGAAAAACTGCTCTGACTTCTTGACATCTTGAAGGAGAGTGTAAGCTGCTCTGCTGCAGGTGCGAACTAGTTTCTTGTTGGTTTTCTTAAAGCACCCAGACATTTGTTTAAGGCGGCTAATAAAAATTAATGAAATAATAAAAAGTAGTTAAAATTACCATATCAGAACACAATCTTTTCCTGCCTAGTTAACATGTATTATTACAGCATTTCATATTATCTGTGTTGAGATGAGCCTCAAATTCCAGTGGCCAACACTGTTTCTGGTGAGGCAGTCATACAGCAGCAAGAAATCACACCCCAGTTTTATGGATACATTTAAGCAACTTTGTAAAAAGTAACTACTCCCTTGGTCATATGTGGCAGTAAATGTCCAAGGAAGGTATCTTCTGACAAGGAAGGTTTCCAAAGTCTCTTCCTCCCCCCCCCTCCTTCCCAGCTGAGTTCACAGACTGCACGGGTATGTATAGTGGAATAGGAGAAGGAAAACGTTTGTGGGTTTGTGTAATATTTGTGCACTTACTTTACAAGACTGTATTCTAGTATTTCTGCCAACTCAGTATGGTGTGTACAGTTGACCTGCATCTTACATGAGGATTATGTTCCAGAGTCGGTGCCTTCAGCTAAAATTGCCTATACTCCAAATTACCTTGCATCCAAAAAATGCCCTTTCTTTTTAAAAATTAAAAAGGTAAAGGTTTCCCCACGACCGAATGGTCTAGTCGTGACGAACTGTAGGGGGTGGTGCTCATCTCAGTTTCTAAGCGGAAGAGCTGGCGTTGGTCCGAGGACAAGCTTCCATGGTCATGTGGCCAGCATGACTATATGTCATAGCGCACGGAATGCCATTACCTACCCACCGAAGTGGTCCCTATTTATCTACTCGCAGTTTTAGGTGCTTTCGAACTGCTAGGTTGGCAGGAACTAGGACAAGCGACAGGAGCTCACTCTATTGCGCAGTCTCGAACTGCCAACCTTCCGGTCAACAAGCTCAGCAGTTTAACCCGCAGCGCCATAATGTGCCACTAAAAATTAGAGGCACACAGAAACTGAGACTGTAAGAGAGAATAGCAAACGTATTCCTCCCATTCAGGCTCACTCAAGGGCATATAGTAAGTGGGATGGTGGGTAGAATTGCAAGCACTATTTAAACCGTTGTTTTTCTCTTTTGTTTGCTGAGAGTGTATAGTTGATTTTGCTCCAATAAAGTGTGTGTAAGATGTGGGTCACCTGTACCTCTGCTTCCCTCCTATAAATGTCTTGAATGGGCTTGAGCTTTTTATGTTTTTGGCAAAAAGTGATACATTCATATGGGCTCGGTTGATCGTTGCTTTCTTGAAAAACCATTTTGAAGGTACCCATATAAATTTCCATAAGGCTCATAATCTCTCTGTACTGTGCTGAGTAGAAATGTATGGCATTTTCCTTGCTTATAGTAGCAATTGGAGATCCGTAAATGTTTGTTTCCCCCAAGGCAGCTGATTCAAGTGAAATCTCTGAGCAAAATGGGTATATGAATTTTAATATATATACTGTATATATATATATGTTTATATAATATGAACTTTTGAAATGTTTGGCTGGATAATAATATATATGAAACTTCATTATGTAAAGTATTTTGCTCATAATGTGGGGCTTGCATGATAGCAACAGAAGTATGCTCACAAGAATATTAATTGAAAAAAATTAAGTCTTGTTTAAAAATAAAGTAGGCCTCCAGGCAGGGATGAAAACCTAAGTCTTGGGACTTTGGTCCAAGTCACAGAAATACTTGGGGTTTTTTTGCTGACTCATATAGGCTCAAGTCCTGCGTGTCAAAGAGTTGGGCACTGACTTGAGAGAGGATCTGAATAACTCAAGTCTGAGAACATGCAATTCTGGGTGTGCTTGCTTGTTTTTTGTTGCACTGAGGGGCCATATGAAAGCCAGCAATTCAGACACAAGGCAGGAACAGTTAAGGTTTTTGCAATAAGCAGGAGGTGAGGGTAGAGAGGCTGGAGCAGGCTCTCTTGTCCATCTCTGAAAGAATTGACTATAATTTGACGAAGGAGGACAGAAGGAGAAGCCCGAAGGGTTCTCGCCTTGCGTTTGGCTGGAGTTTGACAAGCCCAGGGAAGAGGAGGAGGTGGAGAAGCCAAGTAGGAGGTGGCTCTTGGCTATCATTCCTTCTTCCAACCTCATGGCTCCAGTAGGCTCTGGGCTCTGTTGCTACCTGGGAGGAAGAAGCCTTAGTGCAATTGGGACTACTTCTGAGTAGAGCTCCAAGGATTGGGTTGTATGGCTCATAACTGAAGCCAACCAACTGCTGCATGACCCTGCTGCTGCTTGCCATTTCCGCCTCCTCATGCTGTTCTCCCTCCCACTCCTGCCTTGTCCACTCAGTCTCTTTTGGTCCATGCTCTGGTGTGCTGCCTATAGCTCATTTAACAGAAGGCTCTCGACCCCAGTCTCAATGCCTCGAGTTGAAGCTCTGGGTGAGGCAGCAAAGAGTGCCGGCTGGGACTCATGCCCAGGTTGAGGCTTTAGGGCGGAAAGGATGATTTTTCAGGAACACTCATGCCTTTATATAATCTGTCTCTTACAGATGCTTTGCATATGACATTTTAAAAAATCGGTGCTGTCTTAAATATATCTAATATATTGTTGACTATTTTCTTCTCTCCCATCAAATTTGTGCCAGTAATGCAAGCATAATGTAGAACTCTTAGTTGTAGTAAAGAGACTTTTGCTTACTGCACAAAGCACCAGGAAGACAGGAATGCATCCTCCCAGTCTTGACCAGAAGGTTATTTGGTACAGGAAAGATGTTGGTTGCATATAGCAGGGACCAAGACAGATTGCACAGTTAGCCCAGACTATCCCACTGGCATTCTGAAGTTCGTATTCAAGGCAGTACTCTTGGGGAAACTACTGTGTAAATAAGTATTTCCACATACATAGCATTGCCCCTGCTAACTGGGCAAGAGGCACTTTTTCAAGTGGTGTCCTCTGATATTTAGCAGGGGGAGAGCAATTGTCCCTCTTCACCCCAGCACACTGTCTTTCTCGTGGCTGTTGCTGGTGGTGTTCTCCATTCCTTTAGATTGTGAGCCCTTTTGGGACAGGGAGCCATTTAACTTTAATGTTATTATTTGCCTGTAAACCGCTTTGTGAACTTGTGTTGAAAAGCGGCATATAAATACTAGTGATTGATTGATTGATACTAAAATCCCACTTTCCTTTTCTCAAAAAAAGCAACATGTAACCTTTTTTTAATGTGTGGGTGTTCTTCCTCTAGTCTTTGTTTTAGAGGAAACGGGGGCAGAAAGGACACCTTTTCTTGTTACATGCAAAACTAAAAATAATTCTTCACATTTAAGGGTAAGAAATGCAACTGGAATGAAAATTGCTGATGAAGTAGTACCCGACTGATAATGGAAATTTACTTTGGCTTAAAATTGCCTTTTGCTGTCTAGCATTGACAAATTGTTAAGCTGAATAAGGTGCTCAGCTATGCAAGAATTCTCATGGATTCTGTGTGTGAGAAAGGGGAGGTAGGTAGGTGAATATTTGTCTGAAATCATCCTGACAGCAATTTCAAAAATGCATAGGCACCATGGCAAATTCCTCCCTAATGTACTTCCTTGATGTTGAGATGGGTGTTGTGCAGAAGGATTTCTTTTCCAGTGTGTGTGTTTGTATCTGTCATTTTCTTGCTTTTAACCGCTTTTCATATTGATGTGTCTAGCATAAGCCAACTAAAATTGACACACTCTTCCCCCCATCTCTGTTGGGAAGAGAAATTGTCTCTCTTCCCAGTTGTGTGTGGTTAATGTACTTGAAGGATACTGTGCGCATGCACGCGCACACACACATACACACACACACGTAAGTACTTGTCAAGAAGCATCTGCCCTGGATTTAACAAATGTGTCGCAATGGCTTTGTTGGTTTGCTTTAAGGAGTGGCTGTCCATATCTTATTTTACCCCTTAGTGATTTTTTTTTTTTTTTGCAATAAACTATTTTACATATTAGATGGAATTTAAGTGGCATGTGAACTATTCCCCCCACCTCTGTGTTTCTACACTACTCGGTTGTCTCTTATCATTAGGTTTGTGTCCGAGCAGTGACTCATGCGGTGTGGAATGCTTGGCAGGACTCGGTACCTGGTTGTTCCTTTCCGCCCCCCCTCTCTGTTTCTAATCTGCCTACTGAATTTTTTTAAAAACTCGTTGAGGATGATAGTTTTCCTATTTGCTGACCCCTGGATGCAAGGTGGTGGCAGAGCACACTACAAAACTGCTTTAAATTGTGTTGCGCACATGTGATAACAGCTAGTAAATCTTTTGGAACAGATTGATAGTTTTCAAACTCTGCGCTTCAAGAGAACTGCATATGCCGTGCGAAACAGATTAAGCGCCCGATCCTATTGGGCATAATGTGGCCGGTATGAGTGTACCAACCGCGTCGCTGTCACTTTAGGTGTCGTAAAGCACCTCCGGTGCTGGCGGTAAGCCATTACTGCCAGTGCTGGAGTGACGCTGTGGCGACACTGACCCTGCACAACCTGGAGGGAGCTCCTCAAGCTGGTGAGTGGTGACTCCACTGGTCACTGACAGGATGGGCTTTCCAGGTGGGATGGGGGGGGTGTTACGTGGAGGGGAGGTATGGGGGTGGGACTGGCAATGACTCTCGCTGCTGGATCCTTACCTCCATGTAGGGCCCCTGCTTAGTCATTGGGCTGCACTGGGTTGAGGTTGTCAAGGTGCCTCCAAACATGGATAAAGCTTTCTCCTCCTCCTGATTGCAAAAAGAAAGTTCAGGACTTGATTGTGCTGGACTCTGGGAGTTGTAACCAGTGACCTTCACCCCCTGGAGATTTGATAAAAGCTTGGACCTGTGCATCTTCTGCAACTGGTGAAGCCATGCTTATGTAAACTGCCTATTGGTGAACAAGGATAGGGTAGCCTTGCCGTGAGGCCGTATGATGGGATGCACTGAAAACCCAATCTATATATATAAAAAGAACGTGTGTGTGTGTGTGTGTGTGTGTGTGTGTGTGTATTCAGCATAAGCTCCGCAACGCCTGGAGCAATCGACATGAAACCTGGCATGCATACTCCTTGCGGCCTGGCGACAAACACTGCGGGGGTCAGACCCCCTAGCGCCCCTGTGGGTGGTGGTACGCGGGGGTCCCCACGTGAAAATGGTCGAAAACGGCCTAAATCGGCGTCGAATCCATAGTTTCCGGGATCACCGAGACGAGTGGTGACGCTCCTGATGCCATTTGAGTCCAGGTTTGGCCCCCCCTCAGTGTGGCGGGGCAAGAAGGTGTGCAAAACAAAAGGTCCGCCATGCCCTCCTGGAACGCCTGGAGCGATTGACACGTATGCCCTGCAGTCTGGCGACAAACACTGCGGGAGTCAGACCCCCCCCCAGCGCTCCTGGGGGTGGGGGTGCGCAAGGGGTGCCACATAAAAGCGATCGAAAACGGCCTATATCGGTGTTGAATCTGCAGTTTCCAGGGTCGCCGAGAAGAGCGGCGACGCTCCCAAGGCCGTTGGAGTCCGGGTTCGGCCCCCGTCGGCATGGGGGGCGAGAAGGGGTGCGAAATAAGACGTCCACCATGGCCTGCTGGAATGCCTGGAGCGACGTGCACCAAACTTGGTACACGTATGCCTTACGGTCTGGCGACAAATACTGTGGGGGGGTACAACACCCCTGCCATGTAAAAATATTCGAAAATGGCTGACATTAGTGTCAAATCCATAGTTTCCGGGGTCGCCAAGAAGCTTGGGATAATTTGTTACCTGGGCAACGCCGGGTAACAAAAAGCTAGTTAACCAATAAAGTCTGGGAATCCCCATGTTGTGCTTGTATATTTATTGTGTGCTCCAATTAACAATTGCTGATTCATTTTGGTGCCTGCATGGCTCTTCTGTCCCCTGAAGACTGTGTGGAGGGTGAATGGATTTCAAAACACTGCTGTTAACAGCAGTGCTAAGCAAGATCTAATATATCCATCCATCATCTTAGAAAAATGTGACTCTTTATTATATAATGGGCTAGAGGGAGGCCTGTTTAAATTGCAGGAAAGTTGTTAATGTATGCCTCATGCTGCAGATCTAAAACCAAAGAGTTGTATCGCTCTGCAAGCTCTGTATCTTGTGCTTGCAGAGCATAAGGTACAGAGCTTGCAGAGAAATACAACTCTTTGATCTGGCTGCTTCCTTTTTTAGCATGCTCAGTTCATTTATGTAGATTACTACTTGCCTTTCAAGACTGAGCTCCCCTAACTTTGGAAGGTAGATTATTGAAAGAGGCATATGTCATTGCGTAAATGCAAGGAGCTTTTATTCTGTGTCATTCAAAGGTTATTCTTAACTCTCAAGCGTTCTTTCTTGCAGAGGGAAGAAACATTCTGCAGGTGGAGGGACATCTTTTGATGTACAAGATAGGATGCTTTATAAAAAGCTTGGGAACATACTGTTGGCACATGCAGCCAATTGGCAGCCTGATGATGATGATAAATTGCGTAGAATTGTGGAAGTGATACCAACAAATTGCCTTATTCAGAGGAGTTTAGATTTTTGCTTTGCCTCTGAGAGGCCAATTCCCTTGCCTTTTGTATTAGGAGTTAACCCTACAGAAATGAGTGTTCTAACACCATTTCTAACGGTTCTAACACCAAACTGGAGCACTGGCTACCAGGCCCAAATGCTGGGGGTAGGTTTGATGTGCTGGATCACCTCTGCATACCAGAGGATATTGCCTGAAACCAGGAAAAATGCAGAAGCAGCAAGTATGAGGTCACATTGTGGTTCTTCCTGATGTGAACTCATGGTATGGGCCTGTTTGGAGGTCCATATCTGTGCCCCAGATTTTTTTAAGGTAGCCATGAGGAGCAGACCTTAAATGGTTCCATCCTTACTGCTGGTGAAGAGGTAAATGCACAAAATGAAAGAGCTCATGTTTATTTTGACAACTAAACCTTCTTTAGAGGTGATCCTGCATTCAAACAATCTTACCTAGTTCGGACTGCTACCTCCCTGCTTTTTGGGAAAGCAGGGAGGGGGTCTGGGAGAGAGCAGTCAAGTGAGAGACTGCTCCTTTCTGTCTCTCTACATAGAGAGTAGTGGTGAGGAGGGTGTCAAAACAGGGTTCAGTGTTGCCTAGTTAAATAGCATTATTTATTTATTTATTTATTTATTTATTTATTTATTTATTTATTTGATGTATTTTTATACCACCTTTCTCCAGATTTCACTGGACTCAAGGCGGTTTACATGGGCAGGCTGTTCATAAACCCCATTTTTCAATTGGGGTTTTTACAATTATTGTTCTATGTACCATTCACAGAACGCTTAATTTCTTCAGATGTTTTCCTTTCAATGTGTGGTCACTCTTGCACCTTCTAAGCCTTCACAGTCCACCACAGATCACACCTTGGCCAGTTCTTTGTCATCTGACTCCTCCACATTCCTCCCATTCTTCCACAAGCTCTGTCAGTGACTTCTGGTCTCCCATCCAAGGCGAATCCAAGGCTGATCCTGTTTAGCATCTTCAGACAAAGGCAACAGCTCAACCTCCAGACCACACCTCCTGCCCAGTACTCAGTTGTTCTCAACCTTTTTGGCACTGTGACCCACTTTTAAAAATGACATTCTATTGAGACCTATGTTGCTTTACAAGATTTTGAAAAAGTGATCTAGAAAGAACTATTTTGTTTATTTACAAGTAATGTTTTGTTGGCAAAAAACTCGATCAATTCCTTGTAATGAAGCAGCCCTAATAAATACCCTTGAGACGTGAGGGGCTTAGTTATGTGACCCAGCCTTCACCTGCCCCACCTCCTGTCATTGACCGACTTGGGGGAAAAACACACCAGAAAAAAAATGCTCAAACATTTATCCTCCCTATATTTACACAAACTTGCAAACTACAGGGACTTTGCAGGGCAGTTAGCAGCTGTCTGATTTTTGAATCGTCCCAGGGCTTGAATTATTTATCTGATCTTTCAATCGCTTGTGTTTTCAGTGGACACTCTGTGGGACCTACCAGAAATCAAGTCATGACCCACAAAGTGAGTCCCAATCCAGTGCTGGCATAGCTAGTTAGCCGTTAACTTCCAGATGCATTGGAGGGGCACAAATACATCAGAGCATGATCCTGCTCTCTGTCCATATGTTGAATGAATAGATTGAGGATAATGACTGTATAGGAATAATGTTAAACCAATGTGTCATGAGACTAAGTTCACATTTTCTCATCCATATATGGAATGTGTGTGCGTGTGGTTGCCTTCGGTAAATCACTACCTTTGAGACATCGTTGTGTAATGGCATTACAGCCCAATCCTAACCTGGTGCTGTGCCGGCGCAGTGCTCTTGTGCAGAACCAGCGCTGTCACAAACGTGTTGTACGGCGCATCTGCTGCAGATTTGGTTACTGCACCAGTGCAGGCAGCTGCCCCGGCTCATGGGGGTCACGGTGCCCATCAGCTGCACCAGTTGCACACCAGCTTAGCTCTGCCAGTGCAGAGCCACGGGCGTGCCAGAGGCATAATGGGGTGGAGGGAGGGTGGCTCCATGGGCGGAGATGGGACGTGGCTGTTGTGCCATACCTTAACCCCTGTCCCCAGGCTGGGCGGCCCTGATTTGGGCTGCTCCTGGCTTTATGGACTTGCACCAGCTATTTTGCTGGTGCAGATCCGAGCAGTCCCATAGGACTTGCTGGGGCTTACCCTGAGGCAAAAGGAAGGTATTCACCTGCTCCGTGGTGAGCTGCAGCTGCCTCCCAGCCTGCGTTAGGAAGCAGAGCAGGTTAGGATTGCGTCCTTCATAGTGGCCCAACCTACGAACTTGGGTTGAGCATAGATGTGATGAATTATGAAGCAGTTTTGGAGGCGTTGGGGTCTAGGCACTGTTCCAGCTGCTGCAACTGGAGGGAATCTGTGGGTTCAGGCCATTTAAATTGTAGGATGACTTTCAAGGATTAAATTATTTGTCTTCATTTGTTCCTATGTGTGAGTAGGTTTGAAGATGGGTTGACCTTTGTTAATGGAAACAAATGCCTAGATGTGCAAGTTCCTTTTCTCAGTCTGAGCTGCTGCTTTTATTTAGATTTCTGCTGTATCTGTATTTATAGTAAACGTTCTCTCACCAAGGCTAATATGAACCAAGGTTTATCTTCAGTAATCTACAGCGTCTTTTCTGTATATATTTTAGTGTATTGCAGGGAAAAAGAGATTATATCTTTTACCCTTGCTTCATAAAAAACATGAACCTTGCAATACTATGTGCCTGAAACTTGTAGGAGGGGGAACAGCCCTTTCTGCTTCTGTATTTCAGATTCTTGACGTTCTTGGGAGTGTCTGTTACACTGGCTTTATAAATTGAATTGTAATTGAATCGGGCCTATGCAGATGACGCTGAAAGTGCATATGCACAAACTCTTTGCTCCTCCTTAATATAAAACCTAAAATCCTACTCTGATATTTTAATAGTTCCAACAGGGTTGCACTTTGCTCTGTCAGACTTTCATTGGGTGGCTTGTATTGGAGATAAATGACTATCATCATTTATGAAGTGCTGAAAGACACTGGAGAACTATTAGCTCCTGATAAGCCCTAAGATCTCAAGTTTTAGTGTCGGCCCTTGGTATCCACGGGAGAGCCAGGACCCCCACGGATTCTGAATTCTGTAATTACATCTGTAACTGGAGAGCTTTGGAACACCCCTGGATGTGTAAGTCACCAGGGTGAACCCAGCGGCGTCATGCAGCCGTAATGCTGGGCGGGAACAACGGGTGAGCAGCAGCCTGCCTGTTGCGTTCCGATCCATTTCGCTGTCTTCCCCGCCCCCGGCGAAACGGACCGGAACGCAACGGGCGTGCTGCCGCTCACCCGTTGTTCCCGCCCAGCGTTACGGCTGCATGATGCTGCTGGGTGAACCGGAAGGCACTTCCAGCTGTGGGTCCAGCATCCGCGAATACTGAAATTCGCAGATGCCAAGCGCACAGATAAGGACGCTGTTAGTGTATTTTTAAGGGCTATCCACATATGACATGCAAGCATGTGCAGTGGAGTCCTGACATCATGCAATTAGTCCACCAGAAAAAATTGGAGTGTGTTTGTCCCTACTTCTCTAATTCAGCTCTTTTTCCAGATAAAGCTTCAGTTTGTTCATAAGGGAAAAAATTTGGTTGTGTTAAAATGAGTGACCTGTGCTCTTTGCCTTAGTATACTTTTTGCTTGCATTGGTAAATGTCACAGCTTCCTTTGGTGTCTATGATAATGTCCCATAATATTTTTGTTCATGTAGCTGATCTTGATTTTTTTTTTAATGTAGTTCAAATAGAGTAGCTGGTTGTATATCACACAGGACTTATTTAGAATGCCAAGGTATTTTGTGTTCCCCTTATACCTTGATGTGAGAAAAGCCTTAAGTCATATAATCTGTGCTCCAAAGTTCATTCACCACTGGGAAAAAACAGTTGCTTCAATAAGCGTTGGATTATGTTGCTTAATCTCCCTGTTCCCCCAGCTTTCTGTCATGGATAGAATGCCACATAGACACTTGTTAAGAGGAATTCTGAGATTTAAAGCAATGAGATACACGAAGTAGAAGGTGCTTGAAACAAAGTCGCTAGATGTTTATCACAAGTGCTAGTGAACTCGTTCTGTTGAAATGGTATGTCAACTTGTGCATATAGTGTATTGACTTGCTTGATTTCTTTTTTTTCTGCCTCTGTTAATTGAGATGTAGCTTCTTGCTGAGCTTACAAAGCATTAGACTTTAAAAAGAGATAATGTAAACCAATGGATTAGACAAAGTTCAATGGCTGCAAATACTTGTGGGGCGGTTAATCCTCATTTAGCTTTTAATGAATGAGGCTACAAAAGCTGAACAGCAGGTTCTGATGACTCTCATTGGTCCATTAGGCTTTTGTTTGTTTGAGTCTCTCTACACTCCTTCACTTGATCTTCTTTGTCCTTTGGTCTAGAGAAGCACTGATGTAGTTAGTTGAACATGCAACTCATGCAGGACTGGATTTTCCATCTCTCAGAATATGCAGGCACATAGAGTGGGTCACGTGCCTGGGGAGGAGTGGGTAGGAATGTGAATGGTTGGTTGGTGTTAATTGAAAGAAGGCTGCAAGGAATAGACCAGTAGTTCCCAACGTGGAGGTCATGACTCCCAAGGGGGTTGCAAGCTGATTTTCATAGGGTCACAGAGAGCTGGGTGCTACTGTCTTGGAAAGCATAAAAATCTGGATGCTGCATCTTGAAAACTCATCCTTAACTACTAACTGCCCCTATTTTGAAAGGCAGAGTCTGTGTAACAGCTATTTTCAACCAGTGTGCTGTGTGCTTCACAAAGGGTTTTTATAGCATGATAATTTTGTATGTGTTTGTGTAGCAAAGACTTTTTTTGAAAATCTTTTCCATCTCTCACCGTCTGAAATCGCACAGTTAATTTTTGAGTACTACACATATCATCATGTGCCTGGGGCCAGCTGCAAGGGCCTAATGGTTCAACAAAGTAGTGAGGAAGGGGTACAAACTAAGTTTTGGAGTGGGGCCCCAAACTCACTGAGGCCCATACCCTTTATTTATTTATTTGATTGATTTCTATACCGCTTCTTTAAAAAAACTCAAAGCAGTGTACAACATAAAAACATTAAGATTATATAAAATAAATACCATTAAAACAATTTTACAAATAAAACAGCAAGTGTAAAAGAGCAGAGTGGTATATTAAAAATATAAAGCAACATAAAAGTCAAGAGGGGTCCCTAGGGAGCACTTCCATCCCCAAAAGCTAGGTCAAAGAGATGGGTCTTCAAACTCTACTGGAAACCCTACACTGAGGAAGCTGCCCTCCGATCTTCTGGCCGCTGGTTCCAGTGGTGTGGTGCCACAGCCAAAAGGCCCTACACCAGTGGTTCCCAAACTGTAGGTTGCGAGCCAATTTCAGATGAGTCGTGAACAGTCGTAACCGAGTCGTAACCTCGGGCAGCTATATTGAAAATATGGGAAGATGGGATGCTGGCAAGGGGGAGGGCTGTGTGGTTGTTTTGCTTGTGTCAAGGTTGGTAAACAGGTAAACAGGCATTTTTTCTTTCTGATTCACTTTGCTATTGGAAAATGGCTGAGAAAATCACCCAACTTATTGCTGTATTCTCAGAAAAAGCAGCAGGCTCTGGCATCACAATGATGGCACTTCTGGCCATGACATCACTTCCTGTGGGTTCCAGACAGAATGTCATTCTAAAAAGTGGGTCCCGATGCTAAAAGTTTGCGAACCACCTTACCATCATCCCCCTGGCTTCTGGTGGCAGTAGCATCCTAAGAAGGGCCCACTCTGATGACCACAGGGGACATGCAGGAATATATGGGAGAAGGCGGTCCTTGAGGTATCCCAGACTCATGCAATTTAAATTGCTTGTTTGTAAACGAGAACAGAAAAATTGTCATGCATAGTACTCTCATCTCCTAAACCAATGGGGACAAATGGAGGAGAGAGTTGCGGTTTGTGCACCACAACATTTTGTTCCTTGGCTGAATGAAGTAACCAGGGATTTTTCCTCTAGGCAACTGCAAGCAAAGGCTGAAGATAATTGATTAGATTTGAGAGGGAGTCCTCTGCCTCCACTTAGCATAGTATCAAGACACATTGCAATTACCCCTGGGCCAAACTAAACTTACCTCATGATTAAAGCACTGTAGCAACATGTCTGAGTCTGTGTCCTGTTTTCCTTCAAAGAGCTCAGGATGCCAAACATGAAGTTGTTTAGTGTTATTCTTGCAACATCCCTGTCAGGCAAACTAAACTGAAAGAGTGACAGGCCAAAAGTAATTCAAAGTGCAACATGGCAGAGTATGCAATTTGAACTACTTTCCTACCGAGTCCAGCATTCTGGGCTTTTTGGGCACAAGCTAGAGGATTTCAGACATTGTTAACACAGTGTTACGTCTAATGTCTTAACATTAAAAACATGTTCAAAAGTCTTGAGATCTGGCCCCTGGGGACTGTCCAGCCGGCCCGCAGAGACCTATCAGCCTGCAGGGATTCTCCAGCTAGCCAAGCCTGACACTTCCAAAGGCTGAGACTTGAAAAGCTCTGCAGAATTTTTGCGCGACCTGCAGGGCTCTGCAGAGTTCTCGTGACCCCAGGATTTCAAAAAGGGGCTCCATATGGAGAACCTGCAGGAGGAGTGGATGCAAATACAGAAGGGTATCTGCTTCCCTCTATTGTTTGGGCTGGACTTGGGAAGTGATTTGGGCTGGATTCTCAACAGATCTGTGCTTCCTCCCCTCCCCTCTGTTTGCAAATTAGTTTGGGTTGGTTTCTTAAAGGATCTATGCTTCTCTTCCCCCCCCCCCATTTCCTCCCTGTTTTTCCAAGTGAATTTGGGCTGGTTTTATTTGGTAATATTGCCTGATAGAGGTGGGGAGAATCTTTCTGTTGGGAGTAACCTTGGAATCTGGTCTGTGGTTATTCATTCGTCTAAGTTCCATGTCTAATGTATGTAAATTTATTTAATTTTTATTTAATTTTCTCACCCCTCCACACCATGTCAGACACATGATGCAGCCCTTGTGCTGAAATATTTGGAGACCCCTGCACTAGAACAATTATGTTGGAGGCAGCAGAGCAGTTTTCTTGAGAGCTTTTGAAAGACTCTTTTTCCTGTTAGAAGGGAACATATGCTCTGCAGAGGAGTAATTTAGTGCATGCCGTTGGAAATCTACCTTCCTCAGGAATGCATCTTTTTCTACCACTCCCAATGCACCATATCGCTGCTAGGTTCTTGGGCCCAACTAGGACAGTTCTGGATGACTTGCACCTGTAGTGTTAAGTAGCCAACTCTTTTGTCCCTCTCAGTAAAACTTATCCATTACAGCTTACTTTTCATAGGTTTTTAAAGTTTGCACAGCATGTGTCACATTGTCATTTTTATTTTAGGTATTGCAGTGGCTTCCCTACAGAACCAAGAAAATGATGAGTGATGCAAGTGAGATGCTAGCTGCAGCATTGGAACAGATGGACGGCATTATTGCAGGTAAAGCATCAAATCTTGTTCTGTTTAAGCTCATCAGTTGTCATTCTGTTCCTGGAGGGCCTGAGTTCTGACTCAGAGAAGGCACTGAGCATTATGGAGTGGGAACCAAACAGGAAAAAAAAATCTGTCTGCACAAATCCATGCAAACAGGCCCTCAACTTGCTTGAAGCTGTCTTCTTAACCCTCACCATCTGCTGCTCAAATCTGTTGAGTAATACCACTCTGCTCTTGCAATGTGCTCAACAGAGGCAGGGGTGTTTTTCAAACACAGATAAAGTATGTTGGGGGTTATCGAGAAGGAAAAGGCAAAGAACCTACCAGTAGTTCTTTTTCTCCCTTGCCCACAGACACATAGTGAAAATGGGGTGGTAAAACTCTTACTAGATTCTGCCGCAGAGTGCAAGTAGGGAAAAAGTATTGTTGAAAGTATGGGGAAAGGTTTTCTGCATATGCCAAATGAGCTTATCTGGAAGGAGAAAAACCAGGTTAGGCTAGAACTTTCCCAGGTTTCCCAGAACTTTCCTGTTAGATGTCCTACAATTTAGTCTGCAGGACATCTTTTACAATGTCATGGCAGCATTCATTCAACTCCTCTTTTTCCCTTGCCCCACATCCAGGAACTGTTTTCCCTCCTCATTCTGCTTTGTTGTGGTAATGGGAACTTGACCGTTTCTTATTTCCATTGGCATCTTTTTCAGTACAGAGCGAGTTCCAGTTAAACACACTAACATTTTGGTTTGATTTCATTCCAAGTCAAGCTGTTCAACGACAGCTGTTTAAATATTTTGAGTGAGTGCAAAAAACATGAACTTATTGGATGTCCAGCTTAAAGTAATATTATTCCCTGTTCATAAATGGCCAAAAACGCCTCCTTCTTTGTACTTCTCCCTACTCCCGTACCAGCTCCCTAAGATGTTACATTAGAAGTACTTATTGTATATGTGGAATGCAATGCCCTTCTACTATTTCTTCTGTGTTTTAGAAAACATTGGTTCCAGGCTGATCTTGATAGGTTAATCAAGTTTATAGCAATTTATTATATCCAAATTTTCAATACTATGCTGAAAAATCAAGTGTCCTCTCCTCCCAATTCTGTCAGTGGTTTATCTTTGAGGATTTTGTTCTAAAATGTAGTTCTTTACCCCCAGAATGTGATAGTTGTTAGCACAGATGGCTTTATTAAAAAAGGTAAACCATGTGCATGGAAGATGGGAAGTTACTGGCTATCAGTTTATGATAGTGAAATGAAGCTTCCCTATGAAGAGGGCAGTACACCTTACAACAGGGGACGATGCTTATTTGTGAGCTTTAAGGAGTTTGCTGTGGCAGTGGTTTTTTGGGGGGGACTTCGGTGGGGGCGACTTCGTTTGGGTCAACAGGGCAGAAGTTATCATCGAGTTGGAAGAGACCTACAAGGTCATCCAGTCCAGCCCCTGCCTGTATCATGAAATCCTCCTAGAGCATCTCTAACAGGTGCCTGTCAAGCCGCATTATCAGGTAACCTTTATTTGTGTAAGTATTGGGGAGAGAGAGAGAGAGAGTAGACAAAGACTATAATTTTTTTAATAGATGAAAACCAAAGCCCTTTCCATATTTCCAGGTTTTGCTGCATGCGTACTGTGGCCCAACTGTGTAGTGATAAAGATAAGGTGAAATAGCCCCATATACACTGCTTGGAAGATGGGCAGGGTGCAACTGCGATAGCCAAATAACATATATGAGGGTTGGTGTGCATGCTTGTTTTTGTAGCTTGTGCTGTGCACAGCTTCCTGAGTGGTCGTGTTGTCCTAGGTGGCCAGTCAAACTGTTGTCTGCATGGACGCTATTCCATTCATGCTGCCCTGGAATTTCTCGTCTTTCCACGCATCAGAGCCCTAAATACAACTTGGGTCATGGTAGAAGCTGTAGCTTCAGTTGCCCAAACCACTGTTTTTAGTCTTTCTGTCTTTCTTTCCGTCTCACTGGCATGAATATTTAAGGCCTGTCTTATCTCCTCAACAGGTGTTCACCTGTTGTGTTCAGGTGCCTTATGATGCTGTTCAGGTCAGGATCACAGCCCAGTTTTATGCCATCTTTGTTCTTGTAGTAATTAGCTAACGGTGCAAACTGTAATGTCTTATATTTGCACATAGACATTTGCAATGTCTATATGTTATAGGATCACCGTTGAGGCTTATGTCATCTTTGTACTTGTAGTAATTAGACAATGTTGCAAACTTTAATGTCTTCCATTTGCACCATAATATCTTCTGCCTTTATGTTGCAAAGGCTGCCTTGCAACCAACATGACCAGAGGCCTGCATCTAATTTGTGTACTCAATATAAGCAGCTGTTCGCATACCATTTGCAGGGACAGTCAGGCTGCTGTGTGTGAACATGTGCACATAATGAGGATTATATGCTTTCATGTACAATGTTCTGAAAGAGCAAAATTTGAAAGTCTTTGGTAGTACACAGGAGGTGGCATGATGGGCAGTGTGTTTAGATTAGAACAGGGAGATCTGGATTCAAACCCTCCACTCAACCATGATCCTTGTAGAGTAATATTGGGGCAGGTTGCTTTCCTTCACAGTATCATTGGAAGAATGACATGGGGTGAAGGTAGGTCACATTCCTAGCACCTTTAAAAACTCAGACTTTCAAAAGTAAGAAGTTTTAATTGTTTTTCTAGATTCTGTGTTTGTAGCCATCCACACACCCCAAACAAAATAGGTAAATGCTACACTTGAGTATGTTAAAATGTTGTGTTCTGTAGGCTCCAAGGCCTTGGAATATTCAAATGGCATATTTGACTGCCAGTCCCCGACTTCCCCGTTCATGGGGAGTTTGCGAGCCCTGCATCTTGTGGAGGATTTGCGTGGCTTATTGGAGATGATGGAAGCAGATGAGAAAGAAGGACTGCGGTGTCAAGTCCCGGATTCAACGGCAGAGATTTTGATTGAATGGCTGCAGAGTCAAATGGTATGGCATGATCAGAAACTACTTTGTGCTTAACAAATAGCGTCCTTCTCCTTTATTTAACAATGACTGTAACATTGCTAAATGGAAAAACTCACATAATCATATTGCAGTTTCAGTTGGCAACTTTATGCAGTTGTGTTTAAGTGAAATGTCATTTAACTTTTCTGAAACTTTTTATTTTCCTATTCTCTTATCAGAGTGTGTTTGTTGTCCTGTGAAGCATAATTTTTTTAAAAAATGCCGTTCCCTACATTGACCGTGTGAAGTTCTAGCTTCTGGTAGAACCTTAGAATGCTGTGAACATTTTTGTGCCAGGCTTGGTCCATTTGACTTGGGTTGCTGCTGTTGCTGCTGTTAATTTTAGAATTTATATTCAGTCTTAGGGTTTCAGATGCTGCTATGGCAAGGAAGTGAGACAGTACGCACAATAAATAAATCTTGCCATTTTAGAATGGGGGAGACCTCAGCAAAAGATGGCAGTCCTTTTGCAAAAGGACTGTTTCTGCTGAACAGGGTGTGGTCCCCCTTCTCTTGACAAGTCCTTTGCCCATGGAAGGAAGTGTGGGTGCGTCTTATTCTGCCAGTTGCCTATTTTGAAGTTGCATAAGCACATGAAAGCACCCATAATTCATGAATGAGATTTTATAAGTTATATGCCATTGTTTCAGGGTGACCAGACATCCTCTTTTTCCAGGACATGTCCTACATTTCAACTTTTGCAAACCATAGCAATTGAATAGGTTGTGGGTTTTTTGGCTCGTGTTTAACTGATTACCGAATTTAATGAAAAAAGGCATCTAAAAAATACTCATTTCCCAGAAATAGTAAATGTTCACCGAATTTTAGATCGCATAATAATCCTAAAGTGATAACCACATATTGAGGTCTTGTCATTTTCTTTAAGTATTTGACAGTTAAAAATGGTTTTGTCTCCCCAAAATATGTAATGTTCACAATATAACCCTAACCCCGCGTTCGGGGGCAGGGCTTATAATTATATAAGCTATTATAATAGCTAAAGGAGTAGTATTGCCACATAAAGTTAGTGTTATACATTTGGTGAACATTTACTAAATTCAGTATAACCATGTGTATTTTGGTAGCACAGTGCTAGGGAGTTCACGGTTTAATTTGGTAAACATTTAATTTGTTGCTTCCCCTCCCCACTTGTCTTAAGGTGCCATCTAGTGTCATTTGCATGTTTGTACAATTTTAGTTTGACCTTCATATATTTAGTGGTTTCTGGGCATGCATGCATTCACATTTATTGATGTAGCAATCCTGTAACACAGTGGTTCCCAAACTGTGGGTTGGGACCCAGCAGTGAGTCTTGAAGCACTTAGAGTAGCCATATTGAAAATATGGGAAAATGGGATGCTGGAAGGGGAGAGGGCTAAATGGTTATTTTGCTTGTGTAAAGGTTGTAAATAGGCTTTGTTCTTTCTGATTCACTTTGCTATTGGAAAATGACTGAGAAATAACCCAACTTACTGCTGCATTCTCAGGAAAGCAGCAGGTTCTGGCGTCACAATGACAGCACTTCTGGCCATGACATCACTTCTGGTGGGTCCCACACAGTCTAAAAAGTGGGTCCTGGTGCTCAAAAGTTTGAGAACCACTATATCTAGATTATTATTCAGATATACAGTGTCAGACCTGGACTCCTAACACTGATGGAAAGTCACTGTTGCTGTGTCGTGTACCTGCTGGATCAGGCCAAAAGCTCATCTAGTCCAGCTTCCTATATCTCACAGTGGCCCACCAGGTGCCTTAGGAAGCACCCTAGACAACAAGATGTCTGCACCCTGTTGCCACTCCCCTGCACCTGGCATTCTGAAGTAAAATTGAATGGTCTCTGGCATCTCCTGTATGGCCTGACGTATGAAGGAAGAATATTAATAAGTAGAACAGTAACCACTGTACTTCAGCAAAAATTGATCCCCCGACCTCCTCACTGTAGAAAGAAATGGGGAAATGTGCAGCTAAGAAGAAATATCTCTGCAGGAATAGACAATGGTTAGGTCACCACCAGAGGAAAGAGAGGCAACCCCAGAAACACCGAATCCGATGAGATTCCACACTGTATGTATCCCAAAGGAACAGTACTGGAGGAAAGCCGGACAACATTAAACAGTTGTCCATTAAATTGTGTTTTTGTTCCACAAGGCACAGTGGAACATTGGCACCCCTGTTTAGCTGACAGTTACTACTTGTCTTGTTGCAATCGTCTTAATACTGAAGAACACAAGCACTGCAATGTATAGAAAGCCAACATTCCTCTGACTCCAAAAACAGATAGAACATTGTTGGTTCAGCTACAAAGCTAAGCTTAGAGGTGTTCTTTAGGACGGTTTTGAAATGTTTCCCAAGAAAGATAGGAAGAGATGACTGAGGGCCCAATCCCCTCCAGCATGGATGTAGCTGCAATGCAGCCCCAAGGTAAGGGGAAAAACATTCCCTTACCTTGATGAGGCCTCCATGACTGCCCCCCCCCACCACAAGAACACAGCACATGCCCCTTTGACACAGTTGCATCAGCACTGGAAAATTGGATTGGGTTGGGCCCTGAGTGACTCGTCAAAATCCTATTACATCTAACAGAGTGACTTCCCGGAAAGTGATGCGGTGTGGTTCTGTAATATAAAATAGCCTTAATAAATAAATATTGTTGTACCTCGGTATCTGCAAGGGGTTCTGTTCTGATGCCTGATAGATGGATGTTCCTTGTCTGATGGAACTTGTGAAGTTAAAAAATTTAATGTGACCATTCTTCAGAGCAATCAGTGCCTCAGAAAAATTGCCCTCAGTAGCCAAAGTCTCCTCTTTTAAATGGCTCCTTACTTGCTGCCTTTCATGACTACAGTTCACTTGTAGAGCTATATAGTGCTTTTTTTCTCTTCCCTCAAATGTCTCCTCACCACCTGACAGTTTGGCTGGTCTCTTGGTCCTCAGTTTCCCCCTTTTTTTTCTTCCCCTTTGTTGTCCCCTAAAGTGTCAACTGTTCCATTATAAGTTCCTCAGAGGAAGGTGCTTATCATTTTTCAAGTTCCATGTTTTTATTGCTGGCAGTAAAAATCTACTTAAGCTAGTGTCGTCCCCGTCCCCCCCAATGGATACTTGTTAAACTTGCAGATTTAAAAACTTGCTGTATATAGTTGTTTAGTAATCCTTTTTGGCAGCTGTAGGGGCAGTTCAGTTTGGATTTAACTTTGCTTTTAATCCAATTTAGCATGGATTTATGTCGAGTAGCAGTAAAATACCTATAATGAACATGCTCCACAAGAGATGTATAATATTGAGGCGCAAAGTAAAAGCACAGTGTAGTGTGATAATTGTTCCAACAATATTCTTTCCTCTCATGCCGTTGGTTAGCCTTTATCACTTTGTTGTGCTTTGGAAGATGCTCATTTTGTGTGTTGAACCGTGACGCTTCATGTACAACCATTTTTGGATACGCTGAATATGCAAGAAATGAATGTGGGTCACAGAAGACCAGTTTCTCACTTCTCATTTCTAAAATCCCTCTCCTTGACTTCCTGGTGCTGAATTGTATTTCTAGCTTTAGCTGCTCTGTCTTCTCTACAGATGATATACTGTCAAAAGACAGTGGTCTCACCTGTACTTAGATGTAGTCTTTATGTACAAAATACATACTAGTGGTACATAAAGTTCAATTCATTGTATCGAGGAAAATTATTATTCTGCTACAAAATGCTATGTTCTTTTATTCTAAGAACGGTGACGGAACTTCCACTTCCCTAACCCAGTGCACTCCCCAAAAGCTGCTTCTGAAAGTTGAGCATGTTCTAGATTCGCACTTGATGTGGTTGCAGGAATTGGCATCTCACCTTCCACTCAGTCATTAGTGCCTTCCACTCTGCCATCCCATTTCCTAACATTAAGACTTACAGCCATTGTAAGCATTGGATTACATGGTATTCTCCTACCTACCTGTTGCTCTTCAATTTTTTTTTTGTTAATTGATGCAATATCACAGTGGTTCTCAAACTTTTTAGCACCAGGACCCACTTTTTAGAATGACAGTCTGTCGGGGGCCCACCAGAAGTGATGTCATTGCCGGACGTGCCATCAATATGACGCCAGAACCTGCTGCTTTCTTGAGAATGCAACAATTACTTGGTTATTTCTCAGTCATTTTCCAATAGCAAATCAAATCAAAAAAGCCTATTTACAACCTTGACATAAGCAAAACAACCACATAGCCCTCCCCCTTTCCAGCATTCCATTTTCCCATATTTTCCATATGGCTACTCTAGATGCTTTGCAGCCCACCTGAAATTGGCTCGCAACCCACTGGTGAATCCCAACCCATGGTTTAGGAACCACTGCAATATCTGAATCCTCTCCATTTGTATTTGATGGGAAAACTTGTGTATGTAGTAATCCTGAGGGTGAATGCTAAACTATCTTTACCATTCATCAGGAATTTTATTTCATCCTATAATTTCAGCATCACACTGATGCAGTGATTTTCAACAAAAATGTCTGGATTTCAGAGTAGTCCGGCTTTCGGATGCCCAAATAAGGGGTAATCCACCTGCATTAATGTAACCGAATTAAAGCAGCCTAGTATGTTTTTTCTCTTATTTTATAGACCAATGGACATATATCTGCTAATGGAGATTTGTATCAGGAGCGACTTGCACGTTTGGAAAATGACAAGGAATCTCTTGTTCTGCAAGTAAGTCTCTTTCCAAGCTAGTTCGTTGCTTTGCTGAATAACAGAGCTTAGAGTCTTGATCTAGAATTGTATAACTGTTTATACAATTGCCATGTGGAGTCACCTCATAGGCAGGTCGGCTGATTCTCTATCTGTTCGGAGAATGGCAGATTAAATTGTCCTTAATGTCAGCAGTGTTCATTAATTTAGGGAAATTTTCCCAAAGTAGGTAAACTTTTTATTAGGAGGGTATTTTTAAATGTACAGTGGACCCTTGGTGTCTGTGGAGGATGGATACCAGATTCCATGGGTAATTAAATCCGCTGTGGGGCCTCAGTGGACTGGTCACATCCCCTTCCAGTTGCACGGGCAGTATTCTGAGGCACAGGGAGGTAGTGCATGGCCTTCCCACATCTCTCAGGGCCTCTGGATGCAACTGGAAGTCTCTGATGCGAACTGGAAGTGTTGTCCGGAACACATCCAGAAGGCCCTCTGGTCTCTGGCACACACCACATCCTCTGAGGCCTTCTGGCTGTGCGCTTGGCATCTGCGGGTACTAAAATCCGTGAATGCTGAACCCCTGGATAAGGAGGGCCCTCTGTATGAGAACAATTGTGCTTTCTGTTCCCATGTGGCTGCATAGAAGAGACTTCTTTTCTCTTGTATGCATGTGCACAGTTTCTCCTCTTCTCACATTGAGATACGTTCAGTGATGTCATCTACAAACAAGCTGCCGGAACGCTGGGCGGGACTCTGATTGGCTGCCCATTCGTAGCGTTCCGCCGCCTGCCCACGCTGCCCTGGCCTCGGAGGGCGCGCCGGCTCGTCGCAGGGGCGGGGGGGCGCGCCAACCAGGGGTGCCCCGCGCGGCAGGCGGGCAGGCGGTGGAATGCAACGGACGGGCTGCCAATCAAACATAAGTCCCACCCAGCGTTCCGTCTCCGCGGGAGTAGATGACACCACTGGATACGTTTCACTGCAGAGGTGAATATGTGTGCTTAGTTGTTGACCTGCAGTGAGAGTTCCAGTGGCTGTTCTTTTCGTGCTTGTATTACAACAACAAATTGTTTAAGTAACCTTTAATTATGGAGGCAAATTTTGTTCAGGGGATTCTATCCGTATGGATAGAAATTTGATTAAAAAAACAGGTAAACGTGCCTTATATGCACTGAAAGTTTGGTCCCAGGTTAGTGGACTGCCTGTTATCAATAGCTGTTATATGTTTGCTTTCATTATTTGGCAATAATCTGATACATTGATCAAGTTAAGCATGAGTTGATCAAGTTTAGCATGAGTTAATATTGTTACTAAATTCTTCCAAGTGAAACTTGCTCTTAGAAAGGTGTTTAGATGTAACCCGTCTTCCCCATTACTGTGCAGGTGAGTGTTCTTACTGACCAGGTGGATGCCCAAGGAGAAAAGATCAGGGATTTGGAGCTCTGCCTAGAAGAGCACAGAGAGAAGCTGAATGCCACTGAGGAAATGCTACAACAGGTATTGCTAGAAAGAGCAAACAAACAATAATGGATTTTCAATCTGTCTTGATGTTTTAGTCCAGAATTCCTTTTTTGTTTCAAATTTTGTAATCATGGAGGAGGGGAAAAAGCATTCTGAAAAATGCATAAACCAATGCATTCTGGGGTGATATCGAATTGACTAATCCTGAGTATAAATGAGTGGGAGATGCCTGGAGCTTTTTTCACAAAGCAACACTCAGAAACTGCAGGTTAGTGTTACATGACTGAGGGGATTCCACAGTGCCTGGGCTGCCCATGTGAGAAGGGGCTCGGAAGTGGTGGTGGGGTGAACATTTTGTTACACAGGATATTTGGGAAACCAGTCACCCTACCCCCATGAGTATGGGATAAAATGTCTTTTACTGTATTGATGGTATGGGTTGGAACTTTGTCTTCTGGCTGTTGTGCCCATAGACGACAGGATTCATAGTATCACTTATTTTTCACCGATGGTAGTCCAGTTCCTTACCAGCGCACTTACCATATCAAATCAAAAGAATTCAAACGAAAGCCCTCTCAACTGGATTCGACAGTACTAGGTGTGCATATTGCCAGGATGAAACCCCGGGAAACTCCGAGTACCAGAAGTGGGCCATTTACAAGATGCCATTCTGAGAATAGGCCAAAATGCATTGAAAAGTCCTATACGTAAACTGCGCCAGTCCCAAGCTCGGACACAGTCCAACCACAGGTATGACTGCAGTTTTTCTCAGAGCTGGGTGTGCACATTGCAGGAAAGGCAGTCCGGGAACTTTGGAGTACCCGGGGTGGGCCATTTCCACCAGGTCCCAATCTGTAAATGGGCCAAAATGCATGCAAAATCCTAAAACCTCAGACTGGAACCTGGTGGAAATGGCCCACCCCGGGTACTCCAAAGTTCCCGGACTGTCTTTCCTGCAATGTGCACACCCAGCTCTGAGAAAAACTGCAGTCATACCTGTGGTTGGACTGTGTCCGAGCTTGGGACTGGCGCAGTTTACGTATAGGACTTTTCAATGCATTTTGGCCTATTCTCAGAATGGCATCTTGTAAATGGCCCACTTCTGGTACTCGGAGTTTCCCGGGGTTTCATCCTGGCAATATGCACACCTAGTACTGTCGAATCCAGTTGAGAGGGCTTTCGTTTGAATTCTTTTGATTTGATATGGTAAGTGCGCTGGACTATGGGTATATTTTTCACCGACGGGTAGCCCAATCCTGTGCTGCCAGGTTCCAATTGAGCAGCAGTGGCAAAACAGCAACTGCTGCTTCCTTTAGGAGCTGCCAGGTCTCCTCGGTCAGGGTTTGCGTGGAGCATGGAGAATGCACCGTCATGCTCTCAGGTGGAACCAATCACCTAATTATGTTAATAGAAGTAATCTGACTGGTGCACAGCAGCACTTTAGCAGACCAAGTTCTAAGCACTGTGTGAAGTTGTCGTGGGTGTAAAGTTTGTCCAGAGAGAGTGCTGGAAGGAGAACTGCTGTGTATGTATTGTGCTGTAAAGACTGCTTTGCTATATATTTGCAAATAGATGCTTGGTGAAGGAACTTGCTGTGTCTGTCGTTCTTCATTGGAACCTTGGCTGCTAAAGCTTCTGACACTCTGCTAAAGCTTCTGACACTCTGCTCGTAAATCTCCTGACCCCCCTTCGCAATGCCATCCTCAAGGGAAGGGTGGCATTCTTCTTCTTCCCCCCCGGAAAAGCTGCAGGCCCCGCTATTTTGCTGGCGTTGAGCAGAGCAGCAGTATGTCAAGCTCCGCTGCCCAAAGCAGGGCATAGGTTCTGGCAATGGCCTCCACTGGTGGTCCCATCCCCTGCCTCGGCCCGCTCCTTTCCCAGTATCTTTCCCCCTACCTTCCTACACCGTTCCCTGCTCTGAAAAGTCTCTGGCAGGAGTACTTCCCACTGGGCAGCAGCACTTCCGTCTCCATCTGGCACTGGGTCTGGTACTGACAGGCACGGGGCCAGCACCAGTGGTGGGGCCTCCAGCAGTGGCACAAACGTGCTTTATGGTGCATTTGTAACACCTGGAGACAGTGCTGGCCCAGATAGGATTGGGCCCTATATAACCTTTTGCAAGCTTCTTGAGCCTGCTTCTCTCCTGATAGTACTTGTGGGCAGTGATGTCATCTCGTAATGAAGAACGGGAATGCTGGGCAGGACTTACGCGTGATTGGCAGCCCGTCCGTTCCATTCCACGGTTGCCCTGGCCTGGGGGGGCTGCCCCCGGTTGGCGCGCCCCACCGCTGCTCGCCCAAGCACCCGGAGTGCCCCCCACCCGTCCCGTCCCGTCCCCGGCGAGCAGGCGCCCCACCGAGGCCAGGGCAGCTGCAGAATGGAATGGATGGGCAGCCAATCACGCGTAAGTCCTGCCCAGCGTTCCCGTTCTGCATTACGAGATGACATCACTGCTTGTGGGCCTATATTTGTTGTGCTGTTCGAAAAGCAACCCCTCATCCCACGCACACAGCCTTTTTTTGTTTTCCTTTTTAATTTTTACAAGGAACTGTTAAGCAGAACATCTCTTGAAACTCAAAAGCTGGACCTGATGGCAGAGATTTCTAACTTGAAGCTCAAGCTGACTGCGGTGGAAAAGGACAGGATAGACTATGAGGACAGATTCCGAGACACAGAGGTGAGTAGGATATCTGCCGCTGGGACTGAAAATATTATAAACTGTCTCCTGCGCCCATCGTGATTAGATTAGAGTAGACCTTTACCATTTTTGTCCCTTGCCAGGAATTGCAGCCCAACAACCATGTATTGTATCTTGCCAGGTACTTTACAAACTTCCTAGTTTTGCAGTTCCAGGCAGACCATAAATACAGAGGCTAACATACTTACCTGGGGGGCTGCATTTGGTCTAGTAAGTAATAGGTTAAGCAGGCACAAAACAGAGTCTGACATTGTCAGTTGAAAGATCAGCATCCTGTTTTCCCATAGTGGCTGGCCAGATCTTTTATGGAGCGCGCAAGAAGACATAAAGCAATCAACAGTATTTATATAACACTTTTCAACATGAAGTTTACAGGCAGATAATATGGCTCCCTGTCCCAAAAGGGCTCACAATCTGAAAAAAAAAATGCAGAACAGCAACAGCCACTAGAAAAGACACTCTGCAGGGGTGAAGAGGGACAACTACTCTCTCTCTCTCACCCACCCCCCCGCTAAATATAAGAGGAACACCACTTGGAGGCAGTTGCCCCCCAGCATGGGGTATTGAAATATATGATGCTTCTAAATGTGAAAATTCCATTAAGCTGTTTATATAAATAGCATCTCTTTAGTGAGAAAGGCAGGGTAAAAACACTGTAAATAAATAAAATACCCCAATATCTTTTATTAAATTCCTAATAAAAGACAAATTAGGAATTTGTCTAATTGCCCCTCATTCATTAAGCTAGCCATCCGGCTATCATTGTACTTTCTGTCAGTGAATGCCATAAAATTGCATGTTGTGTAAAAACAAACAAACATTTATTTCTGAATTTTGTATTGTTCTCTACACATTGCTTTAAAACAATTAGGGTGTGTGTGCAGAATGAAAGCATAATTTTCATTTTGCACATGAGCATTATGTTAGTACAACTTAACAGTATAAGTGCATGAAATAAAACACTATGTTTTGGTAATAAGGACTGAAAATATGAGGAAACGCTAATAATTAGAATCTCTGTATGTTTCCTAAAGATTTGCTTGGAGATTTTGGTCTGCTTTAAACTTTTTGGAAAGTGCCAATAAGAAAAGTGGGTGGGGTCTCGATTGCTTTTCTTTTCTGTTCCATTCGTTGTCAATTTAAAGTATTTTTTTCTTTGAAACAGGGTTTGATGCAGGAGATTAATGAATTGCACCTAAAAGTGGGAGAAATGGAGAGTGAGAGACTTCAGTATGAGAAAAAACTCAAATCTACCAAAGTAAGTAATGGTCAGAAAGAAAGGAAGAGATTGGGTTGAAGGCTGAAAATGTCTTACTGCAAAGGTGGCTACAGAGTTCCTATGCAGGCTTAAATGGCTTGAATCCCAAATCCATGCAAGCTCACCAGTTTTTTGGATCTTGTGTTAAGGAATGAGAAGCACAAACTGATATGGGATATAACTATATTAATAACATTGACATGTTGAGAAGATATTGCCGTAGAAAAGGTTGTGAGGTGCATTTTATGTTTGATTTTTGATACTCAAAATGTCAAGGCAATACATATGCTTATATATCAGTCTCATGTAGCATTTATTTTTAATATTGTTATTGCTTAGTTTGAGAGTGCAATCCTAACCTGGAGTTAGGCCGGCACAGTTAGGCCAGCAAAGTTTGGCCAGCACAAGGGACACTGTAAAGTATATTTGGACTACTCTCGTGCAGATGTGTGCCATCCTCCCTGACTCTGAGAGTGGTCCAAACACACTTTACGGTGGCCCTTGTGCCGGCCAAACTGTGCTAGCCTAACTCCAGGTTAGGATTGTGCCCTCAGTGGCTATTCTGTTTTGAGACTTCACTGCATAAGAAGTTTATGTTCGATGAGGGGAATGCTTCTTCAGCTGTCTTGTTATCAAACAGAGGGTTATGCAGTGTGATGTCATGCTTAGATGCTTGACATGCATGTGGTACAAGGCTGGTTTGTATAGTACATGTGCCAGCTCTCAAGGGCTGTGGGCTACTGAACTGTACTGAACCCCAGGATCAGACATAGGGATTGGGGTTTTGTTTGTTTGTTTGTGGACTGGTGCATCCAAATGTGTAGGGTTGTATTTGGTTGTCCCAATTTGCACAATAATGGCACTTTCTCGGGTCATCACTGTCAGTGGAATTGGGAAGGCCTGGAAGCACTATCTCTTTGGAGAAGCTGGTTTATGCAGATGTGATTCCAGGTAGCCTTTGAGTTTGCCCAGGATCCTAGAAATGATCCCACCACATCCAGAGGCAGATCTAACAGAGGGCAAAGCTCTACGTTTTGCAAGAAGCCTTACCTTGCAGTGGAAATCACTCCTCTCCTGCACCGTTTTAGCCAATCCTCACAGGAAACAGCAACATCTTAGCGTTACTTACTGGCTATAGCAGCAAGGGAAAGGAGGGATTTACATGACAGGGTAAGGCTTCTTGCAACACTAGGAGCTTTGCCCTCCCTGTAGATCCGCCTCTGACCACATCTATCAATGAGTAGAGAAACTAATAATAGTAGTAATCTCTGAATACACATTGTCTCTTAAATATACTGTAAGGAATATTTCTGTATGTGTAGTTCTTCAACAGTCTTCCTAAAGATTATTTCTTATGTTCTCCTGGGGAGGGGATGGGGGATACTTGCCACTGTCTTATCTTTCTAGTCTAGTTGTATATGTAATGAAATGATCACATGGGAGAGATTTATAATGTGGTTATTTCCCTCACCGGCATCCTTAGCTCCAGGCAACATCTCTGCTGTACTCTTAATAAAAAAAATGGCTGTTACTTTGAAGAGCTGGATTCACTCCCTTGGAAGCGCACTTGTTCCTTTTTGGTGTAAAAAGCAGTCTTTTTTTACTTTTAGCCTTGTTCTTTTTCTCTCTTTACTACTTTCACACCTCTGTCTCTATTGCCAGTCTTTAATGGCCAAACTTTCTAGCATGAAAATCAAAGTGGGCCAGATGCAGTATGAAAAGCAGCGGATGGAGCAAAAATGCCAAATATTAAAGGTGTAGTAGATTGGTGGGACCTGGTAATTTTTGTGTTTTTTTTTTAATCATTTCTTTGCCACAGCTTGTGTGGTCCTGTCTTCCATCTTGTTTTTGTACTTTTTAAATACTTTATGTTAGTGTGTGTGAGAGAGAGATCTCTAGAGCATGGTTCTCAAATGTTTTAGCCTTGGGACCCACATTTTAAAATGACAATCTAATCGGAATGACATCACCCATTGGAAGTGATATCATGGCTGGAATTCCTGATGCTAAAATCTGTTGCTTTCCTGAGAATGAAGCATTAAGTTGTGTTATTTCTCAGCCATTTTCCAATAGCAAAGTGAATCAGAAGGGGGAAAAGGCCTATTTACAACCTTGACACAAGCAAAACAACCACACAGTCCTCCCCCTTTCCAGCAACTTACGTTCCTACATTTTTAATATGGCTGTTCTAAGTGATTCGCGATCCACCTGAAATTGGCTTGTGACCCACTGGTGGGTCCTGACCCACAGTTTGGGAACCACCACCCTAGAACATTTGGTTATTTGAACTTAGGTGGGAACTACACATGGGGAGTGTAGGATGTACTGGTCCATTATGGGAGCATTACCCAGGATGAATTTTTAACAGATAGTGTATGCGTTAAATGAATGTGTTGGAAACAACACCCAGTAATATTAGATATCCATATTACTGAGTTAAATTGGTTTAACTGCCATTCCTTGTTCACAGGAAATTCTTAGCATTGTACTTTTATGCAGGGATCATGAACACAGGATTTTCAGAACCTTGTCAGACTCCCAATTGCTAGGATGCTTTTGGGGAAATGACAGTTACAAAGTGTATGTGCTAGTTTATAATGATGCACACAGATGAAAATACTCCTATTCAACACTTTGCTATTGTAACTCACCAATTCTGTGAGCTGATTTGGATAACATGTATGCTTGGGCCACTGCTATTGTTTCATGAGTTCAGGGATACACCTGGATGTAGTTCCCTCAGCTGAACTGGAGCCAGTACAAGCTCCTGATGTGCACTGTTCGGAGCTACTCAACATTTTTGTGACTGACTTCACATGATGAATCTGTCATGAAAGCAAAGTGAAATACATTAGTCATTCAAACATGGAATTAATTAGAATGAATGCAATGGTAGAATGCATCAGTGAATGCAGTGATGGGTAAATCCATTTCCCATCATTGTAAGGTCCCTTTCTATATTCCAAATCAGGGGGCTCCAAACTCCAACCTGTGGGCTGAATCTGGTCACTCCCTGATCCGTCCCTGGCGTGAGCAGCACTTTGCATTCTGCCAGGGACGCAACGAATGACCCCAACTACAGCTCTCAGGAGTTGTTGCAGCCAGCCACTTCCGGGTTCTGCTGCCCCAGCAAGCCATGCTCCTGGCATTCTGTGCATGGGCGGCTGGCTGCAACAACCCCTGGGAGCTGTAGTTGGGGTTGTTTGTGGCATCCCCAGCAGAACAAAAAGTGCCGTTCATGCCAGAGACTGCTTTCCCTGCTGCGGTGATCTTCAGTTTGGAAGACCGCTGTTCCAAATGAAGGCAGAAAATTTCGATTGGAAGTACATTCCATTTGTGTTTTGTCTTGTGTAACAGCCTTGCTGTGAAAAATAAGTGTGTGAATCATATTGGCTCGTCTTTTGCATCTGTGTTCCTGAAGAGCATGTACTTTGTGACATTGAGTGTTGATTTTTTGCTGCCAGTTGTGAGTTGTCCTAACTGTGTATGGCCTGAGCAGGGTTTGTACTTAAGAGTTTTGTACTTACTCATATCCTGTCATAGCGCATGTTAAATCCACATATGTTCTGTGTACTCCCATGTACTTAACTGCATTGTTAAAACAGGTTTTATTTTGATAGCATGACTGGAGTTGTTTACCATTTGTTGCCCATTTAGTGTTAGTAAAAGTTTCTTGTGCATGCTTAAAGAGTGAATAAAAATCCTCCCATTTGAGTATGCAAATTTAAATCTAGAAAATATGGTGTGTTTAAATTAGAGATGGGATTGCTTTGGCTAAGAAATTGTTGCATTGCTTGTGGGTTTTTTGTGGCAGAACAGAGTGGAAACTGGTGTACAGTATTAGACTGGCAGTTTAAACCAAAGTCCACCTACAACTTAAATGATAAACATCAGTATAGGACTACCTCCTTTAAAGTATAAAGCTAATTTCTACATCCATGTGTTGCTTTTGTGTTTGAACAGGAAGAAATAGCATCTTTAAAGGATAAATTGGAACAGAAGGAAGCAGAAATAAGGCGATTGCATGAAAAACTGGTTCACCAGGTGAAAGGAGAGGCAGTTGATATAAATGACAGAGGTAAGACAAAAATCTTCCCTCCTCAACCCACCAAGGGGAGATTATAATATAATAATATATTAATAGATGGTTTATTTTCCTTATTCAGTGGTCCATAGTTTGAAGCAGCCAGTCTCAATGGGAGCCTTATGGCCCCTGGGGTGCCCTAGCACATTTGAAAGTAGCCACAGACTGAAAACTAAAAATAATAAATTATTTTATATTTATCTTTTTGCTTATCTGTGCCCTTGTTTGATAGGGCGCCCTGGCACCTCATGGGGGAGCCAAATAATGCTGACAGTGGCTGGTTTAAAGAGTCTGTTTGAGGCAAAGCCTGAATTAAACGTGTACATTTCAGTTGTCCCTGGGCTTGTGCAAGTTTATTATTCTGGGAAGAAGTCTGAATTTGATAGGTGTGTTAGACTTTCCCATATCCCATACGTTATCATTGCAGAGATAAAGTACCACATGAACCTGTTTCCTTGCCCTGCAGAGGCTCCAGGGCAGTTGCAACCTGTGTTGGATATAACCTATTCCAGCGCAGGTTAGGATTGCGCCCTAAAAGTATGAACCCAGTTACTTATTCAAGGGAAGTGAAAGTTGCTCTGCGCTATCTAAAGAAAAAGCAGCATACGGCTACAATAACAAAGGATTATAACCGTCACAAGTACAGTTGCTTCTTATGAAAGTGAGGCGTGGTGGAGTAGAATATAAAAATGTACAGAGTTGTGCCATCTCTGAAGACTCTTGCACTAAAATACAATGAATACCATGACTTACCTGGATATTGTACAGTCCTGACTCCCATGTGCATGATGCAGGCCAACTTTACAATATTAGTTGAATTGTGAATAAAACTTTTTTTGGTCACTGACCACTGTAACATTATGCACAGTTTTAATTTCATTCAAGTTGGAACTTTGCTTTGATGCTTAATAATCTCTAACTTCAAATCCAATGGATTTTCCTGCACAGATGAAAATTGTAAAAAGAAGCTCAAAGACAAAAGTAAGGTTTTTGGTCTTTCCACAAGCACTTACATCTTACACATCCTTCCAGTATAGCTTTCTGCATGCATCATATAGAACTGTTTTAACAAAACGTCGTTGGACTGCTTCATCTTCTGTCCTCCGTTTCAGTTGAAGTTAAAATTTTTAAAAGAGTGAAGTGATAAATCCTATAAATATCTAAAAACATAAGTCTACTTGGGTTGAATTGTCAGAATTGATTTCAGAGATTCTATTCTTGCAATAAATTACAGTGGACACCATGACAAGAACAATGTGTGTTCTATTTTGGTGGTTTATTCACTATTTTGGCACCCTTTAAAATCATTGCAAATATAGCACAGAGTTACTATTCATCTCATTGAAATCAATGGGCTAATGCATCTTTAACTCTGAGGGTTATTTCAGACATAATGCCAAACTGTGGCTAGGCACTACTTGTGCTTTTTTTGGTCCCCTCCTCTCCTTTTGGACACTGGTATTTCTTATTTGTGACATCCATAGATCGCACTGTTCAGCTATAATGGTGAACTATGGTTAGTATTTTGTAGAATTGCAAGGAAGAAGCATAAGGCTTCTTAACCTAATACGAAACCCCGGTTTGGCAGATGTGTTGAACTAACCCACACCTGTATTCAAATAAATTCACATATGGGTTTCTTCCATAAGAAGAATAAGAGAAATTCTAAACAAATTGCAGTTGCTCTTTAGGAAACTCTTGGTTTAGTTTGAGGAGTTAATGGTCAGTATACATGAACATACGATACCACATTTCAATCATGGAATTATCTATATTTCTATCATTTTCTAATTATAATTCTAGATTATTACTGCTGATGAGGATTAAGGATGAAGCACAGTAATGAGCTTGGATTTCAATGTCCTTTTTTATATTTCTGCTGCAACTACATTTTTTTAGCATGACTACTCATCACAGCACAGAAATACACTTTTCCATCTTGATTTTCTCATTTTTATAACTATCTTTAGTTATGGTTCAGCATCATTTCATCAATTTCTTTTATCATTCTTATTATCCGTTGCCTTAATTCCATTATCCTTTGTAGTTGGATTTGTTGGTATCTTAAGGAATGTTTGGCTGCTGACCCAATGAAGAATTGTTTTGTTGTAATCTATTGTAATGATGTTCATTTCTGAGGACCTGTTTACTTGATGATTTAGAATGTTCCCATATGTGCTTCAAGCATTGGATTTGTATGTGTGTGTGCGTGCACACTTTTCAGAACTTGTGTACTATTGTAGTTAGTGTACTGTAGGTGGGCACTGATGACGAAAATGATTATGGGGCTGGGGCACCTCCCTTATGAAGAAAGACTGCAGCATTTGGGGCTCTTCAGCCTAGAAAAAAGGCGCCTGAGGGGGGACATGATTGAGACATACAAAATTATGCACGGAAGGAATAGAGTTGATAGAGGGATGTTCTTTTCCCTCTCTCAAAACACCAGAACCAGGGGACATCCGCTAAAACTGAGGGTTGGGAGAGTTAAAACAGATAAAAGGAAATACTTTTTTTACCCAGCGGGTAGTTAATCTGTGGAACTCTTTGCCACAGGAGGTGGTGATGACATCTGGCCTAGATGCCTTTCAGAGGGGATCGGACAGATTTCTGGAAGAAAAGTCCATCGTGGGCTATAGGCCATGATGGATTGTGCAACCTCCTTACATTAGTAGTAGGCTATTTCAGAGTACCAGGTGCAAGGGAGTGGCAGCAGGATGCAAGCATCTTGTTGTCTCTTGTGCTCCCTGGGGCACCTGGTGGGCCGCTGTGAGATACAGGAAGCTGGACTAGATGGGCCTTTGGCCTGATCCAGCAGGGCTCTTCTTATGTTCTTAAGAGGCCTATCTGGGGATGGCAAGTACCCTGGAACTGCTGCACAAGTTGGGGCATACTAGAAACAGCCTAGTATGAAAATATGGAGTCTGGATATAGACCAGTGGTCCTCAAACTGGGGACTGTTGCGTGCCCTGAAGGGCTTCCCCCGCACGAAGGGAGCATTCTGTTCCGCAGCAGAGCCTTCTTACCTTGCAATGGCTAAGAGACTGAGCCACAAATGTCCCCAATTTCACCTTGGCCATGATCTTGATGGGTGGCTTTGGCAAACTACTATCTTGTCTTCACCATCTGCAATATGGGGATAGGAATAGTGACTTAGCTTGCAGTGTTTTTGTAAGGATTGCTGAGAAACTCCTTTAAATAATCTTAAACCCTATAGATGTGCTAAATATAATTATAATACACTTTATAAAGATGGTCATTATAATTATTTTTTCGGCATTATTAAGAAATCATGTATAATGTGATTTTTATAAGCTATCCAGGTGAAAGTGTGTTCTACTTAATTTTTGCAAGTCTTTTAAACTAAAGAAATCTAGTTAAAAGGAGTATTTGTTAATCTTTTTAACTAAAAGATGTTCATTATTTGCAAATAATCTTTAGTTAAAGTTTAACTTTTTTAGTTAGAAAGATTAATAAAAAGATTATTAGTACAAACTTGTTTGAAAGTTGTATCTGTAAATTGAAAGTTTAAATGTATACATTTAAAGGGTTTGCCAATAGCATTGTTGTTCTTAGTGTTCTGCTTTATTCATCACACAAACTGAGATCCAGTTTTTAATTTTTAGATATGGAGGTACAGAAAATGAAGAGAGCTGTGGAATCTCTAATGGCAGCAAATGAGGAGAAGGTACTTTAATGTTATTAATAGTCACCTTTGAAGTTGCACCTTTCTGGCAGAATGAATCAGGATGAGAACCATTTCCATTAGCAATCACAATTCTTTGCCCAGTATCCATTTCTCTCAAACAAAAATGGAGAAAGTTCAAAACTACAGACTAGCAAAATTATCCTCTAGAGGCGTAACAAGTGAGACTTACTAATGCAAATGATTCTGTAATATCCTTATGAAGTGCAGACTTTTTGTTACCCTGGGTTTCTTACTTTTCTGTCACTATTACATTGCCTTGGAGGGGGAAATACAGATTTTTATTTTAGAAAATGTTTTCTTTCCCTTTTTTTCACCCCTCCAGGATCGAAAAATTGAAGAGCTCAGACAGTCTCTCAATCGATATAAGAAAGTGCAGGACATGGTGATGCTAGCTCAAGTCAAAAAAGGTATAGCATATGTGCACACATGCACACACAGTGTGTGTGTGCGCATTAGCCAAGTAATTCCACTCAATGTTTTTCAGGGTGCAATCCTAACCTGGAGTTAGGCCGGCACAGTTAGGCCAGCAAAGTTTGGCTGGCACAAGGGCCACCGTAAAACGTGTTTGGACCACTCTCGGAGTCAGGGAGTTTGGCGCACGTCTGTGTGCTGGCCTCTCTGATTCTAAGACTGGTCCAAACATACTTTACAGTGTCCCTTGTGCTAGCCAAGCCTTGCTGGCCTAGCTCCAGGTTAGGATTCCACCCTCAGATATGGTTAAATTTGCATGAAGTAGAAGAGATTGGTGACATCTTGCATTGCATAAGCACTATTTCTGCCCCATTGTTTTTTGGATACGTCAATAATTTTGCCTTTCTCTGTTAGGCAAGGATGAAGAATGTGAAGATGTTGTGAATTCAGGATCTGTTTTAGCGACTTTGTCAGATGGACCTAATCAAGATGAACCTGAGAAAAGTCCATCTCCTACACCAGTAACAAGCTCTCCAAACCACGAAGAGTTTAGACCAAAAACTTCTGAAGCGGTATTTTTGGTTCTTTCCCCACCCACCCCAATCCTCTTAAATATTATCCCTTGTTCATGTAATTTGTATTTTTGACTATGTTTGTAGAAATTTTCACTTGTTAAAGACATAAATGCTAGGTTTAAGAATGCAGCCTTTCATGCCTTCATTAGTACATTATGAATGTACTAATGAAAAGCCTTCATTAGGGTTTTTTTCCCCTGGGTGTTTCTTTTGTGATTTGTGATGAAATGGATATGTGATACATTATGGACTTAATTTATTTGTATGCCAGATTAGGGCTGGTAAAGCCCCAACATTATCCAAATTCTAAACCATGGTTTAGTAACTGAGAATGGGCTGTAGGTTTAAGTGCTTTTTCTGCCCCCCTTTGTCAAATGTTTTAATTTTCTCCCTCAATCATTATGAATTATGGTAATCTAGTGGGGCTGGATGGGAATTAGAGGGACATTTTGAAGAAGAGCACTCTTCTGATTAGGTGAGGGGATCAGTGGTGGACCTGAGGGGGGGGGCAAGGGATGCAAATGCCCCAGGTGTTGGCCTGGGGTCTGGTGCCACTGCCACCACCAAGCGTGAAGCCACTCTGAGAAGCTTCTGTACGTGGCTAAAACTAGCCACATGGCCACTTCCCAGATGGGCCTTGGCACAGCTTTCAAGTGGTGCCCACCCTCGGAGGGATAGCCCCTTGGTCACCGCTTGGCGCCGCTTGGTCACCGCATAACTCCAGGAAATGGCCCCATGTGGCCACTTCCCAGAGCTACTTCGCTGCAGACGCCCCATCAAAGCTGTTCAGGGAAGCAATTGCGTGGGGCTTGTTGTGTGTGGCCACCCCAGTGAAGCTGATCTGGAAAGCGGCTGCTTCCCAGAATGACGCAGCAACCAAGCCTCCTTAAACAAGCCTCATGCGGTTTCTTCCTGGAGTGGTTTCGCTGCAGCAATGTCCGGTGGGGGATAGCACCTGCAGGGGGCGCACCTCTGCCTATGTGCCCCCAGTTGCTGACTCCCCCCCAGGATTGCCCCTGGTGTGATGGTGCAAAATACATGATTCTGCAGCCTGTTGATTGGAAAACCGTGATTTGCATTGTAGAGCAGTGGCAAGACACAAGCTGCAGTTCTGTATGGTGAGAATACACTTCCCACCTTTGAACCCAGCAAGACTTGTTTCTGAGCAAATATTCATTGAACTGGGTTGCATGGGTCGCCTCTGACTGTAACTGTAACATTTAGTTGTTTTTAATCGGACTAATGGCTTTAATTGATTTTTATCTGATGAAGACTGTCAAGTTTAAGTTGAATAAGCATGTTTACCTTCTGAAGGCATCACATGCCAAGCTGTTGGCCCTGAATGTGTCTCTTCTGTAGTTCTGCTGCTTTCTAAAATGAATGATGATGGGTTTTTTCTCTCTCTTGTAGAGTTCACTGCAGGTCCATACCAGTGTTCTGCAAGTTTCCATCCCTTCTTTTTCGTCGTCACCCATATGTTCAGAAACATCTGCTGAAAAAATGAAATCTCAAGCCCAGATGGAAGTGGTTGATGAAGTCAGGTATGAATGATTCAGAGTGCAATCCTAAGCACTCTTTGGGCTGGCACAAGTCTCTTGTGCTGGCCCAGGAGTGTTGCAAATGTGCCATAAGGCAAGGAGGGGCCTCCCTGCTCCAGTTCCTGGACCTGGGCTAGCAAAGTGAGGCCAGTGTGGGGGTTTAGAAGAGCGGAGAGAGGGCAGATCGGGGCAGGGGTAAGGGTGGACCTGTGGGCATCCTAAGGAAGGGGGGTGGGACCGGACCAGCCAACTTAGGCCAGATCGAAACCCCCGTTCATTGTCTCGTCAGCCTTCCCCAGGGCCCTTGGATTTGCATCAGCAGTTACACTAGATCAGATCCAAGGAGCCCTACTGGGATGGGATGAAGAGAATTAATTCCCCATATCCTGGGTTGCACTGCAGCCAGCCCCAACCCTGTGCTGAATACAGGGCAGGCCGGATGACCTCCCTCTTCCAGAGCAGATTAGGATCATGCCTTCCTGAGGGCTTTGTTAGGGTGACAAAGAAGTGTTTAATTACATGAGGAAATGTTATTTCTTACAACATTATAAATAAAATGAATAAGAGGCTTTGGTGGTAATGCCATTTGTGAGGTAACTGAAGAGTTGTTATGACAGATAAATGGCAAATAGTGAAGAAATGTAAAATGGTATCCCTGCCTCTGTTCTGCAACATGAGGCAGTAAGAGAAACTGAGGCATGAACAAAATTGCAAGAAAGGGTTGAACCATGAGGGAGCCAAATTTGCAAATGACACTAAGGGCTTTCGTCATTCAGGATGTCAAACACTTAAACCATTTATTTAGTGATTTTGCTGTGGAAAAAGGCAGAGTTTTATGATGGATGGAAGGAGAGCTGAAAAGGTGAGCCTCCATAGTGTGAGAGATTAAACCTGGCAGTGCTATTTCCAGAAGAATAGGTGGGAGTTATGTCCCTAAATTGTTTTTGTAATAGGTGCAACCTGAAGATTTATAGAGGAATGACCAACCATGGTTACTATGTGTATCATCCACAGTAATAACAAGTATTTCTTGGCCTTAGTTTCCTTCTTTGCTACCCTTATACCAGGAAACTGTATCATTCCAAGTAGGGGTAAATGAGGATGCTGCCCTGAGGGAATCTTCTATTCCTGAGGCTGATCATAAAATCACCTCAGAAATGTCATTCATGTATTTCATAAATTCAAAATATTCCTGTAGGCAAAATTTGGTGGCATATAAAACTATTTCCAAGAAGTTTGCTAATCTTGACTTTTATTTTTCCTTCAGAAATTTTGTCTGAGCAGGATTCCCCCCCCCCCCGTTCTAGTAATAGATTTCATTCAGTGGGAACCACACTTGAGCTATTTCTGGATCAAAAATTCACTGGTTGTGTTCAACCTGTTCCTAGAGAAAATTCAAGTTGACAGAGCCCTTTATTTTTATTTTTTTACTTGAAGAATTTATATACCCTGCCTTTCCCATGCCAAATGAAATGTTAGATGAAGGTGTTTCAGATAGATGCCTTAAATTTTAACATGAAGTAAAATGTTAACTTTATACAAATGCTTTTTATAGGGAAACAAAAGCATCAGTGACTTCCATAGAAACACGGCTAGGTGACACAAAATTGTAAGTATCCTATAATATACAGTAATTTAATCTAGACATTTTTTTTAAAAAAGGAAACTATTGAATATTTTTCTCCCTCATTTTGTGACTTTCCTGTTGCAAAAATCTGGCACACACATACCCATTTTATACAAAAAATAGTTGCTAGTTCTCTTTTTAGGGATATAGCTTAGTTTTTCATTTCTGTTGCAGTATGAAGTGTCTTCAATCAAGTTATATTGCGCCAGGGATTTACAGGATTTTGTAATACATTCCCAAATAATGTGTGGCTATCTTTTGTGCTAATGCAAAGAGTGGCTGACTTAGCAGACTTTTGCTATTCTCAAAATGCCCATTAAAGAGCTACAAAACTACTCACATGCTGAAGTTAATTGAGTAATTAAATGCTTTGCTGAGTTGAGTTGTACACTATAACAATTTCTAACAGTAGTTACTCAGCAATGAATATTAGGGGCATGCCCCGGTATCCACGGGTGTTTAGTTCCTGATACTTCCATGGGTAGCTGAAACTGGATACTGGGGACAACTTTTTAAAAAGAGGAAAAATCAGTGGTTTTGTTGCAACAAGGTTAAAAAAAAAAGAGATTTGTTTGAAGTTCCCCTGCCTTTTTAATAGTATAGGTGTCCCAGTATCCATGGAATCTATGGATAACTTAAACTGTTGATATGAATCAGTGGATTATCAAGGCATGTCTATATTCTCATTCTCATGTTGAATAGTATTCTTATGTTTTGGTCTTATTCATTTGCTATATAGGACCATGTTACTAGTACCCAACGAAGCATCTTGACAACACCCCTCTGTTTCTGTACTATTTAGAGGTACTACCAAGGTTGCCATTCCTTGAAGCAAGAAAACTTTTCACATTAGAATTAACTAAGTAATGTATTATATCTGCCTATCAGCTATTCATGCTTACTGATTTCACTTGAATTGCATCCTGGTAGAAGAAACATAAGCTGAAGTAGTAGTACTATATGAGGCCTAAAGTGGCTATCAGAAGGTCTTTTATGACTGCCACTGTAGTGCTGATGTAAATACACAAATGAGGAGAGTAAGGTTCCATTATTGCTCCAGACTGTGCTTCAGAGAATTTAACTGTGGTGTACTGTAGTGTGGCTTCTGAATTGACAAACCATGATTTGCAACTGACTAGCCAACCAGAATCTGAAGCTGTGGTTTGTTATTACCCTAATCTGATTATAGTCCACTAGATACTAGTTATTTTAAATTTTCACAAATGTGGTGGTGTTGGAGTGAAGGAAAACTCAAGTTTACATCGGCTGTGTTCATCATTCTGCTTTTTTAAAGCATGGGTTTTGATTGCATTTTTGAACACATTTTTCTCCTTGTCTATATCAATCAAGCAGTTGTTTTTTAGATTTCCTAGGCAACAAGTTTTTAAAATCAGAAATTAAACATAGAACAGTAAAGCATATGGACCGCATGTCTAAAGCACTGAAGAGCTACTCTTGTTGTTTGCATACCATCAGAAATGGCATGTTGCTTGATGTTTTGGGTGGGCAATTAGCCCCATATCATTCAAAAGGGAAGAATTTCAGAGTTAATGTTTTTTTCCTAGGCATATGTGTGGTTCATATAGACATAATAATATTTATGTCATTCTAGAGCATTCAGTGCACATAGTGTACTAATGTAAGATCTCCATAGCTCTTACAACAACCCTTAGGGCAGGTCACTATTAAGATGAAACTACCCATGCATGGTCTCTGTCTCAAATCATCCACTTTTGAAGTCTAGCTCTGAGGGGAATTGTAATTAAAAATTGTCTTTCGGGCATTTGTAGGGGAGAATTTGTGGGTGGGAGTGATTCAGCTCTCCTGTCTGTTTCCACCCACCACGGCATTTACCCTTATTGCAATGCCCTTATTTTTCCCACATTGTAGATTGGAGTAAGAGGTCTGTTTGTGTAAAAACAAACTTGCTGAATACACGATTTAGGCAATATTTAACCTGAAAGACCTCTTGCTTTACAGCTCACTCTACAGACAGTATTCTGCTATGGCTCTCCTTTAGATTATTGCATTGTTTTGCTAGTGTTACAGAACAGAATAAAAAAAGAATTCATTTAATTTAACTCAGCAATTCTTTCCCTTAAGCTATTGCTACAACTTGTGTTAACATTTACGTCTGATATGTCTCAGAAGACTAAAGATTTTTTTTTTCCTTTAATGCAATTGTGTTTAGAACTTCTGCTTTGCAAAAATCCAGCAGCCTGGGAAACTTGAAGAAAGAGCCATCTGATGTGGGTAGTCCTGTTTAACACCTATATTTTCCTTTAAAAATAGTGGACCATACTGTCATCTTAACCCTCTCACATGATGTTGGGATTTGTTGGATACTGATTTGCAATATCAGTGATGACCAGAATAACAGATAAGGTTTTGTAATGCTACAAAAACTGCTTTTCAATGGATGCAGTTCACATTTCAATTTATAATCCAATCCTAGACTTGTCTACTCAAAAGTAAGCCTCATTATAGTCTTTGGGGCTTACTCCCAGGTACATATACCTATGGATTGGAGCCTTAGTTTGGTTTTGTTAATTTTATTATTGTTCACCACTATGAACAATATAGGAATAGAAGGAATAGGAATAGAACAACATAGGAATAGAAGTATATAAATCTTGTAATAAAATGAGTAAACAAACTTGGGCATCAAGTAGTGAGATATCTACAGTGGGTCCTTGTTTATCCACAGGGGTTCCATTCCAAGAAGCAATATGGGCAACAAATTCCAGGGGTATTAAAACCCATGTGGAATTTAAGGGCCACCCCCACTCTCTGGACCAAAGCTGAGCTCCAGTTGGGTCTAGAGCAGCCATTTTCAATGGGTGTGCTGCGAATGGTTCACAGGTGTTCCATGGGAATTTGGTAGAAGGTTATTTATTAGTAGGGCCTGTCGGGGATGCGCTGGGTCCCATCAGCAGCATGGTGTGACTTATCAATTGTAAAAAAACCAATGGTGTGCCTTGGCAATTTTAGTACCTTCTCAGTGTGCCATGAGATGAAAAAGGTTGAAAATCTCTGGTCTAGAGGATTTCTGAGGCCCGCAGAGGCAGCGCACACCCTGGTTTAAGCTGTGCTTCTGTCCAAGTCAGAGTCACGTCTGAAGATGAGAACCATGCTTTATTTTCAAATGTATGTTCTGTTTCAGTAGAATATGACAATATATATACCAACCAATATATCAGCATTTCCAAAATGCAACAATCCATTATAAACCGTCTATCAACCTTTAGTAGTAAGCGATTTTATTACCAGAAAATAGTGGTGCTCAGGGAAGGACCTCCATGTCTGATCGCAAAACAGCGGGTAGGAAGCACATGTGGAAACAGATGCCCTCTGATACGTTTGATGTCTGGCAGATCTTTCTGGCTTGGTCTTTACTTCAAGTAGCTATCAAATGGGGTTCTCAAAACTCTTCTCATAGTTTGGCTAAAGAAGTTTTTGTACTTGGCAAGAGATTTTACACAAGTTCTTTCTCCACAAATAAAACATCCTGATATCTTTTAAGATGTTTTTGTATAGACTAAACCATTGCTAGTCTGAATAATTTACTCATTAAATGGTATAGGTGACTGAAAGAAGCTTTGACATAGGTATCTATTGAGCTAAAGCTTCTGTTTACCTCAAATATTGTATGCTTTCATTTTTCCCAAACAGGAGGGAGAGACAGTGCAGAAGCAAGAAGAGGTAATGTATCAGTGTGGCGTGAGAAGATGTGTTTTTATTTACTAGATTTTCTAAAATCTTGGACTTCTGTCTTAAGAGCCCATTATGCTTATATATCATTGAATTCAATGAGATAAGGCGGTTGTGATTAACATAAGTCCTGTTATGTTGATTTCAATGGGATTTGGGATACAGCCCTCAAACTTGTGGAGAAATCAGTGTTTATATTAAGATTTCAAAATATACCAGAAAAGGCAGGAGAAGATATAAAGGAAGGAATATGAGGATGGATGGCAGCTGAGACAGCTACTGAATTGATGCAATTAGAGAAGAAATTGATACAATCTACAGAGTTAATTCCAGCTATGCAAAAATTAATAAGACAGAGAGATTGTAATGAAATTTATGAAGAGAACTGTAAGAGATTATATATGAAAAAATTAGAAGCGAGACAAAGAGAAAATGAAATGTAATAAGAATTCTTAGAGAAATTCCGTGGAGGGTAAGACAGAAGAGAGTAGGATACAAAGGCCTTCCATTTGAACCTTTCAATATAGTAATACAGAAGATCTCTCCGTAACCCATGTGCAAACAGTGTGTGTATCCAATATTCTAAGTAGCTACCAGTATCCTACCTTACCTTCTCACTTGCCTCTCTGAACATGCTATACTTGTATAGAACAAGTGCCAAATGAAAGTGATGTTGAGTTTTTCATCATTCTTTCTCTAACCAATCAGACTAAAGCACCTATAGAAAGCAGCAAATATGAAACCCTCCCTCCTAAGTCCCCAGGTGATGGAGATGGCTTTGGGACTCGTAAAGCCCGGTCTTCTTTTGGGCGAGGCTTTTTCAAGATCAAAAGTAGCAAAAGGACAGCGAGTGCACCTAACTTGGGTGAGTACAGTAAAGTCTGCAGGTGTCGTTTTTTACTATATATATTTAAACTAATAATAGGGAATGGTGCGTGATCCACCATCTATACCAAATCATTAAAAAAATATCAGTAGGGTGGAATTGTCATTGTGTAAACCAAAACGATTCTTATAGTTAGAGAGCAAAACTTTAAACACTGTGCATACTGAATAACTGTGGGCAAGTAATGAAGCATATGGGATCAGTTGTCCTTCTCTTGCAAGTATGCGTGTTACTTTTGTGCATAAGTTCCAGTTCCCATTTCAAATAAAATATTGTGCAATGCAAGGTTTGCATGTGCATCCGTATGCCAATGTGTGCTGGTCATTGCAAAAAGGGGTGGACAGATCATGTAGATGAGATGTATGCTTTTAGGTATTGGGTTATGTTTTAAGTACAGTGGAATGGAGAGGTCACAAGCTTACTTTTGATAAAGGCTATACTCTCCCAAGGCTTGGGAGCTAGCCTTAAGATTTTAGTTCAAGACGAAGTTAGGAAAATCTAGCTCTTACCTCAAAAGGTACTGTATGTTCACCCCTTCATGGACCTGGGACTAGTTGCATAGCACAATATGAAAACAGCCCACAACCCACTGCTGGGGCCTCATCCACAGTTTTGGAAACCCTGGTCTAACAGCATACACATAGAAACAATGATTGACATCGTCCCTTGTATTGTATTAATACATATTATTACAATAAGCCTTCCCAAATATTATCAAGATGAGTGAGATAGATTGCGAAAGTTCTTTGTGTGTTAAAGTGCTGTGAAAATATTTCCAAGGCACAGAAAGGCCATTGCAGTTCAAATCTTGCACTTCAATTAGTTCATGAACAGCACAAGCCTAGGCATGTCTACTCAGAAGTAAATTCTACTGAATCCAGTGGGACATACTCATAGGTAAGCATGTCTAGGATTGAATCCTAAGAGGCTTTTAACTTTCATCTGAAATATAGGAGTTCATATTGGATTCATGATTAACTTTTGGCAGCATTAAAATGTTTGTAGAGCTTTTGGAGCACACCCTAAAGCACTATATATAAATGGAGTACCATAATCCAATGCTAACTACTGTAAAAGTAATTCCTGTAGTAAATAGTTCCTGCCAACTTTTTATGCAGATCTGAGAAGGTTGTCTGAATAGTTCGGTGTTACCAATTGAACATTTATTTGATAGCCCTGATTTGTTCCCTTTGTGTGTGCGTGTGTGTGTTGTGATGCATGAATCTTTTTGGTACTGTTCTCCCCGTCTTGCCTCTTAAAGTTTTGATATGTCTTATCTTGTTGTCTCATGTATATTCCCTCCCCCTTGTACTGCGTGTGTGCGTAATTTGGATGCCTGAAGATCGCAGTCGAAGTGCAAGTGCACCCACCCTAGGTATAGTAGACCTGCATGCGTTATCCATGCTATGTCCTGAGAGCCGCTAACACTGAGCCATGGCCATGCAGGGCACACCAAACAAGATCCCTCTTCTTGAATGCTCATCTATTTCTTTGCCATGTAACTCGCATGCTGCTAGTAGTTGACCACACTGTGTACTGTACGTGTTCTAATCTGTACCAACAAGGAATGTCAGAGAATGATGAGTATTAATGAAATTCCAGGCACGAGCACCAAAGGTCAAGACTTGTAAGGGATGATAGATGTGGGTAATGTACAGAGGATTATTGATGTACACAGGGCTAAGTGCATTTTTTTGTAGGACTGGTCTTACTGTGAAGCAGTTACTTCAAGCAGCTCTTCCACCTCCATTTTTGCATAGTGTTTGATAAAAGAGCAAAACCCACATTCAAATACGCTGTGTCATGGAACAGGCTAGTCAAGTCATTAGCTTTTTTTCCTGTTGAGAACACTGGGAACACACCTGAGCTTTGCAATGTAACAAGTGAACAGGC
>JAJKFI010000010.1:11707488-11747737 GCA_029204185.1 Lerista edwardsae
CCAAACTTTGCTGGCCTAACTGTGCCGGCCTAACTCCAGGTGAGGACTGCACTCTTAAACAGAAGCTTCCGCAAGGCCCCCCATACCCCCCCCCGAAGGCTCCTGCTGCTGCTGCAGTAAAGCAAAAAGCCCCCTCCTTGTCCCTGTCAGCAGTGCGATCCTCCAGATCACGTTGCTGTCATAGCCCTGCCCCTGCAAGCACTTTGGTGGCTCCCAACGCCCAGGGTGGAGTTTGGAATCCACTCCTATAGAGCAATTTTTTAACTTCCCTCGGCGAATAAAGGCAAACAACTATCTCACCTCATATGTTTTTAGGTGTACATTTTTTTATTAAGTGTGAACAAGGAATAGGGACTAAGGTGTGCGTAAGCTTATGTATCATACAGGCAGGATTGGCTGTGTCACTCTGCCAAGTGTACTTCCAGTAGCAAATCCTGGCTTTGCCACTGTGTCATGTGGGAAGATGCACTTGGCTTTTGTTTTGCTTTTTTGCTCCTCTGTTTGTATGGTTTTTGCTGGCACATTTCAGCTGAAGCATTTCATTACTAATATGCAGTAAGCTCATCTCAGCCTTTTATAGCTGATGGAAGTATCCACAAAGTACTAACTAGTTGCCATTCATACTTTCTCTCTACAGGTCCTATTTTGGCAGAGGGCAATGGAAACTAGGCAGTTTTATCCTGTTTGGGATTAACTAACTATGCTTAAACTGAACAATGGGATGTAATGTTCTAATAGTGTCCTGGGATTGCACACTGGATTTGGTTAACTGATTGTGAATTTTCAAAATTAATTTCAACATTTGCGATTAGTTTTGCTGTCAAGAAATTGAAACTTGGTGATACTTTACAACAGGGGTCTCCAAACTCGATCTGGATCCGGGGTTTGGAGACACCCCCTCCCCCTTGCCCGTGTGTGACAATTACTATTCCATGGAAACATTGCTCCATTTTCAAGCTGTACTGGTGGCCTGGCTGTCCCAGAGGGCTGTGTGGGCATAGACGCGATTGCCCAAAGCATCTCTGCCAACAATGCAGCTTGAAAATGGAGTTTTCACTCCATTTTCAGGTTTCACAGTATCAGTTTTTACAGTTGCAGGTTTTACATTATCCAAAAGGCACTTTTCACATTATGATATCAATGCAATTTAGCTTGCTGTCCGAGCAAACTCACAATTACTTTTGGCCACTTCCAGGTCATCTGAAAACGCATCCTTATTTAGACATACATTAAGTGGTCCTGGAAATTTTGTTTTGCTTATTTCAGGAATGCAGCTTAATGAATATTCATAACTTGAAAGGGACAATTAAGAAACATAAAAATTGGTTCATGTAGCTTCTCATTTAGTTAAGCTGTAGATATACAGGTGGGCCTGTAATATCTGTGGATTTGGGAGCCATGGATTCCATAATTCGTGGGTTCCAAATCCAAAGGGGAGGGTCCCATCTGGACCCTCCAAAGGTGACCAGAATGCCCTTTAAGGGGCTCAGAATGTTGGAATTAGTGGGCAAAGAGAAGTTATTGAGATTCAGTGCATGGTTAGAAATTTTAAGAGCAAAATATACCAAAGAGGATTGGTTAGAAGGTACAGACTAAACAAACGTGAGTCAAGAAACTGGAGATACAAGATATATGATAGATTCTATAAGGAAAGGAGTAGATTAAAGAGGGTTTTAGTTAAGAGATGAAAATGGAGGCATGATATTTTAATGGAATAATAAGAAAACATTTTACATTTAATGATTAACATTTTACAATAATGAATATTTTAAAGAAAATGTTTGCTAATGGAAGTATGGGTGATATATGATAGGAGTGTAGGCTTTTTGGGTGATTTTTTTCACAACGTTTCTTTATTAAAATAGCAAATTGCGGTGCTATGTGTTTTTATTCTACGTTCTCATTTTTATTAATTTTAAATGCATTAAAAGTGTACTAGATACATAGATAACATAGTCTCAGCAGAGGTAGTCACAGTATTTCTAATTACTTTTCCAATCTATTTTAATTTCTGAAAAATATCTTAAACACCAAAATAGCTTAAACACCAAAGTGTTTTATGTCTTATTCAAATGTTTTAACCCCCAAAAGGCGGTGTTTTGTGTTTTTCTGCAGTGTTTAACCATAATCACCACCCTAATGATAGAAAGTAAATTAACCAAAATGTATTAGAATACATATAAGGGGCATGGTGGTGCAGCGGGTTAATTTGCTGTTGCTGGGCTTTCCAGCTGGAAGGTTGGGAGTTCAAGACTGCGCGACGGAGTGAGCTCCCATTGCTTGTCCCAGCTCCTGCCAACCTAGCAGTTCGAAAGCACCTAAATGCAAGTAGAGAAATAGGGACCACTTCGGAGGGAAGGTAACGGCATTCTGTGTGCTACCGCGTAGAATCATGCCGGCCACATGACCACAGAAGCTTGTCCTTGGACAAAACCCTGGCTCTACAGGCTTTGAAACAGAGATAAGCACCGTCCCCTACAGTTGGTCATGACTAGACCATCTGGTCATAGAGAAACCTTTACCTTTTTATTAGAATAGATAAATTAGATATTTGAAATTTTTAAAAAGGGTGCTTGCTTGATGTGGTGGATGTTTGAGAAAGGTGAAAGTAGGGATTTAGATACATAGAGATGCATAATCACTGTTAATAGTAAAGACAAATGAAATAAGAGAAAAATGTTTTTTGGGGGGGGGGTGTAGGTTTTGATGAATGACTTTATGGAGAAAAGATTTTAGATCTTAGCATATAAGGTTAAATAGATTTATATTTGTATAAAATTAAAGAAATATGGAAAAGGTTTGGAAAATGCTGGACAGAAATTTTAGATTTAGTAGAAATTGATAAACTAAGATTGCATATAAAGAATAGTTAACGTATGTTTGGGGGAAGGGAAGTTCATGCATGTGAAAGAAAAAAGTTAAAATAATTGATGCAGGTAATAGATAAAAATGTGTGAATTAGATTTAGTGGAGATATAAGAGATTCGAAAGCAAATGGTTGAGATAAGAGAGGCTGTCAGACACTCAGGACGCAATCCTAACCAACTTTCCAGAACTGACATAGCTGTGCCAATGGGGCATGTGTTGCATTCTGCAATGGAATAACAGTTACGGAGGTCTCAAGATAAGGGAATGTTTGTTCACTTACCTCAGAGCTGCTTTGCCCTTATTCTGGTGCTGGAAAGTGGGTGGTTAGGATTGTGCCCTTAATTAGAAATGTTAAAAAAAAAAAAAAAGAGGACAGGAGAATTAGAAGTTACGAAGGGAATGTCTTTGATCTTGCTGTAGTATATTAGATATGTATTTGTAGATTTGGGATTTTTTGTTGAATTAATGTGATGTTTGGTAGTTTCTAATAAAACTAGACAAAACATTTTTGTCTTTTATTTTTTTTAAAAAAGGGGCTCAGAATACTTTATAAGGGCATAAAAACAACACTTGTCCAAAACAAGCATTCTGAGGACCATGTAGGCTATGGGTGGTTGTGCGTGGCCTCTAAAGGCCTCCGAAAGCCCCTAAGACCTCACTGGTGTGCAGCTCCAGTTCCCTTTGGATGGTCCAGGTGGGACCCTCCCCTGCATGTTCAAAACCCATGGATTTCGGATCACGAGTTCTAGGAATTGAACCCGCGAGGATAACCAGGGCCTACTGTGTGCTGATTGTGTAATGTTTGAACAAACAAAACCCTAAGGATGGCTAACAAATATCAATCAATCAACAGGTACTTATATACCGCTTTATATACCAAAATATAAATATATTTCGAAAAGGAGATGACTGTCCTCAAACTGCAACTGACTGCTCAAAATTATTACCAGGAGTGCAACAGCAGACTCCTTTTGTAGTGTTACAGGTAGTCTTGGCATGCATATGTTGCAGTGAATGTCCAAACTATGGAGAATGCCATCTCTCTTGTATTTCAAAAAATTCACTTAATCGTTAACAATAGTCATTTGGTGACTATCCACTCCATCTCAATATGTCTAGACATTCATCATTCAATACATGAATGATTGTCAGTGTGCCTAGTGATGCCTTTTGGTTATATTTTGGATATTCATAGCAAGTTAAAAAAAAAAATAGCCATATTTATGGCTAGATTTAGTTCAGTGTATGTATTTAAGGCCAGGCCTAAAATGGGTAATCTAATATCGATTTATTAATGTTTTAACCACATAATATTATTTAGAACTATCTTCCTCAATAATAAGGTCTAGCAAAGATTCCCATAATAAAATTACTTCTCTTGTTCTGCGCCACTTCAACATTTTAGCTAGTGTGGCTTCACAAATCAGCCATGGACAGTTAAAGTGAAGCAGTTAAGAATTGCAGTTGGGCACGTTATTCATTAAGATTTGCTTTTCTTGTAATAGCTGAGTCAGAAAAGGGATCCTCAGATCATCTGGATCTGGCTGGCTTGCCACCTCGGCCAAAAGATACGGACAGTGCGCCTCTCACTCCACCTTCTCCGGATTCCAAAAAGAAAGCAAGAGGAATTAAGAAGTTGTTTGGAAGGTAAGCAGAATATAACTCATAAGAACAGCCCTGCTGGATCAGGGCAAAGGCCCATATAGTCCTGCTTCCCGTATCTCGCAGTGGCCCACCAGTTGCCTCAGAGAGCACATAAGACAACAAGATACTTGCATCTTGTGGTCTCTCCCCTGCCTCTGGCATTTTTAGGTAGCCTACCTCTGCAATAAGGAGGTTGCACCACCCATCGTGGCCTGTAGCCTACAATGGATGTTTCCTCCAGAAATCTGTCCAATCCCCTTTTAAAGGCACTTAGGCCAGATGTCATCACCACCTCCTCTGGCAAGGAGTGTCACAGATTAATTACCTTCTGGGTTAAAAAAAATTTTCTGTCTCTTCTAATTCTATTCAACATCCTAACAGTTTGCTAGAGAGTTTGCACCAGTCTGGATTTCCTGTTGCCTGTGCACAACCCACTGAAGACAAGAATATGGGCCACTTAGAAAAAGACCTGTAGCAGGGTAATGGGTATTGGTTGTAGTGCATGCAGCTGACTTCAGGAGGTGGCAGCTAATTGCCTCTCCTTTCAGGCTGGTTGTTTCCCCCTGACTCCAAGCTGTGCCCTATAACAAGACAGTGCACAGTTATTACCGTCAACCCTTTAAAGGGGCAGAGCCCAAGTAAGTATTATTGGATTGCCACCCTTAGTGATTACTCTGAGTGTAAATGCCCAAAATAATGCTACTGCCTTCATGGCTTCTCTAGCCATTCTGGAAACATTGTGTGAAACGGGGTATGGCCTTGATGGTTCAGCCGGCAATTACAGAGGGCTATTTTAATGCTTTTATGCCACTAAATGTACTGCACCTCCATCCTTCATCTTGTACTTAGACTCAGAAGAAGCCAGTCAACCACATTTAATCCTGATGACATGCCAGAGACTGACTTCAAGAGAGGAGGAACAAGAGCAACTGCAGGACCAAGGCTAGGTTGGTCAAGAGATCTTGGACAAACCAATAAGTAAGTCAACAGCATTGAGCTAGAATAGAAAGTGTTTCTTGCTTTCCTTTCTGTTTCTGTTTTTCCATTGTGTTAATCCAGTGGTTCCCAAAATGTGGGTCAGGACCCACCAGTGGGTTGCGGCCTGATTTTTTGGTGAATCATGAAACTAACAAGCTTATAGCTGACAATGTATTGAGCCTTATGGAAACCAAAATGGAGCAGCACATGTGCATTTCCTCACAAGTAGGTGAATGTGCCTCGGTTCACTTAGAAAGGCAGGCCAAGTGGGAGCCACTACAATAGTCCTGTCTGATAAATGCAGGCCCCAACAAACTCTAAAAGAAGTATGTGGTAATTAGAAGATGTGCAAGCATACTTGCAAATGAATTCAGCTATATGTGTTACTCTTAACTAATTAGGCCTAAAAGTTATATTATTACTTTCAGTTGGTCTAATATCTTTTTGCAGTGTTTCTCAAACTGTGGGTCAGGATACACTTGGTGGGTCATGACCTGATGTCAGGTGGGTCATGGAAAACTGGGAGGAGCCATCTTAAACTGCAGACCTTACTCTTGCTATATTCCTTTTGTGAGTGTTAACAGTTCAGATTTTCAAGCGACGGTTTTTAAAAACCTTTTTTTAGTTCAGTGCTTTTCCATCATATTTTGTCCCAATCTTGCTTTCTCTCAGGGATGTTTCATGGTTGTGCAATTGCTGCAGTCCAAGAATACCAGCTTGTATTCCAGAAGTGCCATTTGATTATGTCATAATGATGGCACTTCCTGCTTGATGGTGTCTCTTCTGGCTATGATTTCACTTCCAGGTTAATAACATCACTTCTGGTGGGTCCCAACACAAGTGCCATTCTAAAAAGCGGGTCTCAATCTAAAACATTTGAGAATCACTGTCTTATTGCATCAGAAACATTTGTTTAGAAGTAGTAGGCAGGTCAGGGGAGAAAATATAGATATGGTTACTTTCTGGAGTGCATCTGGTGTGAAAAGCAACCATTTTAGTTGCCTCGTGGCTCCTTTTAACTTATGTTCCCTACCTGAAAGTTGCTTCCATGTTGCTATGGAAATGTAGGTGTTGAATTCTGATTACATCTTCTAAATTTGTCCTGTTTTTCTTGAAGTGCCAGTTTTGAAATCTTGATTTCGTTTTAGTGATCTGGACATGCCATTTGCCAAATGGTCAAAGGAACAAGTTTGCAGTTGGCTTCAGGACCAGGGTTTGGGTTCGTATGTGAATCATGGCAAACACTGGATACTCTCTGGTCAGACCCTCTTGCAAGCTTCTCAGACTGATTTAGAGAAGGTAAATATCTGAAGCATAAGCAAGTTGAGTCCAGTTATAATACAGAGCTTTTATGTAATGACAGAGTTGCTCAGTCATGTTTGTTCAACAGTTTTGTGTGTTAGGTTATTCATATGAGGAAGCTATCCTAAGTATGTGTTTTAACATGCTAAAGTAGTAGCTTCCAGGTTTCGTACGAAAACACTGTCGTTCAATTGGCAAGACCGCTTTCTGATACGTATGGCCGAGATCCCTGCTGATTTTGATTATATAAAGTTGATTAATCATCTTTCTACAAACCTAGTGCAAATGTTGTACAAGGCAGTCTAAAAAAATTAAAATAAAACCAATACCTAGGAATAAGATGATAGTGATGAAGCTGTTCCCAGTGCACGTTCACACTCTTGAAAGGTCCTGGAAAACAAAAACAAAAAAGTACCATTGAGCTGCATTGAGAAACGGCAAAGGCCACCTGAAGAACTTCCTTAGGAAGGTTTTATTTATAATTACAACATCAAGGATGGGCCTTCCAGCACTGAGCATTGCAGCCATACCCTCCTGGATCGTCATCTAATCGCTGGACACTCATCCTTAAAATGAATGGGAGATGCCAAAGTGTGCTGTTGTCCAGTTGCCATTTAGTTCGCTTGGCTCTTGGAGAAGACACTTCTGAACCCTTTAAAACAGACCTTTAAAAAGAGTTGTTTTCAAAACTTGTATCTATTTAAAAGGGCGTGTTTTGTGTCCCATACATAGGAACTTGGAATAAAACATCCACTGCATCGGAAGAAGCTTCAGCTTGCACTTCAGGCATTGGGGTCAGAGGAAGAAAACAACCATGGGAAATTGGATTACAACTGGGTCACAAGTAACTTTCTTTTTCTTTTTCCAAATGAATCCAGTGAGCTCCTTGCACATGCATCTTCTGCAAGTTATTGGATGCAATTGGGGTTCTCGCATATACTTTGTTTAGGTTACCGGCAGGGCTCTGAGAAAGCAGTGCTATTTATAAGTCAACTTTTCCTTGCACAGAATTTGCGTTTTTGGTGCAAGGTGGAGTCTGTTTAGGTTAGGCATGTTAAACAAACCTGCCAAATATATCTTGTATTGCATCATTTTATGTCTTTTGGATTTCAACCCAGCTGCCTTCTGATGGACAGTGTCCTATGAGCTTCGCATTGGTGAAAAGACTCCTCATCATTTATTTGGTAGCTCAAATATGTTTCATACAAAGAGAAAATAGTCCACTCTTTAAAGCAAGTTAGACAATGACAATGAAGAACTGATGGTTAACATGGCCACTTTCTCAAATGGAGCAAATTTTGCATAATTTATTCTGCAGTGTTCAGTAGTGTGTGTTGTGCCAAAGATCATAGTCTTTGCATGAACAGTAACAACTGCACTGAATTCCACTTTCATATGTTTGCTACTGGGGGTGCAATCCAAGGCACCCATTGGTCTGACTCAAGCCACTTGCATCAGCCCCATGCTGTCGCAAAAGTGCTGTAAAGCACTTTTGATCTAGCGCTGCTAGCGCTGGACCGCCCTAGGCAGCTGTGGTGGTCCGGTGGCACCAGCAGAAGTTGCCAGCACGCTGGGAGCAGAGGCGGTTCTGGGCAGGGGGAGGGAGGACTGGGGCGGACTGTGGGCAGTCTGGGAGCTGGGCTGGCCCGGGGGGGGGGGACTCAGATCTGTGGCTGCTATACAGGATCTTGTAAAGATCTTGTAAAGATCTTGTAAAGTATGTTTGCACCATTCTCGGATTTAGGGAAGCTGGCACACAGATGTGCGCCATCCTCCTTGACTCTGAGAGTGATCCAGACACGTTTAACAGTTCATTTGTGACACTCCTAGGCTGGCTCATGTCACTTGTGCCAGCCTAATTCCAGATTAGGATTGCACCCTCACATTCTCTGTTAAACCCATTTGTTGCCCACAGGTTTTTCTGAGTGTCAGAAATGTGATGTGTGAAACAGGTATGTGGAGATGTGGTGTTCAGGCATAGTCACTTCCATCTTTTTTTTTTTTTCAGGGTGGTTGGATGATATTGGGCTACCGCAGTATAAGACCCAATTCGATGATGGGAAGGTGGATGGACGAATGCTTCATTATATGACTGTTGTAAGTCATTTTTTCTACCCGTTTCAGATTCCAAGGACCGGATTGCAGTGGCTTTCCCCCTCTCCTCTCCATATTTGTATTCAGTATGTCCCTACCTGAAATGATTTAATTCTCCTCTTTGCTCTATCACCTTCAGCAGCCTGGAGTTCTGCTGTGATCATAAAATAACTCTGCCCACTGGGGTAGCTAATGAAAGTGTAGCCCCCACTGCAGAGGGCAAAATGATGCCCTGGAAGTGATGTCACAATAGGAAGCAGTACCACAACATTCATTTTCTGGTTTTTTTGGCCATAACTTTTGATAGAATTATGATAATACACTCCAATTTGTTTCATTGCACTGCATGAATTTCCGCATTGAATGGTATATAACATGACAGTATTATGCCTACAAACCGCAATTTTTATGTGATAGTTGTATTTTCGTTTTTGTTTTTTTAGCCATAATTTTTGACATTCCTCTGGTTTGTTTTATTGCATTCTGCATTAAATTCCGCACTGAATGGTATATAACATGATGGTATTATTCATACGTAATTGTTCACAATTTTGGCCACTAGTGTCAAGCTCAGCTTATTTCGCCCCTAAAGCTTGTTGCCCAGTGCAATTGCACACACCCCCCCCCCGCGCTTCTTTAGCCACACCCCTGACTGTGTCCATTCTGTTATGCCAGCGTTTCCTAAACTGAGTGTGGACCTGATTGTTGTTGGGTAGTGACAAGGAAAATTATTTTGTATTTTCCTTCCTGTCTTGCCCCTTTTAAAAAAAATTATGAGTAAAGTTGTTTTTTCACATCCCCGTTTCTTTGCAGGATGACCTACTGTCCTTGAAAGTTGTGAGTGTCCTCCATCATCTCAGCATCAAACGTGCCATTCAGGTCCTCAGAATTAATAACTTTGAACCCAACTGTCTACGCAGGAGACCTTCAGATGAGGTGACCACTTTTGAAACTTGACACACGTGATTGATTATTGTGACTGCTATGATGCATGGTGCTAGCACTGATTTTGTGCCTGCAATACTTTTCCTTGCGAACCTTTATCTTGTCCTTTGCTGTTAGGATTTTACACTTGTAATTAATGGTCAATTTTGTGTGGATTCATTTTCTTTTCCTGTGTTTAAACATCTGACGTTCTGATTACTGCCTTCTCATTCTAAGGCAATGAATTGGCTAGTTCAGTGGTGTTCAAATGGTGGGTCAGGACCTACTTGGTGGGTCGGGAGCAGCCATTTTGGAAGCTGCAAACCTTACTCTTATTCTTATTACTCTTAAGCTGCAAACCTTACTCCTTTTGATAGTGTTAAGAGTTTGAATTTTCAAGTGAGGGTTGTTTTTTAAAAAAATATTTTTAGTTCAGTGCTTTTTCATAATATTTTAAACCTAATCTTGCTTTCTGTCAGATATTTCATTGCTAATCAGTTGCTGCAGTCCAGGAGTGCTAGTTTGCATTCAAGGAGTGTCAGTTGATTATATCACAGTGATGACACTTCCTGCTTAACGATGTCACTTCCAGCCATGACATCACTCCCAGATTCACGGCATCACTTCCAGTCAGTCCAGTCAGTCCAGTCAGAGTATCATTCTAGAAAGTGAGTCCCAGTCTAAAAGGTTTGAGAACCACTGGGCTAGTTTATTTATATTAACTTGTGCCTATCTTTACATTTGATTGATGCAAAAGAAAATGCATAATCTTTTTATGAAAATGTGTATGCTGCAGTGTCAGTGCTGAAGTTCATCACTTGTAGCCCATCTTTCTGAACTATACCACTTGAGAGCAAAGATGAGAAATGGCACATTTTGCCTGGTTACCTACACCCCAAACACCCTGCTTTTAGAGAGTAGTATGTTCCACCCTAACCTTTTCCCTAATTGACCTAGTTCTTAGGAGCAGGGCAATCTCTCTCTTTATAAAACATGGGGCAGCATTAAAAACAAAACCTACCTGCATTCTCCATTAATGTAGTTCTTCCTGACTACCATGTGATGGTTGTGAAAGTAGACTTCGGCACGTGTTGAAAGAGAGAAGTTAATGGGAGACTAAACCATTTTCTACCAAGGATATGTTAGAGCAACATTGGTAGAAATGTGATTTCCAGCGCATCATGTTAATGTTAATGTTAATAAATGAGGAACTCAGGTTTTTATGTGCCTGCATGTCTAGCTTTTGTAAAATAGACTTGGGTCAAAAATTAACCTGGGTCATGGATATAGTAGTTAGTACAGGTGTGCCCTGGTATCTGCTGGGGAGAATAATTTTTTCACCCTTGTATTTAAACAAAAAAGCCCAACTTTCTATGCATACAAAAGTCAGCAAATTGGATAGAACTTGATTTATCCTTTGACATAGTGCTTTTGAATGCATAGAGAAGCTTTTCATGTAGAGATCAGAAGTGACACAGTTCAACATCAACAACCAACCATGTAAGATTGCAGTTCAGGTATCTTGGCTCTGTGTGGTGTTCTTGGAGGCAATTGGGTTGCTAATAAAAATATTAGGGCTGAATCAAGGAATAATAAAACAGAACTGGGGAAAAAATAGAACCCTGAAAAGTAGCATGCAATCTCAGAGTGAAATGTATCCTTATTGGCAGAATCACGTCACACCATTAGAAGTTACGCAGTGGACCAATCATCGAGTGATGGAGTGGTTGCGTTCTGTTGACCTTGCAGAATATGCCCCTAATTTGAGAGGGAGTGGTGTTCATGGTGGCCTCATGGTAAGGGATTGGCACATTTTATATTTTGCTATCAGATAATACTTACGTACCAAATGTGTAAAAGCATGTTAAATAATACTTCAGATGTAAGGAAGAGATCATGCCCATGTCTTTGCAACTTGTTTATTTCTGTCGGTATATTCCAGGTGGCCCCCTGAAGTTTCAGAAAGGGGGGGATAGTCATTGTAGGCTACCTTCCTTCTCTCAATGTAACTTCCTGCTTACTCACCTGTTCCAGCTGAGTTTGCTTTCTGTTGGCATTCCTGTTGCCTCAGTAGCATCCCATTGGGCACTGATGGGAGGACTTCCACTCCAGCTTTTTGAATCCAGACTAGGGACGGGATGCCCTCCCACTATAGGAGGAGACTTCAATCAAGTCTGGCCCTGCTTCATGGACAGGGAGTGGCATACCCATGTGGTATTAAATGTCTCCCTTCCTCTTCCCAGAATAGGAGATTCACACATAGGGAATTCCTTTGTTTTCTGTCACTCGCAACATCTGGGTGAGAAGAAAGTGGTTATTTCTCTTCTCTCAGGTCCTTGATGATGTCACGTCCTGCTTAATGACATCACTTCTGGCCCTCAACAGATGTCATACATGCTAACTTTGGCCCTCTGGATGAAACAAGTTTGACACGCCTGCTCTAGAAAATTATAAGAACTGTGGGTGTAATCCTAACCAACTTTCCAGCACTGGCATAGGTGTGCTAGTGGGGCATGTGCTGCATCCTGCAGTTGGGGGGGCAGTCATGGAGGCCTCCTCAAGGTAAAGGATTGTTGGTTCCTTACCTCACAGCTGCATTGTCCTTATCCCAGTGCTGGAAAATAGGTTAGGATTGTGCCCTGCATCATGTAGTAAATATAATGGTGTTTTCTACCCGCTTTGTATTTTGCTAAAGGGTCCAATCTGATGAGTAATCTGAGGAGTTCCTTCATTTAGAGAAAATCAAAATATAATTATGATTCAGTCTTGCCATCTCATTTTTGCTGCACAGGTTTTGGAACCCCGTTTCAATGTAGAAACCATGGCACAGTTGCTTAACATCCCACCAAATAAGACTCTGCTGCGGCGACACTTGGCAACTCATTTCAATTTGCTGATTGGTCAGGAGGCCCAGCTACAAAAGTGTGAAGCCATGGAATCTCCAGATTATGTTCTGCTAACAGCTACGGCCAAAATGAAGGTGCGTTGAATCCTCAGAAGTATTATCAGGCTGGTTGTGGCTATTGGGGTAGTTCAAAGTGCAGTTTCATTAAAAAAATGTATGAAGCTAGTCGATAACTAAAACATAGGAGGAGCCCTGCTGGATCAGGCAAAAGGCCTGTTTAGTCCAGAAACCCATTTCCCACAGTGGCCAATCAAATGCCTGTAGGAAGTCCACAAGCAGGAGATGATGGTAAGGATTTTCTGTTATCACTCTCCGGCAGCTGGTATTTAGAGGCAAAAGAACTGTGATAAAATAGACCTGGTTTGATTTAGTCCAGTGGTCTTCAACCTTTTTTGCTGCAACCTGAATGAATGAGACTGGGGACCCACTGCCAATCCCGACCCCCCTCCCAGAACTCAATCCATTCCCCATCACTACCCACCCGCTGCTCCCACGTGCGCCATTTTTCCCTACCTCTTGGGTCCCCTCTGTGGTAGCATCTCAAGCAGGGCTGGCCTTAGGAGCTTCAAGGCAAGACAGCAGCTTTGCAGGATTGTGTAAATAACACAGCTTTGATAGGCAGTGCCATTATTTTGATTGGATCCAAGCCCTCTCGTGCACAGGCTTTGAAAGTTTGACGCAGCCCCCAAATTTGGCTTCGTGACCCCATTGAGGTCTCGACCCACAAGTTGAAGAACAGTTGATTTAGTCTGTAGCTTTTTTGTTTTTGTAGGAGAAAGGTGTTTGGTGGCAAAATACAGTGTACCTGATAATGTACCAGGATAGTGTTGGACCTAGGCCTGGAAGATCCAGGTTCAAATGGCTGCTCAGTCATGGAAATTCCTGAGTGACCTTAGGCCTCACCTACCTTACAAGGTTGTTGCAAAGACAAAAGGAGGGAAGGAACTCTTTACACTACCTTGAGCTCCTTGGAGGAAGTATAAAATATGAAAAATAAACATGGAGTTGCAAAGTACTATATTTGCGCAGTGATCTTGTTCAAATTACTGTACCCATTCTAAATCTTGTATCTGTATCAAGGGCACTTTTTTTAAAAGAAAAAAAATTCTTTGCTTTCTTGCTCTGATAAGAGAGTAGGCGATGGTTCATGAGTGCAATCTATTCCACTTAACGTTGTGTGTGTTGTTGGATAAAGACTGACTTTGCTTTCTGTGTAAAAAAAGGTAAAGGTTTCCCCACGACCGGATGGTCTAGTCGTGACCGACTGTAGGGGGCGGTGCTCACCTCCGTTTCTAAGCTTGTACAGCCAGCATTTGTCCGAGGACAAGCTTCCATGGTCATGTGGCCGGCATGACTCTACGCCGTAGCGCACGGAACACCGTTACCGTCCCACTGAAGTGGTCCCTATTTATCTACTTGCATTTAGGTGCTTTCAAACTGCTAGGTTGGCAGGAGCTGGGACAAGCAACGGGAGCTCACTCCGTCACGCAGTCTTGAACTCCCAACCTTCCGGTCAGAAAGCCCAGCAACAGCGAATTAACCCGCTGTGCCACCACGTCCCTACTTTCTGTGTATGGAGCCTTAAAATTCATTACACCAGCATCATATAAGATGCCAGTACAATGTTTATCTCTTTTGGGTTGCAACAAAATGTAACATGATCAGGAGTCACTTGACAAGGCGTTGGACACTTTGGAATGTACACCCAGCCAGGGGCCTCCACTGCTCTTAAGAAAGAAAATATAGCCATTTTCATTTTTTACATTTTTAAACTTAATTAAGGAAAAAACAGGTACAATAATAGAAAATTTTTTAACACTATATACATCCACCATAATAAAGAAAGAAAAGAAAGTATGTGTGTATATACACAAAATACAGAAATCATCTTGCATGCATAGAAAAATCAGTAGCCAAAAAATATAGCCATTTTCATGACAAATGGCTATTTACAAACCTAAGTTGGCAAATATGATTATCTTTAAGTAACACAATAGGCTAACTTATCCAGTTCACTTTCAGACTTACGCTTTGTACATAAGCATATGTTTATGAAATTGCAAATTTGGGATATGTTGGTGTCTTTTTCTGCCTATTTGAAAATTGACAAGATTTTATGTGTATTGCAGTAAATTGACAGATTGCTGAGTTCTTAACTGGTTATCTGGTTCTTCTTCAGCCAAAGAAACTTGGTTTTAGTAATTTTGGAAATCTAAGGAAGAAGAAGCAAGATGATGGAGAAGAGTATGTATGCCCCATGGACCTGGGACAGGCGTCAGGAAGTGGATTAAATAAAGGATTTAAGCCTGGTCTAGACATCAGGGCGTATGATGATGATGATCTGGATAGGCTGGAGCAGGTAACCACCTGTGCAGTTCTGATTTCATTGTGTGTTGCTTTGAAATGATAGTCCCTTTTGAACTCTCAAACCCACATTCTTCAGTGTTCCTCATAAAGAGGATCCTACGTTGCTTGATAAAAGTTTTTTGGACAGGCTGCAGTTACTGGTTCTGAGTCTCAGTTGCTTTTGCTTCCTAAGCAGCTCGCACAGCTATTCCGTCTATTGACTGCTCAGTTTTTTTGGACACCCAGCCCAGTGGTATTGAATCATGAGAGCAGAGCCAGGAACTTGTGTTCACGTCTTTGGTTGCTTCAGAATGGGAATAAGCTGTGCAGTGGTTTCATGCAACCAAACTGCCAACCAAGTTGGTGCCTGAGTATCAAGGGCTGTCTGCCAGAACCTTCTGGTAGCCCAGCATTTCCCAAACTGTGGGTTATCACAGACCCACATGTGGTGGGTTGTGACTGTTGCCTTCCCACCTGCACTTGCTCTGGTTTGGTTCTAAACTGGAGCCATTCTGGAAGACAAATTACTCTGAGAGGGTGGAGGCCTGCTCTGGGTCACGCTGGGCTGGCAAGCCACTCTACTGACCTCTGGGGGGCCTCAGAATGGCCCGCAGAAACCTCGGAAAGCCACTTCCGGTTTGCTTCCGAAAACCTGAGGCTTTCTGAGGCTTCTTGGCTTCTTCTGGTCATTCTGAGGCCTGCAGAGGCCAGTAGAGTGCCCAGCTTGACCCAAAGGAGATCTCTCCACCCTCCTAGGAAGTCATTCCTGTGTCGCAACCCTCCATGGAGAATGAGATGGGTCATGGCACTAAGAAGATTGGGAACCATGTGGTACTTCATTAGTGTAATAATTGAAGCCTCTGTGTAAATTCATTCCCCATATATATAATTTTTTTTTATAAATTTATAAAATATATAAAATTTGTTTTAATTGTAGATGGAAGATTCAGAAGGTACTGTAAGGCAAATAGGGGCATTCTCTGAAGGCATCAACAACTTAACTGTAAGTCCTTAAGAGTTGTGTCATAGCTAGACTTGAGAAGTTTGATTTTAAAAAAATTGTACCTTGCACATAAGTATAAATATCAGGATGGCTAATGCTAAAAAGGTAAAAAAAGTTCACAATAATAGTCAGCAGATAAAATCAATTTCTGCTTGTGTTTAAAAAAAAAAAAGGCCTGGAAAAATAAAAAGTTATATATGCAATGTCTAAAAATGAAATGAAAGGTGGTAAAAAGAGCATTCCATAAACCGGCTATCATACCCTTTCCTGATTCCATCTGTCTATCTTGTGATGGTGGATCAACCAAAAAAGGCAGTGGCAAGCCTAGGGGCTTGCCTGCCCTGGGGCACCCCCCCCCCAGTTGGTGCCCCAGAAGTAATTGTGGTGATGTTATTTCCTGAAAGCGGTGCACTCCCCCTCCCAACAGTGTAAAACCACTCCCTGATTGTTGGAGGAATATTGCACTGCTGCAAACCTTGCAGCAGTGAGAGATTCCTCCATGTATTGGAGGGGCAGGCACCGCAAAGCCGCTCGAGTTTGTGTTGCTGCAAGCAGTACCCAATTCCTCCGAGTATCGGCAGGATAGGCACTGCTTGTATCAGTGCCCACCCCCTCCAATATGTGGAGAAGACAGGCGGTAGGGCAGGGAGGGTCCGTCTCTTGCAGTGTGGCGCCTGGGGGCATTTGCCCCTCTTGATCCCCCATAGGTACGCCACTGAGAAAAAGACCTCCTGATCTTAATGTTTGAGCAAGTACAAGTTGCAGGAAGTGGTCCTTGAGTATCCAGATTTCAAGTGGGCTATAGAAGTAAGCCCTGAATCCACAGCTCAGCAATTGTTTGAACCCATGCCTCTCAAGACATTATGGAAACAAATAAGTGCCACAAATCTAAGCTGAGAGACCGGTTGTGGCCTTTCCCAACAGAACCCTGAGAAAGGTTGCTCTTTGAAGCTTTTCAACATGGTTCTCAGCACCTTCATAATGAAGCTACTCCATATGGGGGTCTCTGGCCCAGTGTTATCTATTCTGACTGATGGTAGGTCTATGACTGACCTTGAGCTGCAGTTATTGGTGACTGAGCCTGGAGTCTTCTGCATGCAAAGTGAGCCCCTGATCTGTGTTGAATGTATGAAGTGGCCTTTATATCAAGCCTATGTGAAGCCTATGTAAAGTTCATCTATGTCAACATTTCCCAAACCTTGGCCCGTGGCCCAGAGCCGATGTTAAGAAAGAAGCCTTCTCTGTGCAGTGTGGAGCTTTCTGTTCCATGCTGCAGCCCCTTAGCTTTCAAGCTGCTCTTCTCACAAATTTGTACCTGGTAGCTGCTTCTGCCTGAAAATTGGGGTGCAGAACCTGCACCCTGCAGGAACAGCAGAAGCAGCTGCCCAGTATGAGTTTGTGAGAAGAGCAGCTTGAAAGACAAGAGGCCGTGTGCAGAATGGACAGCTCTGTGCTGCATGAGGAAGGCGTTTTCTTAGTGTTCTCCAGCTCTTCCAGTTGACGATGCCAGGAATCTAGTCTGGGACCATCTGCATATACCCTCTGCCAATGAACGGTGTGTTCTTTGCCCATGTTCTTGAAGCACTGGGAAGATAACAGCATCTTGTCTATCCTCTGCTAGATGTTCGATTCATCCATGCTTCGCGGCTCTTGGTTTGCCACTATTGCAGCTAACTTCTTCCCTTTCTTCCATTTCCAGCACATGTTGAAAGAAGATGACATGTTCAAAGACTTGGCTACTCGTTCTCCAAGTGCCAGTATAACAGATGAAGATTCAAATGTGTGATGCTTGTTTGTTTTGGACACCAAAAGAAGAACTCTGTTTCTTGATACTGCAAGGAATGTAACCATTGTATGTGATGGAGACAGCGCATCATGTAATTTAAGGTCGCTTTTGCTTCTGTTGGTTAGAAGTGATATTTTTCAGGTGAAAAATAATTTGAAGAGGTGCTTATTCTAAAGTTGCCATAAAAGAAGAAAAAACAAACCCAGACACACGAGTGGAGAGAAATGTGCATTTTTCTGTCTAATATAGAAACTTGTGGCATATTTCAAAGCGTCGAATTTAATACGATTCTGCCACCATTGTGTTACTGGAAGTAGTCTTGCAATAACATGTATCCATGAATATTTTCTCTTTTTCTTCTTCAAAGTAATACAAAGAAAACCCTGTTATTGAACTTTGGGATCTGCATCTACAGTTTTCTTTTTTTAGCAGGAAAACAAGCCCTGCCATTCCCAGTTTTTTTATTTGAATTCAACAGATTAAAAATGAATAACCAATCTGGAATCCACCATGCATCCTGTGACGCCACCAAGTACATCCTTTTCCAAATCTAAATCTTGTTTTGTATTTTTATACAATTTTTATTAAAAAAAAGAAAAGTGCAAGAGAGAAATGTATTGAGTACATACGAATCAGAAGTTTTATATTGTGATGAAGGTGGTAGTGATTTTTTTTAACTGAGGATTCCAGTTTGAAAACCAGCTGGTTACTGGAGAAGTCAGACTGACTTTTAAATGGCTTGAAGCTTTTTGCCCCTATGCAATGCCTACGTTCTTACATTAGGAATGAAGTTATTGAAAGTTGTTATTGAAAAGTTGCATCATCTTACAACCTTCTCTGTGTATCTTTTTTTTTTTTTAAAGGATTAAAATAGAATTTTAATAACCATTTTTTGGTCATTTTAAATATGGCATTGAAAATCTTGTATTTTGAGACTGGGCTTTTGCCGCCTCTTTGTGGGGAGAGTTATCTTATCAGGAGCAGCCCTACATCTTTCCAGTCACGCAGAGGGGAACATCAGCCAAGCTACTTTAGCCCTATACTATTCAGGCGAAATGTTTCAGGAGAGCAATCGCATGGAGAAGCAAACGAATACTGAACATGGGGAGAGTGGGGGCAGGGCTAACAATATCATTGGCGAGGGTAGGGCCAGATGGACAGGCTTGTGAGAAGCAGTCATCCGAATGGGGAGAAAAGCTTTTATTTTACAGTATTATACTCAGATATGGGATCTTGACCATTCTGTAACAGAGTGGTTCTCAAACTCTTCGGGAGTTGCTGCAGCAGGCAAGGGAAGGCAGCAACACTATCAGGAAGATGGTGCTACTGCTGGGGGCAAAGGGTCTCTTTTAGTGTTTACCCCATGCAGCACTGGCCTCTTGGAAGGTGTGGGGCGTCTACAGACCCCTCTGCAGGGCTCCCCATACCTCCTAACAGAGTTTTTAAAAAGTCACTTCCTGTTTTTGCCATGAAACTGGAAGTGGCTGTTTTTTACTTTTTTTAAGCTGTTAGGAGATATGGGAAGCCCTGCAAAGGGGTCTGCAGGCTCCCCAGACCCCCCAGGTGGTCGGTGCTGCATGGAGTAAGTACTGAAAGGACCCTTTCCCACCAGCAGCAGTGCTATCTTCCTGATCACGTTGCCACCTTCTCCCTTCCCCTGCCGCTTAAGTTATAGGACTTTTCAGCCTGGGGCATCACAATGCTCCAGTTTGAAAGCCTGATATAACATACTGACTGCTATTTATATTTGTTTTTTTTTATGAAGCACAACATGTTTTTCACTTTTAAAATCAGACTTGTAAAATTCAGATTAACCAGTGAAAATGTTGTTGGTCAAGGTTTCAGTGGGAATATATTGCTTCCCTTCCAGTTCCCCAACCCCCTGAAATATCCCCTGAAATATGTACACCTAACTTCCATCCTGTTTAAAATGATGGTACAAACATTGGAAATGTACTGTTTGAAAATAATTGCTCACAGTGTAGATGCCAATGTTGGTACTTCAGAAGTTTTTTTAATAGGACTAGAAAAGTAAATCAAAGGAACTTTGCAAAGAGTATCGTCAGGCTTTTGATACGTCGTCAGGTGACTTTCGTTTTAGGACCAAAACATAATCAGTTTCATCGCACAATACTGAGTTCTTGGGACTTTACCACTTCAAACTGGAGTCTGGATACCATATTTTAATACTTCTCCACATTACAAAAAACGTTCTGCCCATAAAAAGTCTGGCTTATCGGGGAGAAAGTTCTAGCCTTCTCCCTGACATCCTTGATTTTTACTATACTGATTTATTTTTAAACATTGAGGAGTATGAACTGTCTTCTGAATTAATTCTGTACAATGTGACGTATTGGGATAGCAGTTGATAGGTTGATGCTAGTCCTTAAAGTACAACTGTCCCCCCTTTATCTATGGGAGTTCTGTTCCAGGCCCCCCATGGAGGGAGCCCTATATAAATTATATATATATTTATATATATTTTATATAAATTTTATATATATTTTAAAATAGGGAGCCCTATGTAAATTATAATATTTGGCATGCACACATGCATGTGCGCGCACACACACACGTTACCTGTTTTTCTTTATTAGCAGAGGAAGCATGCATTTTCTTAACAGAAGTACAAGTTTCTTGCTTAACTAAAGAACACAACATGCAGGCCGGGAGCCAGCCCACTAGAGGAAGGAGACTAACTGAACATTAAAGGAAGCTGGGCAGTTCCTAGCTGTATCACTCTATGTAGGCTGCATGCTTGCATGTCGCATTACTCAGTTAAGCACAAAATTCTTCCTCTGTTAAGAGATAAAATGCAAACGAAGGAGAGGGAACATGGGAAACTACAGGCCGATCAGCCTAACTTCTGTTCTGGGTAAGGTGATAGAAAGTCTCATCAGAAATAAAATCCTAAAACACATAGAAGAGTAAGTGTTGCTGAAGGAAAATCAGCATCGGTTCTGTAAGTCTTGCCTCACAAATCTTTTAGAATTCTTTGAGAAGTCATCAGGCATGTGGATGTGGGCAAACCTGTAGATATTGTATATTTGGATTTTCAGAAGGCATTTGACATGGTCCCTCACCAAAGGCTGCTGAGAACTTCACGGTCAGGGAATAAGAGGGCACGTCCTCTTATGTATTAAGAATTGGTTGAGGACCAGGGAGCAGAGAGTGGAAGTCAATGGGTAATTTTCACAAGGGAGAGAGGTGAAAAATGGAGTGCCCCAACAATTTGAGATGGGACTGGTGCTTTTCAACTAGGTCATAGATGACCTGGTTAAGCAGTGAGGTGGCCAAGTTTGCAGATGACAGTAAACTTTTCCATGGGGAGAAAACTAGAAGGAATTATGAACAGCTCCAGAAGGATCTCCCCAAACTGGGATAATAGGCAGCAAAATGGCAGATGCGTTTCAATGCAGACAAGTGTAAAGTGATGCACATTGGGGCAAAAAAAATAAAAACTTCACATACAGCCTAATGAAGATCTGAAGTGTCTGAGGCTGATCAGGAGAGAGATCTTGGCGTGCTTGCTAGTGGACAACGTGATGAAGTCATCGACCTCGTGTGTGGCAGCAACGAAGCAGGCCTATGCTTGGAATAATAAAAAGGGGGTTGAAAATAAATATGGCCAGTATTAGGCCATTGTACAAATCAGTGGTACTGGTCACACCTGAAATACTGTGTACAGTTCTAGTCACCATAAATAAAAAAGCACACAGAAAAAGGGCAGAAAAGAGCAACCAAAATGATTACTGGGCTGGGGCACCTCACTTATGAGGAAAGGCTACAGCATTGGGGCTTTTCAGTCTAGAAAAAAGGCACGGGGGGATGATTGAGACATATAAAATTATGCATGGGGTGGATACAGTGGATAAATCTTTCCCTCTCACAGCAGAACCAGGAGACATTCACTAAAACCAAGTTAGAACAAATAAAAGGAAATACTTCTTTACCCAGTGGTTAATAATCTGTGGAACTCCTTGGCACAGGAGGTGGTGATGGTGTCTGATCTAGGTGCCTTTAAAAGGAGATTGGACAGATTTCTGGAAGAAAAGTCCATCGCATACTACAGGCCATGATAGGTGGTGAAACCTTATTATATTTTAGAAGTAGGCTACCTCAGAATTCCAGATGCACGGGAGTGGCAACAAGATGCAAGTTGACTTGTGTGCTTACTGAGGCATCTGGTGGGCCACTGTGAGATACAGGAAGCTGGACTAGATGGGCCTTTGGCCTGATCCAGTGGGGCTTACCTTATGTTCTTATGCTTCCTCTGCTAGTAAAGAAAAACTGAGGTAATGAGCTTGGGGAGCCTGGGCAAATCCACGGATAAGTGAACCACAGAATCCCAGATCCGCAGGGACGGTGGGGGATGCCTGTACATGCTCATGTCCTCACTCTCAGTTGTCAGAGTGTGATAAGTCTATTTTGTGTGGTATACTGCAGCTAGTAAACATCGAAGCTTTATCAGAGAAGCTTTACCAACAGAACATATTCAAGGTGGTCTGTTGATCCTTAATAATATAAGGCTTATGAGCATCTTATTTCATTCAGTATCTGAGCTAGTTTGAATGAGTGCAGAAAGCACTAGTGGTAATCTCACTGTAAGGGGGGGGAGAGAGATTTAAAGCGCAATCCTAACCTGGAGTTAGGCCGGCAAAGTTTGGCCAGCACAAGGGCCTCCGTAAAGCGCATTTGGACCACTCTCGGAGTCAGGGAGGATGGCACACATTTGTGTGCTGGCCTCTCTGACTCCAGGAGTGGTCCAAACAAACATTACGGTGTCCCTTGTGCCAGCCAAACTGTACTGGCATAACCAGGTTAGGATTGCACCCTAAGGATTGCAACTCTTATTATGCACTGTGAACCTTTTTTCTTAAGAAGTTCACATTCTATGAATATACCCTATGTGCCTACCAGTAGCCCCGTAAGATCACGTAGTGAAAAAACAAAACGTGTCATTTGGCACCTTGAAGTTGGTCTTGCTGTTCTGGCAAACACTGGTTGTGTCAAACATTAACAGAAAATTAAAGTATCAAAGAACAATGGAAAGATGTTTTATCTCGTTGATTGCATGTTGTATGTTGCACATTTGAATGGACTTCTTGGTGTTTCTTAATTCTGAGGTAAATGGAAGTTGCTTCAAAGGTGATCATCGTTTTGCTGGTTCAAAGATTAATCATCATCTGCTGGCCTCTTATTTCTGTGGGATTGGGAGAGGGAAGAGTAATATAAAACACTCGTAACTATGCCAAGCAATTAATGTAAATGTGCACATACAATATCATCATGGTATTTTATGTGGTTGTGTGTGTACCAATGTCAGCATAAAGATATATATATGTATTGCCCTGTTAAATAAATGAATACTGAGAGCTGCTGGTTTCTTCATCTCCTTCGAAATCTGCCACTGCCACGTAAAGGGCTTCTCTGGAGACATCTGAACTGGTGATGGGGGTGGACATTCGCTCCCGCGCCACAGGTCTGGGCACTGCTTTGGGGCCGAGGCCACTTTTCCCTTTGGCATCGTCATGACTCGGAGCCGGGAGGAAACCTTTGGCCTTTGGTGGGACCAACATTGGCCTGCCAGGCAGGGGGGCAGCTCTGACTTCAGGCACTTCCCGCTGGGGGGCTTTTGGCTCTGGGGAGGGGGCAAATGAAGATGCAGGTGGTGGCCCAGACGCTTTCTTGGGAGGCGGTGGCCTCCTAGGGGGTACTACAGGCCGTTGAGGTGGTTCCCTGGAAACAGGAAAGCTGCTCTTGGGCTCAGTCTCCCCAGACTTGGAGGAGGCAAATGGAACATTTGTTCCTGGGCTTTTATTGCCCCTCTGCAAAAAGGGGTATAAAGTTTGTCAATATGTTATTTTTCTTTGAGAAATGCTGAAGAAATACTGTCTTCATACATAGCAACATAGGCTTTATAACATAGCATTATTGGCTAATGCGTTCTGAGCAGTTCATGAGAGAGACCTTGAGGAGTTGGTGGACAACTCAATGAAGGTGTCGCCCCAGTGTGTGGTAGTGGTGAAGAAGTCATTGTGCCCACCACACAGCCTTGCTGTGGCCCCTGCTGCCAGATGCGCTCCATTTCAGAGCATGGCAGGGGCAGCAGGAGGACCCAGCTCTCACCCCCACCCAGGGCAGGCACTGCATTGCACCCTATGTGTACCTCTGCTAGTGGCCAGTCACTGTAACCTGGAATGAAAAGACCCTGAAGGCATTTTGCATGAGAATACCCTTCAAAAGAAGATGGGCCAGAAATCATCACAGGAAGCTACTCAAGAGAATAAGGCTGACCTACCTATTATACGTAGGGTTACCCAATACAAACTGGGACAGAGTGCCTGTACCTTTAACCACTGTATAGGTGATTTGGGCAGGTGCAGCTCAAAATGGAAAGGTTTCAACAGCTGCACTTGCCCAAATTCCCTCTTCTATACAATGGTTAAAAGTATAGTCACTCCATCCGAGTTTGTATCTGGTAACCCTAATCATAGGTGATGTACTTAATCAAGGAGTGGTTTTTACAATCACAGAAGCTGAAAGAATATCTCAGACTTGAGGATCCACAAATTTCACCAGCTTACAGATACTTTGAAATTTTCCAGCTCAACTTCATCAATTTCTGTGTTGAGAAGGGTGCTGTAGAGCATATCACAATGAGCAATTCTCATTGTGAATTGACAAAGCAGCAGTCCTTGCTTTTCGGCGTAGGTGCAGAATTGTGGTGGAGGAAGGAGGCACACTCAGAACTGGCTGCTTCTGAGCCTGTACTCCATCTGGGGGTTTGTTTTCAGTTCCAAAACTAAACTCCATCTTTTCGCACAAACACACACACCTCTACTATAGGTCTCTTTCCTTCCCTGCCCCTACCTTGCATTTCAGCAGCCTGTTTTGTCAGGCAGAGGAAGGGGCTTTTAATTAAGCTGTTGAGTCAGCCAGATCATCCAGAAGTCTATATGCATGGTTATTGCTCTGTGAGCTTCCAGTGAGACAAGAAAAAAAGCCCTGTTGGATCTTGACCCAAAAGGGGCTGGCCTCATCAGCATCCTATTCCTCAAGTGGCCCACCAGTTCCCTCTGCGAAGTCCCCTGGCAGGAGGGACTGGCATCTCTCTCACCAGTGCTCCCCTGGCACCTGGGATTCAGACATGACTTGCTGATCCTGGAGGCAAGGCACAACCAGCACGTTGAGTGCCCATCGATAGATCCACCCTCCATGACTTCACCCAATCCCATGGCAATGAATCCCATACATGAAGGAGTCACCGAGTAGGAACCTGATCTTTGTTTTCTTTGTATAGAAAAATAAAGGACATACATGAACAGAATTACATTCACAGGTGTATAAAAGCCAACCAAAACAGAACATTTAGATACTTCAAACTTTTGTGTCCCGCCAAAATAAAAGATTTGAGTTGTCTAGAGGCCAGACTCTATTTAGCCCTTGAGAAATGAACTGTGCCCAAGTGAAGGTGGGGCTTCATAGGCCTCTTTGACTGTCCTGGGACTCTCCAACCACTTCTGCAGGCTGGTGGCTGCTCGTGGGCTGGGCAGGGACTCCTCCAGTACAATGACATGGCTCCTTTCATTGCCTTTACAGCCTTCTTGAGACCCAGTTTCCACAATGCCTCTGGCGCAACTCCTTAGTCCCCTCTAAGTTGCAGTACAAGTTATGGAAATGAACTGCAGGAGCATCCCTTTCCCCCCCCTCCCTGCCTCCATTTCCCTTCCCTGTTACTGCCAATGACTTCTGGAGGCAGAGCTCTGAAGTCTTCCTTGGCCACAGGATCTTTAAGCGCTGTCCAGTTCCTCCTTGTCTCATCAGACGATTCTGTCTGTACCCTGATCGTGAGAGCAGATGCTGCTGCTGCTGCCTTCCAAGTGGGAATTGTGGGTCCCTGTCACGTTATGGTCCAAAACCTTACAACGTGGCAGGTCGATTGTGTTCTCTGCAGTAGAGGGGCCAAAGGCGTAGAAGGCGGCTCTGTCTGTGCCTCTCTTCAAAGGGCTGACATTCAGATTTTTTCGCTCCTGTGAGGAGGAGATCAGCATGGTGTCCGCCTGGCTGTCCCAGCCTTGGCTCCCTTGTTCAGATATGTGGGTTGACTGAGAAGAGTTTTGGGAGGAGATGTGCGTAGAGTCGCTCAAGTCTTCATTATAGCTGTACAGGCTGGGTGACCGCTCTGTGCAGGACAGACCACCGTCCTCCTGGTCAGAAGTCTCTGCCCCATCGCTATGGGGCTGAAAGAAAGCCTCCCACTTGGGCACCGCTGGAGAGGGCTGCTGCTGGTCCCCTTTTGGCTGGCAAGTGGACACTGTGGGGATCATCGGCCCTGCTGGACCCTGCCCCACAGTCACCTGGGGCAGGGCTTCAGCGAGAGCCCTCTCTTCCTCAGGCTCCTCTTCATCCTCCTCGTCGTCATCGTCCTCCTCACCATTGGATTCCTCACACTCTATGAAATCTACCTTCACTGAGGTAGGCATGGACACGGCCTTAATTCCGGCTGTGTTATTGTCATCTTGTTGCATTTCAAAAAGAGGTGTGTTCTCAGGTAATGCAATCTCTGGCTGCAGTTTTGCAATCTTGTGTCTTGTAGGAATCAAGTCCACATCAAAGAGATCACCACCAGCTCCACCACCTGTCAAAGCAAAAAGGAAAAACAGGACATAAAGCAGGGATCAGAAAAAGTAACAGGTTGATTTGGTTGCCTGTGTACAGAGGCGGATCTACAGGGAGGGCAGAGCTCTAAGCATTGCAAGAAGCCTCACCCTGTCATGTAAGTCCCTCCTCTCCCTTGCTGCTGTAGCCAGTAAGCAATGCCAAGATGTTGCTTTTCCCTGTGAGGATTGGCTACAACGGTGCAGGAGAGGAGTGATTTCCACTGCAAGGTAAGGCTTCTTGCAAAACTTAGAGCTTTGCCCTCCCTTAGATCTGCCTCTGCCTGTGTAGCTTGGCCACACGTTATATCATTCACAGTGTTGTTTTTTTTTATGTGAGGAAGATGTGTTTCAATGTTCTATCACACAAAGCTCTCTGTACATGGAAAGCCCCTTGAAATTTGGATCAGGTATTTTTCCAAGCTGGCTCCAAATTGCCATGGTCAGTTTAGGGCAGGGGTCTCCAAATCTTTTTACCACCTTTTGTGTTGTATCCTATATACAACACGACCCTGAGGGCTGGAAAAATAAATAAGCACATGGAGAATTGATGTGCTGAGAGTTGGATTGAATACAGTAAGTGGGTGATTGTGGAAGGAAGACTGGAGTAGAAGGCAAAACTGACTTGCACAGGAAGAGGAGGGAATTGATTCTGGGGGAAAAACCAAGAAGCAACCTACAATGCAAGTCACAAACTTTTCTTTGTCTCACTTTCTGCTCTGTATAAGTGTAACAGACATTAAATTTAATTTAGATTTAGTGTTTATATTCCAAATCTCTCAGCATCAGTATACATCTCATTCAGCCACTAGAGGTGTTGCATGTAATGGTAATGTATGAAATTATTACATTACATTCAGCACCTCTAGTGGCTGAATGTGGTATATACCCAAGCGGAGAGACCCAGAAGTGTGTCTTGAGCTATTTTTAAGCTCCAAGAGGCTATGCAACCATGTGGGCCAAATACAATCCTCCAGAGGGCTGGATGAGGCCTGCAGGCCAGGGTTTGGAGACCCCGTGTTTAGGGCACTTCCTACAATCTGAACAGCCACTAGACCATCTTGAGAGCCACCAATTCAAACCGACCACCACACAAAAGCTTGAGAGGAGAAGCTTCAATACATGTGCTTCATGCGATAATTTCCTGGCTTACATATCAAGATTCTTTGACTTCATTTACAAGCCCTCCGTTTGTTGCAGAGATGATATAATTATTCTATATCATGATATCGTTATCATAATGCACAAGCACAATATTTGTGCTTATACTTTTCACCATTAATAGTGTGTGTGTGGGGGGGGAGGTCTCTTACCCATATTTGTTAAGCCTGCATCTCTGACTCTCTTCAAGGTCCCAAGAGGTTTATACTTCGGCTCATTATTTTTGCTATATGATCTGCATAATGGCTTTAAGCTGAAAAGAACAAGCAGTTCCACAGTTAACTTTTAACACTTTGCCCTTTGACTTTTCAGCCATCTCCACTCTTCTGCCAGATGGGGGATGTTAATATACATTGACTTCGTTAATAGCTGTATCAGAAAATGTTGCATATACGCAACAATGAGCAGGCTTAAACAATGAGCAAGAATGGGTTCAGTTACTCAGTTGAAAAGGCAGTCCCTTCTTTGAAAACTGATACTACAATTATAAAATGCCAGCAAATCTTAAAATACATTTGCTTAATAGCTGGTGGCCATAATCAGGGTATGTTTGAAGGGGCGCACCAAAAACAGTTTACCCAGGACAGCTTGGCTAGTTAGTGCATGGCCAAGCAGGCATCAAAAAAGCCCAGGAAAAAGAGGTAGACAAACACTTGCATTTCTATAACTCTGTCTTCTGTTGCCCCAACTGGAATCACATTGGGATACACATTCAGTGGATGGGTATAGTTCAAGAAATCCAGAATCTAGAAAAAAAAAGGGATTGGAGAGCAGGCATTGTTCATCACCCAACAATTTAACATGCCTTGAGAGCTGGTCACTTGTAAAATGACTGGAGACACAATGAGTTACCAATGAGTTCATGGCCAAAGTGTCAGATTTTCCCAACTCTCCACACTATCAACCAAGCTGTTCTGACACACAGTCATAACTGCATCACCTCCTCATTCAGAACTCCACCTCTGCTCAGACCTGTGAAAGGAGCTTCTGGGCTCAGAGGATGTCCCACTCACTTCTACAGAGGAACCCTGGCAGGCAGCAGAACTTCAGCCCATTCATCGTATGCCGCTCACATATTCACTGACACCCCCCCCCCCCGCATACACTGCCCTTCATGGGGCTGCCACTTTTAACCCATTAGGTGGGTCAAGCCTTCAAGGGGTTTCAGCACCCTGAGCTTCCTGGAGGAAGGACAAAGGTAATGCCATTCTCAGAATCAGCACCCAGCACAACCATCACAAGCAGCTGCAGCCTCCCATGTGAGCCACTTGGCACCAACAAACAGAACCAGCAATCTGTGGACATTATATTACTGCTTTGCTCCATCTCTTCTGCTTATCTCAAATTGCAAAACTCTAACATGTGTGATGTAATGTTATGTCTGCCTGGAGAAGAGGAAGTGGCTTACAGTATGTCACAGTCTTGACTGTCAGACCGCTTTGCAATAAGGATACTGTTCAAATCTCACAACAATCCTATAATGACCACATGGATCATGTACGTATGGTATCTTGAACGTTCTTCCGTGCTATTTAAATGTCAAGTACTACTCTTATACTTTTTGCAGCCCAAAGCTCCTGTACCCAGACAGGCTACAAAATCAAAACAGTGCCCTTAAAGTGCAGCCACATACCTAACTACTTCAAACATGAAAAAGGGAATACCATATGTTTATAGAAGTTCAATCTGCCTACCTCGCTGTAAGAGGAATGAAATGAGAAACAAGCTCTGTATGAACTCTCCCCAGTCCTAAACAGAAAAAAAACAAGAAACATCTTTGCTGCTATTTATGAACATGTGGAGTAGCATCAGCTTAAGAATATAGTAGTAGGTTGTACCTAGAAGTCAACCTTCTTCTACCAGAGAGTCAACCAGAGAACAGCAGAAGGTTCTTTTGAGCACAAGTCCTCCAAATGAACCTGAATGAGCCTACAGAATTCAGAAGTGATGGCCACTCGACCCATTCATGGAGGGTAGCTCTATGGTTCATTCTTAGCCCTTTCTATGTCCAGAGGCATGACCAGACCACTGATTAGATCCTTGAGACAAATAATGATGGACAGTCGCTGTTTGGAGGTCCAAAACGTGGAGGTTTTCCAGAGCTCACACTGCTCAAGACAACAGACTGCAGGACTAAGTGGCCCTGAGTTTAATTCAGTGAAGAGTGTTCTGTGCCACACATAGTAGAGCCTGGCATTAAATAAAACATTGAACAGCAGTACCCATAAGCCATCATTGCTAACAGAGTTTCATCCACCCTCTAACACGTTTGGTTGAAGAGATCAATCCAGGAACAAAAGATGCTGCTGCAGCAGCCCCAAAAGGAATGAACAAGCTATGCAAGGACCAGAGAGTCATTAGAGAAAACGACCTGGGGGGGGGATCCATTTTTGAAGAATGTGATGCACTCCACTCACCTCACTACTACATTGGTCTTCCTTGTCCTTTCTCCAAACCACATGGTGGACGGCTTGACACTAATGATGTGCAGACGTCTCCCGTTCTGGGAGGTTATTCCACAGGGCAGCCTGTTTGCTCGGAAGAGCTCATCGTCCTGTGGGATGAACAGCGTCAACTGAAACACCCATACCAGGCAGATCTGACAGAAGCAGGAGCCTCCCGACACCCAGCAGGTCATTTCAATCAGTGTACTGCTGTCAGCCTTTAACAGATGCAACCCTCAGCTTCTCTTCCCCTCTCTTTTTTGAAAATGAATCTGCTCAGATCCTACTAGTGGCCTCTTCGTGTTCAGAGGTTGCCAACCAATACAGCCATAAATCCCATGCAAATTCTTAGACTCTCTTTCACCCTTTTATTCATGAAGATATTATTGGGGGCTGGGGGACTCTGAAGGGTTGGGGTCCACCAGGACTCAATTCAAGACAGATGTAAAAAACCCAAAGGCAGCCTGCTACAGACTGAGCATCCTCAGTGGCCCCTCAATGGAGTCACAGAAGGTGGAGGTCGCTGCTGAAACAAGACCAACAGCAGAGCCAACGGAGGGATGGCCTGAGAGAGGCTGGCTGGCCGCCTGAACATCTAACAGCTGAAGATGCAACATTCTGTGGGGGGACTCCTCTGGAGCTCTGATTTCTATGGAGGACAGTTCCCAAAATCAAACACTGGCTCACTCTGTGGCTCTCAGAACAACAAGGTTACTCACAAAGCACACACACACACCCCCAAGCCATCATCATGGCCCTCCGGAAATGCTCACATGGCGGTCTGGCAGGCTAATCATCCCTGCGAAAGGTCCGATGAGAAGGCCAAACCTGACTGCCCTGGCTGCTTTCAATTCCACAATCCCATTCCCAAAGCCTGCCGCCACTCAGGAAACCCCAGGCACTGCTGGGTCCTGAACAACTGGCCTTGACGCCAGCGTGGCTGAAGGCAGAAGGAACCGTTAATACACACGTACCCTTGGGTGTCGACAGGCGTGAATCTGTGTGTGCCGACTTGTTGTGATGTGGCTGAGGATTTCCGGCATGTTTTTAAACATATCCAGCTTGTTCACGTGCACCTAGGAAATCAAGTTGACTGTTACCAAGTGCCGCTTCAGACAGCTTTGTTCAGAAAACATCAGAAACATCTCCTGGAGAACTCTGGCGAAACAGGAAAGTACTTGGCTTTCCCTCATTCAGTATCAATCTAGCGCCCAAAAGAACTCCGTCCCAATTGTCGGAGTTGCCCAGGGATCAGAGTAGCAAATGGAGGCCACAGCCAATACTCAGGGGCTCCTTCCGTGATTACTCAAGTCTACGCCCTCCTGGAGATTATGTGGATTGCAAGACAGGGTGTACATCTACAGACAAGCATGGACTGCAGCTGGCTTGGATTCCATTCAGAAAGAAATTGGGCTGCGCAGATAGTCTTACCTGGACTCCAAGCTCCTCACTGAGGTTTGTGAATAAATATTCGTAGCCATAAGCTGCTTTGCAGTTCAGCCACACCACATGGTAAGGACTCAGAGTGATCCAGCTTTGCACCAACTCCAATATGCCCTTCATGCATTCTTCCTAGCACAGAAAGGCAAAAAGTAAAAATAACTTCTTTCAACTTAAAGCTTAGCAACACCGTGAGTTTACTGCTGATCATGGCTGATCTGCAAGGTTTAATTCAGGTTAGCCCACAGCTGCCCTCTGACATTTTAAGAGCCCCAGGAATTTTGCTCTGTGTTCTGTTCATTCTGCCCTGGTGCTGCTGAATGCTGTGCTGCCGTATCTCAAGATCCATGGCTTGCAAGAGAGTCACACGTTCCCAGTGACAAGATATAAGATACAAAAAACAACAACCCAAGTCTTGAAACAACTTACAACTGAACATCGTGAGGTCACATGGGGGGCAGAACTAGCCTCTCCCTATACAGTCTCTTGCCTCCCCGGTTTCTGAGACAGTAGCAGTTCTGCACAACTGTGCATTCCCCAAGATGGAGCCATTTTATATGCATGCAAATGTATGGTGTGCTTTATATGGCATCAGGCCAAAGATCCTTCAAAACCAGTATGGTCTTCTGACACGCGAGCAGCAATCTAGGACCTGACATTTGTTTTTCCCGGTCTTGGTACCATAAATGCACTTGACTCAAAAGCCAGGGATGGAGCCGAGAGCCTTCCACAGGCCCAAAGCACAAGCTCAGCCACTGAGTTCAGCCACCCTCTCCAGAAGGGAGGTCTGTTAAACCTCCGGCTATTTTACAGGACCTTCTGTGAAAACAGAATACATGCAAACCTTCCAGGAAAGCAGCAAAACAAACTACACTGATGAACTGGGGAACAATGGCATTTCTTTGTTGGTGGTAGTGGGGGTATACATAGTAGCCTGCTTACAAGCAGATCCAAGTGTGATTGGTTGTACAGGTTGGCCCTCGTTATCCGTGGGGGTTCCATTCCTGCTGACACCTAAATCCGCAGGTATTCAAACCTATGGATTTGGGCCACTCCAACCTTCCGAACCTGACCAGAGCTAAACTCCAGTTGGGTGCTGAGGTTTTTCTGAGGCTGTGGGGGAGGGGGCTTCCCTGGGCCTCAGCATGCCTTATAAAGGCAATTAAGGGTGCAATCCTACCCTGGAGTTAGGCTGGCAGTTAGGCCAGCAGGACACCGTCAAATATGTTTGGACCACTCTTGGAGTCAGAGAGGCCAGCACACAGACATGGGCAATCCTCCCTGACTCAAAGATTGGTCCAAACATACTTTACGGTGTCCCTTGTGTCACCCAAACTTTGCCAGCCTAACTGTGCCGGCCTAATTCCAGGTTAGGATTGTATTCTAAATGTCACTTCCAGTTTTGCTGAAAAATTTGAAGGGATGTTTTTAAGCCTGCCAAAGCCGCCAGAAGGCATTCAGCCCTCAGAAAACCTTCCAGACCTGCCCAGAGCACAGCTCCAGTTGGGTTTGGAGGGGGCCTTAATCCACTGGTTCAGAACTGACGGATTATCAAATCCACGGGTTCCAAACCAACAGATAATGATGCCCGCCTCATATGAGATTCTGCTGAGGGTTTGCCTCCAATGCATCTAGGAATCTGAGTCACTGGATTTCACCAAACCTTCAGACGAATGCCAGAATTTCCAAGAACTCTGGCCAACAAAGCCAGAAGACAACACGACTGCATCTCCCACTTCACCTAGACTCACCCTGCTCGGTATCTGATAAAATTTGGGGTCACAGAAAGTGGTATCTAAATATACACTCTGGATGTCTTTCACTCTGAAACAGAGAATGAGGATACTGCATTAATTCATGCATTGTACTAGGAAGTGTGTATTACTCAGAATTCTTGTCCGTACACAGGTGCGTGGAAAATTGTATACAGGTTCTCCAATCCCTGTTGCTAAGCAATTCCATCATTTTGAGGTCATTTGGCCTGCTGTATTACATAGTACTCAATTTCACTCCATTACATTACACAGACCAGGGGTGTCAAATCAGAGAGGCCAGGATAAGGTATTTCATATTCCTCACAGGAACAAATGTTAAATAACAATTAAAAAACAAGCCAATTGGCACAGCCCCTTTTTCCACAAAAAGACCCACAAGCAGTGGTGTCATCCTGGCGGAACAGCCCGGTACGCACCGCCTCTCCTGAGGACGGGCGAGCTGCTCCTGGGCCCGCCCACCCTCCCGTGCGTCCGAAATGCTCTGAAATATGGGCGGAGGGCTGCCCATAGGGGCGGAGGGCTGCCAATCATCCGGGCGTTCCGGTTCCTGGCGCACCCGGATGACATCTCTGCCCACAAGCCATTCATTCTCATCACCTCAAAGTACTTTCGTGCTGCAGTTCTATACAGGCTTAGTTGAGAGTTATGTCCCATTGACAGCAGCACCTTTTCATGAACATTCAATTCTGAGCACACTGCTATATTAGAATCAGTCATTTTCGAGCGCTTGAAAGACTGGTATGGTGCTGCACCAAATGCCTTCAATACTCCCTCCCTGCCTTGTGCCAATTCTGATTCAGGCTGGAGAAGGAATGAGCTGCAGCAGTTTGTTACATGGCTAACAAGAAGAGTTGGGTTGGGTGGGTGGGGGAGAGGGCAGGAACAGCTGCGAGGAACAAGAAAAGGGAATGCACCCATGCTGGTGCTGGCTGTTTCTTATTACTGTTAACACTCACAAAAAGAATACGGCAAGAGAAAGGTCTGCATCTTTCAAGACGGCTGCTGCCTGCTTTCTACGACTCACCTGAAATCAAGTTGCGACTCACCAAGTTCGAGAAGCGCTAGACAATGGTACTGCTGTCATAACTGCAGTCAGTCCTTAAGCGGAACGTTACTAAACAACACACACCTGGGCAATATTGCTATTGGCATCCAAAAGATTTTGTTTCATCAAATGAAATGCAAATGCCTTCATTCCAAGTCAACTGTGTCCGTTGTGACTACGATTCCAGGGGGCAATATACTTCTGCTAGACTTTGATTGCTCACATTTCATTGACTTCCATACAAACCCACAACTCTTTTTTAAAAATACAGTTATCTTATACTTGAATCAGTGCATTGATACATCGTCTACCCCTTCTGAAATGGCCAGCCTCCAAGAGTCAAGGGCCCCATAATTGCCAAGCGTTCAGCTTGATGGGAAGGAAACAGTTGTGAGGCCCTGAGACTGCCAAATGAGCATGACTGGCTCTCCATGCCCCCAACCCACATAAGGGTTGGGGTGCAGAGGGACGCTGGATAGTAAGCAATTGGACCGGTCAGCCTGACATCAAAGAACAGCCTGCTCTTTGGCATTCATCCCCTACCCTGTGTGCCTTTGGGAAGGCCCCTTCCAGTCACCCTGACTTGGAGCAGTACCCCACAGTTAAAGACACTGGGCTGTCAGAAATATCCTTTCCCAGCATGGCTGCAAAGTGCAGTGATGTATGGCTACGCCCATCCCTGTCCAAGCCACAGTCTGAGCAAGGTGGTCAGTGATCGAGCAGGCATTATGGATTACATCACTAGCACCAAACTGCCAAGTAGATAGACCTACCCCAACATCACTGGTTTGTGTGGGGGGATGGGAGCCTTTGTTTTCACAGTAGCAGCAGTGTGGCTTTTCTTTTTTTAATTACTATTTGTCTGTAAACCACTTTGTGAACTTTGTGTTGAAAAGCAGTATATAAGTACTATTTGATTGATCTACAGCCACTCCACGATTATTAATCTACTGTACATGGCTGCTGAAGTCAGGAAAGCACCATATGATTATTTTCCAGCAATTTCTGAAGTTATTTACATGAAACTATTACCTACGTAATAAGACCTGCCCAGTACAATGAACCCACACTGCAGGAATTTATGGTTTCATCACCTGTTCCCTGAATGTAGGAGTTCCATTCTGGCTGCTTCTCCTCTGGCAAGCCTGAAATCCCCAGTGTACAGAACAGTGCCATTTTCACCTTCGAAAAGAAACCTGGAACAAAAGCACATTCTTGCACATTTCAGGATTTACACAGGGCAGACCTGACTCAAAAAGCCATGCCATACAAATCCTTGCTAGAAACATGCTCAGTATGTAACATTTGTAAGAGTGCCAGCTACACTCAGAACTTCCCGTAGCAGGCCCAGAACACATCTGAATAAAATAAATGACTGAAGTCCTTCGACTCCAGTAAACCTTGTTTTAGTTTTCAGTTAAATTTTCAGTAAGGCAGAGATGGCACCTTATGCCTACTGTAAAGTACTTAAGTAGTTTCAGCTATTTTTAAATGACTTTTTACTAATTAACTGCTTTATTAAAAGTTATTAACAAACAATAATACTGAACTACTTTTAAAAGAGGTTCATGTCCACAAGTCCCATTTTCCAAACAGCCTATAAAGGCAGTTTTGCCAAGAGTGGAAATCTACTGATGCAGGAGGGCAGGAAGAGCCCAGCCTTGGCAAACCAATTATGAAGCAGCCTTAAACCACCACTAAAATCGTGAGAGACAAAGTGCAATTTTATTTTTAATGTTTACAACCTTCCCATGGATTAAGGCACCAGCGAATAACTACGTTACCAAAAACCCCCAACATACATTACTGAGCCTGGGCAGTGTCCAGCCGGCAGGAGAGTCACAACCAGGTCTTCCTTCTGGAAGAAGAGAGGAAAAGACACACAGTTTACCCAGGGAATCCATTCCAGCAACACCATGTTTTGTGAAAATATAGTACAGACATGCCCTGGCATCCACTGGGGTTCCATTCTGGACTCTCTCCCCCTGCCCCTGTGGATACCTGAAACCGTGGATACTGGGGACACCTTTAAAACATAAGGGAACATCAGTGGTTTTGCTGCAACAAGGTAAAAAAAAGGTTTGTTTAATGTTCCCCTAGTTTTTTAATTAGGGACGTGGTGGTGCTGTGGGTTAAACGGCTGTTACTGAACTTGCTGACCGGAAGGTTGGCAGTTCAAGACCACGCAACTGACTGAGCTCTCGTTGCTTGTCCCAGCTCCTGTCAACCTAGCAGTTCGAAAGTATGTAAAATGCAAGTAGATAAGTAGGTACCGCCTCAGTGGGAAGGTAACAGCGTTCCACGCGCCTTGGCGTATAGTCATGCTGGCCACATGACCAGGGAAACATGCCCTCAGGCAGAGGCATTTCTATAGGGATGGCAAAGCTCTAAGTGTTGCAAGAAGCCTTACCCTGTCATGTAAATCCCTCCTCTCCCCTGCTGCTGTAGCCAGTAAACAACGCCAAGATGCTGCTTTTCCCTGTGAGGATTGGCTAAAACGGTGCAGGAGAGGAGTGATTTCCACTGCAAGGTAAGACTTCTTGCAAAACTTAGAGCTTTGCCATCCCTGTAGAAACGCCACTGCCCTCAGGACAAACACTGGCTCTTCAGCTTAGAAATGGAGATGAGCACTGCCCCCTACAGTTGGTCACAACTAGACAATTCAGTCATGGGGGGAACCTTTACCTATCTTTTTAATAGACATCCCAGTATCCATGGGTGACTGAAACCATGGACACCGAATCAGTGGATATCGGGGCACACCTGTAGTATAAATACTGTAACACAGTGGTTCCCAAACTTTTTCACATCAGGACTCACCGAAAAAAAAGGTTTTACTAAATCTGCTGCTTAAGTCTCTATGGCTATAATGAATGATGGCACAGCCATGCGCCCCATCCTGTAGCAGGTTGCTTAAGTCTTGATGCACATAGCCTAATCTGCCCTGTCAGTTTCCCGAACCACCAGAAATTGGGTTGTGACCCACTGATAGGCCACACACCCACAGTTTGGGAACCACTGCAGTAACATATTGGGTTTTTTTGGTCATTTGTTCCAAGACCTCAATTTTGGCCACAGAACTGTTATGTCTCAAAAAGGCGAGTTAAATGGTTAAATATGGTTCCTAGGGGCTGAGACGACTTCAAAAGCTTGCAGGCTTCCACCGCAGCTAATCCTTCCCTCAACATGCCCAGCCACCTTATTAAGGCTGCTGCTATGGGCTAAGATGCTACCAAGATGCTCTCACCTATCATGCGCATGACAGCATGTTGAGGGCAGAAATTATAAGCCCATAGAACAGTCAGTAACCTATTGTGCAATGATCCTTGTCTTGCCACGAAGAGCCTGGCGCAAAGTAATTTGATCCTATTATGAACCCATCATAAAGCAGAGCCTCCTGTACAAGTTAATGGCTGCTAAACCCATAACCAAGATAGTCTGGACACTGTAGCAGTGAAGGCACACAACACAGCACTGTGAGTATGACACATCTAGGGATCTAGATTGTGGGGAAAATGAGGCCACACGCTCTAGTCCCACCCTCATCTTCACCATGCACTTCTCTGAATTGGTGAATAGCACCTACCTGCATACAATTTGCACATGTGTAAGCTCTCTTCATGGAGGCGGGCAATGGGAAACCAGACCACACAACAAAAGTCTGCCTAGTAAATGTTGTGTTGTGACATCATCCCATGAGTCAGCGCTGTCTCGGCGCTTGCACAGGGGACTACTTTTACTTTTTCGCTCACTTCACACAGTCAAGAACCCTGCAGCTCAGGACTCCTGCACAATAAGGCTTTTAGTCTAGCACTACAAAGTCTGCTGGGAAGTATATTTGTGAAATTTGAGATGCAGAAAAAGAGAAAGAAACCAAAGACTTCAAGGCAGAGCAAAGAAAAGGGATCTGGACAAAAGGAGGACAACAAAAGCAACAGTTCAAATATAGGCAGTAGGCTTCTCTTATCAGCCAAGATGGAAATTTCACAATAAAGAGTAATCATCATTTCTACGTACAAAAACTCAAACAAAATTTAAATGTTTACCTCCCCAGATGCTTCCTCAACTAGAGAGATTTGAGTTGGAGTTTCAACTTCAAGGGAAACCTACAGTACAAACCAAAACCAGAAATGCATTATAAAACACATGATCCATCTTGGTTATATACAAGATGGATATCTGCATGGCAACTGATTAAGCTGAATGAGATTTTAAATGACTGTCTTTGGAACGTACTATTTATGTGTGAAAAGCAACTGTTAATGTTTTACAAGAAATATACATTATCGGATCACCATCACCCTTAAAGATGTACAGGTAGATCCCTTATCCCGACATCCAAAATCCAGACATTTTTGTCCAAGACTTTTTTTTTTTTTACTTTCTGTAGTGAGAACACTAAAAGATCTTGTGCTTCTTCCAACATATAGACTATACATTCTAGTCTCTGCTCTGTGGTGTGTGCCATGGTTGAAAAACATCAAAGAGACCAGCAGACACCTGTATGGGTAACAGTGAAAAAAGCAAAAGGAAGCATTTCTCATTATGTTTATGCAAGTATTACAAAATCAATACACTTTCCCAACCCAAGTGGTCCGGATAAGGGATAATCAACCTGTATTCAGAGAGTCAAAATGTGTGCCTTCTTTTCCAATCGCATTCTTTATTTCTCTGCAACCCAATCTTTAGTTTTGCACTAATGGAAGTTCTATAGAAATGATTTCAGCTTACATCAAGGGAGTAGCGTAAGCATCAATAATGAGGATGGCACATTGTTGAATTTAGCTCTGCATTAAAAAAATAAATGACATTTGCAAGAGTTTTGTGGGACAGGAATGGACTAGGAATAAGTCTGAGGATGACCAGTATCCCTTGATAAGCTGAGATTCTGTTCTCATTTTATTTCAGTATAGATCAGACACCTCCAAACTGCAGCGTGCAGGATGGATCCAGTGCCTGTTCTAAGCCTTCCCCCATGTGAATGGAGCTTACTGTTCCGTGGGGCAGAACTGCTTCATTGCACGCGATCACCCCCCCAAACCTGTTGCTGGCCAGCCACTTCCTTGCTGTGTCATCCCAGAAGGCTTTGTGAGTGGATTTCTAGGCAGATACAGCTGGCCGGCGACATGTTTAGGGATGATCGTGTGCGATGAAGAGACGCTCCCTGATGGAATGGTAAACTCTGTTCAAGCCAGGGACAGCATTTTTGGCATGCAAAAGTCTCCCGTTTGGAGAACACTGATAAAGGAGGGAATACAGTATGAGTCTTTGGAACATAAGAGCCCTGTTGGATCAGGCCAAAGGCCCATCTAGCTTCCTGTATCTCACTGTGGCCCACTAAATGCTTCAAAGAGCACACGAGACAACAAGATGCCTGCATTTCGTTGCCACTCCCCTGCATCTAGCACTCCGAGGTAGCACTCCTTTGAAGTAAAATCTTGCCCCTCTTACTGGTAGGGAGGAGCACACGGAGGCTCGCTGTGACGAGTTCGCAAAACACTTTGCAGATAAGGTCGATCAGATCCGGCATGACTTGGACGCCGCTGTGGGCATATCTAGTGATGTCCCTGGGGAACCTGTCTATCCTACCATTTGGGATTCTTTTCAGCTTGTAGAGCCTGAGGATGTGGACAGGATTCTCTGGAGTGTGAGACCTGCTGCTTGCCCGCTCGACCCTTGCCCGGCATGGCTAATTAGAGCTGCCCGGGGAGGGCTGGCCGAGTGGACAGGGAGGGTGGTGAATTCATCTCTGAGGGAGGGGGTGCTCCCGCCTGCTTTGAAGCAGGCGATGGTTCGCCCCCTCCTGAAGAAGCCCTCCCTGGATCCCACAAATTTAAACAACTTTCGGCCAGTCTCCAATATCCCATTTCTGGG
>JAJKFI010000010.1:11747747-11828632 GCA_029204185.1 Lerista edwardsae
TTTAACATCTACATGAAACCGCTGGGAGAGGTCATCCGGGGGTTTGGAGTGGGGTGCCATCAATATGCTGATGACACCCAACTTTATCTCTCCTTTCCCCCTGATTCTGAGGAGGCGGTTGAGGTCCTGGATCGCTGTCTGGAGGCAGTTGGGGGCTGGATGCGGGCGAACAAGCTGAAATTAAATCCGGATAAGACAGAGGTGCTTTTGGTTCGGAAATCCACGGCTCGGGTATTGGACTATCGTCCTGCTCTGAATGGGGTCGCACTTCCTCTGAAGGAGCAGGTTCGCAGCTTGGGGGTTCTCCTGGATTCACAGCTGCACCTGGACTCCCAGGTGGCGGCTGTGGCCAGGGGAGCCTTTGCTCAGCTTCGGCTGATCCGCCAGCTGCGGCCGTACCTGAGCTGTGCGGACCTGGCCACTGTGACCCATGCCCTAGTGACATCTAGATTAGATTATTGCAATGCGCTCTACGTGGGGCTGCCTTTGAAGACGGTCCGGAAATTACAACTAGTACAGAACGCGGCGGCTCGGGTGGTTGCTGGAGCACGTCGGTTTGACTCTGTCGAGCCGCTGCTTCGGCAACTACACTGGCTGCCGGTTCTGTTCCGGGCCCAATTCAAAGTGCTAGTTTTGACTTTTAAAGCCCTTTACGGCTCGGGTCCGGGGTATTTGAGGGACCGCCTTCTTCCATATAATCCAACCCGTACTCTTAGATCATCTGGGGGGGCCCTCCTGACTGTGCCGCCACCAGGAGAAGTGAGAGGGGTGGCGGCCAGGAAGAGGGCCTTTTCGGTGGTGGCCCCCCAACTCTGGAACACCCTCCCCTTAGAATTGAGAACTGCTCCCTCTTTGTTTATATTTCGGCGGGGGCTGAAGACCTTTTTATTCCAAAAAGCTTTTAATTGTTGACAGGCTGGCTGGTTATTATAACCCACGGGGCTTGTTGTTTTTATATGGTTTTAAATTTGTTTTTAATTGTGTTCTTAATTGTTGATTGTATTGTTTAATTCTGTTTTAATTGTTTTTAATTGTGAATTGTTATATTGTTTTTATATCTATATTGTAATGCCGCCTTGGGTGCCTTCGGGCACAATAAGGCGGGGTACAAATCTAATAATAAATAAATAAATAAATAAATAAAATAAAAAGGTGGACCACCCATCTTTTTTTTACAACACAATCCTATATATGTTTACTCAGAGTTCAATTTCAGTGTATTCAATGGGGCTTTTCTCAGGCCAGTGTGTACAGGATTGGAGACCAAGGGCCCAATCCTATTCAACTTTCCAGCGCCAGTTTAACCACAAAGTTTAACTCAAGGTAAGGTATCATCATCATCTGTCATCAAGGTAAGGTATCAAATGTTGAGGAGGTCTCTCTGACTGCACCCGCACTGCAGGATGCAGTGCATACCCCATTGGCATAGCTACATCAGCGCTGGAAAGTTGGTTAGGATTGGGCTCTAAGTGAACTAAGATTAGTTATGTTTACCTTTGTGTACATTGCTAGCTGCAAAAATTTAAGTTGTCAGAGCAGTTTGTGTACATAGCCATTAAAAACAGTAATAAAGGGGAGCAAGGATACTTAACAATATGATTTTCCCAGAACTTATATTTTGGATTTGTCAATAACAACTCCTTAGTCACTGGTGAACAGTACAGGTGAACTTTCAAGCTGTGAAGACAGAGATAGATGAACAGAGTTCAATATTAGTCACCCAAAAAGCAAATCACGGGTGTTATTCAAAGTTGTTTTTAATTTTAATGTATTTTAAATGAGAAATTTTGCTGTGACTGGCAAAAACAGCTTTCGGATCATAGACATCGGCTGCATTCAGCCCTTCAGTCTGTTCCATTACAGAAAAGCAAAGCACCCTGTTGTTACATTACAGAAAAGCAAAGCACCACACTCATGCTAGGAAGAATACTCAGTCCTTGAGCAAGCTAAATATCTATCAATATTTGCGTTCCAAGCTCAAGTACCTTATACAAGATAGCCAAACCAGTTTCAGAGAGGAGAGGGGCGGAGACTCCACTACAACCCTAATTCCAAGGTCATTTAAAGGAAATCTACACTCCTGCAGAATCCTAAACACCTGAACTACTCAACACCTAAACTACTACTAAACACCTAAACTACTACTTGCATCATGAGGGGAAAATGGCACATTTCCAATAAATGCTACGTTAACTAGAAAGAGTCTAGATAGGATTTTCTTCCACCCTGAACAGACACCTGCTACTTCCCACACGCCCCTCTTTCTCTTACTTCTACATCCATACTGTCCCAAGGTGGTCTCAAAATCCAAAACAGTTACTCACATCCAAAATGGAAACCAGACCAAAGCATGTTGTTGTTAGTAATAATGCTTCTAGTTCCTAATTTGAGAATGTAAATATCTGGATGCAGAGTCAGGAACATTTTTATCATGAACTGTCCTGCCTAAAACAGAGGCCAAATATACACATGGCACTTTAAGAATACACCTGGAATAATGTAGTTAGAAGCTATCCCAAATGCCTGCTAGTTTGTCATATTGTTTTACTACAGACTGACATTGTAACTTTCTATAAATAAAACTGAATGTCATTAAAAATTACTAGGAGAAGATGCAACCTGATTCTCCTACTACATCAACTCTAGTTCTACTATTTTAGCAAAAGTTGGCAGATGCCACGTTACCTGCATGCTAATCTTCTTTTCAATGCAGGGGCTCTCAGTCCTTTCATGTGGTCTAAATATTCAATAAAAAAGGTTCCATGAGAAATCCATCATCCTAGAGTCACACCCTGTGATATTTTAAATCTAAGCGGCAGGATATAAATATTTTAAATGGTCAGAGTTTTCATTCCAAGGGGCAATAAAACGAACAGGTATGAGACTGGGGACCCACCACGGACCTTGCCCCTTCCCGAGAAGCGATCCCCCCCCCATCACTTAGCATGCTAGAAGAGGCTGCAGAGACCGGGGACGGGCGAGGACACCCCACGAATGGCGCGAGGCAAGTATCAATACTCTTGCACGTTGTTGTTGTTTTTTAATTGACCTTGAGCAGGGTTAAGCCAGGAAGCTTCCCAGCCACCAGGTTCAGCGGCGGAGAAGCGGAACCCCTCGATTCCCACCTGCTCTGCATTTGCAGTAGTGGGAGAGGGGCCCCAGCAGGCAGGAAGAAGGACGGGGGGGGGGAGCCGCGAGGGGGGTTACAAGCGAGGCAGGAGACAAGCGGGGGAGGGCGGCGGCGGCGGCATCAAGCGGGGACAGGGAGAGGCCACCAGCCACCGCCCCACGCTCCTCCTCACCTTTGTGGCAGTGGGAAAGGAAGTAGGCGCGCGCAAGCAAGTTCTCGCGGTCGAAGCGGTCCAGGGATAGCGCTGGGTACTCTCGCATCTGGCCCCCGAAGCTGCTCATGGCTGAGCCCACAACCGGCCGAAGCCTCTGCTACTGGCATGGAGGTAGAATAACTGGAGACATGGTATTATTTTCTTGAAGCCATGGGTATACAAATATGGCTGACGCAGATCTTTCCCGCCAAGAAGGATTGCCGCGAATTCACTAATAAAACTCTCCCTGCACGTGTGTAAAAGTGAATCGCAACGTCTTCAATAATGCCTGCGTGTTCTGCATATGGGTGCACGAATCGCTGTACGAAAAATGGGATTACTTTGTACTTAAAATCATTGTGATTAAAAAATATTACTTCCTAAAGTATGCAACCCTTCACAAACTGAAGTAGATATGAAGAAGTAAAAGGAACTCAATCCACACACAACCTTCAGCAGTGATTTTTCAGATACAAAATGTTTGGTTTGCACGCCAGTAAGACTACACATTTGGCCGCTCATCTGAATACATTACATTACTGAAAGCGGAACTGTTGTTGTGAATTTTACACCAAATGTTATGTGCATGTCAATAAGATGACACATTTGATCATGCTTCCAAATAATATAGGTACATCATTCCGATGCGCATCCGAATAATCACTGCCCACAACCTTCTAAGCAGCGCATTTCCCTATACTTCTACTGTAATATTTTTGAAATTCTGAACATTAACATAATTTGTTTTATGGGGGGGGGTGAGTGTAGAAGTTTAAAAAAATACTCTTAATAGTCTAGAAGTAAAAAAAGAACTACTCTCATATTGACAACTACTTGTGTTATGAAGAGATTTTAATGTAATTTTCCTACATATTTATCTAATTTTTGCCCACCCTCCCCTTTTTTTCTTTCCTTCCCGTTCACACTTTATTTTTGGTTGTGTGGATTTCAAAAAATAAGTCTGTCAAAACAGTGCAATCCGAGTTTAAATAGACAGCAGGTAGCATTTTGTCAGGTATGTTCAGTAAAATAATTACGCGGAATTAAACCTTGGAATTGCATATTAACTCATAATATGGTTACCACTGATGTTTCTACACGATCACACGTTGTTATTTTGGTAAGTTTTTATTTCAGGAGTAAATTATTCAGTCCTAAACACTACCAGAAAAGCAATCTGAAATGCTTGGAATAAGGAGTTTTGAGTACGCCAACATGGCTGCTAAGCCCGCCCCCTGGCCTCAGTTTTCGCCTATATCTTCTTAAGAGATGTCCTCTCCTGTCCATCTAACCTTTTTGGCTACTGGCATTGCCTCTTCCGGCTTCTTCATCTCTTTCTCCTCATTGGCGGAGCGCGTGACCAATCAGCGACTAGCATTGCTGGCGCGAGCACGCGCAACAGCGCTGACTCGGGGTGGGCGTGGCTGCTGTTGCGGGGTGATGGTGGTGGCGTAGAGAAGGGCGGGACAGCTGCAAGCGGTTCCACTCCCAGGAGCTCACGGCAGTGCAGCTGGCCGCCCTCTCTCCCGTAGTCCTCACGACGACGCTGCCAGGTAGACGAGGCTGCAAGAAGACCGCGGCTTCCCGCTCACCAGGACTCGGCTCCGTGGCCGAGCGAGCGGGGATCGGAGCCCGGGTCTCTCAGACCCGATTGCTGAGCCGATGCAGCAGCAGCAGTTTGGCCCAAGTGGGCCCATTACAAGAGCGCGCCTGGCTGATTCCCTGTTTTAGACACCAGCAGTCTGCGAGACTGAGGCGCAACAACCCAATAGTCATTAGCGCGAACGTCGGGGGCGCAGATCCAAGGAAGCCACTGGGAAGGCAAGAGCCTCCCATGGTAAGGGCACGTACTTGCCCTCGCGCCTGGGAGGCTCCTGCACGCTCCAATGCTGCAATGCTCCAATACTGCGCAGCATAGGACTGGACGGTGAAATGTTCAGGTCCGCCTTTCGTGTGCGGCGGGCAAGGATGCGGCGCCCGCTCTCTTCCCCCTCCCCATAGGATCCAGAAGCTCAGTCGTAGAATTGCTGTATAATAATTGCTCATCCAGATCGGGGGTCCCCAGACAGCCTGAAGCCCGAGGGACACATCTGGCGGCCACGCACTTTGACTGGTGCTGTGACGTAGCGATTGCGCGCATCCACCACAGGCCTCCTTGACCACAGGTGGTATTTGCTGCTGCACGTGGCGCACCCAAGACGGTAGGGGCGGAGAAAGAGGGGGCTACGCCTACGCTTGATTGGCCGCTTTTGACAGCGCCCTCCGCGTGCGCATGCTGATTGGCTGTTTACGCAGAGGCGCGTAGCCTATGGCACTATTCACACCAGAAGCCAGCGGTTGCTTAGCGACCGCGTAACCAGGGCGGGAGGGGTAACCTGCGCCGGCCCGCGCGTGCTGGGCGCGGAGGAGGAGAAGCCGCTGCCGTTGCGGGTCGGACAGGGGACTCTCGGAGAACGGAGCGCGCTGAGGCGGCTCGTGGTTTGGTAGGAGAAGCCCGAGCGGAGTGCTGGGCGGGGGGCGGGCCCAGATACATAATCGGCGGTGGGGGAAACGGGAGAAAACCCACGTCGACCCTGCCTCTTTTCATCCCCTCAGAAGGGAGGGCTGTTGATTGGTTCAGCCATACAAGCATCGCCCACGTGGGTCAGCCCGCTTCCGCCCCCAGTCGCGCGCTCCGCCCTATTAGAACGTTAAATCCTGCCCAGTACGCCGGAGGAGCCTGGACTCTCGCGATAGTTTGGTGGGCGCCGAGTGCAAGCTTCTTGCACGGCACGTGGGTAGTTGAGTGAGTGGCTCTCGGAGAGTGGTGATCGCCATTGGCGCGCACAAGGATCATCTCCTCGCTTGACAGGGCGCCGGGCTGGTGGCGGCGCCTTCGGAATTGCACTGTCTCCTCTTATCTCCCCGCACACATCCTGGCGCCTGAATATGCAGGCCTCTTCCTGGGCATGTTTGGGGCGCTGATTCCAACCACGGCCTTTGCCTCCCCCTGGCCACCCCAGCCCTGGAGATGTGGCTCCTCCGCCTGATAGGCCGATTCCCCCTGCTGCTTGACGTCGTCACATCCAAGGTGGGCCTTCCGTGGCTCCAGATTTGGAACATAAGAAAAGCCTCACTGAATCAGGCCAAGCGCCAATCCAGTCCAACTTCCTCAGGGATCAGGTGGGGCAAAGCCGATGCCGTTTTTGGAATCGGTGCCCCAAATACATCCAAGAACAAGTCTGACTTCAAAGCACCAGAACAGGTTTGTTTTTTTTTAGGGGGGGGGGTCGTGCAGTGTTTAATGTCATGGTGGAGTATACAATTGGCATCAATGCACATGTGAATTGAGAGGCGTTCAGCCCCAGAGGGGAGGGAGGAGCGAGAGAGCAAGGTGTTTTTTGTCCCCATGAACTTACCATGTAAATGCAAAGCACCAAAAGGAGTGCGAGAGCAAGAATATTGGAACATACAGGCTCACTTTTAAAGTGCAAGGTTAAATTTGTTGTTCCTAAGTTTTTGAGGTGCAGAGTTCTTTTTGGCTCACATAACTTAGATGTGTAAGTACATAAGATTTCAGTTCAGATTTATATATCGACTAGCCTTTTGTTACCCGGCGTTGCCCGGGGGACAAAGTATCCCCAGCTTCTATTAGGAGAAGGAATGAATACAGGGACAGAATCAAGCAAAGGAGCGTAATGAAATTGTCACACTCACTGAACACTGTCTGCAGGTCCTGTGGTAGGGCAGTTAGCCCTCTGGAAATAGGTCCCTCTCAGATCCGACTGGGTGTTGGAACTCTCTGGATCATGCTCTTTCCGGCTTGGGCCACTCAGGCAGTGCAAAGCAGTTTCACTTTCGTTTCTGAGGTCTCTTCCTGTGTATCAGCTCAGTGAGTGCAATCCCAGCTCATGACCTGCAGAATCCTTTGTGACCACAGGGTGGCAGCACACTTTCACTCCAATACAATCCCCTCGCTGTCCCTCCCCCCCGGGGGCTGTAGGGGGGTCTGACCCCCGCCGTGTCTCCTTCCAGGCTGCAAGGTGTATTCCTGCCAAGTTTCGTGCGGATCGGCCCAGGCGTTCCCGAGCCTATGCATAACATACATACATACACACCCGCATACATACACACCCACATACCCACATCCATTTTTATATATATAGATTTCTCTTTGTTTTCGTATTAGTCTCTTTTCCTGATGCCTTGTTTTATTTTATTTTTAACTTAGGCTTCATGTAATCCTTTCATGAAATGTACTTATTTCTTGGAGCATCCAGTCACCTTCCAATTACACAGGCAGGCTGGCCTCTCTAGTGGGACGTTACGTTATAATGATAGAAAAAAAAATTCGTTGAGTTAAAGAGAAAAAAAAACATTTTTCATCAAGTTGATGAATATATCATGAGGCGTGTTTAAAATGTATATTATTAATCATGACAGTGGAGCTATAACTGATTTTTTTTCCACGTAACAGTTGTGCAGATTTTTAACCAACAGTTTGTGTGTCCTTCAATTTTTCCCTATGAAGGATTCTGTTGTACTTGTGTTGTATTTGTTGCGTAAGCTTGGGGCTCTGCTGTCATGTAGTATCCCTTCACACTAAACTGTTGCCTCACTGAACAAAGTGGGACTTTTTTGGTCCTCTTTAACAGGAGACGGGACATGGTGGCGCTGCGGTTAAATCGCTGCTGCTGGGCTTTCTGACCGGAAGGTTGGGAGTTCGAGACTGTGTGACGGAGTGAGCTCCCATTGCTTGTCCTAGCTCCTGCCAACCTAGCAGTTCAAAAGCATGTAAAAATGCAAGTAGATAAATAGGAACCACTTCGGTGGGAAGGTAATGGCGTTCCGTGCGCTATGGCGTATAGTCATGCTGGCCACATGACCACGGAAGCTTGTCCTCAGACAAACGCTGGCTCTACAGGCTTAGAAACGGAGATGAGCACTGCCCCCTACCGACTACAGCATTCGGTCGTGGGGAAACCTTTACCTTTAGCAGGAGAACACCTGTCCCTATTAGCATAGTGTTCTTCCCAGAGATTGTTGTAGTGTGTGCCAGGGCTATTAGGGATACACTTTGAGAAAAGGAGGGGAGGGGGTAGTGACAGTACTGCAGTGATTGCAGCACTGCCAACGCCAAGGGGCTTTTTTTACTTACCTGGGGGGGCAGCACTGGCCTCCTGCCGGTCCTCGCAATCCCCTCTGATCTCCACAGCTTGCTTACAAATCTCCTATTTAAAGTTACTTCCTGGTCTCCCCAAAAACTAGAAATAATTTTTAGCAGCTGCAGAGGAGATCAGAAGGAACTGTGAGCTTCCAGGATACTGCAGGGGCCAGTGCTGCCCACAAGGTAAGTAAAAAAATCCCTTAGCGGGGGTGACAGCAGCAGTGCTGCAATCTTTGCAGCACTGGCACTACTATTGGAACAGGGTCACTTCTTTTAAAGGGGAATAATTTGCTCCCTGTTCCCCTAGGAACCCACCAATTTGGGAACTACTACTCTAGAGCAGTGGTTCTCAAACCTTTTAGCACCTGGACCCACATTTTAGAATGACTGTCCGGGGCCCACTGGAAGTGATGTAATGGCTAGAAGTGCAATCATTGTGATGCCAGAGCCTGTTGCTTTCCTGAGAATGCAGCAAAAAGTTCGGTTATTTCTCAGCCATTTTCCAGTGGCAAACTGAATCAGGAATGAAAAAGCCTATTTACAACCCTGACACAAGCAACATAACCCCACAGATCTCCCTGTTTCCAGTATCCCATTTTTCCATATTTTCAATATGGATGCTTCGTGACCCACTTGAAATCGATTCACAACCCACTGGTAGGTCCTGACCCACAATTTGGGAACCACTCTCCTAGAGTACTTTAGGCTAGCAATTCACTTATGTTTTTATGTTCATGGTGTTTGCAGAAGCTCTTATGGAAAATCCATTTGCATTCATGGATAGTAAAGGTGCAGCCTGCGCATCTGGAGAGGCACTTGCGGCAGATGTGCCACCTCGAGCAAGTCTTGAAGACACGTAAGTGCTTGCTCTTGTGGGTGTTCACATTACTGCACCACTCAACACCAGCTTCCCTGCAATGACAGTTTTGGTTATCTGTGAACATTACCTAAATAATCCATCAGAGTGCAAGAGTGTGGGGCAAATCATCACCCTGAAAAATTAGTATTAAATTAAGAGTCTGTGTATAGATTCTCTCTATAATAGAGAGAAGGGAGAGAAGGCTTGGAAAGAATCCACAAGTGACACAGGTGTGCTGGCCTGTTGGGATGTCGAAGCCAACATGGAGGATACTTGTTCTTGAAAGCCCTTTTTTTTTTCCTTTTTGAAAATGAAGTGGAGAACGAAGTGTTGTTGTGTCACAAAATTCCACAAGATATGCTTCCTTGGAGTATGATGGTCTTGTCCAGTGGTGGGATTCAAATAAATTAACAACCGGTTCTAATTCCTCCTTTTCTTTGTACTGCTTCTTACTACAGCACTACTTTTTGTATATCAATAAATTAGCAACCGGTTCTGCAGAACTGGTGAGAACTGGCTGAATTCCACCACTGGTCTCATCCCTTTGAATCCTTTTAGTAGGAATGGCTCTTGATATTGGAATGATATTGGACAGGCTTCTTCACCTGTCCCCTCCTGATTCTTTCAGGAGCAAAAGTTCAGCCTTTCACTCACGAAATAATTTTGATGGTTGGGTATCTGTTGTGAAATTAAAGCTGTCCCCACATGTTAATCATGTTTGTTTTCTACTTACAGTTTATGTCAAGGGTGGCCAAACGTGCTTAATATAGGAGCCACACATAATAAACCTCAGATGTTTGAGACCTGCAATATTTAAGAAGCAATTAAATTCTTAAATATATTTACTCCCCATGAATATTACACCTAAACATTAATTTTGATGCAAAAAGGAGCTCAGCCAACATATTTCCGAGAGCCACACATTATATTTCAAAGTGGCTCACAAGCCGTGGTTTGGCCGCCCCTGGTTTATGCAGCTGATACACTAGTGGTTTGTTGTGTAGAAACAGGTAGCTTTTACTTGCATTTTACTCTAGAAGTTTTAACAAACTAGAATTAGTTGACAGTAGTCACAGACTTAATTCCAAACCTTTAGTAAATGGTTATTCTGATTTCACTCTCAGTTTTTGTACATAAAATTTTTTTTTAATGTTTATGTTCAGCAAATTAATTGGAGCTACAGCCAGCAATGAAATGAAACCGAAATCCATACGTCGTGCCAAAACATGGTCAGATGAAGTTGAGAATCTGTACAGATTTCAGCAAGCTGGATATAGGGATGAAATAGAATATAAACAAGTGAAGCAGGTTGACATGGTAAGCCCTGTTAGTTATGTATCTTTTTTGTAGTCAGCTCTGCACCCTTTTCCAGCATTGCATATACAGTAATGAGGAGAGAACTGTTTGTCTTTATGTCAAAGAAGAGTTTACAAATGAAAAGGGTGGTTTCTCCTGTTAGTGTGGACTTTTGGAGGAGGCACAACTTGCTTTGCTTGTTGTGCTCGAGCACAAATTGCTCTTCCTCAAAAAAGAGCTAGCCTGAGAACAAATACCCAGGGCTCCCTTTCACCAAATCTGCAGTCATTCTGGAGTGTACATCCTGCAGTCCCGTGGAGGAGGAATGCAAGCAAAGACATTATCTGTGAGCCTTTCTTCATGAGATTTTCATACTTTGTGCTTTTGGTGGGGGTTTAAAAATATACCAGGAAACTTTAAAGGCCTTTGCATTTTACAGTCTATTATTATAGATCAGTTTTTGATAGCATAATAGCCCTATAGTCTTTCATCTTATATATAAAATTGTCTCCACATTTTATTGTTTTCAGATTGACTTTACACTCAAATAGTGAGTTTTATGATTTTGGAATTTGCTTTGCCAGTTTTTTTGGGGGGGGGCAAATGCACAGGGAGCTGCATTATGGTTCCTTGTTTGAAGCAGATTTTGACTCAGTTATTCATATGAGGAACTGAGTATCATAAATTTAATCCTAAAGTGAAACTTGAAGGCACCTTTACTAATTGAGATGAATGTGTGATGAGTCATTGTGGTGACAGTTCCATTGAAGATTGGAACTTATTTGAAACATTTATACCCTGCTTTTTCCATGCCACAGCAAAATGCCCAAGGCAACTTACATGGACAGGCTAAGCCACCATTTTTCCAGGTTTTTTTTTTTTTTTTTAAACGAATATATGTATTCTGTGATTCACCTGAATCCTCTGTCTCAGATGTAACCTTCACAATGTGGCTTCATGCTATCAAACGTCAGCAGGCAATCATAAGTCGAGCCTGGAGAAGTCCTCAAGGTCGTACTCTGTTCTTCTGCTGGCTGGCCTTCTCACACATTCCCACACTGGCTAATCAGCTTCACAGTGATTCTGCTCTGTCACAATAGGTACTGCAGCTTGTCACAGCCTGGCAGTCGGTCTCCCATCCAAAAATAGACCACAGATTTCCCTGCTTAGCTTCAGGCAGTGCCCCAGCTGCTCAACCATCTGTCCACACATCTTACCTTGCTCACTAGATTGGTTCTTTAGACTGGTTCATCATATTACTCTTTAGTGAAATAACTGAGACCTGACAGAGGGGGGAGGAAGTGGCACAGGAATAGCCATGTTCCGTTTCTGGAGGAGGCCTAAGTAAGGAGGAAATAGGATACATTTGGGAAATAGGCCGAGCCTGGAATGGCTTTCCTTTTTCATTATAATTCGTATGAAGAACTGATGTACAAATTTAGAAACTAGCAGTTCTATATAGCAAAATAAAATATAGCAAAATAAAAAATACCTTAGTTCTAAAAATCTAGTAGAGCTGTACCTGTACACCTCCTATTGGACAGCTGATTGATGAAAGCAAGCATGCCCCTGGTGGTGAGAGTGAGCAGGAGAGTAATGATGAGCAGCTCCTGCTTTGATGTGAGGTTCCCCTTCCGCCCTCAACACACTCACAACTATTGGTGCATATAACCCCCTTGCTGGATTGGGCATACTTTATTTGTACACACAGGTAGTCACACAGGCAAGCTGTTCTATGAATAAATTCAATCTCTGCCATCTGTTTCAAAGCATTTCTCCCTTTTGCATGAAGGTGGACAGGTGGCCTGAAACGGGATTTGTGAAGAAACTTCAGCGAAGAGACAATACTTTCTATTACTATGATAAAGAAAGGGAATGTGAAGACAAAGAAGTCCGTAAAGTTAAAGTTTATGCGTACTAATTTTTGTTACAATCCACTGTTTTGTTCTTTTAAGTAAAATGGCTGAAATTATATTTAGTGTTGAATGAAATGACAGCCATTAAACAGGTTTTCTCAAACTAACTTGATTTATTTTTTTTAAATATGACTCCATTATTCTTTCTGCAAAAAGTTAAGAGCATGGAGAGCACTTTGTAAGTCTCAGTTGGAGATAGAGTGGGTGCGTCCTTTATGTAGGGAGTCCTTTGAATCTGGAGCTGTGATTTGGTGGGTGACCTTTATATTAAGGGTCTTCCCATTGTCTTCTCTTCCATCATACAGGTGCTCATCGCTCACAGTTCATGTAATGGCATCTGATTTGTAGGGGGATTCGTACAGGGCCGCTGTTTTTTTTAGGGCTGTCAACGTGGAAATCACCACAGCCGGTGCTTTTCAACTTGTTCATAAATGACCTGGAGACAGGGATAAGCAGCGAGGTGGCCAAGTTTGTGGATGACACAAAACTTTTCTGGGTGGTGAAAACCAGAAGGGATTGTTAAGAGCTCCAAGGATTGTGAAGGAATGGGCAGCAAAATGGCAGATGTGTTTCAATGTAAACAAGTGTAAAGTGATGCACATTGGGACAAAAACCCAAAACTTCACCTATAGGCTAATGGGTTCTGATCTGTCTGTGACAGCTCAGGAGAGAGGTCTTGGGGTGCTGGTGGACAATTCAATAAAGGTATCGACCCAGTGTGCAGCAGCAGTTAAGAGGGCCAATTCCATGCTTGGGGTAATTTAAAAAGGGGTTGAGCCAATATTATCATGCCATTGTACAAATTGATGGTAAGGCCACATCTGGAATATTGCGTACAGTTCTGGTCACCACTCCTCAAAAAGGACATAGTGAAGCTGGAAAAGGTGCAGAAGAGAGTGACGAAAATGATTACGGGGCTGGGGCACCTCCCTTATGAAGAAAGACTGCAGCGTTTGGGGCTCTTCAGCCTAGAAAAAAGGCACCTGAGTGGGGACATGATTGAGACATACAAAATTATGCACGGAAGGAATAGAGTTGATAGAGGGATGTTCTTTTCCCTCAAAACACCAGAACCAGGGGACATCCGCTAAAACTGAGAGTTGGGAAAGTTAAAACAGATAAAAGGAAATACTTTTTTACCCAGCAGGTAGTTAATCTGTGGAACTCTTTGCCACAGGAGGTGGTGATGACATCTGCCCAGACACCTTTAAGAGGGGATTGGACAGATTTCTGGAAGAAAAGTCCATCGTGGGCTATAGGCCATGATGGATTGTGCAACCTCCTTACATTAGTAGTAGGCTATTTCAGAGTACCAGGTGCAAGGGAGTGGCAACAGGATCCAAGCATCTTGTCTCATGCCTCCCTGGGGCACCTGGTGGGCCGCTGTGAGATACAGGAAGCTGGACTAGTTGGGCCTTTGGCCTGATCCAGCAGGGCTCTTCTTATGTTCTTATGATATTTATTTATTTATTTGAAGAATTTATACCCTGCCTTTCTCATGCCGAAGCAAATGCCCAAGGCAGCTTACATGAGCAGGCTAGTCTAAACCACCATTTTTTTCAATTTTTTTTAACAAATCTGCAGTATTCTTATGATTTGCCAATCCTCAGGCCCAGCTGTTGCCTTCCCAGTATGGTTCTCTCCTTTGGCTGCATGCCATCAAGCCTCAGCAGGCAATCACAAGTCAAGCCTGGACAGGTCCTCAAGGTTGTATTCCCTTCTTTGCCGGCTGAATATGAAATGTTAAGGAGAGCCAGCCTATCTCTTGCAGCCTAACACTTGCAGGTGTCTTTGCGACAACGCAAAGTTGTGCCTGATAATTCAAAACCTGAAGTTGTTTTAAGTGATTTAACTGGTTAATCAGATTATGGTCAGCTCTTATGAACACTGAAAGCAAATTTGCCGCTGCATCATTTACTCTCCCATAATCCAGTTCTGGGTTTCAGCTCTGGCAATTGTTGGATGAGTGCTGCCAGCTGAATACAAAAGTACTCATGATGATCCTCAAAATAAATAAAATATAAGCTTTCTACAAGCAGGGAAAGGGAGAGAGAGTATGTGTAAGTTCTTTAAAGCCTCCATGTTTGTGTGGAATCTGTGCCAGAAGTCCCATTGACCTTTTTGAGAAAAATATTCTTACAAGTTATGCCTTCAGTGATCACGCAGAACTGGTGCCAAAAGTCCCATCAATTCTTTCAAAAGAATGATCTGTACATCATTCAGATGTTAGCACCTCAGGGACACCATGAAACAAAGTACAGGAAAGCAAAGGACATAAAAGCTTTCCAGGGAAGGTTCTTAGCTTAGAAGAGAACACAGAGTTTGCATACAGAAGGTTCACGTTTCCAGCTCAAATTAATTGGGGTAATAGTGTTCAGAACGACGAATACTTGGAACTCAAGAGAGCTTCTACTAATTGGAGTACAGCAGATGTTCCCAAAGTCCTACTCAGATGTTGGGACTGCTGTGAGTGCTGGCAGGGTCTGGGACACAGGCACCCAGGGAGATTTTAACATACCTGGAGGGTCAGAGGCCCTCGGCAATGTGGGGGGGGGGGGACTGCAGCCCCCTCTGCAAGCCTCCCTGAAGTGAATAGAAGCTCTGTTTTGCTCTCAAAAGCGCACTTTTGGTTTTCACATGGAAGGTGTTGCAAAAGAGCCATAAAGCATTCCACTACACCCAGCAATTAAGCAGTGCTGGTGGGGTGGCCTGCCTGCCCCCCCCCCCTGCAGCACTGATCCAGCCCAATTGTCATTGGCACAGATAGCTAAGGCACTGAGTGGCACAGGGGATAGGAGAGAGTGGCAGGAGGGAGTTTTTGAGATGTGGGTGTTTCTGGGCAGAAGAGGATGGAATGGGGGTGTGTGAATCAGGTCCATGCGGGAGTGGATTGGCAGAATCCTCCACAGTATCCTAACCCTCCTCCTGGGCAGCAGTATCCTAACCCTCCTCCTGTTACACTGGACTGCTCAGGCTTCTGTCAGCTATATAGCTGGTGGGGATCCAAATAACCCCATTGAGCTGGCTGTGGGGTTCCTTGGGATAAGGGGAAAAATGTTGAACGCCAATGGCTCTGAACATAAAAAGCTTGTTGTGCTGCAAGTCACGCATTGTGTATTTTACACAGGTTTGTGGGCTGAAAAAAGTGAGTTTTATGAATGGATGAAATTTAACTGAGGGCGCAATCCGTACCTGAAGTTCGGACAAGGGACACTGTTTGTTTGGACCCCTCTCGGAATCAGAGAGGCCAGCACACAGACCTACGCCATCCTCCCTGACTCCAAGAATGGTCCAAACATGCTTTACGGTGTCCCTCGTGCCCGCCAAACTTTGCCGGCCTAACTCCGGGTTAGGGTTGTGCCCTGAATAAGTTTTACTGCGATCTCTTTTGTAATCGGCATGACGTGATTCAGAGCAAACGAGAAACGTGACGGTCACAAAGAAACAACGCTGTGCTGAAACTGCGAAATGGTTGATAATGCGTAAAAACTCTCCAGCATTAGTAAGCGTTCTGACGTGCGGCCGAAGGACCCCATTCTGACGGGTGCAAAGAATCCGCCCGCAATCGGGCCCGGCGGCGTGCTCCCGCCGCTCCTTCACGCTGCTCGGGGCGGTCGCGGGGCTCGAAGCAGGAAGCGCAGCAGGCGGCGGGGAAGGGGAGGTCCCGCGCGAGGTGGGGAGGGAGTCGGTCGACGGAGGGGCGTGGGCGAGCTTCCTGGGACCGCGTGCTCTTGCTCGACTCGCGCACGGAGAGCAGCGCCGCCTGCCCGCCTGCCTGCCCAGGCGCCTGCAGAAGAAAGAAGCAGCCGCGCCTCTCTGGGGGCAAGTCACGACGACCCCCCCCCCGCCGGTCCCGAGGGTCCTCTGGCTCGCGTGGTCTCTGCACGCGTGAACTGGGAAGCGGGGGAGGGAAAGCGGTGCGCCTCGTCCCTATGATCTTCCCGTGTAAACGCGAAGTACATCGGCGTGCACAGGCTCACTTTTAAAGTGCAAGGTGAAATTTGTTCCCAAGTTTTTGAGGTGCGGAGTCCTTCCTGGCTCGCAAAACGTAGGTGTGAGTACGTAAGAGTTCGGTTCAGATTTATGCACATGAATTAATTTTTGCATTAGGCTCTTTTCCTGATGCCTTTTTTATTTATTTAACTTACTGACTGACTGCAGCTGCGGTGGTCCATAGGAACTGTTGATAACATACTGCTTCTATGACAACAATTTTTTCCTAGTATTCCTTTAACCAAAAGGATAATTGTCCTCTGTTGGGTTTTAAATCAGCGGTTGGACTACTGCAGAGTAAGTAAGCAGCCAGGCAGGTCTTCAAAAATACATGAATGGAGGATATTGCCATGCCAAAGGATCTTTGGGTTTCAGAACAGGGGCATTAAGCATGTCCCTATTTTCATCTAAAGGATAAGGTCTAAACCAGCATAAAGGGGGTGCTTTTCATACAGTATACCAGTGGTCTTTGGAACTCTCCTCCACAATTGTGTTATGTGGTTAGCATCCCAAAGCAGTTTCCCTTTGTGTGCAGCAGGCAGGGAAGCAGTGGGGAAGGAACTTGCCAAAACTTCATTTTGCTTGTTTCCTTTCTTCTTCGTGTGGGCACCTGAGAATCTGCAAGCACTAGAGCAGTGATGGTGAACCTATGAACACGTGTGTCAAAGGCGACACACCATGACATTTGGGCTGGCACACCAGCATTCACCAACTCCTGACAACAACTGACTTTAATTTACTTGTATTTCATTTTTGTAATGAAATTATTTGATGTTTGATTTTTCTTTATATAATACATAGCATCACACACAATTGGACTGCATTTTTTAAAAAAATAAATGAATATGTAAAGAATAGTTTCTCTTTTGTTCGAGGGTGGGTGACACACCAGTAGAGTCAAGTTAGGCATTTTCTGAATTTTTGACACACCAAGCCCAAAAGGTTCGCCATAACTGTAGTAGGACATACAATTATGGAAAAAGATCCATTGAATTAAACAAAGCAAAACATTTGCCATCAAGTTGGTGAATATATCATTCGGTGTGTTCAAAAATATATTACCAAAAAAATTATGGCAGTGGATATTGGACACTGATACTTTTCACATAAACTGTTGTGCAGATTTTTAACCAATAGTTTGTGTGTACTCCAATTTTCCCCTGACACTAATCCAGTTATACTTGTATTTGTTGCATAAATTTGGGGCTCTGCTGTCATTTAATATATCTTAGGGTACAATCCTAGCCTAACCACAAGTCCCTTGTGCCGGCCCAGCAGTGTCACAAATGCACCGTAAAGCATGTTTGCACCACTCTTTGAGTCAGCGAGAATGGCGCACATCTGTGTGCCGGCTTCCCTGACTCTGAGAGTGGTACAAATGCACTTTATGGCATGTTTGCAACACTCCTGAGCTGGCACATGGGACTTGTGGTTAGGCTAGGATTGTACCCTAAGATATATTAAATGACAGCAGAGCCCCAAATTTATGCAACAAATACTAGTATAACTGGATTATACTGGGCAGAAGATTTAGTCGAGAGGGTTAATGCCTCTGTTTGCCTGAAGATAAGAGCTGAAGATCTGAAGGTCGCCAGTTCGGGACAGCCGGAAGTCTCTGTGAGCGGCAGACCTCGTTAATTGCGACTGATTAACAGCTGAGCTTCGGCTGCCTTGTGTGAGGGGGAGTTGTGCCAAAGTTCAGCCGCTTCTCTGGTGGGAGCAGGGAAGCCATTTATCAGCCAGCAAGTAGGCAAACGGTTGGCCAGAAAGAAGGACTAAATCCAGAAAGATCCATCTGTATGTGTGTAGTTCTTGAAAGATAGAACATTTCTGTATAATTTGTAAAAACCTTCGGGTTTCTGAATAAAGTCTGCCTATGTAAACCGCCTTGAGTTATAGTCATCAGAGAAATCTGGTGACCTAAGAAAGGCGGTATATAAATCCAAGTATTATTATTATTATTATTATTAACTCCAGGTTATGATTGCGCCCTTAATGCTAAACTATTGCCTCACTGAACAAAATAGTGCCTTTTAAGTGTTGGTTCTCTTTAGCACAGGTGTGGCCAATCCACAGCACACCATGTGCCTCTTCTTATGTAGAGAATTTTGTACGTGCCACACTCCACCTTAATGTCACCTTTAGCAATTACCATGCTAGCTAAATAGAACTTCCAAGGGCAGTATATCTCTAAGTGCAAGAAGGTACCAAGCAGGAAACATGGGGCTGCTGTTGCCTATTCAGTGCTTTCCAAATAAAAAACACTTGAGTAACTACTGATGAGGTCAGAAAGGAGGCCTGCATGGACTTCTAGTCCAGCCCTAAAGGACCAGTTCTGAACTCTATATGACCAGAGTAAATCAAGCAGAATACATGTGGCCACCCTGAGTGTGCCCTCTACAGTATTGGAAACTTGATGATGTGCTGTGCAAGGAGTAGCAAGGAAATCAAGCAACCCATAAATTGCTGTGGTGCTTTCTTGGTTATTTAAATGTTTCCAAAAATATATGGCAACTTTGCACGTTCCCTTAAAGGGGAATGCCCTGCATCCAGTTTCCCTGGTGGATTGTGACCCACCAGTTTGGAAAGCATGTTCTAGAGCAGTGGTTCCCAACATTTTCAGTACCAGGACCCACTTTTTAGAATGGCACTTGCATTGGGATCCACTGGAAGTCATGTAATGGTTGGAAGTGACATCATCAAGCAGGAAGTGCCATAATTATGACATAATCAAATTACTGAAATGCAAACTGGCATTCTTGGACTGCAGCAATTGCACAACCATGAAACATCCCTGACAGAAAGCAAGATTACGACAACGTAATACGTAAGCGCACTGAAATAAAATAGAAATTTAAAAGAACCATTACATTACTGGAAAATTCAAACTGTAAATACTTACAAAGGGAATGTGGCAAGAGTAAGGTCCAAGAGTAAGATGGCTGCTCCCAGTTTTCCATGATTCACCTGACATCAGATCACAACCCACCAAGGGGTCTCGACCCACAATTTGGGAACCACTGTAGAATATTTGAGGCTAACAATTGACTTACATTTTTATTTTCATGGTGTTTGCAGAAGCTCTTATGGAAAATCCATTTGTGTTCATGGATAGTGAGGATGAACCATGCACATCTGGAGAGGTGCTTGCTGCAGATGATTCACCTCAAGCAAGTCTTGAAGACACGTAAGTGTTTGCTCTTGTGGGTGTTCATGTTACTGCACCAATCAACTCCAGCTTCACTCTACTGACAGTTCTGGTTCTCTCTGAACATAAGCAACCAGGCAGCCCATCCTGAACTGCCCAGCACCCGTAGGAGCAAAATGGCTGTTGCTGCATCCCACAGCAGCCAGGCAGCTGCTGGAGGAGGCTTCTTAGGAGAAGGCGATGTTTGTCCTCTTTCCCATGGGAAAGCCCTGCTGCCCACGTTGGGGCTCCTTGGCTCACCGCCAGACATTTTGCCAGCAGTGAATTGAGCAGCACTATGTCGGTGTGCCCAGCTCGAGGCAGATGGGTTGATCTGGTGGTGGAAGCCACCCCCCTTGTGGGCCATCTTTCCTCTTCCCCCTGCATAGTCCCACCCCCTGATTCCCTTCTGCCCAAAACATGCTTACTGGCAGCCGGCGCTGCGGTAAGATGCCACAGACTTGCTTTACGACATGTTTGTGACACTTCTAGCTGGTCGTAAACACATACTGCCAGCGAAACAGGACATAGGATTGGGCCCTAAATAATGCATCAGCCTGCAAGAGCTTGGGGCAAATCATGGCACTGAAAAATTAGTATTAAAGTAAGGGTGTAGTTCTAACCTGTGCTGGAACAGGCAGGCTGGCCGGCCTGTGCTGGATCCTGCAGACATTGGGAGCAGGCTGGAGCCCATGGAGCAAGGGCACATTCATCCCCTACCTTGGGGTAGGCACCAGCCACCCCATAGGGCTGCTCTGATCTGTGTCTGCGCTATAGCAGGCACAAGTCCGAGCACACTCCATGGCCTGGGGACGGGTTTAGGCAAGGCCTAATGGTTGCATCCAGGCTCCACCCCTTTCCCCAGGCCACCCCGCCCACCACATCCTAATACCCTTCCTGGGCCAATCTGGGCCGCTTGGATTTGTGCCAGCGATTTTGGTGGCGCAGATCTGAGCTGCCTTCGTAGGGGTGCCTGGTTCTTACCCTGGGGTAAGTTAAGAAACATCCCCTTGTCCCACAGGGAGTTCCAGCTGCTGCCTACCCTGTGTAGGATGCAGTACAGGCTAGCCTGCCTGCCTGATCTAATGCATGTTAGCATTTGGCTGCCCACCTGTCCCAAATGTTTGGTTTCTACTTACAGAATATGTCAGGAGTGGCCAAAGGGGCTTAGCATAAGAGCCACATGTAATAAACCTCTGAGAGCCACAATATTTAAGAAGCAATTAAATTCTTAAGTATATTTACTCCCCATGAATATTAAACCTAAACATTAATTTTGATGCCAAAAGGAGCTCAGTCAACATATTCCCGAGAGCCACACGTTTAGTTGTATTTCAAAGTGGCTCACAAGCCGTGGTATGGCCACCCCTGACACACTAGTGGTTTGTTCTGTAGAAACAGGTAGCTTTTACTTGCATTTTACTCTAGAAGTTTTAACAGAATTAGTTGACAGCATTCTCAGATTTAATTCCAAACCTTTTGCATCAGTAAATGGTTATTCTCATTTCGCTCTCAATTTTTGTATGTATAATTTAAAAAAAAAGTTTATGTTCAGGAAATTAATTGGAGCTACAGCCAGCAATGAAATGAAACCGAAATCCATACGTCGTGCCAAAACATGGTCAGAAGAAGTTGAGAACCTGTACAGATTTCAGCAAGCTGGATATAGGGATGAAATAGAATATAAACAAGTGAAGCAGGTTGACATGGTAAGCCCTGTTAGTTATGTATGTTTTTTGTAGTCAGCTCTGCATCGTTTTCCAGCATTTCATATACAGTAATGAGACGACTGTATGCCTTTTTGTTAAAGAGTTGACAGATGAAAAGGGTGGTTTCTTCCCTTAGTGTGAACTTTTGTAGGAGGCACAACTTGTGAGGTGCTGCTCAAGCAAAAAGCTCGCATGAGAAAATACCCCTCCCTTTCACCAAATCTTCTATACATTCTGCAGGCCTTTTGAGGGGGATGAATGGAAGCAAAACCAATATTTGTGGGCCTTTTTCATGAGATTTTCACACTTTTTGGTTTTGGTGGGGGTGTAAAAGTACACCAGGAAACCTGAAAGTTCTTTCTTTTTAAAATATTTGTGATTATAGACCAATTTTTGACAGTATAATAGCCCTGTAGTTTGAGCTTATACATAAAATTGTCTCCATGTTTTATTTGTTTTCATATTGACAGTACACTCAGATGGTGAGCGTTATGATTTTGGAATTTGCTGTGCCAGTTTTGTTTTGTTTTTAGGGCAAGTGCACAGCAGGCTGCATTATAATTTCTTGTGTGAAGCAAATTTCGACTCAGTTATTCATTTGAGGAACTGAGTATCATTAATCCTAAAGTGAAACAGTTGAAGGCACCTTTACTAATTGAGATGAATGAGTGATGAGTCATTGTGGTGATAGTCATAAGATTGACTGAAACAGTAAAATATTGTGGCGGTGAAGATTGGGCTTTATTCACTAGACTGGTTCTTGGCATCATATTATTCTTTACTTAAATCAGAGTACAATCCTAGCCTGGAGTTAGGCCAGCAAAGTTTGGCTGGCACAAGGGACACTGTAATGTAAGTTTGGACCATTCTCGGACTCAGAGGCCAGCACACAGATGTGCACCATCCTCCCTAACTCCGAGAGCGGTCCAAACATACTTTACAGTGTCCCTTGTGCCGGCTGAACTTTGCTGGCCTAACTGTGCTGGCTCAACTCCAGGTTAGGCTTGCACCCATAGTGATATGACAGAGATGTGACAGAGGAGGAAGTGGCACAGAAGTAGCCATGTTCTATTTTTGGAGGAGACCCAAGTAAGGAGAGAATGGGATGGATTCAGAACATGGGCCATAAGCCTTGAATGGCTGGCATAGGCTTTCCTTTTTCAAAATGGGAACAGATGGGCAGTTTTAGAATGTAGCAGTTCTATCAAATACTATAAAGCAAAAATAAACAAAAGACAAAACTATGGTTCTAAAAGTCCAGCAGAACTATGTGCATCAGATGGAGCTGCACTGATATACCTCCTATTGGAAAGGAAAGAAGTGGAGAGATTAATAGGAATCCTCTCTGCCTGCCCCCTACCCTTTTTCAAACAGCTGATGGATGAAACTCCCATGTTTTTGAAAGCACGTGTGTGTCTTGCATGCACAACCCTGGCGGTGGGAGTGAGCTGGAAAGTCACAGGATGAACAGCCCCTGTTTTCATGTGAGGTTCCCCTTTCAACCCACAAAAACACCCAGAACTACAGGGGCACTTATAATCCTTCACATATAATCCCTCACTGACATATAATCTCAGAGCACAATCCTAACCTGGAGTTAGGCCGGCACAGTTAGGCCAGCAAACTTTGGCCTGCACAAGGGCCACCGTAAAGCGTGTTTGGACCGCTCTCGGAGTCTGGAAGGATGGTGCACATCTGTGTGCTGGCCTCTCTGACTCAGAACGGTCCAAACATACTTTATGGTGTCCCTTGTGTCGGCCAAACTATGTTGGCCTAACTCCAGGTTAGGACTGCACCCTCAGACACATATGTGGTCAATTTTGCAAGGCTATGTGAATAAATTCAATCCATGCCAGCTGATAAAATATATTATATATAAGCACTTTGTCATTCTGCATGAAGGTGGAACGGTGGCCTGAAACCGGGTTTGTGAAGAAGCTTCAGCGAAGGGACAACACGTTTTATTATTACGATAAAAGGAGAGAATGCGAAGACAAAGAAGTCCATAAAGTTAAAGTTTATGTGTATTAATTGTTGTTGCAGACCAGTGTTTTGTTCTTTTAAGTAAAATGGCTGAAATTATTTTTTATTTTTGAATGAAATGTCAGCCATTAAACAGGTTTTCTCAAACTAGCTTGGTTTGCTTTTAAATATGACTCCATTGTTCTTTCTGTAAAATGTCAAGTAATTTGTTTTAGAAAAGAAAGTTAAGCAATGGTGTGATTGGGATGTCCGTCTTGGTTTCATTGCAGTGTGATCTGGTGAATTTTTGAAGGCTGGGCTTATACAGCCTGGGCAGATCATGTGGGGACTCTCCACACAAGTCTTCTTCCCTGCTGCCAGGTATAGGTTGCTGACACTGGGAGAATAGGAGAGCCACCTGCACCTCGATTACAAACAGGTCACCAGAGTGTGTTTCTATTGTGTGACGAGTTATTATCTGGAAACCTGAATTTCATTTTTAGCAGTGGCCATAGTTTCAGCTCCAGGTGGACCGAAGGGCTAGCGAGGCTGGCTCAGTCCTGCACAAGCTGACACTGCAGACAAAGGGTTTTCTGCCCCCTACTTGCCCTTACCCCATAAAAACACCACTGCAGGCTTGGGCAGAGCCTCACTCCTATTTCCCTCTTTCTGCACAGGAATGAGCAGCTGAGCCACATAATATGGGAGGGCTCTGCTAAAGTCTTGCATTCAAGGCTATCATCAAAAGGGCTGGAGAGCACTTTGCTTCTGTTGCGGCATGGGATAAAGAGTGGGTGTGTCCTTTGTGTAGGGGGTCATTTGAATGAGGAACTGTGCCAGGTGGGTGGCCTTTAAGGGTCTCCCCATTGTCTGTCCTTCATACAGGTCTTCATTGCTCAGAGCTCAGGTAAAGACGAGGTCTGATTTGTAGGGAGAATGAACAGGGCCACTTTTTTTTTTTAAGCGCTGTCAACATGGAAACTGCTGCAGAAGCATATCAGGCTTGGTTATGAAATGTTAATTAGCAGGCATATTTCAAGACTTGCAGGGGTCTCTGAGGCAACACTGTGTTTTTGGGCACCCTGTTAATTAGCAGATGTCCATATAATCAGTGTATGCAAGCCCCCATATCTGTGGGGGATACATTCCAACCCACCGTAGATAAGGGGGAACCCCATCTGCAGATCTCCACACACTCCCAGCAAACCATTTCCTTCATTACACGTAACAGCTCAAAGCTATTAAAGATGGCAGCCAGCATGCATTTGAGTTCTACTGGTAGAAATATGGTGGCCACCGTGCATTATGGTTAGAGACAGTGGTGTCATTCAAATGATTTAGGAACAGGAACTCACTTTTGAGTTCAAATTCAAATGTTGAAAAAAAACCCAACAAAAACCCAGAACCAGCCACGGAGCCCGTTAGGATCCAGAACGCCTGTTCTGGTCCGTTCCCCCTGAATGACATCACTGGTTAGAGATGTTTGAAAATGTTTTTTAATTAAAGACAAAAGGAGTGATTTCAGTTCTCCAAACGTAACCATACAAAATATAAATACTATTGTATCTGAGGACTGGTCGGAAATTTTACCTTGAGGTAAATATATTAAATAGTCTGTGCCTCTGTACTAGTGTTTTGGTTGTGCTGCTTCACTCTGGACCAAATAGTTGCCCCCTCCAGTGGTTTTATTGGATTTTTTAATTAATGATTTTACTCATTGTTTGCATACATTGTATGTTTTATTATGGAACTTTGTAAGCTGCCTTGGTTGTTTGCTTTGGCATGGAAAAAGCAGGATGGAAATTCATTAAATAAATAGATAATTGCCTGCAAGGGCACAAGCTCCCTAACACCTCTAAACAAGCTCACACCTGCATATTTGCCAGTGAATAAAGCAAATCCTGCAAAGGCAACAGAAGCCTCCAGAGACTCCTGCAAAGGATCCTGGCATCTGGGTTGTGCTGCAGCTCCTTCCAGAAGTAGGGCAGGACCACACAGCAAAAAGTTTCCATTTTACAGTCTGGTTTAACTGCCACCACTGCTCCCTATGGAATCCTGGGGATTGTAGTTGAAAGCGGAGCATGAAGCTTCTCTAACAGAAGAATTCTCATCACCATCACCCTCATGAACCTGCAGCTCTTATGGGTGCTCCAGAGAACCTCAGGGATGGGATAATTGGCTCCGTATCATCCTAAAGGGTAGGGAACAAATGTGAACAGGTGTGACCGATGTTTGTACTGTGACTGGTAAATATTTGTCATACAAACAGGCCCTATGAGGTACGCAGCCCAATCTTAAGCTTTCCGGGTGCCAGAGGAACAGCGGTGCCAATATGGCCAACACTGTGGGGCCAGAGAAGCAGCTGCAGGTTCCTTGGGGCAAGGGAACCCTGTGTCAAACAACAGCGGCCCTGATGAGTCTACTCAGAGTTGCACCTGCTAAAGCAGGCACAGAACCAAGGACACCCATGTCAGGCTCCGCAGCCTGGGAGGGGTTCAGGATGCTGCAGCAGCCTCTGTCCTTTCCTGCCCCCCCTCACAGGCCTGGTCTGCCTCATTCGGCCCCCTCCCTTGCCTTCCCCCATCCCAAAAAGTCTCACTGCCGACTGGCGGTGATACCAGCTAGTGCTCCAGCAACGAGCAGGTGCGTATCTAGGGTGTAGCAAGGGGTGGCAAGAGTCATGGGCGTCATTTTCCAGGGGGTGCTGATGGCCCTTACCCCCCCCACGCAACGCCCTAGAGGATGCCTGAGCTGCGGCCAAGGGAAGCTATGAGCCCCCCGGCTAGCATTGCTGGGGAGGCACGCAGCTTTCCTCAACTGCAGCTCTGGTTTTGCCCGAGCGGTGGCCAGGAGACGCTGCGCGCCCCCCAGAACTGGGGAGGCGCAGGTGTCTCCTGGCCGCCGCTCGGGCAAAATTGAAGCCGCACACACACACACCCGCTCTATGAACCAGGGAGGCGTGCGGTGTCTCCTGGCCGCTGCTCAGGCAGAAGTGCCGGAGCAGTGGCCAGGAGAAGCCCTGCGCCTCCCTGGTTCGCAGAGCCGGAGAGGCATGGCTTCCCTTGGCCGCAGCTTGGGTTTTGCCTGAGCAGCAGCCAGCAGACGCCGAGCGCCCCCCCTGGCTCTGTGAACCCGGGAGGTGCACAGCATCTCCTGGCCACTGCTCAGGCAAAACAAGGAGGCAGGGCCTTGGCTTTTGCCCGCCATGTTAGCTGACATGGCTGACAGAAGCCACACCCCACAACGTCATGACATCATGATGTTGCATGCCATGGGCGCGGTTTTGCCCTGGTTCGCCTCTGGCAACGAGTCTTCTCAGCACAGATGCCCAGCACCAAGTGGTGCTTCGTTGCTCATCCCAGTGGTAAAGTGCATTACAGCACTTTTTTGACCCTTAATGCCGGTGGTACAGGCATACCACCGGTGCTGGGCTCAGTAGGATTGGGCCCGTAGTTTCTCCTGTAAAGCTGAGATAACCTGATGGATGACAGATCATGCTGTGCAAGCTCCATGACACAGTGGAGGGGACAGAAAATGAAGGCCCATTAGATTGTGTGATGGGGTACACACCAATAACACTGGTTTCCAAACTGTGGCTCCATCGTCCACCTGTGGCTCAAAATCCAATTTTTGGTGGTTTGCTAAACTGACTGGGCAGGTGAGGCTCTGTGCACCAAGGGTTAAACAACCTGCTACTTGGCTGGTGGGGGCAGCACTGCTGCCCAGTCACCCTGATAGCCACAGAGGCTTCAGTGGCTGGTAAAGTGAAACTTTCTTTTTTAAAGTTGGGTCTTGATGCTGAAAAGTTTTGGAACCACTGTAATAGTTAGTTCATTCAATCAGACATAACTGAGCCCAGTTGAACTACTAGGATGATGGGAGGTTACCTCCCAATGCAAAGAGGGCAGTATTTTCTTATTTGGATACTATGCATCAAAAGGTTGATTCAAGGAGTCCTTTAGCTGAGCCAATGGGAAGCTGATTTTGTGATTTCTGGGTGCATATTTGAAAGTTAATGTTTGGGACTTACCCATCTTTGATCCCAGTCCTAACCAACTTTCCAGTGCCCATGCAGCCATGCCAACAGGGTGAGGGCAGTCATGGAGGCCTCATCAAGGTAAAAGGAGATTTGTTCTCTTACCTCAGGGCTGCATGGTGACCGCATTGGCGCTGGGAGGTCAGAGAGGATGGGGTTGTTTGTCAGCTGCTTTTTGTTGCCTTTGTACAGGAAGATTTGAGTTGCTTATCATGTGACTGCAAATTCTTAGCTTATAAACACATCCTTTCATAATGTTTACTGAACAGAACACTTGGGTCTCAGCAGACTCAGCCAAGAGGATGCCCACATTTGACTGAGATACCAATTCAACATTAACTCATGAAAACATGTGAATCTAGTACTCTAATTATTACTGCTTGCAAAAATTAAAGACCAGTACCATTTATATCAGGATGAAACCTCATCATAATTCTTACATAATTCAACTTCACAGCTAAGGGTCTTTCTAGACTAGCTGTTTTTAATTCAATTCGTGCCACGAGTGGTCTGCAGGCGTGCCATGGGAGTTTAGGGGGGTGTCATTTATTAGTAGGGCCAGTGTGGGAGGTCAGCCTGATGTGCCTTGTCAGTGTGCCATGATATAAAAAAAGGTTGAAAATCACTGCTCCCCTTCTAGACGATCAGCAAACAGGTGGTGGGCTGGCCCAGGGATCTGTCACCAGGCCATGCTGCCTCAATTCAGGCCACACACATCCTGGGCTCTATGCCTGCTAAATAGCAGGTGCAGATCAGAGGAGCCCATTGGGGCGGCTGGCACCTACCCCGAGGAAGGGCACAAATGTGCCCTTGCCTCATGGAGGCTCCAGGCAGCTCCAACTTGTGCTGGATACATCACCGGCAAGCCTGCTCCAGCGCAAGTTAGGATTGCATCCTTAGAAATAGACCGTGTAGCAGCATTAAGAAACTTGGAAGGGAAGGCCAAAGGAAAAGGGGGCGAATGAAGCAGAGGTGCTTCATCCTAGAGTCAGAAGAGCAGCAGGCATGAGCTAGTGATTCATGAGGAGACATAACATAGGAGAGAGCAGCCAGCCCTTGGAATCGGGTGAAGAAGAAAAGCATATCTTAAGTATCAGGTAAGACAGGCAGCCAATTTAAAGAGCAAGATGAGAAGGAGAGAAGCTTAAGTTCAGAGGAGAGAAACTGACATGTGATCATCACACTCCAAGATCCCTATTCATTGGTTTCTTAGTTAAATTGGTAGGCAGGCCAGTCTAAGTTCCCCGTTGGCGTGCCCTCCTTGGGACCCATCTCATAGCAAGTTCTGCTGCCCTGGGCCTCCTTAGCTTCAGAATAGTTCTGCTTCCTTTGGTGTGATATCCATACCAGTGACATACCAATACGTATCAGTTTTGAGCACTCACAACCTTCTCATGGGACTGTCAGAATACATTACATTTTAGGTTTTCACTGAAGTAATAATGATCCTGTAGATTTATGGTTTTCTGCCTTTTGAGAACATGCAAAGCATTTCTTATAGAGTGAGTAATATGGTGATTTTCCCCACCTTGAATTAAAAATGCGTAGTGCACACTTAATCTTGAGAGATTCTCATAAAAAATATTTCAAGTGCTGGATAAACACAGAAAAGAAAGCACTCTTATGTTTCATCCAATGGATTTTGGAATTGTCGGAAACCTTTCACTGATTTCATTCCCAATGAGGTCAAACCCTTTTTTGCCAAGCAGTCCTTGAATGAATCAATAGAGAGCTTTTCTCATCAGGCTTCACAAATACCACTTAACTGAACAACGTTTCATGAGTGCAAGAGAAACCCTGCTTGAGAGGTTAGAGAAAGGGAGACTGACGTGCTGCTTAGGAATTGTACCTTGAACCGGGACAGAGTTCAGGTACAGATCACTTGGTTCTGAAAGGATTACTCACAGCCCAAATCTATGGTGCATTCATCCCCTGGGTAAGGGCCCTGGTCCGGGCAGTGGGCCTCCTCAAATCTGCACTAGCTATTTTGCCAGTGCAGACTTGTGAACCTCCAAGTTGGGCCATGCAGCCTGACATGGAGGATAGGATCCAGCCATGGAGGCTACTGCAGGTCCTGCTGCCACTCCACTCCTCCTCCCCCCTAATTCTGCCCCTGCCTCCCTCCTCCACAGCAGGCCTTACCATTGGCTGGTGCTACTGAAGCACCGTGCATCCATACCACCTATACTGGGGTTCAGTCACCCACTGGGCCTCCTGTCTTCCAGCAGCTTTGTTTGAGATCACCAGCTGGCCAGCCTCCTCCAGACTGCCCTCATCACTGGCTTAGCTCCAAACTAAGTCTAGCACCAACAAACCCCGCCACCAAACAATAGGCATTCAGCTTGCCCAAGCCATAACTGCCTCCTCTACTTGGTGGCCCCAGGGATGTGGCAGACATACAACAATTGTCTCCCAAAACAACCTTACCTTATCTAGTCCTTCAGCCAGTTCCTCAGTCCATCCTGCAGGCAGGCAGGCAGGCCAGCACTCCATCAGTCCAGTACCTACCTGGTGCCCTCCTCTAGCCCCTATCTGTCAGCGCCTATCCAGGTTTATACTGAGGCCAGCCAATCAGTGGGCAGGCTTTAATTCATCAGCCACACCCTTCTGCACCTGTGCTAACCTCCCTTCAGAGCCAGGGGCCTCATCAGCCTGCAGCTGTGTTCCAGAGGCTTGCAAAGACCTTGGGGGTTAACCCTATAATCCCTGGCTTATCTGGGGCAAGGGGCCATTGCTGATACCGTTCCCTATCTCCTTAGGGAATCTCCTGCCTTTTCCAATACACCCTGCACAAACCTTACCTACAATGTTCCATGAGCAACTCTGCAGATGTTACACTACTTAAGAGGAGGCCACTTCTGTGAGAAGTTACATAGGCATGTTACTAAGAAGGGCATCTTTCATGCAAGCGCCTTTGAGGAACAAAGGAATTCAGGAAAGGTTCCTCCAAAAAACAGTGAGTTGACAGCTACTGAGTTGACAAAAACTGCAAACTAGGGCTACCGGATACGAATTGGGACAGAGTGCCTATACATTTAACCATTGTATAGAAGGGGGAATTTGGGCAGGTGCAGCTCATCATGGAAGGGTTTCAAAAGCTGCACCTGCCAAATTCCCTCTTCTATGCTATGGTTAAATGTATAGGCACTCTGTTCAGTGATGTCATGCAGGGGGTACGCGGGGGGGGGGGGGTACGCGAGTACCGGTTTCTAGGATTACAGCTGGCCCCGCCCATTCACCCGCCCACTCGTCAACTCCACCCTCTGCAACGTTTGAATTTCCTGCATGTTTGAGTTGCCTGCGTGTTCTCAGAGCCAGGCAGGCAAGCAGGCAGCGAGCGGAGCCTTTCCTTTCCTTGCCACTGAAAAATGAGTTGCTCTGGGGTTTTAACATGATACCAGGCCTCCTTAACATGTTCTGGGGGTGCTGTGGAATACTGTTGCAACTGTTGGGTCAGTTTAAAATCATCTGAGGCCTCAAAAAGGGCTTTTTTTTATGTCACTTCCTGCCACAACATCACTTCTGGCTTATTACGTCACTTCCGGTGGGCGGGTCCTGACACGTGCCAATCAAAAGTGGGTACCTGTTCTTAAATCATTTAGATGACACCACTGACTCTGTTCCAGTTTGTATCTAGTAACTCTACCTATAACCATGACCTGGACACAAATACCACTGAATTTGGGACTGACTTCTCCATAAACATGCATAGGATCAGGCTGTCTGTTCAACTTTAATGTTAGGATCCCATTTCTAGTTTCAAACACAGCATTGAAGCATATTAGACAGTGCAAATATCAGAGAGAATGAATGGAAGGCTTTGCTGCCTTAGGTGGTATTTTTCTCTCTCACTCACACACACAGACAGACAGACAGACAGACAGACAGACAGACACACACACACACACACACACACACACACACACACTTTGGGAGTTTGTCTTGAGTCCCCTGCAGTGTTGCAGAAGATTCTGGAGCACAATCTCTGTTCAGGCAGGAAGCTGGTTGTGCTAGAAACGGTGCCCTCGCCTGGACCAGCTGCTTGCACATGGATGAGGATCTGTGGAGCCTGATGCCCTTAGTGATCATGCACGTCATGACCCTGTATGTTCAAGCCAAGTAACCAACCCTCCGCCTGCCTCTGACAAGGGACAGCCCTGCCTGCCAGAGGGTCAGCTTCACAGGAGTACTGTGTAAACGAACTGTTTCTAAAGGCATCATGTCGGTGACATCACTGTAATGTCACCAGAGACAATGGCAGCCTAGTGATGCCAGTGCAGGCCAAGATCATAGGTGTGGAGGGGAGCAGCTCCTCCTCAGCAGAGGTGTTTATGAATTCATGAGAGCTCACTCCCAAGTAGGGGGCAGCCTTCCTTCCTGGTACGTATGCTTAGTTCCGAATGTCGCCGGTCAGCTCAGTACTGCGCCTGCCCGCTTGCTTGTCATTGTGTCTGGTGAGCTCATTCACAAGTGAGGGTGCCCAGGATTGGGCTGCTAAGTAGCCACCTGTAGAGTTTAAAGCGGAGTCTCTTTCGTAGAAGAGTTGTGATGTCTGAACAATAAAGCTACTGTCATCCCACCGAAAGGAACACAGTTATGCAAACAAAAATAGGGGAACGCCTTTTCCACTCTAGAATTCTTCTCTGTTTTCTCAGTTCTTAACATAAGTATGTAAGAAGAGCCCTGCTGGATCAGGCCAAAGGCCCATTTAGTCCAGCTTCCTGTATCTCTCACAGTGGCCCACCAGATGCCTCAGGGAGCACACTAGACAACAAGATGCCTGCATCCTGTTGCCACTCCCTTGTACCTGGCATTCTGAAGTAGCCTACCGTAAGGAGATTTTACCACCCATCATGGCCTGTAGCCCATGATGGACTTTTCCTCCAGAAATCTTCCAGTCCTCTTTTAAAGGCTCCTAGGCCAGACACCGCACCACATCCTGTGGCAAGGAGTTCCACAGATTAATTACCCACTATGTAAAAAAAGTATTTCCTTTTAACTGTTCTAACTCTGCCAACACTCAGTTTTAGTGGATGTCCCCTGGTTCTGGTTCTTCTCCCTCTTTCCACCAGCTTTTTAAACTGGAAAGACAATTTAACTTCACAAATGGATACAGATGATTCCATTGGTGGACGAATGTAATTTGAGGGCTTTTAGTGGAGGATTTGGCCTTTATGTCAGCTGTTTTAGCTCTGTTATGTTTTGGATTATTTTACTATGGTTTTTACATAGGGTTACCAGATACAAACTGAGTGGCTATACTTTTAACCACTGTATAGAAGAGGGAATTTAGGCAGGTGCAGCTTTTGAATCCTTTTAAGGATGAGCTGCACCTGCCTAAATTCCCTCTTCTAGACAATGGTTGAAAGTATGGGCACTCTGTCCCAGTTTGTTTCTGGTAACCCTATTTTTATGTTTTGTTTTATGATTACTTTATGAGCTGCCTTCTCTGATTCAAAAGACAGACATCTTTCATAAATCAATTAATGACATGTAAGAAATGCTTTGCTGAGTCAGGACAAGACCAGTTCAGCCTTCTCTGTCTCCCACAGATGGTGATAGCTGTTGTCTGTTATGTGACCCTCGGATCTGGTAGTATTTGGAGGTAGGCTGCGCCTGAACTTGGAGGTTCCATTTAGCTTTCACATCACTTGAATAAAAGTGTAAAGAAAGCGAGGAAGAAACTGGAAGGATTCCACTGTGAAACTCGGCAGCATTTCTGTGTCCTCTGATGATGGTTGCTAAAACTGGGGGCTAGTGAAACGACAGTGGGAGGGAGGGAGGAAGCTGCCCAGATGTTGCATCGTTAAACGTCGCACGCCGGCACAGCCAGCGAGCACCTTCACACGTGCATTAGGTGCCTTTCTTTTTCTTCTTTTCAAAGAGCGACGCTTCCCGCCACGCAAGTGGGCGTGGCCAGCCGGAATCACACCAGGCGCAGGTGTGCGCGGGCTCCGGATTGGCCGGGCCGGGCCAATGAGCTCGCGGGGGGGGGGAATTGGAGGGGGCGGGGCGGAGACCTGCCGGTTTGCGACAGGCCCGAGAAGGGGCCGGCCGCGCAAGGATTAGCCTGCAGAGGCAGACTCTGGAAGCAGCAGCAGCACCACAGCCGGGCGCGGGATTCGGGGCTGCTCCGGCCGGGTGCTTCAGGCAGGTGAGGGGCCCCGCTCTGCAATGCTGCGGCTGGGCTGGGCTGGCCGACCCGCCCCTGTCCGTCTGCTTCCCCCTGGCCGGGACTGCTGCAGACCAAGGAGGGAGGGCAAGAAGCGGCGGGGCTCTCCCCCCCCCCCGGGGGGGGGGGGCCGCCCCCGGGGGGGCCGGCCCCCCCCCCCCCCGCCAACTCGGAGGCAGCCGCAGTGGCGGCGCAGCCCGTGCAGTGCAAGGGAGGTTTGTCCGGGGAAACGAGCGGGCGGGCGAGATGGTCCCTGGACTAGCGGAGAAGGGGCTCCCCCCTTCCGCGGTCTCCTGGCACCGCCGGGGCTCAGTGGCTGCTTTCCCGGCGTGGTGATGGTGGAGGAGGAGTTTCTGCCCGCAGTTCAGACCTGGCCGCTTCACACGCACCCGCGGGGAGGGACACTCCCCGAAGCGCTCCCCGGACCGAGTGCTGGCTGGGACACTCCGAGTGTGGCGGGGGAGGGGCGGCCGGCAGTTCTGCGCTGAAATCCCAGCCCCGCGAGAGTAGCCGGCGGAGGGCTCAGCCCGGGCTTCCCGCGCGTCCCCTCGGAAGCGATGCCGTCGGCCAGAGGCGTACCAAGAGGGGGGTCACAGCAGTAGGTTTTGCAAGCAGTTGCTCCCTCTCCTCTTCTTAGCCTCCGTTTTCCTCGAGCCGCTGGGAATGGCTCCGAAGAGGAGGGGGAGCAGCTGCTTGCAAAACTTATTGCTGTGACACCCCCCTTCTTGGTACACCTCTGGATCTAGCTGCCTGTCCAGGAAGTAAGTGGGGACTGCTGAGCCCAGTGGGACCCCCCCCCCCGCAAGGAAAGCTGCGTAAGGGGCCCTCGGGGCTTCTGGTCCACAGTGGGAGGGCACCTCACCTGGAGTGCAGAGGGGGCTCGGCTTGTCCCTCCCACACACACAGGCAGAGGAGGTGCAACACTTTCCCTTCCCCCTTGTTCTAGAGATGCCTGGTGGGAGGCAGGTCCGGGGAGCATCTGACAGCATTAACAGCTCTTGTGATTGAGGGGGCAGGGGAACACACGTTGGCCTTGCAGGCAGGAGCAGAGCAGCCATGTGGTCCAAGCTCCTCTTCTTCTTTTCCTCCGCAGCTTCTCGGCATGAGGGAGACAACGGAGAAGGCTTGGAGGGGAGGCCTGGAGCCCTGACTCTGCCCCACCAGTTGCATGTCGCATTGCCATCCGAGGATGCTGTTGCCTGCCGGGGAGATGTGCTTTCCTTAAACAGCCAGACACCGTTGCTGCTGCCGCCTCCTCCGCCTCCTCCTCTCTCACCTGATGCTTTGCCTGCTGTGCCCCCCGGGCTCCGGCTCTCTGTGAAGCAAAGAGTGTGCTGTCTTGAAAGGGACCGCCTATGTCCGGAGCTTGAGAAGCACTGGGGCTGCGGCATGGAGGACTTCACCACCAGGACCTATGGAACCCGGGAGCTGGACAACCGGCCGCTCTTTGGAGAGACTTCACCCAGGGTAACACGAGCTGCTGCTGCTTGTGTCACGGGTTGGGCGGGGGCTTTGATTCTCCTGCAGTGCAGCTGATTTTCAGGATTGGTCCCAGGCAATGGCTATACCTGGTGTTGGCTAGATGGTTGTGCCCTGCCACCCTCCCAGGGGTGCTGGGGCAGTTTAGTTCCAGGGTCTCTTCCCATAGGCTGGAAGCTGGGCCAGCATCTTGATCAGGGTTGCAAAGGACTCTGGAGTTCCTCCTTTGGTCCCCTTTGCTTCATGGGCACCCCGAAAGAATGAAACAAGCCAAAACTGCTGGTGCTCCAAGCAATGCCTGGTGAAGAGTTTCAATGAAAGGAGACGGGTGGGGTGGGGTGACTCATCCTTTGGGTTGCATTGTGTGATGGTGTAATGTGTACAAGGCTTGCACAACCCCACATCTTTAGGACCTGGTGTGAATGCCTTTGCTCCCTTGTGGATTGTGCTGATAAAAATGCTTTGTGCGCTGGCAATTTGATGAGGATGTGGCTGTGACAGTCCTATCTCGGAATTCCCTTGTGTGGAATGGGATTATTTCTCCACATTGCTCTGAGCCTGTGGTCTGGTGAACTAGCTGGAAATTCTGCACTACTTTTAATTACTTGGACTGTTCCTGTGAGTGTCGGTACGTTCAACATTGTCTGCAGGGCACAAGAAGGGGTGTGTGCGCGTGTGAGTGTGTGTGTGTGTGTGTGTGAGAGAGAGAGAATTCATGATGGAATGTATGTCCTCAGTTGCACAATGTTTGCAATGCCTGTCTCGTTGAGTCTCCTAGAAGTGATGGAGTCTCTGAGCTGGTCAGTCATGGGCTACGCCCTAGGGAGTGAGCCTTGGGCCAGATCTCCCTTGCTGGCTTGGGTCTGGCTTGGCTCCCGGTGCTTGGCTGGCCTAGCAATGTTGGCCGATCTTTCTAAAGGCCAGGGTGCTGTAGCCATGATCCCTTGAATTTTTGTCCTCTGGTGGCCTGCATGGGGGTGGCTGCAGGTTGCTCAGCGATGACCTGGTTGCCTTCCCCTTGGTGCTCGGCAAAGACTGGCAGGGCTTCAGTTGATGGCCATGTTTTGTAGGCGGTGCCCTGTCCAAGCCCTGCAAGCGTCACTTGTGGTGGCTGCAGGAGGTGCAGCAACACACCCTTGCAAGACCTGTGCAAGTGCTCTGAGGCCCAAAGTGGGGTTATGTGACCACCATGGTGCACCCTAGAGGTGGAGGAGCGCCTTGTTAAAATGGCGATGGGAATAGCTGAAAAGGGAGTTTCCAACTATCTTGAGTCTGTGACGCAGTTATGGTGAGAAAGTACTAGAAGATTTATAGACAATAGAAGCAATTACAAGAATAATGGCAAGTTTAAAGATAATTATGGGTGTAAGATAAAGAGAATAACATTTTGATATAGTAGATAGTCTTGATGTTATATAATGCTGTTTATATTAGTTTCTGAAGATTTCTAGTCTCTAGTCCTTTATATACAGAGTTGGGCTTGCCCTCTTTTGGTGTTTTTCCTTTCTTTTTTAGTATTATTAAGATGGATTGTCCTCCCTAGGAGTAGGAATAGGCCTAAAATTTAAGTATTTAGATGTTTTTATAAGCTTTTAGCGATTTTTATAGACATGCTTGTAACCCTCCACTAACCTTGTGTTTTTTTCCTTGTGTTTTTTCCTTCCCTCTAACCCAATGTAATTCCTTTCCATGTCCCATAACTGAAATATAATAAACACAAATTATTTCTCAGAGGTGGAGGAGCGCCAAAGCAGCAGCATGACTTGTGTGCTCCCTGCCCCACTCAGCTTCTGTTCTCCTCCTCCTCGGCTACAGGTGGGTCTTCCTGAGGGCACAGCAGAGGGGCTACATGAGCAGCACCTGGCGCCGTGCACAGATTGGCAGCTCAGAGCTCTGCAGCTGTGAATCCAGGCGTCTGGGTCTCTGGCTGGGGGCTGCTCAAGACTCTGGCTGGCTGGAGTGATGATGGCCTGCCTTTCTCTTTCCCTGCTCCTGCATCTGTTCATTTGGGATATGCCTGATAGCTACTTGGAAACCTTTCATGTTGGATTAGTAGGAAACGAAAGGTATACCAGTGTGCTTCTCATTTTAAAAATGGCCCCTTCCTGACCTTTCTCAAAAGGCTCCCTCCGCAGCAGGGCAAGCTGGGCTTTCTGCAGAAGTGGAGGAGACTCCAGCACTGCCACTGCCTTCACCCCCCCCCCCCCGCAGGGCAGGGGGATCATAGCAGCCTGATGCTATTCTTGATGTCCTTCATTTGCCCCTGGGGATAATTGACACATAAGAAGATGAGGTGGTCCCTCCCCCCCCCCCCGGCTTCCTTCATCCCACTGTCCTCTGCTTGCACTGCCGGGGGAGACCTAGATGGAGGCAGGCCTGCTGGAGTGAGGGTTGGGGCCTGGCTGGTGGGGATGTCTCAAGCCGTCTGTGGCTTCCCTGGGTGGGGGCCAGATCCTGCCCGCTCCCCCGCCCCGGCAGGCCCAGCTATCCCCTGGCAGCTCCACCTCCTTTCCCCCACCCCCCGGTCCCTGGTGGCTTCCAGTTATGCCTTCTTTCCTGCCTGCCCTCTGCCTGGTCTGCATCCACCCCATCTCTCCCCCTCCCATAGCCAGTTTTCCCAGCTCATCCACCCTGCACCTGTCTGAAAAGCAGCTATGGCATCACTGGGCGGGTCAGCTGGGCTCATCCCCCTGCCAGCTGGTGGTGTTGCACAGGCCGCTGCCCTACTGGGGGGGGCAGGTCTCCGCCCCTTCCCCATAGAAGCTGCAGCAGCTCATCAGGTGAAGACCCAGTTGAACTATATGCACCCGCAGAAAAAGTGCAGCTTTCCTACTGGGCTTCTGTGGCTGCCAGTTCAGCAGATGTGCTGGTCAGTAGTGGCCACTCCTTGGGTGTGTGTGCAGTGGTGTCATTCAAATGATTTAGGAACAGGAACTCACTTTTGATTGGCACTTGTTGGGAACCCGGAACCAGCCACGGAGCCCGTTAGGATCCGGAACGCCCGTTCTGGTCCGTTCCCCCTGAATGACATCACTGCTTAAAAGGTAAAGGTTTCCCCATGACCGAATGGTCTAGTCGTGACCGATTGTAGGGGGCGGTGCTCATCTCCGTTTCAAAGCCTGTAGAGCCAGCGTTTTTGTCCGATCATGTGGCCAGCATGACTCTACGCCATAGCGCATGGAACGCTGTTACCTTCCCACCAAAGTGGTCCCTATTTATCTACTTGCATTTTTTTAGGTGCTTTCGAACTGCTAGGTTGGCAGGAGCTGGGACAAGCAACGGGAGCTCACTCTGTCACGCAGTCTCGAACTCCCAACCTTGCGGTTGAAAGCCCAGCAACAGCGAATTAACTCGCTGCGCCACCACGTCCCACGTCCTAAGTGTGACTTAGATCTCCTTTAAAGGGAGTTCAGAATGAACTACATTTCGGCGAATGGTTCAATGGACTGTTCTCTTGTGCAGGAATGTCTTTAGCGAGCGGTGGGGGTGGGGAACCCGTGCTCCCTGCATATACCTGGCAAATTGGGATTTTTCTTTCCTTAAATGTAAATTTCATGCGACTCTTCTCAAGGCTACCAGCGTTTGCCGCCTTTGGGGTCGGGAGAGAGAGGGAGCGCTGGAGGGCAGAGGCTCTTTCCCCACAGTGCCCAGTTAAAGTTGGTGGGATTTTCCTCCTGTTTCCAAGGGGCGCTTTCTACCTTACAAGCTGTTTCTTCCTGGTCTTCAAATTTCCCATGGAAAGGGTGGATAATATGTAACTAGGTCAGAAAAAGATAGTGGTAGGAATGCTTCTTTTTGCTGACCTAATTGCATCTATTTTTCTTTCTGTGTTTGTGTTTTGTGACCCTAATTTACAGGAGCCTTCTCCTGTTTCCTTCACGTCGAAAAGCATTAGTTCATAATGCAAGCTGTGACCAAGCTAACGGATAGTCCAACCTGTTGTCTTTATTACTCTTCTAGATCTCTCCTCCCTGCTATCCTACTCCAGTAATTCCAGAGGTGCATGAATATGTGCTGGGAAATAAATGGGAGTACTTAAAGTTTTCTGTGAGCATGAAGTATATATCCACAGAGAGCAACCCCTGCCTCCTTCCAATCAGCCTTTGTCTGGGTAGCTCTGTTGCGTTTGCGCATCATATGTGATTTGTTCACTTACTCATTTCAGATACAGAGACTCAGCAGAATTTCCTGCTCTTGGAGGAGGCTTCTTGTGTGTCTCTATATGAGTTGGTGCTCTCCGCTAACGTCGTTGCATTCTGGAGTACCTCTGGATGAGTGTGCCACGCAGGGCGCAATCCTAACCAACTTTCCAGCACTGACATAGCTGTGCCAATGGGGCATGTTCTGCATTCTGCAGTGGGATAGTAGTCACGGAGGCCTCCTCAAGGGAAGGAAATGTTTGTTTCCTTACCTTGGAGCTGCATTGCCCATACAGCAGTGCTGGAAAGATGGTTAGGACTGTGCCTGCAGGAATACAAGGGGTGGGGACAGTTGAGGCACACACTAAACCTCTTCAAGTATAAGCATGTATCTGCTTCCAGTTTAATTCAGAAAATTTTGTCCCACAAAGTCTGGGCAATACAATTGAGATTAAAAATGCACCCGAATTGCTTCTCCCTTGGACAGGGTGGACTGTTTCCCCATCCTGTTCCTTGTGGTTCTTGTCCTATTTCCTGTCCAAAGGTTTTCTGCTTCTCCTGAAAATAAAATAAATCCAGTTCTTTTCATTTAGGGAAGCTTCTGCTTACTTTAACTACAATACGTCCGTCCCTCCTCCTGCTTTACACTGTGATAAAGTGGTGATGGAATTTGGACGGAGGAAGCTCCGGAAGTTGTGATGTGTGAATGTGCATCCTGGTGGGTGGGGGGAGTGGCTGCATGAACTGGCAGCAGCGGCACATTTGGGTCCACCATTGGGGGAGGCCTACCTGTTGTGGCTGCCCAGTGAGACTCGCGGGCCAATGGCTTTTCAATGGGGTGGTTTTTCAATGGAGTGTCAGTGCTTACCCTATGGTGCCAGCTGCTGTGTGGAGCTGAAAAAGTGGCCTTTGTGTGCTGGCTGTAAGCAGGCCTTGTGGCTGGTGTTGGGGAGGCGACTGTCACTGCCCATATCTGGCCACGCCTGGTGCCTACTCTGTGATCAGGCTTTCCTCCTCCTCCCTTCCTGGCCTTTCACTGGAAATGGCTTGGGAATGTGCAGAGTGCTGAGTGGCACCTGCCTTGCAATAAATAAGAGTGGGAGGCACTGTGGAGGGGGCCCTCCCTGTGCCAGGCAGACATGCTGCAAGTGAGTGATTTGTTCTTTATTTGTAAGTTGTAGGTCCTAAAAACCCACAGATGAGAAGTTGGGCTGTTGTGCTACAGACACTAGAAACCTTGTACTGCCACTAGGTGGTGCTGGATGTTTACATAATGCCAAGTTCACTTTACAACTGAAAACTCCCTCAGGGGACTGGAGAACAAATTCATCATTAGGCGACAGGCACCTATAACTCTGTCCTGTTGTCATGAAGTGCAGGCCTGTGTGTGCTGAGAAGTAGGTTTCACTCTATTCCAAACTATTTCTCAAACTGGACTAGCTGGATCTCAAGCCAATTTCCAGTGGGTCCTAGCGGGGCCGTAATTGAAAATATTGGCAGAAGGGACACTTGAGAGCGGGAGGGCTGTGTGGTTATTTTGCTTGTATCAAGGTTGTAAACCGGCTTTTTTCCCCGTTTCTGATTCACTTTGCTGTTGGAAAATGGCTGAGAAATAACCCAATGTATTGCTGCTGTCTCCAGAAAGCAGCAGGCTCTGGTGTCATAAGGCCGGCACTTCTGGCCATGACATCACTTCTGGTGGGTCCTGGACAGATTGGCATTCTAAAAAGTGGGTCCTGGTGCTAAAAGGTTTGAGAACCGCTGCTGTATTCAATGCAGTTTACTTCCAGGTGAGTGTGTATAGGTTTGCAGCTCTGCTTGGCCATGTGCACGGTGTTTTGGTTTACATAGGGCAGTGTGATGAACACCCTGTTTGTCCCTTTCTAGCTTCCCCCCCCCCCGCCACAACTTTGGAATGTAGTAGTCTCCTGGAAAGACTTGCGGGTTAGTCGTGAGTCTACTCCGGAGAGCTAATTTGCTTTTAAATGATGTCTTGTGTGTATTGTTCTCGTATGTTATGTAAATACGTTGTACCTCCCTGTTGTATGCCAATAAAGGTATTCTGATTCTGACTTGCGGGTTGTAGGCGCCAGTGCCCTGGGATGATGATGCCCTGAGCTTAGTCTTAAGCTCAGACTAACCTTCTTAGTCTGAAATGCCACACCCAGAAAGCCCAATTCACAAGCTGTGCATTGCTCTGTCCTCCGGTCTGGGGCCAGCTGAAGACCAGAGCCCTCAGCCAAGCCTCTTGCTGAGATTGGCCTGTGCCTGCTCATTGGGCAACCAAGCCCACTTATGCAGGACAAAAAGGTGGGGTGGAGCAGCCAGTGGCCTCCTCTCACCCTGTCAGATGACCCAGTGGCATTATGCTGGAAGTTCTAAGGTCAGGCGCAAAGGGGTGTGTGTGTGTGTGTGTGTGTGTGTGTGTGTTCCAGCTTGGCTCCCTCAGAGAAGGCAGCTGTGTGTGGCGAGGCCCTCTCTTGCCTTCCTGGGATCTGGAAGACTCCAGGCAGCTTTGGCACTCTTGTCCTTCTGTTAAGGGGCTTCTGTGCTGGGGTGAAAGTGCTGGGCAGCCGGAGTGGGCTGTTCTGATTGGCATACACTCCGAAAGCCCGACAAAGGAGCTGGAAAGGAGCTTTGGAAAGGAGCTGGCCTGTGTCTTGGTCCAGATCCTGGTGACCCTCTGTAAATGGAAGCAATGCTGTGGCATTTCCTGATGCCTTTCTATCCCCGTCCAGGTTTCTGACTCTTGGGTGCTTCCTCCGGCCTCTTCGAGCCTGTAGCAACATGCTTGGATTTTGTATTCTGTCTAATAATTGTTGCCTCTTCATGTTTGCTGATTCCACGAGGTCCCATAAATCCCAGATTCGGTTGTCATGTGTGGTGCCACCACTCCTGACCTCTTCCAGTCAAACTGCTTTTGCAGTTGGCAAGAGTCTGAAGAAAGCGTTTTCACCACCCGGAAAAGTCTGAAGAAAGTCTGGAGGATAGCTAATGTCACGCCAATCTTTAAAAAAGGGAGAAGGGGGGACCCTGGAAACTACAGGCCGGTCAGCCTAACGTCTGTTCCGGGTAAGATGGTGGAAAGCCTCATCAAAGATAAAATCCTAAAACACGTAGAGGAACAAGTACTGCTAAAAGAAAGTCAGCATGGCTTTTGTAAGGGTAGGTCTTGCCTCACAAACCTTTTGGAATTCTTTGAAAAGGTCAACAGGCACGTGGATGTGGGTGAACCTGTGGATATCTGACTGTGCCGCCACCAGGAGAAGTGAGAGGGGTGGCGGCCAGGAAGAGGGCCTTCTCGGTGGTGGCCCCCCAACTTTGGAATACCCTCCCCTTAGAATTGAGAACTGCTCCCTCTCTGTTAACATTTTGGCGGGGGCTGAAGACCTTTTTATTTAAAAAAGCTTTTAATTGTTGACAGGTTGACTGGCTGGGGTGTTATACTTTTATGATCCACTGGGTTTGGTTTTTTAAATTTTATTGTTATGTTTTTAATTTTATTTGAATATGTTGTTTTAATGTTCTTTTATAGTGTTTTTTAATGTTAAATTTTATAGTTTTATGTAATGCCGCCTTGAGTGCCTTTGGGCATAAAGGCGGGGTAAAAATCTTTTAAATAAATAAATAAATAAAATAAATAAATATCATATACCTGGATTTTCAGAAGGCGTTTGACACAGTCCCCCACCAAAGGCTGATGAAGAAACTTCACAGTCAGGGAATAAGAGGATCCAGAATTGGTTGAGGGCCAGGAAACAGAGAGTGGGGGTCAATGGGCAATTTTCACAATGGAGAGAGGTGAAAAGTGGAGTGCCCCAGGGATCTGTCTTGGGGCCCGTGCTTTTCAACTTATTCATAAATGACCTGGAGACAGGGATAAGCAGCGAGGTGGCCAAGTTTGCAGATGACACAAAACTTTTCCGGGTGGTGAAAACCAGAAAGGATTGTGAAGAGCTCCAGAAGGATCTCTCCAAGTTGGGGGAATGGGCAGCCAAATGGCAGATGCGTTTCAACATAGACAAATGTAAAGTGATGCACGTTGGGGCAAAAAACCAAAACTTCACCTATAGGCTAATGGGTTCTGAGCTGTCTGTGACAACTCAGGAGAGAGATCTCGGGGTGCTGGTGGACAATTCAATGAAGGTATCGACCCAGTGTGCGTCAGCAATTAAGAAGGCCAATTCCATGCTTGGGGTCATTAAAAAAGGGGTTGAGAATAAAACAGCCAATATTATCATGCCATTGTACAAATTGATGGTAAGGCCACACCTGGAATATTGTGTCCAGTTCTGGTCGCCGCATCTCAAAAAGGACATAGTGGAGCTGGAAAAGGTGCAGAAGAGAGCGACAAAAATGATTACGGGGCTGGGGCACCTCCCTTATGAAGAAAGACTGCAGCGTTTGGGGCTCTTCAGTCTAGAAAAAAGGTGCCTGAGGGGGGACATGATTGAGACATCCAAAATTATGCATGGAAGGGATAGAGTCGATAGAGGGATGTTCTTTTCCCTCTCTCAAAATACCAGAACCAGGGGGCATCTGCTAAAACTGAGGGTTGGGAGAGTTAAAACAGATAAAAGGAAGTATTTTTTTACCCAGCGGGTAGTTAATCTGTGGAACTCTTTGCCACAGGAGGTGGTGATGGCATCTGGTCTTGATGCCTTTAAGAGGGGATTGGATGGATTTCTGGAGGAAAGGTCCATCGTGGGCTATAGGCCATGATGGATTGTGCAACCTCCTTACAAAGGTGGAGGGCTACTGTTACCGGGTGCAAGGGAGTGGCAACAGGATGCAAGCATCTTGTTGTCTCATGCCTCCCTGGGGCACCTGGTGGGCCGCTGTGAGATACAGGAAGCTGGACTAGATGGGCCTTTGGCCTGATCCAGCAGGGCTCTTCTTATGTTCTTAAAGTGGCCTTGTTGCCAGCCCAGCCTGCCAGTGCCCGGTAATGGGAAGACTAGGCCAGCCTCTCTGCTGCTGCTGCTCCTCCTCTTGCCCTGATGGGTTCAGTCCAATCAAAGGTTATACTTTTTAGATTCCATGATTTTCAAGGGCAGCCATTAAAATCATGTGTCAACTTTTCAGTTGAAAATTTAGTGGAGCTTAATAGAGCTTAAAGGCACTAAACTTTTGTTGGATTGAGTAAATTAGTGAATATGTTTTTTCTTCTCTATGATCTGCCAAGATGTTGCAGTCATGGAGCGATGAGCCAGCCCTGGAGCCAAATCATCAGTTTGAATGTGACTATAATTGTTTTCTATTTCTGGAGGGGAGGAGCCGCGAAAGGCAAGGAGAAAGGATGGCTGCAGGGGACTGGGGTTGGTTGTAGCAAGATGCCTTGCCGGTCTGGCATGGACTCCGTGTTTGCATGCAGACTGTGAACAGATGGCTACACCCCACTTCTCTTTCCTGGATCAGTTTGGGCAGTCTCCATGACGGATTCCAGTTAACCCTAGTCTTAAGTGTGCCTTTGGATGTTTTTACTCCCTGCTGTGTATGCCACCAAACAGCTTATAATTGCCTGTGGCCCCCGATGGTTTGGGGGCCTGCCTCTGGGTGACGCCAGCAAGAGCTTGCTCCTTGACTCAAAAGGGAGGGAACTACCTGTTGCAGGTACAGGTGACCTTGCTGTGTCCTGGGATGGGCTGACTTCTTCTCTTCTCTCGTCTGCTTTGTAGCCTAGAGTCCCTGTTTCCCCCCCAATGTGCGTTGCATTTGCTTGAATGTCCTCACAAGCGGTTGTTGCAGCTGCCACATCCCAGCTCCCCCAATGTTGATCATGTGGTGTGGTTTTCTCTGTTCTTAAAGGTAAAGGTTTCCCCACAACCGAATGGTCTAGTCGTGACTGACTGTAGGGGGCAGTGCTCATCTCCATTTCAAAGCCTGTAGAGCTGGCGTTTTTGTCCGAGGACAAGCTTCCGTGGTCATGTGGCCGGCATGACTATATACCGTAGCGCACTGAACACCGTAACCTTCCCACCAAAGTGGCCCCTATTTATCTACTTGCATTTAGGTGCTTTCGAACTGCTAGGTTGGCAGGAGCTGGGACAAGCGACGGGAGCTCACTCCATCGCGCAGTCTTGAACTTCCAACCTTGCGGTCGAAAGCCCAGCAACAGCGGATTAACTCGCTGCGCCACCACGTCCCTCTCTGTTCTTAGGCAGGAGTTATTTGAGTGTCAGTTTAGCAACTGTGGGATGAACTCTATGTGTTCCCCCTTCCACCCACCTGCACTTTCTAGTAACTCCTAGAGTGCCTTTCTAGGAGTTCCTGTCTAGTAACCTTATATAATTCAATGGAAGTATAGCATGATGGCTTCAACGTATACATATATTATTTAAGAATATATATTGCCCTTCACAGAGTGAAAAAGTAGTTCAAAGCGGTTTTCATAGCAAAAGAAAGCACGTATTATGTCTCTGGTGCTATAATACGAAATCTTTTTTTTGGAGGGGATGCTATGAGTACAGAATGTGGGTCCTTGAAAATCCTAGCTTTGCCTCTTTTTTTTTTTTTAAAGTTTGTGTTAACAAGCAAATTGTCAGCTCTTAAGATGGTCAAAACCAGGCCTCTAAAGACAGTGAGCAGTGCCTGGTGAACTCTCAGAAACTCCCAGGATGGGAGCAGGTGGATGAGCAGCTTGTCCGATGATCAGTGATGTTGAAGGCACTGCCCTTCCCTGTGTTTAGCATGAGCAAAAGAAATTGGACAAACATATGTAAATAAGCATGATTCTGTCCCAGGGTTCCTCCTCCTCCTGATCTGCAGCTAAGCCCTCTCTTCTTGGCTGGTGTATTTTTAACCTTCCACTAGGTTAAGCTGCCAGCCAGCAGTAGCATCTATTGCAGGGTACCAAGGGAATGCAACCTGTATTGGTTTTGAGGGTGATGGATGATCTAGGGAGAGAGGGGTGGTTTTAGAATAGGTACACACCGCTTTTCTGCGGAAAAAAAAAAATTATCAGCCCAGAAAGGAATAAGACGTCTCCCCTGTTTTGCTCTTGGATTGTAACCCCTTGGGCACAAAGAGCTGGAAGTTGGGCTAGGCTGAATGGAGACAGTTGTTTGTGCTAAATTAAAAATAAGGCCCCCTTCAGTGGCTCTGTGCCAGGGTAATCGTAGCATGTGATCTGCAAGTAGGAAGTGCACTGATGTGGCATATGTAGGGAGACACCATGGAGATGGGCCACTGCCCTGTGCGTGGAGGCTGTGCATGCTGTCAGCAAAGGCCTCTTCTCCACTTCTCCAATTGTGCAGGTCAGAGAGGGCTGCCTGTGTAGCTCCTGCTGGAGACCTCTGCTGTTTCCTGTGGTCCTGAGGCACATGGGCTGCTGGCAAGTCTGAAACTGGCCACGGTGTCCTGTGCCACTTTCCACGCTGATGGCTTTCCTTGCGGCATGAGGTCTCCGAGGCAAGCCGCCTTGTGTGCGCAGAGTGAAGAAGCCCTGTTGGCCCACTGTTTTTCACATGGGAAGTAAGAGGGAGACTAGAATGACTGCCGCCTTAAGGGGTGCAGGAGACTCCTGTGTGTGTATGTACGTACTTGGGAGGATGTTCCAGGGATGTGCGCAGAGCACCATGGCTGATGCTGAACAGTACTGGGAAGTGTGCTGAGACCAACCCTTTGGCGTTCTAGTGCAGGCCCCATTTGTCCGTGTCCAAAGTGGTCTGGGTGCCACTTCCTCGTGGCTCTGCCTTGCCCCACTCTGGCCACACCTATTAAGGAGGAGCCACAGGGCTGGTGTGAAGCACTTGGGTTTTTCTTGATGCCCCCCCCCCAGCTTGTAAACTGTCTTTCCTGCTCCCACAATAACCCTGAAAAAAATGCAGCACTTGGGACTGCGGAAGCTTTTGCGATGCGACTGTGGTGTGTGGAAAGTCTCACTACCTTGCTGATGGGCAGATTCCTGGTTGTGTGGGCCTCAATTGCATGTTGACGCATTCACTGTTCAGTGCAAAGGGTTGTGGTCAAACCTGTCTGCTGCTTTGTGTGGCAGTGCACGGAATCGCTGAGGGGGTAAGGACAGTGCTGCTGGTATTAAATCTCCACCAAAGGCCGAGAGATCCCATTTAATGCTATGACAACAACAGGTCTTAATCCCATCCTGGAGAGGCCAGCTTGCTCCTTGTCTGCCTGATCAAGCTTATTTTCCTCTCAAGTTGGGCATTCCTAACGCCCCCCTTTCTTGAATTGCGTATCTTTTGCAGTGCACGCTTTGTGGTGTACCTTCCACACCCACTCAGCCCTCTCCAGGATTTGGAGCACTTTCTCTCAGTGCTGCAGCCGAAGAACTAGCAGAACATTTGGGGGAGGTGGAAAAGCTGGTGTGATGATATTTTGACCCATGGGATTCAGTCCAGTCGACCCTGTTGACCAGAGACAGTCCTGATTTTTCTAAAGTTTTAAAACATTAAATCTGGGGCGGGGGCGCAGATACATCAGTCTCTAGGCAGCCTTTCTCAGCCCTTTTTGGCTATGGCCCCCTAGGAGCTCTTCTCAGGCTCCAGCCCCCCCCCCCAGGTCAAACAAGGATACAACAAGGAGAGGATACAAGGAGAGATAAAGGATGTTATTGTTGAACATCCACTCTGTGGCCCCCTTCATATGCGCCAGGGCTCCACAGACGGAACATGTGTCCCCTTGAGACTGGCTGCTCTAGAGCATGTGGATGCAAATGTGTGTGCATGAACAGCAAGGCAACACATAGTGTAGAACTGGCCACTTCACTTGCTGCAGTGTGTGTGTGTGTGTGTGTGTGTGTGTGTGTGTGTGTGGGAGAGTTTATTTTGAACTGCCTACAGCAGTGGTTCCCAGATTGTGTTGGGACCCACTAGTGGGTCGCAAGCTAGTTTCAGGTGGGTTGCTTAGCGCAGCCATCATTGAAAACGTGAGAAGAAGGGACCCTGGAAAGGGCTGTGTGGTGGTGATTGTGCTTGAAAATTCAAGGGTGCAACTAACTCATGACTTGATGTTGCAGCCGTCCAGTGAGGAGCATGCAGATGTGAGCCAGTCCTTGCTTGTCTTTGGCTCAATTTTTACATCACTTTTGTTATGTCTCTAGAACATTTTGAGATGGAATTGTAGCATACAACTCTCTGATGAAATCTGTGTCGAATGCAAAGTGCCCAGCACAATTTAGCACTAGATGTCAGCTGATTTTCGCTGCTGCTATTTTATATAATAGCCTTCACAGCATTATTTCTCTCGGATGCCGAAGTGTAATACTGTGTTTTTTTTCTTTCCCCTTTCAGGATAGAATAATCAATTTAGCTGTTGGCAGTGTAACATCCTTGCTGCTGATAGTAAGTATTCAGTTTTGTCAATGGACCATTATCCAAGCCTGTCAGTCACGGCTTGCAAGAATTGGTTTGCTGGCTGGAGTGCGTTTCTGTGTAGTCCAGGTTTTGTCTCTTGAGCAGCAGCAAAATGAATATCTCTGAGCAGCCGCTGGCAAGGTAGGAAGGTCACGACTCCCCTCAGCACCTGGTCTTGGAGGCTTTTCATGTCCGTGCATAAACATTCCACCAAGCAATGGTGGCTGAAAGCCATCTGAATCGGCAGGTGTCGCCACATCTTGTGGTGGGGACTTCTGTGAATTCAGTGTAAAATATTCTATCAGGCCTGACCCTGTTGCCAGCTGTTGTCCAGTTTTATTTAATGCACACAAAATCCTCCTCTTCAGGAGGCATGAACTCTTCTGCAGAGCAGTTGCAAGCACTCCTGATGTTGATCCTATTGTACTACTAGAATATTCTAGTATTATGAGAAGAGCAGCTTCTTGATCTTCACGGTTGTTGGTTTTATAAGCCTCTGCCCTCTCACCCCCATTAGCAGTATTTCTTTTTGTAACCCCCAAAGTCCCAAATGCTGCAGCTTTTTCCCCACTAGGAAGACGCTGCAATCCTTAATTCCAGGAGTGTCAGACTTGTTTCATACGGCAGGCTGAGCAGCATCCACGGCACCACTAAGGGCTGGAAGTGATGTCGTTAGGCAGGAAATGACTAGAAATAAGCATTTTCTCATTAGGCGCTCATTAGCTGCAAACGACATAGGAAAAGATACACATCTTGATGGTATTTTGAAGAAGTTACCTCTTGGGCCAGCCATCCTTTCAGCATTGCTGCTTCTGCTGAGCTGTCATTTAGCAGCTCAGCAGCTGAGAGGTGCTCTGGGAAGTGACAGCTCAGCAGACAATGGCGCTGCTGAAAGGGAGCCAGTGTGGTAATGGGCTCTCCCAGCAGTGCCCGTTCAGCAGCGCAGCTTCTACTGATGGGTCACTTAGCAGCTCTGTAGGTGAGAGCAGCTGGTGGTGGTGCTGGCAAAGCCCAATTATCATGCAGGCTGGATAAAGAGCTTCTGGGTGCAGCCCACAGACTTTGTGTTTATTCACTTTAGCTCCTTTTTTCATCACTGGAAGTTCATTTAAGGCTTCCTTTCTGTACATGTTAATTGCTGTCTGCAAGCAAGCTTTTATTCTCCCACTGTTGTACCAGTGCCGGGATCATCCCTGTAGATAGGCCCACATATACATTAAATATCTTTCAAGGAAACACCCAGGCAAGTTTCTAAGATAGTGCTGGTAAGCTGTCCAGATCATCACTACATGCTTGGTTAAGATTGCTTTCTCCCAAGCAAAGGGCCACCCATGCTCTTAAACATAAAGCGCAGGCTTAATGTGGCACAGGCTGGTCTTGAATTGCCAAGGACTCCAGGCTGCAGCTTGATGGTTGTGGATTGTGGAGCAGCCAGGTTGTTATATTAGAAGGGTGTGCCTATTTGCAACTCCTGAGCATGTCCTCTAGCAAAGCAGACCTTCTGTCTCTTGATGGTCCCAGCCAAGAACCACACTGGACCAATGTCAGCATTTGGCTTGGATGGCAAGAAGCTAACAGTGTGTTCCTGCAAACTGTTGCGCTATTGACCAGGCAGGAAAACACCAAAGGATTAAAATAAATGAGTGTAGGCCAGTGCCTTTTATGGTCTTGAGGAAACTAGTTGAAAGCTTTGTCGTCTGCTTCTGTGTCCTTGAGGAGCAAGATGGAGTGCAGTTTAAATGGCATGAGCATATCCATACTGGTAGAGTATCTGGAATTTGAAGGAGTTCTGGACAGAAGCAGCAGGGCTGCCCCAAGACCCCTTGACTCCTGGGGTGGCTTGCTGGAGGCTTCCCCCCCTCACCTGACACGGCCACCCTCTGCTCCCACCCCACCCGGCACTTTCCTCCCTTCCTCATCTCCCTCCTGCCTTTCCCCTTTCCCACCTGGGCAGTGAAGGCAAATAGGCTGATGGAGATGGGTGCCCCCCCCCACTGCCTGAAGCGAGAGCTTCAGTCGGCTTCATGGATGGGCTGGTCCGGAGGCAGCTGCTACTGGGTAGGAAACGTTACATGTATTTTATTGGGCTCATTTATTCACACCAGAACTGAATTCATTTGGTACCATCACAAGAAAATGTGTATTCCTTGGAATGGTGTAAGAAAGGGGATTCCATGTGTTTACTTTGTGAAAGTAATGTCTGTTGCGTTCTCCCCTGTAGGTCACTCTGATCAGTGCTTTTGTCTTTCCTCAACTACCTCCAAAACCGCTGAATATATTTTTTGCTTTCTGCATCTCTTTGTGTAGCATTTCAGTGGGCATCCTTGTAAGTATTGCTTTACTTACTGTGTTAACTTTAGTCACTAAGCAGACCTGGTGCAAATTGGAGAAAGGCAAGTCCCAGTAACACGGCCAGAGCTAGTTGAATGATTTCTGATGTGAACAGGGCAACTTGCATAGCTGACTTGCGTTGCACTTAATCCAGTGTGTTAAACTTGCTTCAGATTTAGGACAACTGGAAGTATTACTTCACTTACAGAATCCATGAAAAATCAGTGGGTTCTAAAATGCTCACTCTCACCTTTTTGAGTGGTGGGAAATACTGCCAAGACCTAAAGGAGAGGCAGAGCACACCAAGGCCATAATTCACTGGGAAAAGGATCCTTTGTAAACTTTCCTTGCATTGGGAGAGGCTGTAGCTTTCCAGCTGACGTCTTCCCCCCCACCCCCTGGACAGAGGAAATAGCTCTGCAGAAAGGACCTTAAAACTCTAAGGGTCCAATCCTGTCCATCTTTCTAACACGGATGCAGCTGCAACTCAGCCCCAAAGTAAGTGAACAAATGTTCCCTTACCCTGAGGAGGTAACCACCACAGAATGCAGCACACATCCCATTGGGATGGCTACATCAGGGCTAGGAAACGGGATAGGATTTGGCCCCAAGTAAATCACTGTATTCACAGCTGGTCAAGTAATGCTGTTGATGCATCAGTTGCCGGAATCTGTCCTCATTCTTAAATGAAAATTATTGCACCTGACAGCGGGTATTGAACTATTTTTTTGTTTTTATACAAATGCAGTAAAGCAGCTCCCCACCTACCCCTCTTGACTGAGGTGGTAGTAGAGGTAGGAGGGAGATCAAGGTTGCAGTCCTCACTTACTAGGGAGCAAGCCCTACTCAAAATGGGAAGGATTTCTCAGTAAATGAGAACGGGATTGTACCTTAAATGAGCAGGGTGCAAGTCAGGGCTACCTCAGAGGGCCATCAGAGCTGCTTCCCTGTGCTGGGGGGGGGGGGAGGCAGCATGAAGCAGAGTCCTTCCCTGTTGTCACTGGGACTCATCTATACCAGTGCATGTTTATGTACTGTGGGAAGCACAGAGCCCTGCCCTGGAGGCAGGAAGTCCCCATCTAAGAGACTGAAAGGGGGAGAAGGAAGTGGTGCCAGGCGAACCAGAGGCAGTGAAGTGTCTGCTTTGAGTCAGGCTGGGAGGTGGTCACTTGCCAGGCTAATCCGAGAAATCTTCTTTCTTTCTTCAGATCTACTGGTACCGACAAGGAGACCTGGAACCGAAATTCAGAAATCTAATTTACTACATCTTGTTTTCAATTATCATGTTATGTATATGTGCCAATCTCTACTTCCATGAAGTGGGCAAATAAGTGTCGCGGGACATCTCTGAGAGTGTGTCAAGAGGCACCACTATAGGAAGTGCTCTTGAAATGGACTCCAAGAGACGGCTTGCTTGGTGCGTGGATCAAACGGGTACCTGAGTTTTCACACAGATGCAGAGAGGCTTGGCCCGTCTGCGCTATTGCCATACTACATGACATCTCTGCTTCGTGGGGGGGGGGGAACTACTAGTGCACTTAATGAACATTCCGACTGTACATGTATGTTTTTCAGAATGGCACAAGCTTTTCCTTTTGGGAAAAAATTGCATTTTTTAATTACACTGTACAAAAGCTGCAGCACTGCAAATGTCTGTACCACAGTATAAATAAAGGTATCCTACTGAAAACACAAGTTCAATTGAATACAGTTATTTCTGTTCCCTTCCTAGGCAACAAACCATGTGGGCAACTACAACTTCATTGTCACATGAACAAAACCAAAGACTGAAGACAGACTTCTGAGGAAGCTAATTACAGCAATAAATAAATTTACACACCTATTGGGAATAATCTTCCCCAGCCCAGTCAGACCCTAAGCGCAGCTTAGTGTCCTTTTGTATACCTCACAGGAACAACCCAGGTGGGGCTGAGCTTGTTCAGCTGAGGCTCTCTCGCAAAGGAAATGCAGAGCTCCGTCCTCCAGTGCTGAGTTCAGTTGTGGAAGCAATTTTGGCTTCTAGAAGAACAGAACAAGAGGTTGGGGAGGCCGTCTCTGGCATCGGTGGTGGAGTTTATTGCATCCTGACATTTTCAGAGGGGTCAGCAGTCTGTTTCCTTTTCTTCTAAAACTTCTTGTGGTGGTGCAAAGATCGGAATCTTAAAAATTTCATTCCAGGGCTGCATCCATTGCCAGCAACAGACTGATGGTGTTTTTCAGCAGTAACCACCAAGCTTGCAGTTTCAGAGCTGGTAACGTGTGATGCAAAATATGGTACTGGAAGCAACGGCAGATTGTGGTTGGGAAAATAGACCTCCTTTCCTGCTACTCTTTGCTTTCGTAGCTACTGTGCCTTCTTGATTTTTGGGACGAAGTAAGCCTACCCAATGGCTTCCCTGTGGGCAGACTGGCCCTTGGTGCTGCACTCTGGGCCTCAGCCAGCCACAGCTCATTGCCAACCTAAACCCCAAACCTGGGGTTCGTGTTGCTTGTGGCAGCATAACCCTTTGCTGCCCAGACACACGCTTGCAAATGCAGACTGAAGCTGTCTCAGAAAGCTTGTTTCTTTGGAGAGGTGGCCTGATTAGACAGCTTTTTCCTGGCACAAGTAGATGGGACAGATTTAGGGACAGCTCACTAAATCTTCAACATCCTTGGAATCTTCTGAATTAGGGCTGTCCAACGAAGAGCCAATAATATGGGAGTTCTCTCCATGGTGCTGTAATATAGGATCTGAAATAAAGAGAAACCTATTAAATGATTGAATTTACAAGTGTCTTTTTGAAGTTGATGTGTACAATGAGATGTGTTGATGTTCCTTTATTCTGTGTATAAATTGCATAACCTTCCCTGGCTGCACAGGGGCAGAGCCAAGAGCTCCCCCCCTTCAAACGTTACCTTAGCCATGAGCTTGCTGAGATTATGGAAGCAGTCTCATTTCTTTCCAGCTCGAGTTAGGGACGAGACCAAGACTAGGGGGTCTAAAGGTGTCTTACAGCCTGAAACTGGCATCACCCATTGATCCTACAATGGTCATAATTCCTTTGCAAAGCTATAGCAAACCTGTATGGCGGAGACCACCAGCAGGGAGAGATTCATTCCCCTCCTAAAAGCCTTCCACCTGTATAGAGACAAGGTCTTCAATGGGGCAGATCAAGGTCCTGCATGTCACCCATATTGTACCTGTGTTGTGTAAATGCAACAGTAGTGGTAGGGGAGACTAAAAATGCCCCCACCAATTTTTCTCTATGGAAAGTAGAATGGTGAAACTTTGTTTTCTCTAAATTGTTGTCAAAGTGTTAGGATCAGCCAATATTACACCCTAGCCAGGAGGGCAAAGATAACTGCTTTAGGAAAATGGAGGCAGTGGAACTGTTTGAAGGAACAAGAGTCAAATTCACTATAGTTGTACTGGTTATTAGGTCCATTACTCTGTTATGTAAGCAGAGTTTCAGGGGCTGATGAGTTTCTGGCCTCTGAGAAGCTGAGTCAAACACCTTTTAGTGTTATGTAAAGACAATAGTTGAATGAATAGGATTGCAGGTTAGGAGTGCAATCCTAACTTGGAGCTAGCCAGCACAAGGGACATTGTAAAGTATGTCTGGACTACTCTGAGTAAGGGAGGCAAGCACACAGATGTGTGCCATCCTCCCTGATTCCAAGAGTGGTCCAAACGCGCTTTACAGTGGCCCTGGTGCCAGTCAAACTTCATTGGCCTAATTTCATTTTAAGATTGCACCTTTATGGTCACCCTTGTACAGGTCAAACCCCAGATTAGGATTGTGCTCTGAGCCATTAGCCTGTTTCCTAGCAACACTGAATATGTTTGTCAGGAAAGATACTGATTAGCCAGGTTTGATTTTTAGCTCACTGTCACTGTTTAGCAGAAATCAAACTTCAATTATTAGGACATTCTTTTTTCTTCCTTTTTTTGTTGCTTATAAAATGTGCAAAAAATAGCATATTCCTTAACTGCTTGCCTTGAGCAGCACAGTTAGGTAAAAAAAATTTTCTCCTCAAGTCTTCTTTCTCCAGCTCTGCAAGTGTGTTTGTTGCTTCTCATTAGGTGCTCCACACCTCTTTGTTGCCTGACGAAGGTTGAGATAAAGAGATATTCAATCCTGCAATTCTTTCTGTAGACTGCAGGTTGCACGGAGATTTAGGGCCCGATCCCACCCAATTTTCCAGCACTGATGCAGCTCTGGCATACTTTAAGGAGGCCTCTGTGATTGCTCCTCCAAGGCAGGAGTCAGCACAGCTGGATCAGCACTGGAAAATTGGATTAAGATAGGGCCCAATCTAGTCACAGGGGCAAAAACATATCTTAGTAATGTTTGCAAACATTTGAGGACCATAAAAAAATCCAAGCACCCCTCAATGTCTTTTTTTGGCGGGGGGGGGGGGGAGGGAGCTAGCGGGCTCTGTGGTAAGCCTGCCAAATTATGCCTCAGCTGTTTTAGCAATACCTCATCCTGAAATAGGGTTTTTTCTCCTCCTGAGGCCACGCTTCGCAAGATCTTGCAACAGCCACACCTGTGTGCTCAATAAAATAATGTTTTGGGATTAAAAAATTTTTTTTCTTGAATGAAGTCAGCATCTGATGGACAGTACTGCAAAAAATTGTTTGTTTTTCATTTATAGGAAATACCTGTTTCAAGTATTTAGAAACACCTTGAATTTTTCCTGCAGTCATTTACTTCATATTGGAGGTCCCCTGAAAAAGGTGCAAAAATACACCGGTGGCATTGTTGCGCAAATGCACCTTTGGCAGAATATGGGTTTTACAACACCAACACTGGGTAAATCCAACTCCTCAGGTGACAAAGTTCAGGAAAACGAACTGAGCATTTTGGCAACGAGAAAGGTTTTGCCTGGGGCCTGTCTTGCTGTTTGGGGCCTGGACAGGTAAAATGTGTCCCTGTGCGCGAAAGAGAACAAGCCAAACAAGTCAGGTGCAAGGGAGTGGCAACGGGATGAAAGCATCTTGTTGTCTCGTGCGCTCCCTGGGGCACCTGGTGGGCTGCTGTGAGATTCAGGTAGATGGGCCTTTGGCCTGATCCAGCAGGGCTCTTCTTATGTTCTTAAGTCGAACATTCACTGGTCCCTCTATGAGTCAGGAGTGATGTTGTCCCGGCCCCCCTTGCCCTGTGGAAAACTGGCAGCCACACCAAGTTCAGGCTCACCAGTCACCTGTTAGTGTTGTCAGGGGCAAGACGGATTCGCTGTCTATGTCATCCGATGTTTGGATAAAGCCACGAGGAGACGGCACAATGAGGACAGTTTCATCCATGGCAGGCGGCTCAACTTGTTGTTCTGTTGCCAGAGAACTGAGGTCCTGCATGGGGAGGGGGGCGGAAATCAGTGTTCAAAAATATGCTCTTAAAAGGCCTAACAAAACTGCTTGCTCCAATTGAGCTCCATTGGAGCTCTGATTAAGCTCCAATGGTAGTCCTCACACACCCCTCCCCGGCTAGGCCCTTCTCAGATTGTCACAGACAGTGATGCTTTTTCTTACCTCCGAAGCATAAGCGCCTGCCAAATCCGACGGACAACCTGCCTCTTCACGCTTGAGGTCAGTCTCCAAAATCCCATCTTCAGCTCTCGCCATGACTGGGTCTATGAGTTCAGTGCTATTGCTACTGCCAAACTTGGAGGAGGAACCTTCGCTGTAAGTGGGCGGCTCCTCTACGGTCATCTTGGGTGGGTGAATTTCGTCGGGAAAAGCCTCCGTCTCCAGGGAGGTTGGAGGGTCCACCAGTTCTGCGGGCTGAAGGTCCGACTCCACTGCCAGTTCCGTTTGGGTGACGGAGGGAGAAATGTCTTCTGCTGCCACCGTGCGAATGATGACACTTGGTGCGTGGCACTGCACGGTGACAGCGTTATCACCTGTGTTCAGCAGGTGCTCCGGCTGTGAGGAAGGAGCACAAAGTGAGCCAGGACCTAGCAAAGTTTGCAGTGCCTCACCTGAGTTGCTCTGTTGTCTGTCTGCCACCTGAGCGCAAGTTACAGAGCAAAGTGACATTCAGAGATCTTGGTGTCCCCGCCTATTGTGAACCTGTCTCACCACATTTTCTTCTGAAATTATGAAAAAGGACAAGCTCTGCACTTGACAGCAGAAGTAATAAAAAGAGAGAGGAAATCACCAGCCCTGGAACTTATGAGGCTATTCACACAATTCCTCTCTCTGCAAAGATCATGTGATCTTGGGGTTTCTAGTCCCATTTTTGCTACACATCTCTCTATAACTTTGGTTTTCTTTCTACACAATCTTCATGACTTTATCATGGAATTGTGGTTTGTATAGCTATGGGGATTTAGGAAGAACCTGGCAGTGATTGTAATTTTATGCAGGAGTTTTATCATTCCCACTGAAAATTCCTGAGGCTACAGAACAGAAAGCAGCTATTACCATTTAGGCTGCACACCAAGGTTTGGCTTCAAGGATTTAATATCTATAGCCCTGGTTTGGACGAGGCAGTTCAGGTCACAGTTAGGTAGGGCTAGCAGCAGAAGGTGGAGTGACTCAGGGACTGCCAGGAGCCCCGGATCTTAGGGGTCCTGCCTCATCAGTAGCCCACGGCCTGGCTGGCTGCAGGAGAGTCAGCTGGATGTTCATCCAGCTGCTGGAGAAGGAGAGAAAGGAGTGCCTCTCCTTTCCCCAGCAGTCCATGCAGCTGGGACCAGCAACACTCCATGGCAATGAGACTCTGCAGGAGAGCACAAGGAAGAAGGGGGCCACCTCTGCCCACCATCACCACCCCCTTCAGGAAGGTGGAGGGGCTGCACTCAAGTTGCACTTTTGTGGTTACACTTTGGGCAGAATTTTAAAGATTTGACTTGCAGTAAAGTTGCCACAACTAGCCATGGCCGAGTCATTTTACCTGTGAAAATGTGTGCTTGCCATTTCAAGCAGAAACCGTCTTGGACAGTGGTGGGCAGGGTAATCCCATGCATACTTCCTTGCAGGAAACTCCCACTGGGTCCAGTGGTGGGAGATACTCCGGGGGAGCTCCCTAGTGAGGCAAGCTTCACATACTAGGAACCTGTCACTGCTGACATTCTCCCCCGCCAAACAGCACTCAACCCGAAGCCCTATTCTGGCACTACCATCTGCGCTGCCAAGGTACGTACAGATAAGGCGTGGACGATGATCTGGTCTGGGGAGGCTGGGGCAGTGGTGGCAGCAGCTGTGAGGGTCACCGTCGGACTGGTGGTCAGCGTCAAAGGCAGCCCCTGGCTTGAGCCGGTCTGGAGTAAGTAAGTGCCCGGAGTCCCAGTAGGCTGGAGGTGGAAAGACTAAAAAGGGGAAAGGCGCTGTGGCCCTTCCTGAACGTGCGAAGTTCCAACCCCCCCCCCCACAAACGCAAACTGTCTTGATGTAATCTGTACAACAATTCTGCCTGGAAATACGTCTCATCGCCCTCAGGATACAACTGGCGGGGGGGGGGGGCTGGGCCGAGATGGACTAGCTTGCCTAAGGCCACTCAGTGAACTCAAGGTGGAGGCGATATTCGAACTGGGGAAGCCTTGATGGACACCTGCCCTCACTCTGTCTCCATCTATTCCCCCCCCCTTGTGCCAATACCTGCTACGAAACCTACCTTTCACCAGAAAGGCCTTTCGTTCCACATCAAGCGCCAGGTACAGGGATGGTGCTATATAAAGAACTAATCTATTTTTTTTCCTTTTTATTATTTTTTCCTCCAATAGGAAACTTAAAATATGATAAAACTAAAGCCCAACTAAAATTAAAACAGACAAGTCAATATATATATGAGGAACAGGACATTAATCAAAATATTTGAAATAGGCATCCTGACAGAAGCAAAAAGCCAGGGTCCACCTGATCAATCTGGCTGACTGAGGTAAAAATGTTTCAGTTAAAAATTCTAGAGAGGGAGACCAGCAGAGCTTCACTAGAAGGAGGAGGGAGGGAAGATTATTCTGGCACCACCAACCAGGAGGCCTTCGTGTCTTGAGGCCGCCCACCCAACCTTGGGGCAACCGGGACAGACAGCCGGGCCTTCAAGGGGGCTCACCAGGGCTGGAAAGGTGGGTCAGAGTTACTAGGCTCCCTAGGGCTGCACAGGGCTTTTGATGGACAGTATTTTACCTGTGGCCACCCTTTTGTTACTGATAAAAGGTTTGCAGTCCAGATTTTTAATTCCACTCTTAAATTGTTAACCACGATGCTGTGTTTTAGATTGAATTCATTTTTTATTTTCATGCTCTAGGATGTTCTAAGGGTCTGTCAGGCCACTGGTAAAAATACAACATTTTTGATACATACCGATGACAAAAGCCCATAGCATTTATTTATTTATAAGTTTCTGTTCTCTTCCTGTTATCAGACCTTGGAAATGGAGTCTCGGACTTTTTACATAACATAAAGGTACCCTGTAGATAAACCCTTCCCCTTCAGCCCATAGTTTAAGGGGGGGAAATCCTGAAGAGATCTCTTAACTGGGAAAGGGCCAACCTATTAAAGCAGCAATCTTATACATGCTGAAACTGAGAGGAGGTCACACTGAGTTCAGTGGGGTTTACTTCTGAGTAGACATGCCCAGGGCTGCGTTCTCAGGCCGGCTCTGCAGTACTTACAGGCAGGATCTCAAAGGTCTGCAGCGTCCCACTGTTGAGCGTTATAGTCTCAGAGTCCACAGAAGCAGCAGGAGAGTCAGAAGAAGCTGAGGAAGGAAGAGGGGCAAACACAGGCACTAGTGAGTGGAGCCGCTTCGGTGCATTGGCCAGAGAGGGAGAGGAACACGGGGCAGCACTGGGGGTGGGCTGCACTGGTGCAGGGGTGCATGGGCAGGTGGCGCAGAGGAGCCGAGAGGAGTGCAAAGAAAGCCAGGGCGGCCCAGGCAGTTGTCATGGCTGGGGAGCAATAATGGCACGGTTGCTGCTGATGAAGGCAAGGATGCCACAGATCCCAGCAGGGCTGACGGCTGCTGCGCCGAGAGCGGGAAGTTCCAAGCACCCTCCTTAGTGTGGGGATGCTTTGTGAACGGGATCCATGTCTCTAGCAGCCTTCCAATGCTGGGAACCAGACCCTCCACTGGGGGTTGGTGGGGAGGAAGTGATCAGGTTCACATGACCGGCAGCTTCATGAACCACACTCACTGAGAAGAAACTCGGGTTGCTTGCGCTGTGTGACTGCCCCTGCAGGCAGCCACGCTATGTTGTGTCCTACGTGAGATTCACACAAACAAGGCAAAATGGGCATGCCTGGTGTGTGTGTGTGTATTTTGTTCCTGGAGCAGCCTGTTGGTCACCTTGTCAGCAATGCAACTGCCAGGCCAAAACGAGATCCTCACCACAGATAAATCAAAAAGCCCTTGGTGCTTTCCGTTTTTTGGGTGGTGGTGGTGGACAACCCATCATGAGTTTCAGCTACTTACAGACATGGGTAATCTGGACTGGAATCTGCAAAGCTGCCACGGGGCTTGGAGAACTGGCCGAATTCTCATCCAGGCGAGCCACTCGAATCTGCACATGCTGCACCCCAGAACTGGCATGCGTGTTGGGCAGCCCAGACTGGTTCTCTGAAAGTTGGTGCCCTGTCGTGTTTTTTTGGCTCTCATGAAGCTGTTTCAGACCTTTTATAAGAACTGAAAAAAGAAAGATCACTCAGACATTTGGCTGGAAGGAAAAAAAAAGGGTTTGGAATATGCATGACTCTCAACATCATTTAATCAAAGCTATGACAATTTACACTCTAAATTTATGTTCCCCCAATTCTAGAGGACAAACATTCTGAAAGAAGACCACGGCACTGCAGGCAAACCTGTACAAAACAGGTAATCTCTATAATAATGATGACCAGATGTCTGCAAGATGCTTCTTCCTTCTCCTGACCTGCTTCCCTGACACAGACAGGAAGACAGTCAAAAATGCAACCTATTAAAATTCAGTGGAATATTCAATAAATACAAAATAGTTTCACAAACATGAAACCCCCCCCAAACAGTCCACCCAAATTCTAAACCCAGATAAAAGGCATCACTGAATCACTGCACCAGCACATTGTCAGGAGTCATCCAAAGCCCACCAGACTTCCCCAATATGTGGTTCTCTAGTCATAGTCCTAATATAATTTCTGTTGCATGAAACCACCACTTTTGAGAAAAGTCAAACTTTGAGAAGGAACTTGGAGCAGGGGTGACATCACTGTGGCCAGAAAACTGGGCTATGCCCCAGCCTGCGTCCCAAGTGAGAGGCCAACTGGGAGATGATGAACTCACTGGCCTTGGCCAAGCCCCTCTTACAGCACCAGCAGCTCACCTGCAATATGGGATTCATGAGTGTGACCCACTTCAAAGGGTTGTTTTTGTCTACCCCCCTAGTTTCTGCTTCTTAGCCCCCCGGCTGCTGTTAGAAGCTTTATTAGCCACATTAATCCATGCATAAGTTGATCCATGTTTTCAGGCATACATTTTTCGACTTATACTTGAGTTTATAGGGGGTAATTCTGTTGTGTTTCCAACATCAGCTATTCAGGCACTGCTCTATTTGGGTAGTGTAGGAACATTTCTGACTACGCAAGGAAGCCACGCATGCAATCCTCCATACTTTACCAGGAAAGGAAACCTCTTTGTGGTTGGCAATCTGCCTCTTGACGGCCCACCATTTACTGCGCAGCCACTGCGGGGAGCGCACACTGCTCCAGCCTTCGGCCAGCAGGTCCCAGTTGATCTCGTTTTCATCAGCGACTTCGAGCTCTGCTATTCTGACAGGATGATACAGAAGAGCAAGGTGCATCAGAGAAGATACCTTCTAGCACAGCAGGCATGCCGAGTGGTTCTTATCTTGCTTTGGTCAGCTTCAGTGCTAACACGCAATAAAACAAAGGGCACGCTAGCCCTCAAAAGGTCAGAGGCCGTCTCAGGAGCAATTCCTAGCAGACAGCAAGCCATCTACTGTATGTGACAGAAGCCGCCTCCACTCAGACTGTGATCTCTCTGCCTTTGAGGCTGCCAAAGGGGGCTGGAGACCAAACAGTCCCAACTAGCAGGGAAAAGCTGTGTGTGGCTGACCTTCCTGGCTGCTTATGTTCAGTGTCAGCCCTTGTAGATGGGATAAACAGAAGTCTTCAGCCTCTAGTATGATCTCTTTTGAAAGCACTAAAATTCACCCCTCAAAAGTCAAGACAACTCAAGAATGTTCAAATCGGAACAATGGGAACAACAACCCAACAACCAGCGTTGGGATAATTCCCAAGACAATTAGGGAACCCCCAGCAGGAAGTCGTCATGGGATAAGCCACTGGGCTTTTTTTTAATGCCTTCCCTCACATGCCCCCCCCCCCCAAATACGGAGGTCTTTCCAAAAGCAGCACAAACCTCAGGATCAGGTTGATTTCATCCTCTTTGGTCCACTCAGTGCCTCCGCTCTGCTTCCAGTTCAGGTAGTTGAGCCACTTGGAGCGGCACTGCTTCTCAGACCGCGTGCCGACCCGCTCCGCCACTGCAGCCCACGAGACGCCTTGCGTGACAATGTCGCCAGGCTCTGTGCTGGTCAAGTCGTGCACCACTTCCGCCAGTCTCTTTTCTTCTTCCTCTGTCCATTTTCCTGAAATAATAAAACAAAACAAAACAGTATTTTCACAAAGCCCCAAGGAGGAAATGTTTCGGTCAGAAGCCCCCAGTCTTCTCTGCCTAACAATTTACCAGCCTTCTAACAGAAGCATATTTGCTATATCAGTTTCTCAAACAGTGGGTTGGTGGGTCGTGGCTTGACGTCAGGTGGGTCATGGAAACCTGGAAGCAGCCATCTTGGAAGCTGCAGTCTTTCCTCTTCCTATATTTCTTTTGTGAGTATTAACAGTTTGAGTTTTCTCTGATAATTTTTTTTAGTTCAGTGCTTTGACATATTTTGTCCTAATCTTGCTTTCTATCAGGGATGCTGCAGTCCAAGAATGCGAATTTGCTTTTCAGGAGTGTCACTTGATTATGTCATAATGACAACACTTCCTGATTATGTCACTTCTGGCCATGACATCACTTCCGGTGGGTCCCCAACACACATGCCATTCTAAAAAGCGGGTTCCAGTACTAAAAAGTTTGAGAACCACTCTGCTATATAATTCAGTTAAAAACAACAACACCTTATATAGAACATTGTGAAAGAGGGCATTAAAATAGACAAAATTCAGTCATACGTACCAAGGTAGTTCTACTGAATAGTATACTCTAAACTAACTGTCTGCTGATCTCTGAACTGGCCAAAATATGAATTAGTTTTTGGCGACTAAGACACAAAAAAGAACCTGAAATTACCCTGAATGGCTCGCTGAAAAACACCAGATCTAATCAGCCTTGCGATCAAATAAGGCACATGAATATTTTTTGTAATAATCTCAAAGGACAGGAAAGACTCTGGAAGAGATGCAGAAGGATCCAGGAAATGCATGGGACGAAAGACTAGTGGGACTTCCTGCATTGCCAAAACTGCTGACCCCGGGAGGCCCCCACAGTTTCGGCCAGACTGCCCCCCCCCCCCCCCCCCCCCTTCGGCCCTTTTACCGGGTGGGCGGGGGGCCTTTATCAGCCGGCATCGATCCTTCACGGAAGAGGCGCTTCGGCCCAGGGCAGCCCCGATCGTTGCCCAGTCGTTGCCGTGCTTGATCCGGAGCCTGAACAGAGGAGCAAGTGCAGCCTGTCAATGGCACCGAAGGCCAAAGGGGGGGTCACTGGTAACAAAAAGGTGGGGAGAACACCTGGGCAGGACCCCAGGACTCAGCTCTGTGCACGTGGCCTCACTGCAGCTCTGGTCAGTCTTAAGGGTCCTTGGGAGGCTCAGCTCAGCGCTGGCTCTGCCTGAGATTTCTCATAGGAAAGGGGAAGATGGACAACTCCCTGGACAAGCAGGGCCACTTTGCACTCTGAACAAATACACTTGCTCAAATAGGATTCTGTAGCTCACTTCTCAGGAAGCCGGCCCTGTGCACACGTTGGGAATTGGATTTCCAACCATCGGCCATTTGCTTCCCACCTGTTTGTTAAATTGGCTTCAATGATTAAACAGGGAATCAATGATTAAACTCCTCTTTGACATTCTGTGTTCTGGCAGCAAACCTGTCTAAAATACTGTGCTGTGTTGCTAATCTCCACCCACACATGGTGTTAATGTAATTTATTCCACAGGAAAAGCCAGTGAAGGGATCCCTGTGAAGGGAAGTGAGCATGAACAGAAGTGCTCCGGGACAGTGCGCTGCTGCGACACGGCTGGGTATGGTCCTAAACCCAAGGTGGCCATTGCTGAAGCGCAACAGTTTGCAAAGGAAGGCAGCTCCTTCCCTGCCACACCACGAGCTGCCTGGTCACGGCATGGAAGAGGAGAGACAGTTTTAACAGAGGCTGGAGCTGTTCACGTGCAGCACCAAGAGGCTGTGGTCACACAAGCCACCAGCCATGCATCCTTGCACATTATCCCAGCTCATTCTCAGACTGCTGCCCTCTGTGAGGAGTGGGGAAAGGAAGGAACGGAAGTGAGGGCAGTGGCTGTAGCCAAAGCTGCGCAAGGGACCCGGGAATCGCTTCTGGCCCTGAAATCCTCCCACAGTAGCTCATCATCCTGTCACGTGATCTGTCATTTACTGCTTTTTCCCTGACGTATGCGCCTCTCGGCACACACTCCTTTACACCATAGGAGGAGCAGCTTGGGGGATGGGGACAAATGATGTCCTCAGAGGCCCGGATCAACCTGAGGTGTCAAGGTGCCACCCACAAACTGAAACCATGTGGCATCTGACAAATGAGGAAGAAAACTTACTCTTTGAGCCTTTCAATTTCTTCAGGCGTGTACCTGTGAAACACACAAGCAACACAATGTTAACTCTCTCTCTCACTCTCTCTCTCTCTCTAGTTTTTAGACCACTCATTCCCAGGACACTGTCAGAACTGAATCTGCTAAGCATCCTTACAAAAGAGCAACCACCTTCAGACTGAAGAGGCTTCTCAAGCACAGGAGTGAGCAACATCAGCCCCTCACCCGGATGCTGGGGTCTGGAATCAAGACGGGACCAAGGAAAGAACCAGAGAGTGCCTACTTCTGTTCTGCAACTCCCTACAATTAACTGTCTAGAATCAGCAGCACTCAACCATCACAGATCTTGTCGAGAACGTATTTAAAAGCCTCTGCATGTCATGTGCACCACGTTGTCATCAAAGGGGGTGGGTTGTGAATTTGTTTAGCGGTTACTTCAGAAGCAAGTAGCACAACACCATAACAGCCTGGCAATGAAACTCATCACACTAATCCTCCCCACCCAAAGGGAAAGGCTCTGGAGTGCACGACCCGTTGCGCACAGCCCCCCCCCCACAAGTCCCATACATGGTGCAGCACTATATCCAGCCTGAGGTTCATGCAGCCCACCACAAGGGAAAACCTCTTGTGCAACAACTGATTTACAAGCAACCCTACACACATAAAAGAAGTGGGTGCATCGTGCAGATGCGCGTGCATGCCATGCAGACATCCAACATCATGTCAGGTTCTACATGTGGCAGGAGTGATGGTGGAAGCATGGCCTTGCCCCTGCACCCCTCAACAAGCAGAGGCCACAAGTTGGGCCCTGCATGAAATGCCCTTGAATCTCAGGGGCATCTGCACAGCTACACAGTTTTATCATTCTGCCTGTTTTGCTTGTTTGCCTCCGAGACAAAACGTCAGATGAAATGCTCCCAGCAACACCAACCACCATTCATTAGTCCTGGGAATTCTGAGCAGCATCTTCCTCCACATGACTGGATGTGACGTCACTTTCCATGTTTCTGGCTTCCACCTAAGTGACCTCAGGCTACGAGTTAGGAGGAGAGCTAAGCCACGTGCAGATCTGCATTAATTCAACCGGGAACAAACATCGAGGGGTTTCGTACTTGCCGACGTGGTTCCGGTCGTCATACATGCGCAGCACTCGTCTATACACAGCGAAGAGAGGCCGGTTCAGACCCCAGGCAATGGTCCTGTAGAAATCCTTCCTCTCGTCTTTGGACATCTCGAAGATGATCTCAGTGGCGTCTTTGATTCCACGGGCCTGGTCACATTGAGATTTGGACAGCAGTTATGAAGTAGAAGCCAATAAGAATTCTAACTGAACTCAGCATTTCAACCGTTCTGAAAAATCTTTAACAATGAGTTGAATGAACTACCTTAGGAAAATCATGGCTTTCTCTGAAGGCTTTCAATGAAAGGCCGGTCCAGCATCAGTCGGGGTGCCTGGGATGGATTACATTCTACAGTACCTTAGGACCAGGGGCTCTGATGTCACTTAAGCATTCCATGAACTAACACAAATATAGGAATGTACAATTACCTACTAAGGCTGCAATCCTGTGCAATTACTTAGGAATAAATCTTATTGAACTCAGTGGAGCTTAATTCCGAGAAGTGGCATAGCCGACCAGCGAGCCACCCTGGGCCATCCTGGTCGGCCAGCCACCCCCCACTCCGACCCGGATGTTATTGGTCACATTTATCACTCCCAGCATGGCCAATCCAGTTTTTCACTGGATTACTTCCAGTGTGGCCAATTGGCAGCACTGATGAAGGCTGAGGTGGGCAGAACCCCGCCCCCCCCGGGAGTCTCTCGGCAAAGTCGGAGCGAAGCCAGCTGCTTCCGCTCCAGCTGCACCAAGGAAAGGTTTGGGGGCGGAGGGTTCTGACTGCTTCAAGCCTTGCACAGTGTGGTCAAGACTGCAAGCGAGGAGACAGGTAGACGGCCCTATCCTGCTCAGTACGAGAGGAACCGCAGGTTCAGACATTTGGTGTATGTGCTTGGCTGAGGAGCCAATGGGGCGAAGCTACCATCTGTGGGATTATGACTGAACGCCTCTAAGTCAGAATCCCCCCTAAGCGTAACGATAGTTGTTGCCATAGTAATCCTGCTCAGGAGACAGGTAGACTGGGGACATTGCCACTCAGGGTCATGTGGCCCCTGTGACACCCCCCCCCAATTCAGCAATTGCTTCCAAGCGCACATGCATAGGATTGTGGCGTTAGTCATAGCAGTATTAACCATGTGGTTAAATGTCTGAAGACCCAATCCTATCCAACTTCCCAGTGTCGATGCAGGGACAGTGCAGCCTCAAGGTAAGAGAACAAACACTCCCTTATCTTGAGGAAGCCCCTCCATCCCAGGATGCAGCGCACATTGTTGGTACAGCTGCATCAGTGCTGCCCTCCAGACCAGGGCTCCTGCTACAGTCGGTTCTGCCTTCTGGTTTCTTCACCAAACAAAATGGCTATTTTTTTTCTCTCATCCTAGGGTTGCTGAGGTTACATCCTTCATGAAAGTGACATTGTCAGTATTGGTAAGGCTCCTTAGAAGAAATTGACTGAGCTTGGTAAGTTGTTATGAGCTGCGAGATAACTTTTCCACTAAACTTTTCTGGGTGGTGAAAACCAGAAAGGATTGTAAAGGATCTCTCCAAACTGGGGAAATGGGCAGCACAATAGCAGATATATATCAATATGGACAAGTGTAAAGTGATGCACATTGGGGCAAAAAATCAAAACCCATATAGGGTAATGGGTTCAGCGCTACCTGTGATGGATCAGGAGAGAGATCTTGGGGCGCTTATGGACAACTCAATGAAAGTGTCAACCCAATGTGTGGCAGCAGTGAAGATGGCCAATTCCGTGCTTGGGATACTTAAAAAGGGGGTTGAGAATAAAACTGCCAATATTATGATGCCATTGTACAAATCAATGCTAAGGCCACATCTGGACTACTGCATACAGTTCTGGTTACCACATCTCAAGAAGGACATAATAGAACTAGAAAAGGTGCGGAAGAGAGCGACCAAAATTATTACTGGGCTTGGGCACCTCCCTACAGCATTTGGGGCTCTTAAGTCTAGAAAAATGGCACCTGAGGGGGGACATGATTGAGACATACAAAATTACACAAGGGATGGATACAGTGGATGTTCTTTTCCATCTCTCACAACACCAGAACCAGGGGACATCCACTAAAACTGAGTGTTGGGAGAGTGAGAACAGACAAAAGGAAATACTTTTTTACCCAGCAGGTAATTGATCTGTGCAATAATTTGACACAGGATGTGGTGATGGAGCCTAGATGCCTTCAAAAGGGGATTGGGCAGATTTCTAGAAGAAAAGTCCATCACAGGTTACAAGCCATAATGGGTATGTGCAACCTCTGGTTTTAGAAATCGGCTGCCTCAGAATGCCAGGTGCAAGGGAGTGGCCACAGGATGCAGGCATCTTGTCTTGTGTGTTCCCTGAGGCATCTGATGGGCCGCTGTGAGATACAGAAAGCTGGACTAGATGGGCATTTGGCCTGATCCAGTGGGGTTCTTTATGTTCTTATGTTGAAAGCAACAGTGGAACACAACAACAATGGAATGCTGGTTTCTGTGTGTGTGTGTCTATTGCTTGACCTCTAGCGAAAAATACAGCAGAGGACACAGAATCTAGGTCTCACAGGTGTGGAGCATGAGGAAAATGAATCAATCTAGAGCTCTCACACAGAATCTCAGCCCTGAAAAGGTGACCTGCTTAGAAGAGCATTAGGCAGAGAGCTTGCAAGCATCTGCATAAGAAGTTGCTGACAACCCTTCCTCTACAGGTGCTGCTTCTTGGGCTGCAGGTGGCTACACTCAGTCATCTGCCACAGTTACACTTTTAAAAATGATTCTTGAACAAGAAAATCAGAATTATGATGTACGACAGACAAAGCAATACTTTTGCCTATTAAAATAATTGTGTTTTTTCAAACACGTATTTTCAAAGGATTAAAATTGGTTAATGGCAATGCGCTTTACACATTTTGTGAAGAGAGTTAAATAAATGCTCTAAAACAGTGATTCTCAAACTTTTTAGAATGACAATCTGTCCAGGACCCAGCAGAAGTGATGTCACGGCAGGAAGTGCCGTCACTGTGATGCCAGAGCCCGCTGCTTCCTGAGAATGCAGCAATAAGCTGGGTTGTTTTTCAATAGCAAAGTGAATCAGAATGAAAAAAATGCCTATTTACAACCTTGACACAAGCCAAACGCACCTCTTTCCAGCAACCCATTTTCCCATATTTTCAATATGGCTGCCCTACGGTTTTGCGACACACCTGAAATCAGTTCGTGACTGACTGCTGAGTCCCAACCCACAGTTTGGAAACCACTGCTCTAAAACGTATGGTACAGAAAGGGTTGGCCTCCTAAGCCAGCAGGCTAATTGACTGCAACACAAACCTTTAAATAACGTTCAATGTTATTCATCAAAATGTCAATTTCTTCTTTCGACCACATTCCCTGCTTCCATTTATGACCTTAAAAGTGGAGAAGAAAGTCATACAAACTTTGTATCACCAGTAGTAAATATCATGGGGCACAGCTAGTTTGGACAGGGAAGAAGTCAAGAATCCAATTTCTGTTACTAGTCATGGCAAGAGGTACTAACAGTTTAGTTGGGGCCAACACAATTATTCAGTACAACTTTCCTAGTCATTTTCTAAGTGAGTGCCATCTGGAATGGTCTTGGATTTGTGATTCTGATTCAAATAAACTCTTACTAGTGGGTGCATTTATAGACACAATTCATTCAAGAAATTGTGCGGATGTGTGCACACAATAATTTGGTTCAATTATTTAGGCACTGGGTATCTTATTGCCTAATGCTTTTTTTTTTAAAAGATTCCCATCATACACAAGCAACAACAAAAAGGCAGGAAAGCACAGAATCACTTCCATTATACACTTCAAAACCAATTTGGTTTCTGTTAATCAAACTTAAGCCAGACTTAGCATATATCCCTAAATCATGTCTACAAAACCATACAGCGATTCTGTATGACAAAATGTGCATGTTTGCATTTTCACCATTTATAATGTATTTGTAACAATCTACTCCTAAAAGAACTGTACATTATATACATTGCAAAACATTATTCCCTCATATGCAAAACAGGCAACTGCAAACTTACCTTTGTTTGTTAGAGAATCCTTATCCTCTTTCGTTGTAAACCAGGCTTGACTAACCGCTGACACTTCCTCATTGCCTAGAGAAGAGATTTCGTCCAGTTGTTCATTCTGGAGAATCTGTGAAAAGCAAATTGAAAAGGAGTCACCCTATGTCAGTCTTCCCAATGTGGACCCTTCAACCCTCAGGTGTGGGTATTTTGGAGGCTCAGGGACCTGCCATAGTGAGGAGGGGACAGGGAAGCACCATTGCGTTCATGCTTCTCAGGACACAACCTTTGAAAAATATTCACACATTTACTGGTTAGACAAAAAAAATCCAACATCCCAACAGCATCAATATTGAGGAGGCCGAGGCTAGTGAACTAACAATGTTTTTTTGGTATAACGTTACACTGTTTTTCGTCTGGAGCATCTATTGGAATGGAAGGATATAAAAGACGAAAAACAGCGGTGTTATGCTGCCGGAACGCTGGGCGGGACATCCGGGTGATCGACAGCCCGCCTGTCGCGTTCCGCAGCGTTACGCCGTTTGCGTAACATACGCAAGCGGTGTAATTGGTTACGCAAACGGTGTAACGTGACGGGCGGGCTGTCGATCACCCGGATGTCCCGCCCAGCATTCTGGCAGCATAACATCGCTGATGTAAAGCAAACAGAACAAAAATATTGGGTCCCAGAAAAATATCTTCTGCAAATCCCCAAAGAGCAGGTTCAAAGACCCCTGCAAACTTTAATTATGTACCTGGATCTGAGTGAGTGTTCCTTCGTTAATCTCATTATCAGCTACCTCCGTGGTAGCAGTCATGGTCACCTCAAAGCTCTGATCACTTTCTGAAACTTGAACAGGGGAGAAAGTGCAAAGTTAGTGCAGCGCCTTCCTCTCCGTCGCGAGCCGGACACACGTCATGAGCTTCTCCAGCACAGCTGCCCTCCCCCCACAGCACGGAAGTTTGTAGAGAGCGTTAAGTGACTTAAGCTGCACAGCTATGCGGAATAAACTCTTGATGTGCACTTAATGGCGTTCCTACGTGCCAAGGATCTTGTAGTAATTCAAGCCTGAAACAGTGACGGCCTGTTTGACCCACTGCTGGACAAAATAAAAACGCATCAACTCCAGTTTCAGCTGGCATAAACCAGTTAGAAGCAATGTGGTGTCCAAATTAGTTCCATGGGCACCAGGTTTTGTTCCCTGGGGAAAGGCAGTACAGGTAGATGACCTCTTATCTGGATATCTGAACACCAGACATTTTTGGTTAAGATTGTGCCCTTGCAGACCCACAGAGAAGAGCCGTAATCTGTGAGTGATCCAATTTTCTGCGTATCAGGGGATATGAGTGACACCTTGGAATTCCATGAGTGTGCAAGCAGTTTTGTGAGGTGCACACTCTCCCACCAGGTTCAAACCAACACTATGCAAAAGAGGTCAGTCCTGCTAACACAACTTCCACCTATTGCTGTGATACGGAGTGGAATGTGCCCCAGATAGGTGCTGGTTGGATTTCAATACAGAGGAAGTTGGAGGTCAACCTAAAACCCAAGGGAAGGTGTTACCCCCTTTTCTCCTCCATATTGCTATCTCCTCACAGGCCAAGCCTGTAAAAGCAAAATTTCCTCCCTTGTCCACCATGCTCCCCCCTTGGCCTTCCTCTGACAAAGCTCAGAGATGTTTGTAGGAATTGCGCGCAGACGCACATGGCTAAACAGCTGCTGAGTCACTTGTTTTCCTGAGATTTTCAGAAAACATTCTGACCTGAGACAGGTTGACAACATGCATAGGATCTCAGCACTGTGGTGAAGAGAACACATTCCCTTACCTGACCTACCCCCCCCCCCGCCCGATACCACGCCTGGAATGTGGGGCCTTCCCCTGCCCAGCCCGCTAACAGGAGCAACGCCCACATTCCCACTAGTTTTCCCTGCCATTACTCAGGATTTACTCCCTGGTGTCTAGTATGTCCCTGGTGACTAGTATGAGCAACTCACTTGGCACTGCAACGACAGAAATGCAGGGAGTCGTGTCATCGATGCTCTGGTCATCTTCGGACGACAGGCACAGCCTTTTGTGTGGTGGTTCAATGCTGTCTTCAGAGTCTACTTCATCTGCCTCTGTGCGTGGAAGCACACACAAAAAAGAGTCGATGATGCTCCGAACACAGAAGCTCCCGTGGTATCTTTCCATTCCTTGCATGCTTATTGCAAGTAACATTCAAACGCGTTCTGTAACAATGTCACTGAAACCCCAATGGAAAATTTGTTTACTAGCTATGCCCATTTTTTAAGCCCTTGTTGTTAGAAATTAAGGCAGTTGTGTAAATATTGCCGCTCGGGCAGCCCAATCCAATGTAACTCCCTGCGTGCCAATGGAGCTGCGCCAACAGGGCATGCATTTTATCCCATGGCAGAGTTTCAGCCTCTAGAGGTTTTCTCAGGATTGTTCCCTTGCCTAAGGGTAAGCCTCTGCCAGGCTGGTGGGTCTACTTGGACCTGTGCCAACAGTATTGCCAGCACAAGTTCACGGGGATTTATGAAGATGGATCGAGCCTGGGAAGGATTCAGCAGATGTTGCTCCACCAAACCCACCCCTTCTCAGTCCCAATTTGCCCTCCTTCCTGCCCCATTTCACCCTCCCCTGCATCGCTGTCCCACCCACACCCCTCCCTGCATGATTCTACCCAGGGCAGCAGCATTCGATGCCATGTGACACACCTACTTGCTGCTTCTGGTGGTGGCCAGCCTACTTGGCCACACCAATGTGTGGCACTTTGCAACTGTCTGAAAGCACCTAGTGGCACAGAAATTTCTAGGCACTGGGCCAGAAGATACACTGTAGCCCATTCAGGCTGCAATCTTATGCATACTTGCCTAGAAACAAGACATTTACTCACTACTGAGTAAACATGTACATGATGGAGTTACAAAAAGGCCCATTCTAATTTATTCATATATTTTCCATATTGATCTTTTTATTAAATAAGCCAACAGCCTATTTTTTTTAATAAGAGTTTCTTTTTTAGCTTCCCAAAAATATAATTGATTTGTAGAACTCTGAGGGTGGTGCACAGGCCAGCACGCTCTGCAAATCATGGATAATTAGCACAATGATGAGTTAATGGTCCAGGTAGCAGATGCTTAAAGGAAACCCTAAACAGAAGCTTTGCAAAAAGGGGTGAGAAAACACAGGGAAGATGAATTTCTCTAGCTGTGCAGATCTCAACACACATCTAGAATTTTTCCATTTCACTTCTCAAGCAGTTGTTTTCACACATTTGTCCTCCAGACAACCCCTCTTATATCTGGCTGGCCAGTCAAGGAGTCCTGGACACCCTCGGTTCAAGCAGGGCACGTTCCACTTTCATCGCTCTACATGCTGAGGACAGACCCAGCACTCTTCCTGAATTGCCACACCACTGCAGGAGCTGGGAGTGCTGGGCCAGCAGTCTTCCAGGGAAGCCTGCCCATCACGACTGAGTGACGCATTGTTCAAGATGCAGGGAGGAGCCACTGGAATGTTTAACAAGGCTCTCCAGAACCATCTGAAAACTACCCTTCAAGAGCAAGAATACAATGACAAGCTATCCTGACTGGGGCTTAAAAACAATCCAAGCTTATATATGATCCTATCCTGCCCTGTTGCTTAATTATAATCTGAAATAATATGGAGAAAGCATACAGTCAAATAATGGATGTCTATACCATCCTGAGGGCAGTGGAGAATGAGGTTCCCTTCGGTGTCCTGAGTCAGAGTCACAGAATTCACGGTCTCTACTGTCACGGTGTCAGACTCTTCTTCAACTGTGCTCATACTCAAATCTAAATGAGAGCAAACCACAGAGTAAGATTTTGTGCCCAGAAAATCCGACTGAGTCAGTCAGTTGCAAAACCACGACCTTATAGCCACATGCACAGGCTCAGACCACAGACAGACCCCACTTTGGCAGGCAGGTGGCAGCGACCTCTTCCTGCAGGCACAAGGCTGCACCTGGCAGGAATATCCCAGTTGCACCACAGACACAGCAGCAGTAGCTAACGCAGGTAACCAAAGCCTGCCTTTTTCAGGTGTATTGTTTCTTCTTGCCTGTGGATTTTTAAAGCTCTCCTGTTGCTAACTGTTTATTGTGTTAAGTCCATTTTGTGTTTTAACTGAACATGTGCAGTCCTGAGGGCCTCCCAGGAGATGGAGAGGCGGCATGCAAATGACTCATTGGCATGCAAAAAAACCTAGCCTGAAGTGCAAGCACACAGGTCATGTGTCAAGATGGATGGGGGTGTGTGTGCATCACCATGATCCCCTCTGACTACAAGAGGAGACATTGTGGCGAAGATCACAAACACTAAGGGACACCAAGCGAGGCACACCTGGGGCCTCCACAAGGAACCCACTGAGGGCCTGGAGGCAGGGATGGGCCCATCTCACCAGACACCAAGAGCAGTGCCACATTCCGCTGCCCACCTCTCAAAGTGTGGACAGCCCCAACCTTCAGCAGCTGCCGCCGCCACCACCATCACTTTTACTCTCGGGAGAATCCACAAGCAGCTCCCCTCCAGTGTTCACGGTCTCTACTGTCACCATGTCAGACTCTTCTTCAAGACTGTGTCAGACTGTTCGTCAAGACTTTCTTCAAGACTGTTAATCTCCACAAAAGGGAGGCTGATGGAGCCACATCCAACACAAGGAGAATCAGGGCAAACTGCCCCTTATTCAATCTGCATTGCTCAGCATTGTAGCTAACAGTGATTTTGCTGAGTTTCTTGGGCCACCATGATGCACTTTTGAAGTAGCAGAAATGAAAGCACATCAGGTTCATGAAAGAATTTGAAGGAAGATGGTGTGTTTTATGGCACTGTGAGTACTATAAGGTGCCCCACTTTGCAACACGGTTTTTGGGAACGCCCTGGTTATTAATTCATCCAAATGCCTGAGGCAGACAGTATGTATATGAATACTGAGGCAGACTCCAGTATATGAAGGAGCCAGTGAGACCTTGGGAACTTTTGGATGCCCCATGAGCGGAGAGCCAACATTTTTCCTCAGGGTGTTGTATGTATTCGGAGGTTTCCAGGTTAGCAGCTGGAGCATTTGTACGATGCCTCCTGCTGCAGGATGCCCACCATAAATAAAATCTGCAGGTCTTTGCATCCTTTGAACAGGGCAAATGGGGGGGGGAGGGTGCACTGCAAGGAGAGGAGAAGGGAGAGCGCGTAGCCCCGCAGCCTGGCACTGCCTGTGGGGTTTCTCGGAGGAGGGGCGAGGGGGGGGATGCCGGAGTAACTGGGGGGAGAAGGGGGGCAGGTCCAGAGAGGCACAGCAGCAGCAACACGTGTGCGATGCAGCCCTGTAACGTGCAGACACGGGCGGGGGTGGCGGTGCGGGGGGATGACCAACGTCGCGACCCCCCCCCCCAGCGCCTCCCCCGGGTGTTCAGCCCTGCTCGTTCCTCCCCCCACCCGCAGCTCCGAGTGCGCGGGGGGGGGGAGAAGGGAGTGAGAGGAACGATGCCCGGACGCCGCTCCCTCCTGCCCAGCAGCCGGCCCGGCCCGGCCCGGCCCGGCCCGGCAACCCTCCCCCCTCGCCCGCTCCCTGGGCCTGCGGGGCCACCTCCTCCCCCCACGCCCCCTCGTCGCCGTCCGCCCAACCAGCCAGCCTCCCTGGCTCGCTCGCCCGCTCCCTCCTCACTCACTCACTTCCTGTTCTGGGTCCGGGCACTGCGAGGATGAAGATCGGGGGGGAGGAAGAGGCCCGGCCGCGCGGGGGCGGCGCCTGGACAGGAAGCGGGAACTCCGGCCCCGCCCACTGCCCGCCTCCTTTCCTTCCTGCCTTCCTTCCTTCCGGCCAGGCCGCGGCTGCTATGGGTGACGGCGGCGGCGCCAGAAAGGTCCCGCACCGGGCGCCAAACAGCTCGCGCTGCGCTCCGCCCCCTCCCCCGATTGGCCTTTCTAGCTGGGGAGGGGGAAAAGAAGCGCTCGACTCTGTCGGGGGTGGTGGGTGGTGGCCGTGAAGAGGAGGAGAAGGCGGGCGGGGCTCGGACCCCCGCATAGGCTGGCGGTGCTTCGCCTTCCAGTAGGAGGCGCTGAGGAGGCAGGGCGGACGGCTGTGCGGGCCCGTCTCCCAGGCAACGACGCAGTGAGGAGGAGGCTGAGATTACGCGGGTGGGCGGGCACCGCTTCGAAGCAGCAGCAGCAGCAGCGTCCCTTCCTCGTCACTTATTGCACGAGCAGAGCTGGCGCGTGATGCCGGCAGGTGTCACAGGGTCGGTCGTCCCAGCGAAGAGCTCCAGGAGTTCGGTTGAAGCCGGCAGCGCCTCTTTCCTGTGGAGAACGGCGGTTTTTTTTTGGGGGGGGGGGGGGATAATTTAGGACAAGTTCGCTCAAGCAAAGGAGTTTATTGTGTGCTTACAAGGACGTCCCAGAAGCAGAGCTGAGCAGAACCACCAGAGCGCAGATCAGCACGACGAGGGTGCAGACCCACCGCAGTCCCTGGTCTCTCCTGTCGGCGGGCGGGCGCTGGGCTTGGATTCAGCAGAGGGTTTTCCCGCTTTGGCTGGTTTTTTTTTTTTTTTAGGGCTCACTTGTGTGTTTTCAGTTTCACTTGGCGGCCGAAAGGAGAAGGAGGCGGGTCTGGGGGGCGGGGCCTAATTCCGCGCTGCCCCGCCCGCTCTCCTCCCCACGCACTTCCTTCGCCTTCCAGCAGGGGGCGGCCGAAGCCCGAGAAGCGAAGGCAGCCAGCTGAGAGGGAGGGAGTCCCGGTCTCTACAGAGCCCCCGTGCGACCTAGCAGCACACTCCGCTCCCCAGTCCCCGTCCCCCCGCCGTGGATGGATCCGGCGGCCCTCCGACTCTTGTGGTCAAAGGGGGGGGGGGCAACAGACGCGCCTCCACCAGGCAGAAGGGGGAATTCGCGCCTGCAGTGCCCGTGGGAGGGACGAACTGCTGCAAGCAGACCCCGCCGGTGTAAGGGGAACGGACACGGACGCGCCGCCTCTTGGTTCATGATGATTCACAGCATCCTCTTCTCTTGCACAGCATCAATGCAGCCACTGCTTTCAGGCTGGACCATGAAGACTCATATGCCATCCTCCCGTCGCATCAGCAGCACGTGGTCTGCAGCGTTCTATCTCCCCCCCCCCCCCCCGCCAAAACACCACTAATACGAGTCGAGTACTGACGGCCTCCAGCATTTCACAGATGGAACAGGGACGTTTCCGTGTATTTGCAGCCCTGTCATTTACCCGCGAAGCCTCGGCTGCCTGAGAGCCCACCGTCCCCTGCCCCCCTGCAGTTGCTTTTTCATCTGTGGCATTGATCTCTGCAAGGGACTGTCCTGTCCTGGCTTCCAAAACTGACCAAAATGCGGGGCAGGGACCTATGTGCAGCAGGGCTCTTTCAGAAAATGTACACACACGCTTTAGGGTCAGATTAATTATTCTACAACAGCACAACCCTGACTGGTCCGTAGGCCCACTCAGGAGCCTCGTGCTGGCTCTCAAGTGTTGCCAATATGCTGTAAAGCAGTTCACAGCTACTCAGGAGCAGGCTGAGCCAGCGCATGGACATGCATTGGCTTGCCAGAGCTGGATTCAGCCCAGTTTGGTTTGTGCTGGCCTGGGCAGGCTGGGGGAGAGGGTGGCAGGAAGGCAGAATGAAGGCAGGGAGGGGGTGTTTTTGGATACCTTCTGAATCACCTGTTGGGCTGCTTGCAAACAGGACACAGCTTTGCCAGCACCCAATCAGGAATACTGAGTCTTGGGGTAGGATTGGGCACTCTGTGTGTGTGTGTGTGTGTGTGTCTTCCTTTTGGCCTCATGCAGTAGAAAGTGGCAATCTGGGGGCAGGATTCCAAAATTCCTCAGCATCTGGGAAGTTCATGACCCAGTTGAAGAGACAAGGGTTTCTAAGTTTCCTGTGTTTTACTTCCTTTCGCCACAGGGCCCAAGCAACCCTGGTCATACCAAACCCCAAAGTTTCCACATTTCTATTCTTTACACACACTAACCCCATATTAGTCTTTTTTTTAAAGGCTGAGTTTCATTAAGGAGGGTGTAGGAAATAAAGTCCACTTAATTAAATGTGTTCCCGTTTTTATAGGTCTGGTTTGAATTATAGGCCTATAAAAGGTAGGTGAGTTTTGTTTTTTTTACATGTTTTCTCATTAACTTATAAAGCACACTTGAGGAACAGGAAAGGGCTTCACAGCAAAACTAAACCAAACCTGGGCTAATTCATTAAGCAGGTCACTGTCTGTTGCCACAAGTAAGAACTTTTGCTGAAGGAAGAGCAAAATAATGGTCTCATCTAAGTGTCACATGTGAAGAAGTGCCCCGAGGACTGAGGGCAATGAATTAATGCACCCACTCAGGGCAGCATGTCCTCTGGCCTGACAGGCAGGGCCCACCACTGCTTGTGGCCCTGTTGACATCAGTCCTGAATAGAAGGGCACTGGGAGGAGCAAGTACAGACAAGGTCCAGCAATGAGACTCCCTACCCTGGGGGGGGAAGGGAAAGAGGTGGCTGTTGTGCCAGATTCCCTCTCTGCAATCTTATGCCTGCAGTAAACTAATTAGCTTCCCTTCTACCATCAAAAACCACCCTAGCCTTACACCACTAAACAAAGTCCATGAGACAGCAAAATGCAGTCAGCTTGCCTGCTCAGCCTTCCTCCAATCGGTGGCTCTAGGGGTGTGGCAACCACACAATAATTCCCCCCAGTCTCCAATAGCAATCTTAGCTCCAATCACAGTCCCAGCAGCCTCAAGTGTCCTTCATCCAATCCATTAGTCAAACCATCCATCAGCCAGTCCCAATCAGTCACATTCCAAGCGCCCACCTTCCACTCTTCTCTCTGATTGGGACCTCTCTACACTATGTCTGTCTGATAACCAGGCTTCTACCTTTATTCCCCAGGTCCTCACTGTCTTACTAGGCTGCAGCTGTGAACTAGCTGCAAGCAAAGGCGCTCTCTCTCTCTCTCTCTCTCTCTCTCTCTCTCTGTGTGTGTGTGTGTGTGGTTAACCCTATCATTCCTGGCTGAGATAGACAAGGGCCACTGCTGATACCAATACCTAACTCCTTGGGGTATTCTTCCCAGTGGTGTCATTCAAATGATTTAGGAACAAGAACTCACTTTTGACTGGCACTTGTCGGGAACCCGGAACCAGCCATGGAGTCAGTTAGGATCCGGAATGCCTGTTCTGGTCCGTTCCCCCTGAATGACATCACTGATTCTTCCGCATTTTCCATTATAGTGGTCCAGAGGATAGGTCTGAGCCACAAAGCTAGTTGCCACACTTTGGCTATGGATGGCAGCAGAATTAGATGCACAGACCAAACTGACAGTGCTGCTTTCTTCAGTGGCCATGGACTGAATTGCTTAATTGAATCAGAATAGGAACTGCTGACTGCAGGCTAGAAAAATTCTTTCATTTCAAAGCAAAAAAGAGGAGAGCCTTAGCCAACAGGCAAATAGTTTTTGGAAAGCGGAAAAAAAGGAATGTCTGCATTTTATGTGAAATGCTCTGGTTTCTAAAACACACATCTTGTTTTCTTGTGGAGAAAATCCACAGCCCAGGACAGTTGTTGTGATGCATATTCTTCCAAGAGCTTGATATGTGCTTGTGGGGGTTGCTCCCAACACTCACCCAACTGCCGCAGCAAGTGTTATCTGTAGCCCTCCCTCCCTCCTTCCGTCTTGTAAACTGACGGTACAAACCAAGGTACCATTTTGGGGTTGACAGTGGTAGTTTCCCTGCTTTGAAACACATGTGCAGTACTTCTGCAGCGTTGCAGCCAAGATTTTGCACATCAAATTACAGAGCCAATTATGATAGAACTTGCTGTGTTTTTCATGTAAATATTGTAGATCTGGATAAAGGCCAGGCCTGGGCATTTTTAATTCCTGAAGTATGCCCAGAGAGTCCATCCCTTGTAAGATATCAGAAACAAGGTATGTCCAGAACCCCCCAACTCCTTTTGCTCAGATGGGGTGGCGGGGGGGGGGGAGTCAGTAAGAATGAATATTACTGGCTCTCTCTCGCACACTCTTTTGCCAGCTGATGCGTGATGATGTCAGCCCAGAGGCTGAGTAATCCTGAGGGCAGCTGCTAATTGTTATCCTTTGCAGAGGTGAAGACGACATCTGGTCAGATTTCCCTTTTGAACTGCAGTGATTAATAATGCCAGATCAGAGCCACAGGACATCATCGCCATTTTTTGTCCAAGGTGTCTACTCAGCACATGGTTCAGCCAGGGCCTTTGTGGAGATGGGGAAAGGCCTGGGCTTGGCCAATGCGGAAGATGCTCAAGCAGCCTGCCAATGGTTTTGGGTCTTCCTGCATCAGCAGAGCTGTCCGGTGAAACTCACTCTGGGTCTGAGCGGCTTCCTAGAAGTGATGGCAGAGACATGATGAATCTGTCAGGTGTTGGGGGGCAGCGGGGGTGTGTGTGTGATGCAAAGTGGAGAGGCCCTGCCGAAGTTTTCTTCCACCTGCCATAACCTGCACAACCCGTCCCTAAGTGAGAAGGGAGCTTGATGGAGAGGTCTGGAACCGGGGGGGGGGTATGTGTTTAGAGGGCAGCCCTGGCAGGGGGAAAGGCGAGAGAGGGCCCCCACATCTCTCCTGCTTGCTGCTCTGCCACTTTAAATCACACCCCTCCACTTTCACAGCAGCAGCAGGACCCCTCCTCTAAAACAGGTGACGGTGCAGCCACGTAGTCCAAGCCCACCTGTGGGGCTCAGACCCACCAGAGTCCCAGCATCACGACTGACCCACCAGGCCCTGTCCTAAGCCCTGCACTCCTGCCTGCTGGGACCTGCCCCGGGTGCCCCCCCTGAGTGGCCAGGGTCACCCAGCCAGGCTGCTGTACCCTGTACTGGGCCAGCTTGTCTCCTGGCTGTGATGTTTGTCATGGCCGGGAGACAAGCTGCAAATCACATACAAGGCCCAGGACAACCAGCAACCTTGTAAGAGAATGTGGAAAGGGGAAAGTTAAATCTATATATATAAAGAAGAGCCTGGGTGTGTGTGTGTGTGTGTGTGTGTGTGTGTATGTATGTATGTATGTATGTATGTATGTATGTATGTATGTATGT
>JAJKFI010000010.1:11831418-11843533 GCA_029204185.1 Lerista edwardsae
TATCTATCTATCTATCTATCTATCTATCTATCTATCTATCTATCTATCTATCTATCTATCTATCTATCTATCTATCTATCTAGTCCAGCTTCCTGGACCTCACAATGGCCCACCAGATGCCTCAGGGAGCACACAAGTCAACAAGATGCCTGCATCTCGCTGTTGCTTCCCTGCATCTGGCATTTATCCTATGTACTTTTGCACAACACAAGTGACCAATTTTTAAATCATGAAACCTGCTGAACACACCATCCTTCCCTCACCAGTCTGGGGTCCACCTGCCTAATTCCCACAATAGCTGGCTGCTGCTGAAGGCACAGGAGCAAGGCCAGTGTTCAAAAAGTGTAACACGGCAACTCCTGCTCAGTTTTGCTTTTGTCCCCGAGAATGGTTGCCATTACATTTCCAAACTTCAGACAGGAGGTCTCCAAACTAAACGGCTTTGTAGGGAATTGTTTGGCAAAGTAGGTTTCTCCTGGGGAACAAGGTTAACACAACAAAGCACAACATTCTGTAACCTGTCTTTTCAAGACATGTTGTGCTGTAAACACTATTCACAGGTGCACATCAATTCCCAGAGCTAAGCATTACATCACTGTCAAAATCTCAGGGGAGCTGAGTAAGGAAACATTCATCTCCTGTCAAATCACGCAGGACTCCGAGCACTGTGTTTACCAGAGCTGTACAGTCCAGCTTGCTCTGACGCAAATCTGCCCACAGAAGAAGGACTGCAACTTTTGATGCTTTGGTAAGGAAAGGTCTAGAACAGTGTTCTTATTCATGTCATGACTCCCCAAAATCTATCTATCTATATACTGTATATATATATATATATATATATAAAAGGGTGTGTGTGTGTGTGTGTGTGCTTCAGCTGATATGTGGTGTCCTGAGGCAATCTATTATGATGTCATTGCTGATGTCACTCTGATTATGACATGCAGAGTATAACCTTTCCAGCACCTGAAGTCTTTAAAGTGTTGAACAGCTGCTGAACAGAAGTCCTGCGGAACGGATTTGGGATGTTGGGATCTGGGAGAGGGATGTTGGCACCTGGGTGATGCTCCCCACGCCGTTGGGGTCCAGGTTCGGGACCCCCTCAACAAGGGGGGGGGCGAGAAAGGGTGTGAAACAAAACGCCTGGAACGATTGGCTGAGCTGATTGGTAATTTGGTAATTTCGTGTGTAATAGAATTAAATCTTGGGATAAATAACTAGCTGGGACATGCCGGGTACTGAAATGCTAGTCTATATATAAAAAGAAGAGCGTATGTGTGTGTGTATGTATGTTCCGCATAGGCTCCGCAACGCCTGGACCGATCGACACCAAACGTGGCACGCAGACACCCTGCGGCCTGGCGACAAACGCTGCGGGGGTCACGCCCCCTTGCGCCCCCGCGGGTGGGGGTACAGGAGAACGCATGTCTATGTATGTGTGTGTGTATACTTCAGCTGATATGTGATGTCCTGAGGCAATCTATTATGATGCATTGCTGATGTCATTAAACAAATTCTGTATTATGACATGCAGAGTATAACCTTCCCAGCACCTGAAGTCTTTAAAGTGTTGAACAGCTGTAAAGAGGTTTCCTTTTACAGTGAGAAGTGGTATTGATCAGAATGGCGACATAGCCTCCCGATAGAGGGCTATGTGGGCGGTCCCTGCTTCTCCATCTGAAGTGGCGGTTGGGGCCACTTCGGAATGTGTTCTGCGGCTGCTGCTCTCAGTCTGGTGAGATGGGGGGATCGTACCCGAGGGTGGGGGTACACACGGACCCCCACGTGAAAACGGCCGAAATCGGCATCGAATCAATGCCGTTGGAGTCCGGGTTCGGCCCCCCCCTTGCCATGGGGGGGAAGAAGGGGTGCTAAACAAAACCTGGCATCAAACACTGTGGGGGCACGACCCCTGGCAATCCCAGGGGTGGGGGTGCACAGGGGGATCCATGTGGAAAAGGTTGAAATCCGCAGTTTTCGGGGTCTGTAAGCTGATTGGTGACAGTCCCGATGACATTTCTTACCCGGGCAATACCGGGTACCAAAACGCTAGTAAATAAATAAAATATGAAACTGGGGACCCACTGCCAATCCCCCCTGTGTCCGAGGACCTGATCTGCCCACACCCACCTCACTTATCCCATTCCCCCCATGCCCCAACTCTTGGGATTTCACAACAACCCTGTGAGGTAGCAGCCTGAGCAGGGCTGGCTGTAGGAGCTGCTGGGCAAGACAGTGAGAAGAGGCTGTGCAGGATTCTATTGAGACCTCGGCAGAATCAATATTGGATTGGATCTTGAATGAGCTTTGAAAGGTTGCCGCTATCCTCCAAATGAGACTTTGCTACCCCATTGGGGTCCCGACCCCAGGGATGAACGGAGCCCCGAGTGCGCCCATGGCAGGGCGACGGAACCGCGCCCCCAGCACATCGCCCCGCTCCATGCGTTGCCCAGCCACGCCTCCCTGCGCCCGGAATAGCTCCATTTTGGAGCGAAATGGACACCAGGGAGGGTGGGTGTGCCAAACAACGCGGGTTAGCTTGCGGGTTAGTCTGCGCAATGGCGCCCTGCCACTGCTGGCGCCCATGGCTCGCGCCAACCCGGGCTATACCCTCCCTCTGCCTCTGCCCAACCCATAGGTTAAAGTATACTGATCTAGAATATGCTCTTGGGGAGGATTTGCAACTCAAGCGGATCAGAGACTGAAAGAACAATGGACAGACCTTTTTGTCTGAAAAGCCCTTTCTAGTAGCCCAGGGTGGGGAAGAAAGCACCTTCACTCAGATGGTTGAATGGTTAGGAATGTGACAGATCAATACTTGCATGGACAACTCTGCAACAAAAATAAAAATAAAATGTATACTACAACAGAACGGTTTTCCTTGAGGGAATGCATGGTTTCTCTTTTCAAAAATGAAATTAGCAGGCAGATTTCTCCAAGCACGGGCAGAATGAATGCCTATCCATTCTGGGACATTGCTTTGTAAACTAACAGTGGCATAATCAAAGACGTATGTTGTGTGGGGCTGGACTATAACACCCCTGGACCGGATGCAGCCCATGGAAGCTCTTTCTCTGGCCCACCTGATAATTGGGCTCTCCCAGCACTGCCCTTTCAGCAGCGCCACTTCTGTTAGGAGTGAGAGACAGAAGGTGGCCTCAGAAGGCAAGGAATACTATGGCAAGAGGGGCAGACCAAGAAGGGTGAGATTGGGAGATGCTGCTGAGTGGTGCGAGAGCCTAATTATCACATGGGTTGCCCTTTCAGCAGTGCTGCTTCTGCCAAGGAACCTCTCAGCTGCTGAGCTGCAAAGTGACAACTCAGCAGAAGTGGAGCAGCTGAAAGGGTGGCCCGCATGACAAACAGGCTCTCCCATACTTTGAAAATAGGATCATGATGCGCATATTTTCTCTTCTGTCATTTGCAGTTAATGAGTATCAACGAGAGAGCAAAGTGCTTCTTTCTGGCCATCGTCTGCTCAGTGACGTCATGTCCTGCTTAACGACGTCACTTCTAGCCCTCAGCAGGCGCCGTGAACGCTGTTCGGCCAGCAGTGTGACATAAATTTGCAGTGGCGTTCCTATGGGGGGGACTTCTGCTACGTTGTGCAGAAGCCTGTGCAAAGCAGCCCACCCCTCGCTTTCAGAGCCCTTGAGGGCTCTATGGGGACCCCTCCCCACGCCTCCCCCCCCCCAGCGCCGTTGCAAGGAAGAACGACCCTCGGGGTGCGCGTGCTCTGCAGGCGGCAGCCGGGTCGAGCTCCAAGGTGAGCCATGCTGGCCAGGCGACCACTCATGTGCCGCCCCCTCCCACCCCGCCCCTCCTCCGGGATGCGCCTCCGCCGCTGCTCGGGCTGGCGGAGCCTGATGTCATCGCCGGCGCTCAGCACCGGGAGAGCGCCTCGGCCCGCGCCTGCGCGCTCCCGCCCCCCACCCCTTCCCCGCCCGCCGCGGCTTTGTCAGCCCGGAGTGGCTGCCCGGCGGCGGCGAGGGCGAGAGCGCAGGTGGGCGCGCCGGAGCAGCCGCCGCCGCCGCCACCGCCGCGCCGCGGGGACCGAGGAGGCGCTCTCCCCGATCGCCCTCCGCCCCCCATCGCCGCGGGGCCGCAGCCTGGCATCCCCGCCCGGGCCAGCGGCCGCTGCCAGCCGCGAGCGAAGACGACGGCCCAGGGCACGGCATGACGGCGCGGAGGAGCCGGAGGCGCTCGCCCGGGCGCTTCCCCTGGGGGCTGTGCGGCTGGGTGGCCCTCTGCTGCTGGAGCGTGGATGCCGTCGCGGACGCCGCCGCCCGCCCGCCCCAGTGCCGGGAGGTGAGAGTCGCGCGCGTCGGCCGCTGCTGGCGGGGCTGCTCCTCCCCCGCGCAGGTTCCGCCGGGAGCGCTGCGTGGAAGGAATCCGGCGGCCCCCCTCCCGCCGCCCCCTCCTGTCCGCGGTCGCCCGGGAGGGAGCGGGGGGGGGGACGAAGGGCCGACTCTCTCCCCCCCCCCGGTCAGGAGCGTGCTGCTGTCAAGATGGGAGAAGGGCGGGGGTCCACTCCGCGTCCCCTCCGTGGTCGCGGGGGGCGGGCGGGCGGGGCGGAGGAGAGCCAGCCAGGTGCGCGTTTCCCCGCGCGGGTGGCGTGGATGAGCCCGGACAGTTCTGGAGCGGTGCCTTCTCCGTGGCTCGAGCGGGGTATCTTTGAACCGGGCTTCCAGAGTAGGCAGGCGGGAGACCTTTCCCAGGGGATGCTCGGCCGGACTGTACTGGTCTTAGTCATCCTGTTCTGTGAGGTTCGCGATCAGCATCGCTGCGGAGGACGGGCTGAGGCTTTCGGGTTGCCAGCTTTCTCGACTGGTGCTGCGCCTGTGTCTTTAGCAGCAGCTGGAGACACAGCAGTGAGGCAGTTGATGAGTCTCTTGGCATAGAGAGGTGGTGGTGGGGAGCCCATTCTGAAGTAGGGGGGAGCCCGGGCGGCCCTTGTATCTGGCCATTAGGCACAGGAGCAGGGCTGGTGAGACAGTGGCAGCCTTGTGAGGTGGAGAGATCAGAGCTGGCCTGAGGGCATCTCGTCATGTCACAGGGTCAATTTCAGGCTCAGGCGCTGAGGTCCGAAGTGCACATGGCATATACCTGGATAGGAGTATATCCAGGGTGGGGGGGGGGGGGTGTCTGAGGCTTTGAAAAAAACATGAACAACAAGTGACTTTGGAAGGGCAGGACGGTGGATTGGGGCAGAGGAGCAATGTGTGTGTGGGGGGGGGAGGGAAAGGAGTTTTTAACCCTTTCCCAGCAGCCATTTCTGTCTTGGAAAAAAGCTGGCTCCACCCCTACCACCCCCATGCTTCTTCCAGTGCATTCCTATCTAGGGCGCCATGGAGTGGAAGAGCACTGGGGCTATGTCAGTGGTGTCATTCAAATGATTTAGGAACAGGAACTCACTTTTGATTGGCACTTGTCGGGAACCCGGAAGCAGCCATGGAGCCCGTTAGGATCCGGAACGGCCTTTCTGGTCCGTTCCCCCTGAATGATATCACTGGGCTATGTGTGATATTGGAACAGGAAAGAAAGCAGGGAAAGGATGAAGGCCCCCCCCCCCACACACACACTGCTGCTCCTGACTCCACATTTCTTTCTCCTGAAGCCTTCGGTCATTTTGCCAGAGGCCCTGGGAGCAACTTCCCCCCTTCCGTCCCTCCCTCCAGTGCACCTGGGTGCGATGTGAGGTGTCCCCCACCCCGCCACTGGGCTGCAGCCACCCTCCTTGACTGCAGCAGCAGCCACTGGGCTCTCCTCTGGAGGTCTGGCCATCACAGTTGGCTGCAGTGCCCTGTGGTCAGTGTGCAGCTCCTTCACCCTTCCTGTAGCCCTGCTGGGGCCCAGAGCTCAGCATGGCCGCAGCGGCAGATGCTCTCCAGGGTTCTATGAGCCACAGCTACATGTCTGCTCTACTGCACAGCATTGCGTGGGGCTTTCTAGCACTGCCAAACAAAGCAGGCAGGCAGACCAGCCAGGACCACTTCTTCCCTTCTAATGGCATCCCATGGTCCAAATTGCTATCCCTGTAGGGCTCCCCCCCCCCCCGCACCCGAGTACTTCCAGAAGGGCCTTCCTCATGAATTGTATGGATAGGAGGTGTGTTCAGTGGCGGCATCTCTGTAGTGATGTCAAGATGTGGGAATGCAGCTCCTAAGAAAAATCTCCTTCTGTTCAGCTCTCCTGAGGTGTCTGAGAAAAGCTAAAGCTTTCTTCATAGTGATATTTATTACAAATATTTATGTCATGCCTTCCATAATAAAATGCTTGAGCATAATAAAATGCTCGAGACCACTAACATTTAAAAAAATGTTTATAAGGTGAGTTCTAGGAATTAGGTTTAATAACAAGGTTTTTACACGGAGGAAAAAGGCCTTTGGGAGAAGGGGGCTTTCCTTTGGGAGGGGCATTTCAGAGCTCCATGAAATGCAGAGATTGGCAGAGTGCGGAGGAGGATTTCCCCAGCTGGGCTTCATGCAAGAGAAGGTGGCCCCTCCCTCTCGTGTCCTGGCCCCGCCTCCTGAGGGCTTTCGAATAGTCCAAATGCTTTCCTAAGGCACCAGTGCTCCAGGCAGGAAGTGACAAAGGTGTGTGTCGCTCTGGGCAGAGCCAGCCTGGTCTCTGGGAAGGGGCCTGGTTGGCACGCCAACCAAGCCAGTTGGACATCCAGCTTCAAGGCTGCATGGAGGAACATCACCAAAGGGTGAGGTTCCAACCCTGGCTGAGCTCCAGTTCCCAGACCACCAGTTTTGCTAACCAGGAACTCTCCTGCCTTGTCTGGATCAAGGGACGGTTTGTGTGGGTTCCCTGTCCTATCCAGTTCAATCCATCACGGCCTTACAGCCCTGATCCAGAAGTTTAGCAGTTTCCTTAGAATTCTCTCTCTGTGTGTGTGTGGGTGTATGGGTGGAGATAGAGGAATCCTTCTTTCTGCCATTGATTTTACTTGGACTCCAGAATTGTCAAGAAATGAATGTGGCTTTTTGCTGTTGTTAGTACTGAAATGTTGATCCTTGTTTGGCCTTTCATTGCTTAAAAACAGTTTTTGATGGTATTTTGCTTGTGAGCTGCTTTGACTATATTTCTATGAAGTTGGGTTATATGTCTCCACCCCTCTGCAAAATCATTCCTGGCTTCCATCACCTTCTGCAGTGACCAAAAAAACAAATGCGATGAATGGGGTTGTGTGTGCTCAGAGGCAATTCCAGGCTCGACACACACATACAGCCTGCCTGGGGAGGCTTCTGGAGGCCCTGGAGTGTGGCTGTTGGTTGGGACGGGCAGCTTAACCAGCCAGTGGTCAACTCCGCAAAAGGCCATGCAGTTGCATTGGAGAAGGGAGTAGGCTTCAAGACCTCCTGCTCCCACCCCCTCGGGAGCCCCTGCAGTCAAGATCCCAGAGCCTGCCCTCTCATGTACACGCCCCTTGCATAATGGGGCATTTCCTCATCATCATTGGAAATGCATCCAGTGTTTCTTTTTTTCCTTATTCTAAAATACTTTGGCTAATGCCACTCCCCCCCCCAAGTTGTTCTGCTTTCCTCTCTAACCAAACCTTTGTTTCTTCATAGCCACACCGAAGCCATTATAAGCTATTTGTTTTCACCCTGGACCAAGTGAAATTCCAGGTTTTGAGGTCTAGCTTAACTTAGCAACTTTCTGAAATGAAATGGTTTGGAGAAACCGGGGGGGGGGGAGCTTTTTCTTTCAATTCATAGCTTTCAAGGCCAGTGTGCCAAATGTTCAAGGGATCTCTATCCTGCAGATGTGTATAGGCGACAATGGGCTGACATGTCACAGATGTGGTTAATAGGAGCTGCCTGGGTGACCCTGGGATAGTCACCCTCTCTCTCAGCATCACCTGCATTCACAGGGTTGTGGTGCAGACAAAAGGAGGGGAGAAGCTATATGTGCACCTCTCTGAGCTCCTGGGAGGAAGAGTGGCATAAAATATGATAGCTTAAAAATAAATCATGTTGACTGATGACATGGTGTGTTGTGTTCAGGCACAATTGATTAACTGAGTTGTCCCCTTATGTACAACCCAGCCTCCTCTCTCCATTAGCCTGAAAAAGAGCCTCGTAGCAATTCTGTGCTGGAGGGACTTTTTACCCAGGATTTGCTTATTCTATAAGGGGCATCACTAGGGTGGTGTGGACTGCACCATGTGGTGTGTGTGACATCACTCCTGGCCAAAATTGTGAAAATGTTGGTATTTTTGAATAATACAATCATGTTCTATACCGTTTGATAGTCAATTTCATGCAGAATGTAATTGCATCGAAATATCTGCATTCTATCAAAAGGTACAGCTCAATAACCAGAAAAGGAAAACACAACTGCTTTATGTAACGAAAAATGGATTTCCTTAACTCAAAACTGAACCATGAGACTGATTGTTCTGAGAGCCAATGAGATATTATTATGACACAGCAGGGAACCAATAAGACATAAGAAGACATAAGACATAAGAAATTTATTTGTCATTACACTCACAACTGGGTGCAACGAAATGAGGTGCTCTTCCCCAAGGTAAAACTGGACAACACCAAAACTAAAATATGCACAATCAACCATACAACAATCACTTATACAAATATAAATACCCCATTGCTCCCAGCAATTTAAATTCCACAAAAACTTATGACCCCGCATTTAAACTCAATACTGCACTTGGGTAAAAACTGTTTCTGAATCTGCTCGTCCTTGCTTTCAATACCCTAAATCTCCTTCTCGATGGTAATAGTTCAAAGAGCTGATGTCCCGGATGAGAGGAGTCTTTCAATATATTAGATATCTTCCTCTTGCATCTATTTTTATACAGTTCTTCCAAAGAGGGGAGTAAACAGCCAATGATGTTTTGGGCCGTCTTGATCACCCTTTGAATTGCCTTTTTCTCTGCCACTGTGCAGCTCGTGTACCATACACAGAGACAGTAGGATAATATGCTCTCAATTGAACTCCGATAGAAGGTGATTAGCAAACTCTCAGCCAATTGTTGCTTTCTAAGAATCCTTAGAAAATACAACCGTTGTTGTGCCTTCCTAATTAAAGCAGCGGTGTTCGCACTCCAAGTCAGGTCATTAGTTATGATGGTCCCAAGAAACTTACATTCAACCACCTGTTCCACACAAACTCCATCTATATACAGTGGCTGAATGTCTGCTCTTTTTTTCCTATAGTCCACTATAAACTCCTTGGTTTTTCGGATATTAAATAGAAGATTATTTTCTTTGCACCAGCGGGATAGCTGTAATACCTCATCCCGATACGCAGACTCATCATCCCCGGAAATAAGTCCTACTAATGTAGTATCGTCCGCAAATTTGATAATCCTATTATTGGGATGGTTATTGGTGCAATCCGATGAATAAATGGAGAACAGTAGTGGACTAAGGATACAACCTTGTGGAGTGCCAGTGCTGAGTATCTTGTCAGTAGAGATGTAATCATTCAGTTTAACTCTTTGTGGACGATTTGTTAAAAAATCCCATATCCATAAACAGATAGAATCTGGAAAATCTAGATCTTTAAGTTTGGCTATTAATCTGTGTGGTATGATGGTATTAAAAGCAGAACTAAAGTCCGCAAACAGCATTCTTACATAATTCCCTTGTGTTTCCAAATGGGATAAAGCCATATAAAGCACAGTATTAATCGCATCCTCAGTTGATCTATTTTCTTTGTAAGCAAACTGAAGCCCATCAAAGGAATCAGGAAGGCAGGAGATAATGTATTTCCGAACTAGCTGCTCAAAGCACTTCATTAAGATTGAAGTTAGTGCCACCGGCCTATAATCATTTGGACTATTTGTAGGCAACTTTTTAGGCAGTGGAACGATGATGGAAGCCTTGAGACAGACAGGAACTGCACATTGTGTCAGGGATCGATTGAAAATTACAGTCCAAACCCCAGCTAGCTGATCAGCACAGTCTTTTACCACCCGACCAGGAATTGAGTCGGGTCCAGCTGCTTTTCTGGAGTTAACCACCTTCATTGTCTGTCTCACATCCAGCTCATTCACAATGAAGGGGGGACACTGCTGAGTAAATGATGGCAAACGAACAGGTACAGTTTGATCGATCTCGAATCGAGCGAAAAAGTTGTTCAACTCCTCAACCACCTCCATGCCACCGCCCGAAGAAACCTTTTTTGCTTTATAGTTCGTTAGTTGTTGAACCCCCTGCCAAACTTGCCTCATGTTATTGCTGAGAAAGCAGTCTTCAATTTTCCTCTTGTATTCGGCCTTAGCTTGCTTTATGCCTCTCCTCAAGTTCGTTCTTGCTGCACTGTAGTCTAGATCATCCCCAGACTTAAAAGCCTTATTTCTTGCATACAACAGGCGTCTAACCTTCCCGGTCATCCAAGGTTTTTGATTAGGATAAACCCGGATACGTTTCTCCACCGTGACAGTGTCAATACAGTGTGCCATATACCCTAACACCGCAGCCGTATGTTCTTCCAGATCAGGATGATCAAAAACTTCCCAGTTTGTCTGTTCAAAGCAGTCCTTTAACTGCTCCATTGCTCCCTCCGGCCAGCTTTTCACTGTCTTGACTACCGGCCCTGACTGTTTTCTCAGCGGAATATACTCCGGAGCCAGAAACAGGGACATGTGGTCAGACTGACCCAAATGTGGTAATCGTAATACCCTGTATCCATTTGCAATATTCGTGTAGACCTTATCTAAGATGTTCGACCCCCTAGTGGCACACCTTATATGTTGATGGAATTTAGGGAGGACTACACGTAGGTCTACATGATTGAAGTCTCCTGCAATAATGTATACTGCATCCGGAAATTTGCTTTGCAAGTTGCCAATTTCATCGCCCAGATGACCCAGCGCCATATCCGCATTTGCATCCGGCGGAATATAAACAACAAGAATAATAACAATACTGAATTCCCGTGGAAGGTAGAAAGGTCTGCATTTGACAGACAGATATTCCAGCTCCAAAGAGCAATGACGTGTTATAATCTCTGAATTTGTGCACCAGCTCTCTCTAACAAACATGCACACTCCTCCTCCTCTGCACTTCCCCACATTCCTGTCCCTGTCCAAACGATGTAATAAAAAGCCTTCCATATCAATAACAGTGTTTGGAATAGTGGGGTTAAGCCAGGTTTCAGTGATTAACAGCACGCAACAGTTTTTCACAAACTTGCTTGAGGAGACCTGTAACCTTAAGTCATCCATCTTATTTGCTACTGATCTGGCATTAGTCAGAAAGAGACTTGGGAGCGGTAACCGCTTTGTTTGTTTTTGCAGCCTGTATAAAACACCAGCCCTACAGCCCCTTTTCTTCTTCCTCTCCTTTCGTCTTCTTTTCCTTCTCACTCTCTCTCTTACCGGAATTACAGTCCACAGAGAGCCGGGGGACCTTGCAATCTCTGACGGTATACTATGTTTCCAAATAAACTTAGCTGTTATCTCTTGTTTACTTTGCAGTCCAATCCTCATGAGTTCACAATTGCTGTAGAGTATATTCACCCCGCCGGAGGTATTCACAACACAAGATAATACACACAAAAACATCCATAAAGAACGCCGAGTCGAAGAGCACTGAGCTGCAGCACCTGAATGCGCGGCCATCTTGAAAACAATAAGGTGTTAGTATGCATCAGCTCTCATTTCCTTGTATCAGAGCTAATACTAGAATTCAGTTCTGTGAAATCAAATTGGCCAATGGTTTTTCGTTGGGTAACTGGAACTGTTATATATTGAATAAAGTGAATGGGGGTTATACCAACCTTAGTGATGCTACTGTGTTTGTGTATGACATTGTAGGCTTTGTGTATGACATTGTAATTTATTCTGCATGGTCTGGTACAGGAGGAGGTCCATCATGGGGCTGACACAATGAGCTCTGGCCCTGGGTGACACAAATCCTAGTGATGCCTCTCTATGCATGTTGTTGAGCCTGCTGAAGTATGAATAGCTGGGTGGAACTTGAAATTGGGTCCATGGGTTTGAATAGATCTTTGACCAGAGAGAGTGTTGCCATATCATGCCATGCTCTTGAATGCTGAAAACACACACACACACACACACACACACACACAGAGAGAGAGAGAGAGAGAGAGAGAGAGAGAGAGAGAGAGAGAGAGA
>JAJKFI010000010.1:11843543-11855515 GCA_029204185.1 Lerista edwardsae
AGAGAGAGAGAGAGAGAGAGAGAGAGAGAGAGAGAGAGAGAGAGAGAGAGTGGGGGTGGGGAGGTCCCACTGATCGCCTTAACTTTATTGGTAGAAAACCCTTTCCCAGCTCCCTGCCTTGTGTAAGTCCTACCAGAATACAATGATGGACTCCCTTTCCAAGAGCAGTCACAGGAGCCTATAAGCTCCTTAGTTTTAAAAACTGAGCAGCATGAATGTATTAGCGTCAGGGGCTGACTGGGGAGTTCTCCTTTTTTGCAGGTGGCATTAAATGCATATGCAAAAATTACATCAGGAAAAGTAAGGCAAGGAAAAGACGAGGGGGGGGGAGGAAGCGGGGGGGGGGGTTCTGGTGGAGGTGATTCATCCTGTGGCTCAGTTGAGGAATAGTTCTAGACAGAGTGGGGGAAAGCCGAACAAATCTCTCTCTCTCTCTCTCTCTCTCTCTCTCTCTCTCTCTCTCTCTGTGTGTGTGTGTGTGTGTGTGTGTGTGTGTGTGTGTGTGTTTGAAAATACAAAGTGAATTGTGTTTGTGTATTGGGTGTGTGTGTTGTGAATGTGGTGCCAAAGGGAATCCAACAAATGCATTTCTTCTGTTCAGAGGCACAAGCCAAACTGTCTACATTCAGGTGTGATTCTCAGTTCATGTTTAACAGGCACAGTGCCACTACCAGTGAAGTATTGATGGATATGAGCCACAAATGAGAAGCCTTGCCATGTTTTCATATGCTAGCTACGGCTGACCGTGCAAATTGCCTGGGATTTCAGAACAAACACAATCTGAAGTAGAATGGCCTATTTGGCAGGAAACAACAACAATATATCCCTTTGTGATTGTTTCAGGCTAGTTCCCACTGACACGGCACGCTGGGTAGTGCTCTTCAAATGCTCAGATTTTATTTTAGCAGGATGCCCCAAGTGAATAGAGAATTTATTGGCATAACAAATGTGGGTCTTGCCTGTATCCTGTAACCCTTCCCCACATGCCCCAGAGTTTGCTGGAGCACCAGAATTGTGGTGTTCAAGAGTTTGCAACTCTGGTCTGCGGGAGATTCTGAAGAGGCACTAAAGATGTGAAGATCAAATGTGTGGTGTGTATATAATGCCTCATACAGATCTATGAAGCAGCCACAGTTGGAATGAGGAGCACAGATCTTATTGCCACACTTCCAGAAGGTGGTTGAAGAGCTGGAAAAAGTACAAAAGAGGCAACCCAAATGCTCAGAAAGCTGGAGCAGTCGCGGAACTAGGGGGGGCCAGGGGGAGACGAGCCCTGGGCGCCATCTTGGGGCCGTCTAGGGGGGCACCAGTGGCCCCCGCAACATTGCGCAGGTAGATCTGGGCTCCAGAGAATTTCTAATGGGTAGACCTGGGCTACCCAATAGAAGTGCGCCCCCACGGGAGCCCAGGTCTACCCGCGGCCTGTCCTAATGGAGCTGCGGCTGCTTCTGGTGGGTAGACCTGGGCTCCCGTGGGGGCGCACTTCTATTGGGTGCCCCGGGCGCCATTTTGACTAGGTCTGCCCCTGAGCTGGAGTGCCTGTCTATGAAAAAGGTGCAGAGGGACGTGACAGCTACTTATAAAATTTTGCATAGCGTTGGGAGGGGGGATCTAGTGGACTTGGCTTGCCTTGCAGTTCAGAAACCAGGAGTCATTCAGCAAAACAGATTGGCAAGATACTCGAGAGTGATACAACCAGGCCGTCCTTTTCCCTGTGCATGATTAGCCTGTGGAACCTGTTGTCACAAGTGGTCATGACTATGGCCGTGTGCTAGGGTGGCTTTAAGAGAACCTGAGATGGGGAGGCAGCCTCTCACTTTGTGCTCAGGCAGAGGCTCAGCACGGTCGGTCGGCATTAAAGAGCAGGACGCCCTGGCCTTGCCCTCCTCTCAGTTCGCCAGCAGAGGTGCAGAGGAGGCGGTGTGAACGGGGGCTTTCACTTTCTGATGTCGTGATAAAGAGATGGGCCTCCCTTAATTAAGCTGGAAGTGTCTCCTTGTTCCCTAGAAAGCCGCCGTGGTGGTGGGTGATCAGATCATGTGGATCAGGACCATGCAGAGGGGCAGGTGAAGTTCTTTTATTGTTAAAAATACTTTAGCCCTGTTCTTGTTTCCCACTGACAGCGCAATCCTAACCTGGAGGTAGGCCAGCAATGTTTGGCTGCCACATGGGACACCGTAAAGTGTGTTCGGATCACTCTCGGAGTCAGGGAGGATGGTGCACGTCTGTGTGCTGGCCTTTCTGATTCCGAGAGTGGTCCAAACATACTTTACATGTCCCTTGTGCCAGCCAAACTGTGCTGGCCAAACTCCAGGTTAGGATTGTGCCCTGAGAGTCCTCCCCCCCCCCCAAAAAAAACCCCAGTCTGTTTGCAACAAACACTCTCTGGCCTTGTTTTTGAAATGGATGCAGCTCTTGAACATGAATGAAGCCAATTCAAGCCAGCCTCCCCTGAAGCCAGGCTAGGCCAGTGTCACTTCTGTCTAGAATAATAGATTCTTCTATCTACGGCTTGACTATGGAAGTGTCCTTAGCAGACCTACGCAGCATATTTCTTGAGAAGACTTTTGTGCTGGGGAAAGGCCTGCGCTGGTTCCTCAGATGGGCAGAACTGGCAGGCTTTCAGCTGACTGCTGGATAGAAGAGGACAATGTATTAAATTATATTACGTCTGACTTACTCACAAGTCTTTGCAGAATGAGATTTATGTTGTGATCTTATTTGTACATCTTGGTACAAATACCTTGTAACCAGATACCTTGTTATCTATATAGAAGGGAGGTTCGGTTCCTCCTCCACTCCCAGCCCCGAACACACTGACTAGTCAGGTATTGGAGCCCAGAAGGTGTGTCTAGTAACACAGGAAAAGACTGAGGAGATGCTATTGAGGAAATACACCCCACCTGTTGGCGCTAACTGCTGCTGTCCTGGCTGGAGAGCGGCAGGCCGGTGGCCTGTATCTTGCAGGTCGCCAGAAGAACCACAGACCCCAGTAATTGTTGGCCACTCAGGTCCTTATCTCCGCTCTCCAGATTTTGCAGGAGCAAAAACCTGCAGAGATTCTGCAGAATCTGCAGACTGGAATCCCAGAAACTAACTAAGACCAGCTCACTAAGACCAGCTGGGAAACTGGGCAGAACTTTCAGGCTGCCCTTTGAGAGGACCTGGCCTGCAAAGGACACAAAACTGCTGTGGGATTGGGGTAGAATGAACCCCTGGAGGTTGGGTTGGAACACGGGCTAACTCAGTGATTCTCAAACTGTTTAGTACTGGGATCCACTTTTTAGAATGACAGTCTTTCCGGGACCCACCAGAAGTAATGTCATGGCCAGAAGTGCAGTCATTGTGATGCCAGAGCCTGCTGCTTTCCTGAGAATGCAACAATAAGTTGGGTTATTTCTCATCCACTTTCCAATAGAAAGTGAATCAGAAAGAAAGAAAAAAGCCTACTTACAACCTTGACACAAGCAAAATGACCACACAGCTGTCTCCCTTCCCAGCATCCCATCTTCCCATATTTTCAATATGGCTGTTCTAGGTGTTTCATGACCCACCTGAAGTTGGCTCACAACCCACTGGTGGGTCCCCACCCACAGTTTGGGAACCACTGCCTTAAGAATATTTTTCACGTATAGAATGCATTTTGAGACAGGATCACCAACACTTTGCAACCATTATTATTATTGCTGCCGAAGAGATGGACTGTTTCAAATTTCATATGCATAGAAAGACGGGGTCCATTTCCCCATCTGCCTCACAAAAAAGAGAGCATCTGTGGCTGGCGTTATTCTTTATTAATGAGGAATAGATTTTGCTTAATTACCAATGTCAAGAGGAAATGATCCTCGCTGCTAATGGCTATCTCCATCCCAATTATCTCTAAAGGGTAATGAGATCTCACGCTTTGCTAATGTATCTCATTAGTGAAGGATGCCATTCTGCCCAGCTACTCTGTTGCCCAATAATAGCAAGATCCATTTTTCAAGGAGGTGTGAATAATAATCCCACCCCCCCCGCCAGCAACATGTGAGTTATGAACGGGAGTTCTATTTCTGAAGGGTTTGGTGATTCTGTATTCTACTGAACACTCAGCACTGTTAGGTCTGCGAGGACGACTGTGGTTTAAATTCCGGTTCTTCACGTTACCTGGTTGTGGTTTGGACTGATTAGAAGAAAGGGGATTGGATGTAGAATTACAGAATGTGAGAACTGGAAGGGACTCTGGAGGCCATCTAGACCACCCCATGCACAGAGCCAGCAGTGTTAGAAGGAACAGGGTTTCATTCTGTGTTGACAGATGCAGGCTGCAGCTGAGGCGCTTTTGTTGGGGGGGGGGACAGTCTAGGGCCTGCCGGTGTTATGGGGGAGAGTGGCATGTTCCAGAGAGGGGCTCTCCTTCTACAGCCCCCACTGGAGTAGGCAGAAGCCCCGACCTTGGCCAAAAGGGCTGCTGTGTATGTGTGCGTGTGGTGCTGTGTCTGGGCCTGTGCTTTGGCCAGTAGTGCCTGCAGCAGAACAGGGGTGGCTTTGCTGCAAAGCAACCTTGAGTGGCTGTGGGGGGTGGACCCCTGGAGAGGCAGCCCCCGGGGAAGGAGAGGAGCTGCTGTGGCCTGTGACTCCAGGCCACGTCTCCTCCTTACTTGCTTGGTGTTGACAAGGAGGCACCCCGGGGGGGCTGGGAGGGGCCATCTGGTGGGGCAACAGCCTCCTACGTTCCCCCTTCTCCCCCCAGCACTGTGGGAAGTCAGGGGAGGAAGCTGCCCTTGCTCCAGGGCTCCTCTCCCACCCCTTGACTCAGCACTAAGTAGGTGGAGAGAAGCCACCTGGAGCCAGTGGTGTCATTCAAACGATTTAGGAACAGGAACTCACTTTTGAGTTCAAATTCAAATGTTGAAAAACAAACAAACAAAAAAACAAACCCAGAAGCAGCCACGGAGCCCGTTAGGATCTGGAACGCCTGTTCTGGTCCGTTCCCCCTGAATGACATCACTGCCTTTAACCCTCTGAGTGCCGGCCAACCAAGAAGAAAAGCTCTTTGCAGAGGAATCAGGAGGGGGGAAGTGCCGCGGAGTGAAGTGGGCGGAGTCAGCCCTAATTTTAACAAGTGGAACTGAGTTCCCCCGCGTTCCCCCTGCATGACATCACTGCCTGGAGCCCACCCCTCCCCTTGGGTTAGCTTGCCCCTTGCCCCATTCTGTGGCACTTCTGCTTGCAATGAGCAAAAGCACTGCAGGCTGGGAACCTGGATCGCAGCACTGCCAACAGGAAGGCCGCAGTGTGTGTGTGTGTGTGTGTGTGTGTGTGTGTTTGAGAGAGAGCTGCTGCACTCTACACTCTGGTAAGGCCAGGGGAGGCGAGCAGGGTGGTGGTGCCTAAGGCCTCCCAGTCAACCCCTGGTCTGCTGCTGAAGGCAAGGTTTGCATTAAGCAAGAGATAGTTCAGTTCAGAACTTTGCAGTATAGATTTGTGTTGTCTGAAGTCAGTTTGGAATTCAGTGCACGTGAGACGCAGTTTACAGAACATTGCAGTGGGTGAGAAGTGCCAATATGCAGTTAGCCATCTGTTAAATCACTGAGACAGGCAGCCAGGTTCTAATGAGGAAAAAAATGCATGCCGGAGTCTGTTATTGATTGCTCGGTGTAAATTTGCACACTCTCCACCAGTATAAATAGCTATCTCAGCTTATGCTGGTGTAACCGAGAACAGTATTTGGCCCATTAGCCTACACATATTGGGCAACAGGTTACAAAATGTTCTTTTTCCAAAAGAACACACTACTTTCCAAGTAGTGTGAAATGGCATCTTTGTGTAAAATCTGTAGATTTGAGTAAATCGGTAGATTGAATAAAGTTGAGTACAACTTTATTATACTCAATATAATATAAAACTAAGGGGGGACTTGATCGAGACGTGCAAAATTATGCATGGGATGGATAGAGTGGACAGAGAGATAAGAACATAAGAACATAAGAACATAAGAAGAGCCCTGCTGGATCAGGCCAAAGGCCCATCTAGTCCAGCTTCCTGTATCTCACAGCGGCCCACCAGGTGCCCCAGGGAGGCATGTAACAACAAGATGCTTACATCCTGTTGCCACTCCCTTGCACCCGGTACCAGTAGCCCACCACCTTTGTAAGGAGGTTGCACAATCCATCATTGCCTATAGCCCATGATGGACCTTTCCTCCAGAAATCTGTCCAATCCCCTCTTAAAGGCATCAAGACCAGATGCCATCACCACCTCCTGTGGCAAGGAGTTCCACAGATTAACTACCCGCTGGGTAAAAAAGTACTTCCTTTTATCTGTTTTAACTCTCCCAACCCTCAGCTTTAGTGGATGCCCCCTGGTTCTGGTGTTTTGAGAGAGGGAAAAGAACATCCCTCTATCGACTTTATCCCTTCCATGCATAATTTTGTATGTCTCAATCATGTCCCCCCTCAGGCACCTTTTTTCTAGACTGAAGAGCCCCAAACGCTGCAGTCTTTCTTCATAAGGGAGGTGCCCCAGCCCCGTAATCATTTTTGTCGCTCTCTTCTGCACCTTTTCCAACTCCACTATGTCCTTTTTGAGATGCGGCGACCAGAACTGGACACAATATTCCAGGTGTGGCCTTACCATTGATTTGTACAATGGCATGATAATATTGGCTGTTTTATTCTCAACCCCTTTTTTAATGACCCCAAGCATGGAATTGGCCTTCTTAATTGCTGACGCACACTGGGTCGATACCTTCATTGAATTGTCCACCAGCACCCCAAGATCTCTCTCCTGAGCTGTCACAGACAGCTCAGAACCCATTAGCCTATAGGTAAAGTTTTGGTTTTTGGCCCCAACGTGCATCACTTTACATTTGTCTATGTTGAAACGCATCTGCCATTTGGCTGCCCATTCCCCCAACTGGGAGAGATCCTTCTCTTCACAGTCGTCTCTGGTTTTTACCATCCGGTAAAATTATTTTCCCTCTCGCACACCACCAGAACCAGGGGACATCCACTAAAATTGAGTGTTGGGAGAGTTAGAACGGATAAAAGGAAATACTATTTTACCCAGTGGGTAATTAATCTGTGGAATGCCTTGCCACAGGAGGTGGTGATGGCATCTGGCCTAGGTGCCTTTAAAAGAGGATTGGACAGATTTCTGGAGGAAAAGTCCATTGTGGGCTATAGGTAGGGTTACCAGATCCAAACTGGGATAGAGTGCCTATACCTTTAACCATTGTATAGAAGAGGGAACTTGGGCAGATGTAGCTTTGAAACCCTTCCATGATGAGCTGCACCTGCCCAAATTCCTTCTTCTATACAATGGTAAAAGATATAGCACTCTGTCCCAGCTTGTAGCTGGTAAACCTAGCTATAGGCCATGGTAGGTGGTGCAACCTCCTTATGTTAGAGAAGTAGGCTACTTCAGAATGCCAGTTGCAAGGGAGTGGTAACAGGATGTTGTCTCATGTGCTCTCTGAGGCATCTGGTGGGCCACTGTGAGATCCAGGAAGCTGGACTAGCTGGGTCTTTGGCCTGATCCAGCAGGGCTCTACTTATTTTCTTAATATATTTTAGAGTGCAGTCCTAAACACTAGATGGGCCAGCAACGTGTGCTAGCCCAGGACTGTTGCAAACGTGCCATAATGCACATCTGCGACAACTTGGGAGTGTGCTGCACAGGTGGATAGATGTGCACCAGCCTGTTCATGCTGGATCCACACCAGCATTTGTGCCAGGAGGCTGGCATGGGGGAGGGTTGGGGAGGGTGGCAGGAGGGCTAAATGGGATGCATTGGGATGGGAAAGGTGGGGGAGGGCAGACTGGTGGGTGGAAAGGCCTGGGGACGGGGCACTTAGGCCAGATCTTAACCCGCTTCCGTAGCAGCCTTACATTACACCAGGCTGCTTGGATTTGGCCGCTCTGACTCCGAGAGTGGTCCTCCAAACATACTTTATGGTGTCCCTTGTGCCAGCCAAACTTTGCTATCCTAACGGTGCCGGCTTAACTCCAGGTTAGGATTGCGCTCTCAGAGAATGTATGTGATGAAGTCATTTGTCACTTGGACTCATTAGCAAGGAAGTGATATTAGTCGAGAGTGGGTAGCTGTGCTGGTCATGTTCCATTACCAATGACAGGGAGAGAAATATATGCATACTTGCATACATAAAGCAGCTGGAATAAAGACTCATCTTGACTGGTTAATGTGCCTTTTATCAGGTGCGTTTCACCTGGGACATGTCTGTGGCCCACAGCCAGAAACATTTCAGTGCTTCGCTGCTCCGCTAAACCCTGGCTCAGAATGAAGCGGGGTCTTCTTTTTCAGCTCCATTTCACAGCAAGTCACATCCACTTTTAACAGGCACATTTGTAAGAGAAAAGGCCATGGTGAGTGATCCTTCTTCAGAGCACAATCCTAACCTGGGTTTAGGCTGGCACAGTCGAGCCAGCAAAGTTTGACTGGCACAAGGGACACCGTAAGGTATGTTTGGACTACTCTCACAATCAGAGGCCAGCACAGAGGGAGGAAGGGTGAGTCTAGGGACAGCAGACTGAGAGAGTCGAAGGAAGAAGGCCATCGGCAACATCTGCAGGGAGCATCGCAGACTGCCCATAGGGCAGACAATGACAACTGCAGTGTGATTTGTCCTGGGAGCAACTATGGTGGGGGCAGTGGTGTCATCCAAATGACTTAGGAACAGGTACTCACTTTTGATTGGCACTTGTCAGGGTCCGCCCACCGGAAGTGATGTCATAAGCTGGAAGTGATGTCATGATTGTTGCCATGGAGGTGATCATGTTTGTAATAACTTCAGCTTGTGGTTAGTGTTGATTTAACTTCTATTGCTTTGCTTTCTAGAGATGTGTATATACATATTTTGCTTCAACTGTTCCCTGGTTAAATAGCAGGGGCCAGCTTTGAGTGGGCCGGGCCAGCTCAACTTCTAGGAACCGGTACTCGCGTAGTGGTGCGTAGTGGGTGCATGACATCACTGGGTGGGGGCAGCCGGATGGGGGGACAACGACACTGAAACAAGCCAAAGTGGCTGGCAGTGCACACCTGTGCACTTTTACTCAGAAGTGAGCCCCACAGTGTTCAGAGGGGTTTACTCCCAGGTAAGTATGCATAGGATGGCTGCTGTTAATTAGTTAATTTTTTTTCCAAAACCTTGGGCCTTAATGAGATCCATCTACACGGCACGTCAACTGGCCACATATTGGTTTTTTGCTGTTTTATGGTCATTCACTTACTGGTCTCAGTTTGGTTCATACCCACCTCTTTTGATCCCTGCTTCATGCACTCTAAATGCCTGGACTGCGTTTGATCTCCTTGCTGGACTTTGGTTTCCCGTCCCACCCCTTGGAAAATGTCTTTCCAACTATGAGCTGCAGTCCTGTAGACATCTTGTCCGGTTCTCTGCTTCTCAGCAGCCCTGCTGTGCACCTGGGATAGCCTGACCAGCACTTCCGCATTTCAGTGCCCAATAGAAAGGGAGTAAAGAATAAATGACACATTGATGATTGTACTTTTCATCTATTGCCATCCTCTGTCACTATGGGAAAAGCCGGGGACCGGTTTTGAGTTTAGATGCTGCACGAACATTGTACACTCCTTGTGCATAAAATAGCAGACGAAATGACGATTAGAGGGGTTTGGTACTGCAGAGACATGGAGACATTCATGTCTGCACATTGTCTATCACCTGAAGCACTTAAAATTTATGTCTAGCCCAGGAGTGTCAAACTTGTTTTTCATACAGCGGGCTGAAATCAATCAATCAATCAATCAATCAATCAATCAATCAATCAATCAATCAATCAATCAATCAATCAATCAATCAATCAATCAATCACTAGTATTTATATACCGCTTTTCAACACGAAGTTCACAAAGCAGTTTACAGGCAAATAATAACATTAAAGTTAAATGGCTCCCTGTCCCAAAAGGGCTCACACTCTAAAAAATGCAGACCACCACCAGCAACAGCCACGAGAAAGACACTGCGCTGGGGTGAAGAGGGACCAATTGCTCTCCCCCTGCTAAATATAAGAGGACACCACTTGGAAAAGTGCCTCTTGCCCAGTTAGCAGGGGTTGAAATGCATTCATGAGGCCTGCTGAGGGCCAGAAGTGATGTCATCAAGCAGGAAGTGATGCCATTAAGCAGGTCAAGCACTTTTTTCTCACTGTAGGAATTCATTATCTGCAAATAGAAGAGAAAATATGCAGATCTTGATCATATTTTCAAGGGATGGGAGAGCCCAATTATCGTGCGGGCTGCCCTCTCCGCAGTGACACCTCAGTCAGCACAGTTCAGCAGCTGAGGACAGTTGATGGTGGCCTAGTAGAGCCTGAGGGCTATATGAAGAGCTTCCAGGGGCCACATGTTTGACACCCCTGGTCTAGTCCAACAACTTTGTGTAGATATTTATCTGTCCCTGACAGGGGACACAACACACACCTTATATCCCCTTTTCTGTCTGTGCAGATGAAAGAGATGTACTCAAGTAGCTGTGTGTGGACATTAATATCTCATGCCTGTACTGTCTTGTTTAGCCCATCAGGAGGCAGATATATGGGGTTTTGTATGTTTTTCTTGTCCGTTTTCCTGAGTGCAGTTGTAAGTTATGCTGGCCGTAAACAGAGAAGCAGTGCAATCCTAAGCCTGTTTACTCAGCCGTCGGCTCCATTTTGTTCAGTGGTGCTCCCTTTGCAGTCAGGTGCAATGGGCTGGCACTGCAACACGGGCCAGTTTCAGACAGCCAAAGCCAGGCACGGAGGACCAGGAAGAAGCCGCTCATTGCAGGGGCAGAAGCGATTTTCCAGGCGAGGCCTGAGAAGCGAGAGGTGAGAGAAGAGCCAGTGGCAGGAAGCGGAAGGGCTGTTGTGGCCCTCGGATCTCGCCGACAGATCGCCTGATTGTGCCTCTGCTGCAGGGGCGGGGAGCAGGGCCGTATTAACCCGTGGCTGGGCCCCTGGGCTTTCAGGTATTTTGGGCTCCCTTCAAAACTTCCTGCCACACTGAATGGAAGCCTCTGGTGGAGAGGCAGGCAAGCAATGATCGCCCCACCCCCCGGTGTCAGAGGCGTGTCGAGGGCGTAATTGGGTGGTGCAGTGGGCGGCGATGGCCAACGGCCGTTGCACTGTATCCTAAGCCCCGTCCAGTGATGTCATCCGAGCGCGCCAACTACCGGAACGCTCGGATGATTGACAGCCCTCCGCCCCTATGGCGGAGGGCTGCCACGCCTCCCCCAAGCCTCACTGCGCCGGAATTGCTCCATTTTAGAGCGATTCCGGACGCAAGGGAGGGCGGGCGGGCCCAGCAGCAGCTCACCCGTCCTCCGAGGCAGCGGCGCGGCCCGGGAGCTCCGCGGAACTAGCGGAACAGAGTACCGGGCCGTTCCGCCTGAATGACGCCTCTGGCCCCGTCCCTGGCCTCAGCGGCTGCAATTCGGGCCACTGCTGCTCACGTTCACCTGCGCCTGCAAATCAGCAGGCGCAGATCTGAGCAGCCCCATAGGGCTGGCTGGGGCTTACCCAGGTGCAAGGGGAAACCCTGCCCTTGCCCTGTGCTGTGCTGCTGCTGCCTCCTACTGGGTTTAGAATGCAGCCCTGTTGCGCTGGCCTTAGTAGGCCGGCGCTGTTTAGGATTGGGCTGTGAATCCCTTTTCCTTCTGCTTCCATTCCGATTCCACCCCCTCCCCACCAGCCTCTCTCTTCACTCTGTAGTTGACCAGGGAAGACTCATTCAGAAGAGAACAAGTCCGAGGGCCCCTCCCATGCCCGCCCAGCTCCGAGGCACTGAAGTGCGGCCCAGGCCTGGCCAAGCTCTGCAGCTGCTCCTGCCCTGGGATGAGATGTGCTTAGCAAATGCCGCCAGCCCTGGTCCTGTGGCACTGTTTACTCTGCACCAGGAAACGCATCCGTCGGGGCAAGAAGCATGTATTATTATTATTATTATTATTATTATTATTATTATTATTATTATTATTA
>JAJKFI010000010.1:11855525-11867419 GCA_029204185.1 Lerista edwardsae
TATTATTATTATTATTATTATTATTATTATTATTATTATTATTATTAATTAGATTTCGATCCCGCCTTTTTCCCGAATGCACTCAAGGCGGCATTACAATATAAAATTCAACACAAAAAACAATTTAAAAACAATATTAAAACAATACAATAAAACAAAATTAAAAACAAGCAATAAAATTTAAAAACAACAAGCCCTGTGGATCATAAGGTATAAAATATAAAAGTGAACCAGCCAGCCAGCCTGTCAACAGTTAAAAGCTTTTTGAAATAAAAAGGTCTTCAGCCCCCGCCGAAATGTTAACAAAGAGGGAGCAGTTCTCAATTCTAAGGGGAGGGTATTCCAAAGTTGGGGGGCCACCACCGAGAAGGCCCTCTTCCTGGCCGCCGCCCCTCTCACTTCTCCTGGTGGCGGCACAGTCAAAAGGGCCCCCCCCCCGATGATCTAAGAGTACAGGTAGGATTATATGGAAGGATTATATGTATAGGAACTAAATGCCCCCACCCACCCCCGCCATGTTTGGACCTTCCCCCTGCGGACTGCCAACTGGCCCTTCGCACCTGGGCTGTCACCAGAGGCGTAAGGAGGGGGCACACAACCATCAAGGCCAGCATCACCAGCAGGATGAGAGCGAGGAGCATTTGAGGGGCACCAGCACCTGCTCTCCCCTCTGCTGTGCAGCCTCCACTGTGCCCCCCCGGCCTCTAACCACTAATGGCCTTGCAGTGCACTGCTCCTGTGCCCCTCTTCTCAAAAGGAAGTTCTGTGTCCTCAGTGGGGCTAACTCCTGGGAAAGGGTGGGATTGCCCACTGCCTTATTCCCCCCCCCCCAAAAAACAAAGAGGTCACTGGCCTGCCTAGATAGAACATATATTGTTGGAAACGGCCCTGATTCACTCAGCTCGAATGAGCCGGCCTTGCTGGGAGAAGGAAGCCAGTAAGGTTTTTCCCGGCCTGCCGTTACCTAATGACTCAGGAGAGATCACTCCAGCATTGGGCTGGTTCACATTCGGCCCCCCTCCTAAGCCTCCCTTTGTTCTCCTGTTTAAAAGAGCTTTATTAGTTTTTCTTAGGTACCTCTAATCCCTCCTGGCCTGCAAATATAGACAGCACATGGGTCTCTGCAGATTAGGGAAGCCCCTTTTAGCTCAGGATAGCTTTGAATAGCAGAGCACGCCGTTAATCGGGTTAAGGAAAAACGCCTGATCTGGAAGACAGAAAGTGAAGCCTCCTCTCCTGAGAGGGCGGAAGAAAATGATCTGCTTTCCATGATTTGTCCTCGCATGACTGTGCGGGAGGCAAGTTGCACACCGTGATACGGGCATGCTCGTGGTGGAAAAATGGTGTGGCTGGCAGGGGCTGGAGCCGTGGCAAAGTTGGGCCCAGGCCAACATTTCGTACACTCTTTAAAAAGTGATGTGGACTGGAGAAATTGACCACAAGGGCTACAATTTTGAGAGGTGAAATAAACATAGATAACTTCTTAAAAAGTTGAATTTGGTTATGGAAACAGAAAGTGAGGTAAATTCTAGGGCAGTGGTTCCCAAACTGTGGGTTGGGGGGGGCCCCACCTGTGGGTCATGAGCCAATTTCAGGTGGGGCTTGAAGCATCTATAGCAGCCATATTGAAAATATGGGAAGATAAGATGCTGGAAACGGGGAGGACTGTGATTTTGCTTGTGTCAAAGTTATAAATAGGCCTTTTTTTTCTTTCTGATTCATTTTGCTATTGGAAAATGGCTGAGAAGTAACCCAACTTATTGCTGCATTCTCGGGAAAGCAGCAGGCTCTGGTGTCACAATGATGGCACTTACAGGCATGACTTCACTTCTGGTGGATCCCGGGCAGATTGTCATCCTAAAAAGCGGGTCTTGGGGCTGAAAAGTTTGAAAACCACTGTTCTAGGGGAAACATTAATATATTGGTCTGCTGTTTATGAAGTGCATGGAAATTTATATATATGAGTGCACCTTGTTTTTGGAGAAGAAAATGTATCATGGATATATTTGAAGAAGAGATGAAAGTGTTGAAAGCTACACTGTTGTACAGCTAAATATTTGCTGTACTTATTGTTACGGATTTATGGATTGAGTAAAAAAGAAGAAAAAGTGATGTGGACTATTTCAGGCATTGGAATCTGGTTTTACTTTAAGCCAGTTTGTAGATGTTCCATGTGGGAAGGAGAAAAGGAGAGAGCAAGGAGGTCTCCAGCACCCCTTGTGGTGATGCACTCCAGGCAGGAGGGAGCCACTGCAGTGAAGGCCCTTCCCCAAGTGCACCTCAGTCATACCTCCCTACACCTGGGGCTAGGCCTCCATTGGGCTGTCTGGCTGAGCATGGTCTCCACTAACAGCAGCTGCTCAGGGTTCAAGACAGGGCTCTTCTCCAGCCTGACTTGAGGGTGCCAAGGTTGGAATCCGAGACTTTCAGCACGAAAGAGTGTCCTTGACCTGTGAGCTGCAGCCCCAGGTGCACTAGGATGGACACTAGGTTGATTCAGCCCCAGGTGCTCGTTGTCTTCTGTACTTCTGTACATTTCATTTAGCCCCAGAGATGCCCTGGGAAGGCTCATGATGTTGCATCCACACTAAACTCCGTGATGTGGTCTTGGTGCTAAGACTTTTTTTTTTATAGTGCTGGTGCTGGTGCTGATGCTGATGATGACAGGAGTCACTTTCTGTGGATGCATGAAGAGTCAATGAGATGGAAAGTGTGCTGGGGCTGAGTCTCTTTTCCCTTGTTTGCAGACCGAGTACCACTTCGAGTACACCGAGTGCGACAGCGGCGGGTCGAGATGGCGGGTGGCTGTCCCCAACCCGGACGTGGAGTGCTCTGGCCTGCCGGATCCGGTCAGAGGGAAGGAGTGCAGTACGTCTTTGCTTTTCTTGCTACCCATTTCAGGCAGAACCTTTTCTTGCTTCTTGCTACCTGTCTCAGACAGGGCAAAATAGCTAGCATTTTCTTGCTATGTATTTCAGGCGGGGCAGAATCAAGCAGGGTTTGTTTAGCAGTTCTCATCCTAGACATCCATTCCCTGCCTAACTGGGGCTCCTGGTTTTGCCTCCTGGTTGAGATGCCACTTGTCATTCTGAGGTCCGTTTCTTCGGATTCCTCCTTCCTGTTAGATTTGGGGTGTCTCCATTGTGCATTTAGAGGCATAACCTTCAGGTTTCCCACCCAGGGCCAAACCATGACTGTGGTCTGTCAAGGGTTTCCTACAAGGGCATATGTGCCGCTTTGAACATCCTTAAGGGGATTGGACAGATGGATGGAGGAAAAGTCCATCACAGGTTGCAAACATCCCCCTGGTGCCTCAGAATGCCATGTTGCACATGGCAACAGGGAGAGGCAATGGGATGCGGGTATCTTGTTGTCTTCTGCACTCCCTGAGGCACCTGGTGGGCCTCTATGACATACAGGACGCTTGACTATATGGGTCTCTGGCCTGATCTTGCAGAGCTCTGCAGATATAATCAAGACTATTTTTTTTCAGATTGGCAGTATAGACCGCACATGAGTGATATAGATGTTATGGTAGCATGCTGTGATTTTTGACAGTTGACGTTTCCTGGCTGATGCTTTCTTTAGGGAGAGTTTGTGTGAGGTTGCAATGCATTAATTCCCCGTGCCATTAATCAGCTGCAAATGCTTGCCTTCTCAGCTTTTTCATGTGCTTCTGGGGAGTATTTAGAGATGAAGAACCAGACGTGCAGTAAATGTGCTGAGGGGACTTTCTCTCTGGGAAGTGGGATCAAATTTGACGAATGGGACGAGCTGCCTGCCGGATTCTCCAATGTGGCGACATACTTGGACACGTCCCTGGGCTCAGCCGGGAGCAAGGCCAACAGCTGCAGCAAGTAAGGACCTCAGGGGCTTTTCTGTGGCCAGCCGTTTGACACTAACTGTGGAAGCGAACAGATCTGTGTTTCTATCTGTGAGGTGCCTTGCTGATCCAGAAAGCGGTTTTCCTACAGAAGATGCACTTCCCATTCTTCCTTCCAAAGGTCCAGAGGGCTGCATGACTCTCTCAGGGGTTTCCCGTTCGGGCAGTGGCGTTCCTGGGGGCACAATCCCGCCCTGACGTTGTGCGATGCTATTTCATTGTGTCGGCACTACATCACCAGCACTGATGTGTGGGCGCCAACTGGCACTCCCGCATCGGCACTAGAGCGCTTGACCAGGATAGTAGGAGGCTCAGCTTGGAAGACAGAGCTCAGGTGCACCATTTTCACCCACTTGAAAAAGCCCCCTCCCTGACCACTTTGAGCCTCCTGCTGGTGTTTGGTGTTTGGTGTTGCAGGCCTCTCAACCCGGAAGTAACTGGTAGTTATGTCATCGCGTGTTACTGCCATTGGTATGTGTGATGGGCTGGCAGGCTCAAAGTGGTATGGGATGAGTGGTATATTGGGCAGAAGATTTAGTCGAGAGGGTTAATGCCTCCGTTTGCCTGAAGATAAGAGCTGAAGATCTGAAGGTCGCCAGTTCGGGACAGCCGGAGGTCTCTGTGAGCGGCAGACCTCGTTAATTGCGGCTGATTAACAGCTGAGCTTCGGCTGCCTTGTGTGAGGGGGAGTTGTGCCGAAGTTCAGCCGCTTCTCTGGTGGGAGCAGGGAAGCTGCTTATTAGCCAGCAGAAGACAAACGGGTGGCCAGAAAGGAGGACTAAATCCAGAAAGATCCATCTGTATGTGTGTAGTTCTTGAAAGATAGAACATTTCTGTATAAATTGTAAAAACCTTCGGGTTTCTGAACAAAGTCTGCCCATGTAAACCGCCTTGAGCTATAGTCATTAGAGAAATCTGGTGACCTAAGAAAGGTGGTATATAAATCCAAGTATTATTATTATTATTATTTATATTGGAAAACACTGGTCTAGAATACCCCGAGTGCCCACAGGAAGAGGCAGCAGTGAGCAGCCCACTGCTCCAGTTTGATGCCCCCACTGATGCCCTGGGCACCCTGCTGAAGTCCACTGCCCCTCAATCCATCGTAAGTGAGTAAGCAAGCAAGCATTGAATGGGTGTGTGTGTGTGGCATGCTCGCTTGTCAAAACGTGAGTTATGAGATGCTTTTCATTTCTACAGAGCCTGAGAAATCATTGCAAACTGCTCTGTTATTTACGCCTTCATGACTGTTTTCCAGGGACGTGTGGTGTGGGGGTGGCAGGAGAGGCAGAATCCCCCACCCACCCCCGTCGTTGTCCTTGAAAAAGTGCTGCAGTCACCCCACTTGCTTACATCTGAGGAGGCTTCTTGCACTTGAGAAAGTGGTTGTATGGAGGACCTGCTCGGGTGTAAGCAGGTGGGGCGGCTGCGGCACTTTGCCATGGACAACGATGGGAGCGGTTCTGCTTCCCCTGCTCCCCGCGCACCATATGTCCCTGCTGTTTTCCCTTCATCACCAAACATAAATTACGGCTAGTATAGGCGTTCCCCAGTATCCATTGATTCGGTATCCACAGTTTCAGTTATCCACGGATACCACGAATACTGGGACGCCTATTAAAAAGACAGGGGAGCATGGGACAAATCTCTTTTTTTTTTACTTTGTTGCAGCAAAGCCGCTGATGTTCCCCTATCTTTAAAAAGGCGTCCCCAGTATCCGCGGTTTCAGGTATCCGCAGTGCGGTCTGGCACCCCAGCGGATACCTGGGCATCCCTGTATTTTCAAGAGAAAAAGAAGGGATTGGTGAGGACCTCTTCATGTTCTGTTCTTTATGCTCCTGGATTTTAATCCCCAGTGGCATTAGGGAGCAGCCTCAGAACAGAGATATTTACTAGAGGCGCCGGTTTTGCTTGTGTTCCTCCTCCAGATCTTCCTGGACTCCTCGCGGGAATCACATCGAGTCCAACCGGGATGACTGCACTGTCGCCTTGATCTACACGGTGCATCTGAAGAAGTCTGGTGCAGTCATGTTTGAGTACCAGTATATTGACAACAACATCTTCTTTGAGTTTTTTGTGAGGGGCATTTCTGCTCTCTGTCTGCCTGACCATTCAGCCGGCTTGTAACCCATTTAATTGGGCAAAGTGGGGGAAGGGGCGAAGAGCAATGGGGGGATGGGACACAGACACTCTTTCCAAGGTGCTCTGAGGTCACTGGGGGAGAGTGCCCCAGTGGGGTGCTCTTCCACCTTCTGCATTCATGATGGGGCTTTGGGGGGTGGGTGGGAAAAGTGGCTGCTCAGCTCTGTTGTCTGCCATCTTTTTAGATGGAGTTGACAGGGGTGGATGGATGGATGGATGGCTTTCTCCCAGCAAAGCAGTTGCTCTGCCACTCCAGCCCTGGGAGGGTTGCAAACAGAGGCAGATCTAAGGGAGGGCAAAGCTCTTAAGTTTTGCAAGAAGCCTTACCTTGCAGTGGAACTCACTCCTCTCCTGCACCGTTTCAGCCAATCCTCACAGGGAACAGCAACATCTTGGTGTTGCTTACTGGCTACAGCAGCAAGGGAGAGGAGGGATTTACATGACAGGGTAAGGCTTCTTGCAACACTTAGAGCTTTGGCCTCCCTGTAGAAACGCCTCTGGTTGCAAACAGGGTCCCCTGGAAACAGTCACCCCAACGGTTTGTCCCAACATTTAACACTTGTCCCAGCATTAGAAATATGCACAGTGTATATGATCTCTGAACACAGATGTGCTGCTCTTAGCAGTCAGGGATCATGGCCACCCATAGACCATCAAGAGACTTCTCCATAAACCTCTGCGTTTATCTTTCTTGTTTTTCCAAATCCATTAGTGTCCATCGCATCCTGTGGCAGTGAACCCCACGAAGTGCAGCTGGATCCTCTGCATGAACCCCCAGGCTAAGCCCCGCGGGGCTCCCTGAGACTCCCACCCAGACACGGGCTGTAGGGCTGCAGCCATAATTGTCTGTGGCATAGCATGGGGGCTTTGTTGGCCATGAAGTGCCATCTGATCAAGATGCACATGCTTAACGTTGAACATGCAGGTCTGCAGGGAACGTGTTGGTTGCTGAGAATGGGCAGGGGGGTGAAGACCCCTGCTCCAGACCTGACCTTGAATGGGAACCCACTAGAGGTGGTTTCAGACAAGTGCTATGAGCGTCCCACATCCCCAGCCATATATGCAGTGCAGGGATAATAATACAAAGTGTGGGCGTAGCTGGAAAGTGTCAACACCAGCTGTGCTCCGGTTGTACCCAAAGGCTGTTCTGAGGCCCAGAAAGGCCAACCGTGGCCTCTGAACGCCTTCTAACGCCTTCAGGAGGCTTTAAAACGTCACTTTCAGTTTTCCAAAAAAGTGACCTTTTAAGGTCTCCCAAAGGCCTTAGAAAGTGTTGGCTTCCCTGGGTCTCAGGACACCCTTGAACATGCCCCTTTCGTAGGGGGCAGGGGGAGAGCAAGGGGGGGCAGGGCCAACCAGTGTCATGTGACCCCCAGTGGCCTCCCTTCAACTACACTAGTGAACGCATGTTCATTTTTTAGGGTGGATTATGGACTGCTGAGATAACGCATGCAAATTTTGTAGTACGCTATAACGTACCACGTACATGTTGTTGTTCCCTTTGACTGAAAGCCAATGAACCGGATGCCTGATGTGTCCTTGGTTTTAACCTACAGATACAAAACGACCAGTGCCAGGAGATGGACACTACTAGCGACAAGTGGGTGAAATTAACCGATAATGGAGAATGGGGCTCCCACTTGGTGAGTGCCACTTTGCATTGCTTGGGTCGTCCTAGATACGGCAGGGATGGGTCATCACCTCGTGCTTACAGGTTGTCAGCATTAAGGACACGTACCAAAAGCTGCCCCACCTTTTCTTCTCGCTCCACTGATTCTCTGAAGCCCTTAAGGAACGGGCCGCACCTCCACCTGCTTGCCCTGCTTTCCAGTTTGGTTCTCCCAGCCCCACAGACTACCAGATCCATTCCCTACACCTTGGCTGAGTCCTAGAGATGAATTAAGCGGATCACGGCAAATGGGCCCTTCAGGTAGAGCTGCCTGTTTCACTCACCACAGGGGAAGTAGCCGGACGGTGACGATTGATCAGGTCAGCCCCAGTCTGAGTTCAGGCTCTTGTGTGCATGCATGCGCATGACTAGGGCTGCCAAGAGTCTCCAGGAATCGGCGCCAATCTCCAGGTGACTACTGAAAGCATCCCTGGAGGTACTAACATGGCCTCTTTGACTTACAGCCCAATCCGAAGCTGCGCTGGAGCAGACAGGCCAACGGGCTTGTGCTGTATCCCGCGCAGTTTGAGAGGCCTGAGGAGCCTCCTCGGTGCAAGGGCACGTTCGTGCCCTTATACCAGGGGAGGCTCCATCCTCCCCAATGGCTTCCTCCCATCTGCGCTCGTGCAATTGCGGGCGCAGGCCCAAGAAAGCCGTGCAGCCCAAATCGGGGCTGCGCGGCCCGCGTCGGCACTACGCCATCTCTTGGATTGTGCCCTGAATGACGTGACATGATTTTGGAAGAAGAAATACCCTGGGATGGCTTCAGTCAACGTTGGTCACTCAAGACCCCCCCCCCGGTTGCCCCTGCCCAGAGTCCGGCCTCCGCTTACAAGGGGTTGGGGGACTGTCAATGGGAATGGCAGCCAGGGAGCAGAGGGCAGGTCTTGCCGCTGGTGGGAGGGGCAGTGCTGGGCCCACATTGACGGCTAGGGAGAGGGGATGGAACTCTGCAAAGTCCTCCTCTCCCTTCCCTTCCCCAATGAGGTGGAGCCTGGTGACGCCCCCTGGTGGTGAGGCTGAGGCTGGAGCTGTGAATTCAGGGTCCTTGTGTGTGCCTAGATGATCTCTGGGGCCTCTGGGGCCTGTCCTGCTAGTGACCATCATGTGGAAGCCTTTCCCACAGCCTCGGGGGAGCCGAAGGGGCTGGCTTGGGAGTCCTCTTGACAGGGAAGAGAATGTGGCGGCCTCCAGGGCTTTGGACACCCATTATCTGCTCAGTCACCTCACCTTGGACTGCTTGGGGAGATCAGCTGAGCAGGACATCTGAGGGCAAAATCACCCCAGGCTGCCAGCAGATTCTCCTTCCCTCTTGGTGTGCCTTCCTTTTGGCTTCCTTTTCCTCTTGGGGGGGGGGTGAGGGTGAGAGTGCGCCGTCTTACTGGCAGTCTCAGGCTGGCTGCCTTTACATAAGAACATAAGAAGAGCCCTGCTGGATCAGGCCAAAGGCCCATCTAGTCCAGCTTCCTGTATCTCACAGCAGCCCACCAGGTGCCCCAGGGAGGCATGAGACAACAAGATGCTTACATCCTGTTGCCACTCCCTTGCACCCGGTACTCTGAAGTAGCCCACCACCTTTGTAAGGAGGTTGCACAATCCATCATTGCCTATAGCCCACGATGGACCTTTCCTCCAGAAATCCGTCCAATCCCCTCTTAAGGGCATCTAGACCAGATGCCATCACCACCTCCTGTGGCAAAGAGTTCCACAGATTAACTACCCGCTGGGAGTGTCCTCAGGCTCTTGGAGACAGTGGTAGCAGAGTGGGTTGCCCTGTCCTGCCACGGCAGTGACAGTCCACCCCTCATGCAAAACTGCGAGGCCTGTGCAAGCCAGCAGGGCCCCCTCTGAGGCGGGAATTGTCTGCCCGTGACAGAGGAATGAGGAGAGACTCTTGGCGGGAAATCCAAAGCCCTCAAGCTGGACGTTTGCGGCAGAGAAACATGTCGGGCTCCACGTCCTGACATGCTTCCCATTGCAAGCGGAGCCCACCCAGATGGGATCCAGCCTCCCGGAGAAGATGGAACAGGGGGCTCGAGGGTGGGCTGGGGTCGACTATTCAGCTCATTATTCAACTAGCTCCAGATTCACAGAGGGAAATATTCTGATCACCAGCCTGTGGCATGACTCGTGAACGACAGTCATCTTGTGTCGGACTTTTCTGGCCACGGCCTTTGCCTTGATAACGCCAGATTCCAAAGGCGCAGCTCCAAGATAACATCGTAGGCACACATCCTTTTTTAAAAATTTACACGCATGTCTTATCAATGACTGTAATATTTGGCTAGAGGCTGAGCAAACAGAGTGAGGCCTTTCCTTAGAAGAGTGTTTTCTTGTCTGGGGCCTGGAGAAACCTGGTGTGTCTTTTCTGTCTGAGGGTTTGACTGAGAGGCTGTTAGTTCACTGCCCCCCCCTCTTCAGGCCACTTTGACAGAAAAGGGTGTGAGCTCCCCAAAATGCTGGTGTGGGCCTTGGGAAATTTGCACACAGTGCCTCCTTGGGCAGCCGCAGTGGCCATATATACCTTGGCAGCAACCACATTCCAAGCACATCCACTGCAGAGTGGGAAGATTCTCTTGGGGTGCAGGGGTGGTGGTCTTAGTTTTGCACTTGCAGGGTGCAAACCTCCCGTCTATGCTTATCTCTGTTGAGCTCTGCCCCCGTTTCGACCCACACTCAGAACCTGCAATGTATTGGCTGTGTCTATTCCGTCTCTCAGTTGTCTTGCATGAATGGAGGGTGTACCCAGTGCTGCCCCACCCCAATCTTGTGCCTTCCCTTCCTGTCCACCTGGCTGGCCAGTCCCATTTGCTTCATGTTGATGTGGAGGTGGGGTAGGCAGTAATGGATGTTGCCCCGGTATCTGACCCTGTGAGGTCCGAGGTCGATCAGGTGGAGCTATCTTGGTGAGGGAGGACTTGGAAACATGACTTTTGCTGACAGTGTAGCTCTGCTTCTGTTCCAGGAAGTGCAGTGCGAGGTCTGAGTTGTTGTGACACCTTCCAGCACCAATCCAAGGCACCTGATGTGGCAGTCCAAGGGCTTCCTCCCACCTTACAATGTGCCTGCCTCTGCAGTGGTCTCACTCAGCTATTTTCAGCCTTTTTTCTCTCATGGCACACTGACAAGGTGCCAAAATTGTCAAGGCACCCCATCAGTTTTTGAACAATTGACAAAGCACACTGCCCTGCTGGCGGGGTAGTGGTGGTGGTTCAGATCCCCCAATGGCCCTATGAATAATGACCAGAGACGTCATCCGGGCGCGCCAGGAACCGGAACGCCCGGATGATTGGCAGCCCTCCGCCCCTATGGTGGAGGGCAGCCACGCCTCCCTGCGCCTTGAATCGTTCCGTTTCAGAGCGATTCAGATGTGTGGGAGGGCAGGCGCACCCAGGAGCAGCTCGCCCGTCCTCAGGAGAGGCGGCGCGGCCCAGGCCCGTCCGCGGAACTAGTGGAATGGTGTACCGGGCCGTTCCGCCTGGATGACACTGCTGATAATGACCCTCCCCAAACTCCCATGGCACAGCTGCGGAGCATTCACGGCACACTAGTGTGGCACGGCACAGGGGTTGAAAAGCACTGGTCTAGCTCAACTCTTTCCTCCCCTTCAGTTTCCTCCTCCTCCTCCTCCTCCTCTCTGCTGTCCTTTCAGGGAATGAGTGGTGGGGGCAGGGAGGAGTTGCCCAGAGATGGGCACCTCTCCCACCAACTCGCTGCCTGAAGCAACCATTTCAGTTGGCTTCCTGGGCCAACTCCCTGAAGGAACCTCCAGTTGTGACTCCACCTGTGCTGCTCGTCACATGGTCTTTTCGTTTTCAATGTGTATTACAGCGCAATCCTAAGTAAGGCTGACACAGTAAGGCCAACGTAGCAGGGCCATATCCTAAGCCCAGCAGGAGGCAGCAGCAGCTCAGCTCAGGGCAAGGGGAGGTTTTCCCCCTGCACCCGGGTAAGCCCCAGCCAGCCCTATGGGGCTGCTCGGATCTGCGCCTGCTGTTTTGCAGGCGTAGGTCAATGTGAGCAGTGGCAGCCCATATTGGGGCCACCCTGGCTGGGGACGGGATTTAGGATATGGCGCAAGATGGGCATTGTGTCGCTGCCCGGTGCGCCATGCTCAGGGGTGGTTCTACTTGAAAGGGCACCCATGGCGCCCTGCCGGGTTGTGCATCAAAGAATTGCCGCACGAACGGTTGCCGGCTT
>JAJKFI010000010.1:11867429-11904283 GCA_029204185.1 Lerista edwardsae
TTGTCCCGATCCCATAGTCCCTTGCGAAGATCATTCTTCCCACAACAGCGCCCAATAAAAGTGTGCCCCATGGGGGCACGCAACATCGTGACGTCACGACGTTGTGACATCGTGACGTCACGACGTTGCGCAGCGCCGCGTTCTCCATGCTATGGCTGGCCTTAGCCAGCCGGAGTGCGGAGATGCGGCGCCCCATCCCCCGCTCCAAGAGGCGGGATGGGGTGCTGGGCGGCAGCGCGTTCTCCGTGCTCCGGCTGGCCTTAAAGAGCCAGCCAGAGCGTGGAGAACGCAGCACCCCATCCCCCCGCTCCAAGAGGCGGGAGGGGGTGCTGGGCAGCAGCGTGTTCTCCGCGCTCTGGCTGGCTCTTTAAGGCCAGCCGGAGCACGGAGAACGCGGCACAGGGCCTGGGCGGGGCGGGGTGGGCTGCGGGTACCATTTTGGGGGCGTGGTGCGCCCACTCCCAAGATGGCGCCCAGGGCTCATGCCCCCCCAGCCTCCCCTAGATCTGCACCTGGCCATGCTGGACACAAGAGTGTAGCACCAGCGCAACACAGGTATAGGATTGCGCTCTGAATGTGAGCTTCATGTCACCTCTTTTGCAGGTAACGTTGAAGTCAGGTACTAACATACTGTACTGGAGGACAACAGGGATCCTGATGGGCTCTCAGGTGGTGAAGCCTGTCTTGGTGAAAAACATCACAATTGAAGGTAAAAAAAACATTATTGTTTGACTGCTTGTTGTAAGACTGCTTGCAAATGGCGCAGGTCACCATAATCCTGAACGGGGGGGGGGGGGAGGGAATAATTCAGTGGTTGGTATTGATCGCAAGCAGCTACATGTGCCTTGTCAAAGAATGGTTAACCTTCTTTATTTTTATATTTATAATATAGAATATTTTAGAAGGCAGCACAAGCAGATCGTGTTTGTGCTCCCCCCCCCCCGCAAAAAAAAATTGGACAAGGCACATAGATGGAGCCAAGTGTCATATAAAAAATAGGTTTTTCCCATCTTTGTTCAAAGAAAGCAAAAAGAAACAATTTGGTTGCAGTCTTATACTTATGTTTCAGGGAGTCAGCCTCATGGAATACAATGTATATTACTTCTGCGTAGACATGCCTAGGATTGCACTCTTATTCAACTTTACTAGGAAGCCACACTTGTTTATTTAATGTGAAGTGCACTTATTTCTTTTCTCGCTTCCTCTCATTTACTCTTCTCTGTATTTGCAAAATGAAATGTCATTTTATCAGTTATGAAAATAAATCGTACAGGATTTGCCTCAAATGTTTCCGTTACAAGCTCAATAGTGACGCCTGCTGGGAATAAGCAGACTTGCAGAGAGACAAACCCACTTGTGGTCTTTTCATTCCTGCTTTCTGACATTTATTTGGTCCTAATAGAGCTGTCATCCTACTGTGGCTTTTGGATTAAGAAAGGACTGATAGCTAGGGTTACCAGATACAAACAGGGACAGAGCGCCTATACCTTTAACCATTGTATAGATGAGAGAATGTTGGCAGGTGCAGCTCAGCATGGAAGGGGTTAAAAAGGTGCATCTGCCAAAATTCTGTCTTCTAGGCAATGGTTAAAGGTATAGGCAGTCTGTCCCAGTTTCTGTCTGGTAACCCTACCTTAAAGCAGTGATGTCATGCAGGGGGTACACGGGGGTACGCGAGTACCGGTTTCTAGGATTACGGCTGGCCCCGCCCATTCGCCCGCCCACTCGTCAACTCCGCCCTCTGCAATGTTTGAATTTCCTGCATGTTTGAGTTGCCTGCATGTTCTCAGAGCCAGGCAGGCAGCGAGCGGAGCCTTTCCTTTCCTTGCCACTGAAAAATGAGTTGCTCTGGGGTTTTAACATGATGCCAGGCCTCCTTAATATGTTCTGGGGGTGCTGTGGAATACTGTTGCAACTGTTGGGTCAGTTTAAAATCATCTGAGGCCTCAAAAAGGGCTTTTTTCATGTCACTTCCTGCCACGACATCACTTCTGGCTTATGATGTCACTTCCGGTGGGCGGGTCCCGACACGTGCCAATCCAAAGTGAGTACCTGTTCTTAAATCATTTAGATGACACCACTGCCTTAAAGCCCTTCTGAAGACCACCCAGCCAAGAGGCAGTGAACTGCATGCAGGTAAAAAGTGTCCAAGGAAGGAAAGACAATCCCCCTTTTGCTAAAAGCAGCTTCCTAATAGGGCAGCCTTCGGAGCCAGGTGGCGAGCCCAGTACTTGGACCCTGTTTCTTGACCACCAAAATGGCCGGCATATGTCTGAGAGGACCCAGGCAGTCGGGCAGCCTATTGGGGGGGGGAGGACTTCAACTTCCTGCACGCTATCTGATCACCCCCTCCCCATGCAATGCAGCCCCTATTGGCATGGCTGCAGGCTACAACATAGCAGGACAGGATAGGGGCAGCAGAGTATGTCCCCGGACTTCAGGCTGAAATACGACTATGCATTCCTGGGAGTAAGCCCCATTGAACACAGTGGGGCTTACTTCTGAGTAGACACGCCTAGGCTTGTGCTGTCAGTACAGCCGACAGACAGGAGGCATTGAACAATGGGACTCTCCTTGTTATGTACGCAAGAGGATAGCCGGGGCTTAAGCCCCAGCAAGAGAGCTGGAGGGGTTGAGCTAATCACCCCTCCAATTGGGAGCCCTGAGCTATAGGAGTCCTGAATAGTGGGAAAACGGGGTGGAGTTAGCTATATACAGGGGATGGGCTGTGACCAGTTCAGTTCAGTTCAGTTCTAACTGTTGCCTGTTACAATAAATGTTCAAGCGGCACCTGTCTTGTTTGAGTTTCTATAGCAATGAACCCAAAAATATAACACTCCTCCTATGTGCTTCCCTTGCCCCAGGCGCAGCTCTTCCACCGAGCCATCCTCTCTGCTCCCTTCAGGGCATCCTGTCCCCTTGCCTAGAACACTGCAACCATTTACGCCCAAGGCCTGGGCCGGACGTTGCTGTGGTTTGCCTGAACCCCCTCCCTGGGCCTGTTGTCTGTTATTCCTTCCTGCCATCCAAGCAGCGGTGTTATGCTGCCGGAACGCTGGGCGGGACATCTGGGTGATCGACAGCCCGCCCATTGCGTTCTGGAGCGTTACACCATTTGCGTAACACTCCGGAACACAACGGGCGGGCTGTCGATCACCCGAATGTCCCGCCCAGCGTTCCGGCAGCATAACACTGCTGCATCCAAGGAGCCAACTGTGGGGCTGTCCAGCCATGCAGCCTTTCCATGTCTCCCGGTGCCACTGGCCTGATGCGGAACTCTCTTCAGAAAGCCCCCTTTGCCCTGGGATGGCGGTTGTCATCTCTCCCTCAGGCACAATCCTAACCTGGAGTTAGGCCGACACAATCAGGCCAGCAAAGTTTGGCCGCCACAAGGACCACCATAAAGTATGTTTGGACCACTCTTGGAGTCAGTGGGGATGGCACATGTCTGTGCGCTGGCCACTCTGACTCCAAGAGTGCTCCAAACGTGTTTTACATGCACAAGGTGTCCCTCGTGCCAGCTAAGCCTTGCTGGCCTAACTGTGCCAGCCTAACTCCAGGTTAGGATTGCGCTCTCAGGCAGCTTCCCCTCCCATGCAGCCGGCCAGTGTCACATTCAAACAAAGTCCTCAACTGCTGGGTGATCGGTGGCGTGGCCTGAATGTGCTGCCTTGTTGATAGAGGGTTCATTTGCTTTCTTCCTGCTTTGCCTTTGGCTTTAGTGAGACAGACACCATTCGTGGCCAACCTTTTCCTAATTGTTTTGCATGAACCAGGCAAGAACACGCAGCACTTGGCCCTTGGAAGTTGCACTGCTGTGTTACATTGGCTCCCAACCTGCCTCCAAGGAACTGGATGGGGGAAGTTTGCAGCCATCCTCTGAGCTGTGGTGGGCTGAGAGGTAGTGCCTGGCCCAGGTCACTCAAGAGCAACATGACTGAGCTGCTCTGCCTGCTACACCGCACTGCCTTTCCCACAGGAGCTGCAAGCTGAACGGCTCTCTTTGCATTTTTTCCAGGAGTGGCTTACACCTCGGAGTGCTTCCCTTGCAAGCCTGGGACGTTTAGTGACAAGCCAGGTTCTTCTGCCTGCCAGGTCTGCCCTCGAGACACCTACTCAGAAAAGGGTGCCAAGGAGTGTGTTAAATGTCCAGAGGAAACACATTATGCAGGTACATTGTATGCGCCACCTGGAACATGAAGGTTGTCTCAACTCCATATTTCTACTTTGACTTCAAATGCTGCCACAAAGTCCGTGAGACCAATTTGTGGTGGTGGTGGTGGTGGTGGAAGTTGTTGTTGTTGTTGTTGGTGGTGGTGGTGGCAGAGGCAGATCTAAGGGGGGGCAAAGCTCTAAGTGTTGCAAGAAGCCTTACCTTGCAGTGGAAATCACTCCTCTCCTGCACCGTTTTAGCCAATCCTCACAGGGAACAGCAACATCTTGGCATTGCTTACTGGCTACAGCAGCAAGGGAGAGGAGGGATTTACATGACAGGGTAAGGCTCCTTGCAACACTTAGAGCTTTGCCCTCCCTGTAGATCCGCCTCATGGTGGTGGTGGTGGTGGTGGTGGTGGTGGTGGTGGTGGTGGTGTGTGTGTGTGTGTGTGTGTGTGTGTGTGTGTGTTAAGCACATGTTAGGCCCCATAGCAGAGCAGTATTTGAGCAGTCTAATTGTGTCCTCAGAATCATGCCCTCAGAGCATGACTTTGCAGATACGAGTAAATGGGTGATTTGATGGTGGTTTGTTTCCAAAATAAAAATGGGGCAGAGTGTCCAATAAAACAGCCAGTGTGACATTCTAGGTGGGAAGGATAAGCCTGGCTGGGATCTGGGCCTGTCAGGCAGAGAGCTTTCTTTGTCCCCCTTCTGCCTCAATCCTAACCTGGAGTTAGGCCAGCACAGTTAGACCAGCAAAGTTTGGCCAGCACAAGGGCCACTGTAAAGTATATTTGGACCACTGTCAGAGTCAAAGAGGCAAACATACAGATGTGGCCCATATTCCCAGACTCCGAGAGTGATCCAAAAGCGCTTTACGGTGACCTTTGTGCCAGCCAAACTTTGCTGGCCTAACTGTGCTGGCCTAACTCCGGGTTAGGATTGCACTCTCAAAGCCTACATCTTTCTGCCCATCTACAATATGCCACTTTTCTCCAATAAATCTTTATCCTAAGCACATTGCAAAAACAGGATTAAAAATTAAAAGTAGCAGTTCCCCGTTGCTCTAATTGTTTTAAGCTATAATTGTTTTAATTATAGCTGTTTGAAGTGGCTGCAGGCCATTAAAAGGTGCACTATCCAGATAATGTTCTGGTTCCCAGGAAGATTTTGAGCACAAGCTCTGTTGACTGGGTGCTCATGGGCTTCCCCTGCAGAGGGAGGGAGTTCCTCCATTCTGGGCTTGTACTGACAGAAGCCTCCACACTGAGTCTTGGATAGTCCAGACAATTTCCCCAGGTCTCAGTGTTTTGTTTCGCTTTCAGACGAGGGCTCCAGCCAGTGCGCAGAGCGTCCTCCGTGCACAAGTAAGGACTTCTTCCAGACTCACACGCCGTGTGACCGGGACGGGAAGGTGAGTGGCAGCCCTTTCTCCCCCCCCCAGCTGTGTCCAGAAGAGTCTTTGCACAGCCGAGCAAAAGTGTTGGTACTCCAGACAATGGCTTGCATCCAGTGGTGTCAATCAAATGATTTAGGAACAGGAACTCACTTTTGATTGGCACTTGTCGGGAACCCGGAACCAGCCATGGAGCCCGTTAGGATCCGGAACGTTCTGGTCCATTCCCCCTGAATGACATCACTGCTTGCATCAACCAAGGGGATTGTCGGCCCAGCATGGCTGAAACTCTCTTTCTTCCTTCACTTGGATGCTCATCTCTGTGGCCTTCAGCGGAACGCCTGGGCTGTCATCGGGTCCATCTCCAGATCTGCTTCTCTTGGCACCTGCACAAAGCCCTGGCCAGTGAGATGCTTCTAGGCAGCAGCTCTTCCAGGCGCAGAGCCAGGGTCGGCTCTAGGAACGGCAGGGTCCAATGTGGGGCATTCCTGTGGGGCCCCCCCCCCCACACAAGAAAAGTGCTTGTGATGCCACGTGAGCAGTGATGTCATTCAGGGGGAACGGACCAGAACGGGCGTTCCAGATCCTAACGGGCTCCGTGGCTGGTTCTGGGTTCCCGACAAGTGCCAATCAAAAGTGAGTTCCTGTTCCTAATTCATTTGAATGACATCACTGCACGTGAGGCACCTGGGAATAGTTGGTAGTGACATGATGACCACCGCCAACTGCTTCCAGGAGGCCCATTTTGGGCAGTTTGGAAGCAGGGGCAGGTGGGAAGCCCAAGGTAAAGCTGCGCTGCTCACCCCACTATCAGTTCATAGAAATCCTGGCTGCTGCAGCAGGCGATGTGCTCGCTGCGCTGGTGCGGGCCCCTCAAAGTGCGGGGTCCAGTGTGACGACATTGGTCACATTGGCTTAAGGCTGGCCTTGCACAGAGCCAATGGAGGCTCGATGACCTCATGGCCTTTGATTCTTTGGCCCTCTGGTCATTCCTGGTGCAGGTCTCTGGGCAGGGGCGTGCCATGGATGCCAGAGCCCCTCTGTGTTTTTGCCCCTGCCCAGTCCTCATTTTCCCAGTGCCGCTGCTTATGCCTATTTAGCAGGACCAGGACGTGGAAGTGGCAGGTAGCATTGGAAAGCATCACTTTGCAGGTTGATTGGCCATGGAATGTAGCACATTTTCTGTTCACTTGCTCATGTCCCCAATTGCAGCAAGGGAGTTTCCAAAAACAGAATGTTGAGTTTCAAGGTAAATATTTGTCTGCAAAAGCAAATTTTCAGGACAGGCAGAGTTTGTTTCAGCTGTAGTTTGCAGTGTGGATACTCAAAGTACCGCAGTGGGAGGTCTAGTACTGAATACGTTTCAGTGAATTCCATCTCAGTTTGATCACTTCTGTCAGCTGCAATCCTAGACGCATTTACCTAGGAGCGTCATAACCAGTAATGGCATCTAAATGATTTAGCAACAGGTACTCACTTTTGATTGGCACTTGTGTCGGGGCCCGCCCACTGGAAGTGAGGTCATAGCCGGAACCCAGGAACCGCCCCCAGGAACCGCCGCGCCTCCTCGGTATGCCGCGCGGCGGCCCAGGAGAAGTCCCGGAAGTCCCGGGCCTTCCCCAGGGCCGCCGCGCGGGCTACCGATTCCCCCCCCAGGAACCGCCGTGCCTCCTCGGGAGGGAGCCCCAGGCAGCCTACCTGCTGCTGCCGTCAGTCTCCCTTGCTCCGCTGCCTGCCTGCCTGCCTGCCTGGCTCTGAGAACGTGCAGGCAACTCAAAGGTGCAGGCAATTCAAACGTTGCAGGGGGCGGAACGGAGCGCCGACGGAGTCGACGAGTGGGCGGGCGAATGGGCGGGGCCAGCTCTAATCCTAGGAACGGGTACTCGCGTACCCCCGCGTACCCGCTACATGACATGTCTGGTTATAACCATCCTCTTTTCCCCAACCCTTGTGCTGTCTCTAAGCCAACCCCTGCTAACTGGGCAAGAGGCACTTTTGCAAGGGGTGTTCCTCTTATATTTAGCAGGGGGAGAGTAATTGTCCCTCTTCACCCCTACGCAGTGTCTTTTCTAGTGGCTGTTGCTGGTGGTGGTCTACATTTTAAAAAGATTGTGAGCCCTTTTGGGACAGGGAGCTACTACTTAACTTTGTTATTATTTGCCTGTAAACCACTTCCTTGACTTTGTGTTGAGAAGTGGTATACAGATACTATTGATTGATTAGCTGGCATTCCTGGGAGCCGGGTTAGACTTTGCTCTGGAAGGGGGGTGAGGTCAGGCTGCACTCTAAGGGAGGTCATGCTAACTAAGGGCCATTAAAAGGGGGAGGGTAGGTTGAAACCTGTGGGACATCTGGGTGTCTCCTGTCCTACCTTGCAAATGTGAGTGTCAGATCTTTGCTACAAGCACAAGCCCTGATGCTTCTGTAAGCCAATCCACTGTGCATACTCTCATAGACTTTATGAGAAATATTGGCGGTCACCTGAGAATGTGCCCTCCCTGTGGCACCTCTGCAGCAACCTTGTGAATTGGGAGCATTTACAATTGGACCTCAAAGTAATCTGCTATGATTGCAAATCATGGTGTAATTGAGCTGTGAAATCTGAGTGGCTCCCCAAGGCTCTCTTGTTTGCTTTGCACACACAGTCCCTTGCGACTGCTCCTGTCTTCGGAGAGGCTTTTTCCTTCCATCTAGCATGAAATCATCCCATCAAAATATCCGACTGCGTATAAGAGAGCTCCTTATTCTGTGTCAGAGAAAGGGACCCAACTAGGTACGAACAGTGGAAGAATAAGGGCGCAATCCTAATCTGGCGTTGCGCCGGTGCAGCACTCTTGCACTGTTGCAATTGTGCCATAAGGCACATTTGTGCCATATATTTGGTTGCTGGGCTGGTGCAAGCAGCAGCGTTGGCCTAACTGTGCCGGCGTAACTCCAGGTTAGGCTTGCTCCCTGAGTAGCAGTAAGAGGTGGCGCCACAGCTGTGGAATGTCCCCTCTGGAGAAATTAGCTCCTGGTTTATTATCTTGAGACAGAGGCTGAAGACGTTCCTATTTTGGAAGACTTTTGGTTTTGCTCTTTGAAATGTCTTCAGCTTATTAGATATGTTGCTATTTCTTCTTACTACGTTTGTGTGTTTTAAATGGTTTTTATTGCCATGTTTAATTTTAATTGTATTATTTAATGTTATTATTATTACTATTTAATATTATTACTATTATTACTATCTGCCTGTAAACCGCTTTGTGAACTTCGTGTTGAAAAGCGGTATATAAGTACCTGTTGATTGATTGATTGATTGATTGATTGATTGATTGATGGTTGTATATGCTGTCTGTGATTTTGATACTTCTAATGAAAAGTGGTCTCAATGAATCCAGTGCCGCTTCCCTCCTCTTCATTCTGCGTCTTTGTCTTTCTTGTTTCAGACTCAACTCATGTACAAATGGGTGGAGCCCAAGATCTGTAGGGAGGATGTTCCTGAGGCCGTGACACTGCCCCCTTCTGGAGAGAGGCAAGATTGTCCGCCTTGCAACCCTGGCTTCTACAACAACGGCTCATCCTTCTGCACCCCTTGTCCCAGGGGCATGTTTTCTGATGGAACACGGGGTAGGAGGAGTACCTGATCTCAGTAAAACTCTGCTGTCCAGATCCCAGCTGGCCTCCCAAATTACTCCCAGCATCCCTAGGGGTGATGATGCCTTCGGTGGCCGGCACACAGAGTGCCAGGACAGCAGGATCAGTGAGGCCTGACTTCTGTCATAGCCCCTGTGAGAGCCAGGGTAGCAGCCACAACTCAGGGCCTTCTGGGGCCACCTGCAGTGACGAAAGCTCGTAGCCCACCTCTACCGCACTCACCTTGGAGCAAGCCCCGTGGGACCCACCACTTGGCCATCATCCCAGAGGTTGGCACCAGGCTCCGAGGCCAGGGAGAGTGGTGGGAGGCAGGGAAGGGCTCAGGCAGACAAGTTACGGGATGGGACAGGGGAGGCAGCTATGGCCAGTGGCAGCCTGGCTGACCAGAGGGGGCGTGCCCAGATGAAGGAGGCTCCCCAACCAGGGCAGGCTGATGTGGATGCTCAGAGCTGGTGAGGCTGCCTAGCAGAGCAGAGTTTGGGTTCAGAAAGGAGGGCTCTGGGTGCTGACCCCCTCCCTCCTGGCCCTGCCCGAGGCCCTTATTGTGCAGGGTTGTCCTCCCTGCTGCTTTGGTGCTGGAAGGTTGGACAGGATTGGGGCCTGGGCCTGCCTGGGGCATTCTCACACAGAGTGACTTTACCCAAGTGTCTAAAGAAGCTGCAGCCCGGTTCTTGCCCAACTCTTCCATTCCTCTCTGATGCAAAGAGCCACCAAAGAACTGCTCGTTCTTACCCATTTATTGTCTCCCCAGATAATGCCGCAGTTTTATACCAACTTATGCTTACATACCTGTGCCTTTCTCCTTCTCCTCCTCCTCTGTTTCTCCTTGGAGATTGCAAGCCTTGCCCTGCTGGCACCGAACCGGTTCTGGGATTAGAGTATAAATGGTGGAATGTACTCCCTTCCAACATGAGGACTTCTTGCTTCAGTGTCATCAATTCAAAGTGCGATGGGATGAATGGTGAGCTCATCTTTCTCAGCCTCTCCTGCTTTACATTTTCCTCTGGTTTTGCTCACTCCTCCACCAGATCCTAACCCCCTTCCCAGGCCCAGATCCTAACCCCCTTCCCAGGCCCAAATAGCTGCCGCAGATCCAAGAAGCTCCACAGGGGTGGCTGGGGCATTACTCAACCTGGCTGTGCCGGCACAGGTTAGGACCGGGCTGTTCTTGTTTCCTCTTAAATTACAAGGTTGTCTGTTTTTTGTGTTTCCATGAGATTTTCCTTTTTCAGGTTGGGAAGTAGCTGGTGATCACATCCGCAGTGGAGCTGGGGGTACAGACAACGATTATCTCATTGTGAATCTTCATGTACCAGGATTTAAGTAAGTAAGGATTCAGTGCCTGTGACACGACTCCTCTCTTTACACTGTCAACATTGTATAATATTGCAACACACATTATGTTTTAAAGAGTGTTTTGGATGGATATGGAGATCTTACAGAGAAAGAGAGATGATGTGCAAAGGATGGTGGACCACAACGGATGTCATGGAGCTCTGACAACTTGTCTCACTGTGGTTTCGGTCCAGGTCACGCACTTTCCTGTGGGCTCCTCTTGGTCTGATGTGCAACTTAAGGATGGATCTTAAAGACTTTGAAGACGCAATCCTAACCTGGAGTGAGGCTGGCACAGTTAGGCCAGCAAAGTTTGGCCAGCACAAGGGACACCATAAAGAGCATTTGGACCACTCTTGGAGTCAGAGAGTTTGGCGCATGTCTGTGTGCTGGACTCCCTGACTCCAAGAGTGGTCCAAACGTACCTTACGATGTCCCTTGTGCCAGCCAAACTTTGTTGGCCTAACTATGCTGGCCTAACTCCACGTTATGCTGGAAAAAGAGCCTGACTGTTACAGGCCATAACCGTGCGTGTGCGTGTGCGTGCGTTCGTGTGCGTGTGTGTGTGCATGTGTGCGTGTGCGTGCGTGTGTGTGTGTGTGTGTGTTTTGCAGGGGTGAGCGGAGATCTTTTGACTCTCATTTTTTCCTTCAAATAAAATGTGGGTGTCCCTGACTGGCAAGTATACTTTTGGAATTGCACACAGACACTTCGTTTCCTTCCTGTCGAACAGGCCTCCAACTTCAGTCGCTGGTGCGACAGGCTCGGAACTTGGGCGCATCACATTTGTGTTTGAGACCTTCTGCTCGGCTGAGTGCGTGCTACACTTCATGGTGGTGAGCAAGATCCTTGGGGGGGGGGAGATGCATCTGTGGTATTCTGCATGCTGTTTTTATACCTGGGCCATTTTTATACATGATTGAGGGCGCAATCCTAACATGGAGTTAGGCTGGCACAGTTAGGCCAGCAAAGTTTGGCTGGCACAAGGGCCACGGTAAAGCGTGTTTGGGCCACTTTCAGAGTCAGGGAGGATGGTGCACGTCTGTGTGCTGGCCTCTGTGAGTGGTCCAAACATATTTTATTGTGGCCCTTGGCCAGCCAAACTTTGCTGGCCTAACTGTGCCGGCCTAACTCCAGGTTAGGATTGTGCCCTAAGGCTACAATCCTATCCATACTTCCCTGGGAATAAGCCCCATTGACTATAATGGAACTTACTTCTGAGTAGGCATGCACAGGCTTGGGCTCTAAGGCTGCAATCTTGTGAACTTAACAGGGAGGCCGTCCCATTTTGCTCAGCGAGGCTCACTCCTGAGTGGACAGATACAGGATTGCACCATAAGCAGAAATAATTTGATAGTCATAATGACTATCTGCAGGCATGTGTATGTTCCAGGACACAAATGGACAGCATCCCTTCTTCCTCCAATCAGAGGCTCTTTCAAGGGTGTGAAGATGTTCCCAGTGTTTTTGGCCATGATGAGATATATAAGGTTACCAGATACAAACTGGGACAGAGTGCCTATACTTTTAACAGTTGTATTGAAGAGGGAATTGGGGCAGGTGCCGCTCATCATGGAAGGATTTCAAAGGCTGCACCTGCCAAAATTCCTCCTTGTATCTGGTAATCCTAGAAATATAAAAATATTCATTTTCACCTGATGAGGCATCTTGGCCTAAATGCACATCCCATTCCAAGTTTCCAGCTGTTAGAGAAACTCTGTACTACTGTTGACACTCCCATGAGCGATGCCAGAGCCAGCTGTCTCGGTGTAGATTCAAACAACCTTGAACAGTGCTTTCACTTGGTCATTGTTCCATGAATTGATCTGGAATTTGGCCAGGTTCTATCTCATCCCAGTTAAATTCTTTGTGCCAAATCGCACATTAATAGAACAACTCATTTTCATTTCATCATGACTAGACTTTTCAGATTGTACAATGATCGTGTCACCGTTTGAGTTTAAAACCACTGACAAGGAGTTGCTGGATGATGCCACAACCAGGCCGCAAGAGCCTGAACAAAAGTTTCGGCTCTAGCAAAGAGGCCTGACTATCAATTCAAAGTGCTGAGTCACCCAGCAGATGAGAGATAATTAATCACCTATGCAGTGACTCAAAAGGCTGTGTGCATAGGGCAAAGCTGATTGGCCCAAGGTGAGCCTGGCAACAACCACTGAGGCTAAACCTGATATAAAGGTAATGCAAGTACCTCTGTACCAGTGTGGGTGTAGGGCAGTTTGCTGCGAAGCACTCTGCCAGTTTGGAGAGTAATTTGAAGGAGATTTATCAGAGCAGAGACTTCATTTGTGTGGTTTCCTGTGTGAGACCTTTCTTCTGTGTCTGCTGTATTGTCTTGTACAATACACCGTGGTGAGAAAATTTCGTTGTGTCCTTGAGTCTGCTTGCCTCCCTACACAATCCTGCGGTAGGAGCTGTGCCAGCTTTCCGCTGCTTGCCGGACTGTGAAAGTGTTCCAGACTGCTGCTATGTGTGTTCTGCTGCTTGTTTGCTGCTGCTGGGTTCCCTATATCCCAAGTAGGGACCCCCCTGTGCACCCCAACACAGAAAATTCTACAGATAGAACATTTTGGCCACAGTCCTAACCTACTTTTCAGCACTGACGTAGCTGTTCCAATGGGGCATGTGCTGCATTCTGCAGTGGGTTAGTAGTCACAGAGGCTACCTCAAGGTAAGGGAATGTTTGTTCCCTTACCTTGGAGTTGCATTGCCCTTTTCCCAGGTGCTGGAAAGTTGGTTAGGATTGCACCCTGAGAAGGATTGGATGAGTGTAGGGGTGAGATTGCTTTCCTGTTTTTCCACATCTTTGCCAGGGGTGAACATCTTATTCTGCTTGGGGAACTTTCTGAACATTTAGCTCAGTGGTGGGCTGATAATGATTGTTAGGCTTCCAGATTGTCATCAGTTGATAAGATGGTTGATAAGGTTACTAGGCTTCCAGATTGTCACCAGGATGTACTGGGAGTAATGCAGGAAAGAGATGGGGACGGGGAGCCTCCAAAACATGGACATCTTACCTCTAGAACTGCCAATGGCTACACTTAAGTGCTTCTGACAGCAGGTTGACCAGGCGTGAGATCTTACCTGTGTAGCCCAAACAGGATCACACCTAGGACTTCTGGACTTCCTGTAAGATTGGCTTGCCTGCCATGTCCAGCAAGGCCAATTTCTGCTCCCGAGACGGCTTCTTTATTTCGCCTTTTGCTTTCAGGGCATCAATAAAAAGAACACGAATATGGTGGAGTCCTGGAGTGGCACAAAGGAGAAGCAGTCGTACACTCACAGCATCTCCAAGAATGCTTCTTTCACATTCACGTGGGCATTCCAGAGAACCAATCAGGGCCAAGATGTAAGTCCTAGGCAGGCATTTGCTCAACTGCAGCCTGCACCATGCGGATGGTCAGCTTTTGGGGGGAAGTGTCTGTGCAGCCTCCGTGGCCTGATGTCTTCCCCTGGCTGTTTCTTCCAGAGCAGGAAGCTCCTCAACGACGTGGCCAAGATCTACTCCATCACTGTGACCAATGCTGTCGACGGCGTCGCCTCATCCTGCCGGGCCTGTGCCGTGGGTGCTGAGCCATCGGGCTCCTCCTGCGTCCCATGCCCAGCCGGGCACTACATAGACCAGGACACCAGCCAGTGCCAAGAGTGCCCACCCAACACCTACCTCTCTGTTCACCAGGTGTACCAAGGCCAGGAGGCCTGCGTCCCCTGTGGACCTGGCAGCAGAAGCACCCAGGTAGAGGAGCTGCTCTGAGACTTGACTGGTGTGAGCAGATGCCCCAGGGAAGGTCTGTAGGAGACCAACAGGCTGTTACTAGGCTTGAGCCAATGCTGTAATGCGTCTCTCTTCATACAGATGCTCCAGAATTGGCTAAGGGAGGTGCCGGGGTTGGCAGTGCCAGCACCTGCCATCGCCTCTCCCCCTTCCCAGGCCTGATCCTCCAACAAGGGCCAATGTGGTATCACTGGTGCAGTCCGGGTTGACCTGCTGTGGCTGCTGTGGCTTACCCCAGGGCAAAGGGACAAATGTCCCTGTACCCGAGGAGACCTCCAGCAGCTGACCATCCCCTGTGCTGCATCACCACACTGGGACGGGCAGCCCAATCCTAAGAAAATTCCCCTGTGCCAATGCAGTGGGGACAGCACAGCTGGAATTTAATCCCATGGAGACCTTCTGCAGTCTGGTGGTCGCTTCAACATAAGAGGACATTTGTTCCCTTGCCCCAGGGAAAACCCCAGCTGCAGCAATGGGTCTACTCGGACCTGCACCTGTTAAATTTCTGGAAGAAGTCAGAGCGGATCCATGTCAGCAGATCTCACCTGGGAAGGGGGATAGGATACTGCGGGTGCCAGCGCTGCTGATCCGGCCTCTTCCCAGGCTCGATTCACCCATCCCTGCCCCGTCCTCCTGCTCCATTAAAGCCCCTCCCTGCCTTCCCCCACCCCTCCACTGCTTGGCATGGAGCTTATCTGCTCTGGCACGCATTACAGTCTGCACTGGGGCCTGCAGGACAGGGCAGGTCTTCCTATGGGTACAACTATCTTCTGCGCTGTTGCACCATCTTTACGGCATGCTTGCCACAGCGCACTCTGGCGGAGCCGCTGCTCTGATGGCATAAGGTGAGTCAAGGTTGGGCCATTAGTTAGCCCAATTGAGTAAGAATCTTAATCCCACTTGCTCCCCTAAATTCTTTGGCCTTTCTCCTTCAGGGGGCCGTGTTTTTAATTATTTTGCTCAACTAATTAATCCATCTTGGCGAAGAGCCTTTATGCTCGCTCGCCTAAATATTTTCCCCTCGGCTAATCACTTTGGCCGGTTTTCCAAAGTACCCCGTGACCAAAGACTATGTTTCTTCTGCCATCTCACCCCAGATACTTTGGATCATATTATTCTTCACTGTCCATCTCATCAAGATTTCCGCAATATCTATCTCGAACCTTGGCTTTCTTCTTTTTCTACCTCCTTCGCAGACCCCTTCCCTATTCTATTGTCTGATCGCTATCCCCCTATCACAGCATCTGTGGCTGGTTTCCTGGCTGAAATTCTGAAATTAACTCTTACACTATAATCCTTTCAATTTCACGTTCTTCTTTCCTTCCCCTCTCCTTATAACCAGTTTATGTACTGTTTCCCCCCTGGACTTTTTCTTTTGTTTGTTTATGCCAATAAAGGTTATTGAAATCGAAATTGAATAGTTAGGATTGGGCTGCCCGAATGCCGCGTGACACCCCAAACAGAAAACACGCGGAGCTTCTGGCTGCAGCTCCCTTCCTGTTTGTGCTCTTTCCCAAGGACCACTCTGCCTGCTTCAGTGACTGCACCCTCTCCTACAGCCAGGACAACCAGAGCCTGATCTACGATTTCAGCAACCTGAGCCGGGCGGGCGCCTTCATGAATGGGCCGAGCTTCACAGCACGAGGGACCAAGTTCTTCCATTTCTTCAACATCAGCCTATGTGGAAATCCAGTAGGTGTCAGCGGGGAGCAAGCTGGCTTCAGTTTAATGCAATGCTCCTCCGAGGGGCTGCTGGCCATTGACTGCCCTTTCCCCACCTCCAGAAGCACCTCAGAGCCACAGTCTGTGATTATTCCATGTATCTAGGATAGTTAGATGGGATGTGGTGGCGCAGCGAGTTAACCCGCTGTTGCTGGGCTTTTAACCGCAAGGTTGGGAGTTCGAGACTGCGTGACGGAGTGAGCTCCCGTTGCTTGTCCCAGCTCCTGCCAAACTAGCAGTTCGAAAGCACCTAAAATGCAAGTAGATAAATAGGGACCACTTTGGTGGGAAGGTAACGGCGTTCCGTGCGCTACGGCGTAGAATCATGCTGGCCACCATGATCGGACAAAAACGCCGGCTCTACAGGCTTTGAAACAGAGATGAGCACCGCCCCCTACAGTCGGTCATGACTAGACCATTCGGTCGTGAGGAAACCTTTACCTTTAGGATAGTTAGGGTGATGGTGAACAATATGGCAGGGCTGGCAGTACTAGCCACGGAAAGCAGCACATCACGCCTCTTCCCAATGCTGGATGTTGCTTCCACCCCCCTCCCGAATCCTCCTGCAGCCTGCGAAGGAGATAAGAGAATTGGCCTGGGAGCATCTTGTGCCTCTCCAAGAATGTATAGATCAGTGGTTCCCAATGCAGTGTGGTCTGTGAGAATCTGAAAAGTGACACACTTCTGATGGGCGTTCAGTAATTTCAATGATTATGATCAGAGGCATCCCAAGGGGGCGTGACATCCAGTGGGTCCATCACCCTAGGGCATGATATCATCCCATGGGCTGGCCCTGCCCCATCCAGGCCATGCCTGTGCACTGATCACTTCCAGGGCCACCAGGCTCTCATGCAAGCTCCAGCGGGATCTCAGGTGGCCTGGAGGCAAATGGCGTCAGTTGGCACACCATGGAAGAGCCACGGAGTGTGGCTGTTTCAGTTGTCTGCAGTCCCTTAAAGCAGTGCTCTTCAACCTTGGGGCCAGGACCCCAATGAAGCCTCAGTTGTGGGGTCCAGCAACCTATGGGAATGAAAAAGGCTAAAGACCACTGGACTAGATGAGAGCATCACCAGGTAAAGGGGGGCACCTTTAGGTCCCAAGAGAGTTGTCCCAGTCCTTCTCAGGTTCTTAGAAATAGTGCTAAAATAGCATTCACTAGTGCTTGGCTTCAAGGTAACTTCTTCTGTTCTCTCAAATACTATTTAGTTAGAGTGAACAGTGCTGGGAGCAGGGAGTGGGCAGTGATGGAGGTGGTGTGGGCAGGTGTGGGCAGACGGGGTCCTTGGGAGGGGGTGGGATCTATAGTAGGGTCACCAGTCTCATTCTTAATTTACTTATTTGTATAAACTCCCATCACTTCCTGGCAAATAGGAGGGGAAGAAATGGAAGCAGTGTCAGAGTTTATTTTCCTGGGCTCCGAGATAGTGGAGATGGCACCGCAGATGGTGACTGCAGCCATGAAATTAAAAGACATCTACTTCTTGGGAGGAAAGCTATGGCGAACCTAGACAACTTAATAAAAAGCCGAGACATCACCCTGCCAACAAAGGTTTGCATAGTCAAAGCTATGGTTTTCCCAGTAGCAATGTATGGCTGTGAGAGCTGGACCATAAGAAAGGCAGAGCGCTGAAGAATAGATGCTTTTGAATTATGGTGTTGGAGAAGACTCATGAGAGCCCCCTGGACTGCAAGGAGACCCAATCGGGCAATCCTACAGGAAGTCAAGCCTGATTGCTCCCTGGAAGGGCAAATCCTGAAGCTCCAATACTTTGGCCACCTCATGAGGACTCTAGAAAAGAACCTCATGCTGGGAAAGACTGAAGCAAAAGGAGAAGGGGATGGCAGAGGATGAGATGGTTAGATAGTGTCACCGAAGCGATGAACATGAAATTGGGCGAACTCAGGAAGGTAGTGGAGGACAGGGAGGCCTGGTGTGCTGTGGTCCATGGGGTCATGAAGAGTCGGACATGACTTAGCGACTGAACAACAACAATATTGGGGTCATGGCATGAAAAAGTTTGAAGACCACTGCCCTAAAGGATGGGAACTACTGATATAGAGAGTCTTTGGGGGAGCATCATTCTAATCCACTATATTCAGTATTTTCATTCAACCTGCACAGCAGAACTGTACAATGTGTTACCCTAGTTAAGTTTGTGTCTGTTACGCTAATGAAATCTACCCACCATTCTGTTTGCATGGTCAATTTAAGGTACCTTCCTGTGCTCCAAATTTCTGTTTTATGCTTCAGTGTATTATTATCTGAAAGCCAAAATACACTTAATTTGCAAGGCAATTTATTATGCCCCACAAGGAACCAAGCTGATTCCTTGATGAATAGAAAGAAAATGCAGTTTCCCAGCACTGATTCTGATTAATTATATGGTGTGTGTGTGTGTGTGTGAGAGAGAGAGAGAGGGAGAGAGGGAGAGGGAGAGACTGACTCTCTACATTGTTTGGCAATCTGTATGAAAACAAAATTGGTTCTTTCTCAGCGGTGCAGCTTAATTTTTGTGGATTGTTTCCTTAATTTGTTGGCAAATTAGCTTCACATCACAGTGAGCAGCACATGACCTCTGATTCACAAGGCGCTTGGAAAATCCTGCATGAAAGCAGCACATTCATCCCTTTGCTCCTTTTGACATCCCCAGGGAGAGAAGGTCGCAATTTGTGCCGACAATATCACAGACATCACGCTTAAGGACATGGTGGCGGAATCCGAAGATTACGCCAACGTGGTGAGGGCTTTCGTCTGCCAGGCGACAATCATCCCACCCGACAGCAAGGGGTTCCGGACGGCCTTGGCGCTCCAATCCAACAGCCTGGCTGACATGTTTCTCGGTAAGGCTTTGCTCGCTATTCTCCTCATTCTGGTAAAGACTGAGCTGCTCCGAAGCCAAGTGAAAGGGATCGGCTGGGGGCGGCCTGATCCAGTGACAGCAGCACTAGGCAGTCTGTAAAAGCGGCCATGTGAGGGGACGGATGGGGGCTTTGTCAGGAACTGCTTTTGTCCATCGGGAGTGGAGGAAGCTCCCTCATGATACACCGTTCAAGTTGATGTCTGCGTAACATGACCAGCATCGCTTTGCCCAGAAGCTATAGTGGGGCAACCTGCAGGGCCACCTCCTCCCAACCTCTGACCATGGATCCTCACCCCTGAGATAGGGGAATCGGCCCATGAAAGCCCCACTGGGGTTCCCCTGGAGAGCTGGACAGAGAACAGCACTTCTTTTCTTTAGAACTGTGGGGACCTCTTGGATGGCCAGGTAGGAGACTTAGGGTTAGGCCAGTTACACTCCTTGGAGATTCACAAGAATGCTCTTTCCTGGTGTCTGATCCTATGTCTCTGGTCTCATGATCCTCTGATCCTAGTGTTCTGATTCCATGACATTAAAAGCCCAAATTCCCGCTTTGCAATATGACTGCCTGAATCATGGAGCCCCCATTCTCTCCACCACCAGAGCCTTGTCCGTTGGCTGAACGGGGGGGCTTTGCTCTCCTCCCTAGTTCAAAGTGGCTCCATCCATGTACCGTTGGTGGAGTCAATTGTATAGCGGCTCTAGTGGAGGAGCAGGCAGTGTCCATTTCCCCCCATCCCTCGCCCAGCTAGTCTTGGTTCCTGCTGTGGCTCATATAATCATTTTCGTTGCAGGCGCCACCATTGAAACAACACTAGGAAATATTAAGGTGAAGGCAGAAATGTTTGAGCGTCCGGAAAGGAAGATCCCTGATGTGCATTTCTATTACAAGTAGGTCCAACTCTCTCTTCCAAGTGCATTATTAAGTGTTACTCTTTGTCGAGCCAATGTGAATGTTTAGAAGATAAGAGGCCAGTGGATTGAGGAGGGGCCCCAGCGCGAGAGACCAGGGCCGGGAAAGATCAGGGCCAAGTCTAATTCTGCCCTGTTATCCCGGGGGATGAAGCGGGAACTTGGGACTCACAATTACGAGTGGGAGGGGAGTGGCTGCCTCACTTTGCTCGGCCACAGCCCCCCCCTTTCCAATCTGTTTTGTATATGAAATGTTTACAAGGCAGGTTGTACAAAAATGTCTGCAAATTCCACTCCCAGCTCTTTTTTCTGCTACAGCTCAGGACTGAGATGGAACAAGGTGTATGATGTATTTCCTCTGGATGTGTTTCCGGTTTAGCTGACTTTTCCTCCAAGGGGCTCCAGGCGGAGGGGCTGTTTGTAGGATTTTTTAAACAATGAAGTTTACATGGCAAAGGACTAGGAAGAGCAGCGTTGTCATTCAGCCGGAACGCTGGGCGGGAGGAACGGGTGAGCGGCAGCGAAACGGACCGGAACGCAACGGGTGGGCTGCCGCTCACCCGTTCCTCCCGCCCAGCATTCCAGCTGAATGACAACGCTGAGGTAGAGGGTTCCTTGTGCTCAAGGGATCCTCAATCTAAATGCAAAAAGGCAGAAAGGGAACCCCGGCCCCTGCAGAAGAGGCAATCCTCGGGGGAAGAGGGCTGGCGGCTCACATTCAGCTCAGCAGAACCGCCACTTGAACAGGTGCCCCTTTCCCCAGGTAACAGGGATATCTGGTCCCCCCTCCCTATTTCAGCTTCACAATAGCTCCATGAGATAGAGCAGGCTTATCACTGGGGGAGGCAGAAGTGGCCGGGCTGTGGGGCAGTGGGCCGCTTGGGGCAAATGTAGCACAAATGTTTCAAAAGCAGTTAAAAAACAAAACAAAAAAAGTTTGTGGAATTCCACGCAGGTCTTCGGGAGTGACAGCCACCTGTGAAGATGGACGCAACTCTGTGGTGACGCTGAGGTGCAACCCGGCCAAGCCGGGCGAAGGCGACATTTCCGTCCCCAGGTATTCATTGGGAGGCTGGCTGGAGCTCAGGATGGGCCTGAGTGGTGTGCCCATTTCCTCCTGGAACAGGTTGTGTCGCCCACCAAAGCTGCTTCTGGGCTGGTGAGAACCAAAGGCACCCAGGTAGCTAGCTAGTGGAGCCCATTCTTCCTGCCTGAGGCCTTTGGCGGCTTGTGTGTGTTTCGGTTTTGGGTGGAAATTCTGACTAACGTAGCTGTGAGCATTTGGCCAGAGGAGCCTGAACTGCCGAGTTCCTGGTCCGTCAGGAGTGGAGCAAGCCCAGCAACTGGCCACAGTCCACTTGGGGTTGATCAGCCGGGGCTGGGTTCTGTTGCCAGGCCTGGTGAGCCACCTTGCCCTCTCTGCTCCCCTCAATCAGGCTGCTTCTCTCTTTGGGTTGTCAAGCTCTGGTCATGGGTGGGGTGGGCGGACCTCCAAATGGCAAACGTTTCCCTGTTTCTTTCCTGTGGTGAAGGTTTGTCCTTGGCTGGCCGCAACTCTGGTCACTTAGCAACAGTCTGATGAGGTTCCTTGTCTGTTGTATTGGCCAGAGTGTATTCCAATACATGCCTGACTCTGCCCCGGTGTGTGCGCTCTCAGGTGCCTGCAGGAATCGCGCCATATTTGTAAAGAGAATCCAGCTCACCCTTGGCATCATCTAATTTGTGACTCTAATCTGACTCTCTCTTCTTCCAGCTCATGCCCTGCGGGCACCTGTGATGGGTGCACTTTCCACTTCCTGTGGGAAAGTGCAGAGGCCTGCCCCCTGTGCACGGAGCAGGACTATCACGAGATTGAGGGGGCTTGCAAAAAGGGGCACCAGGTAATGACCACAGGTCGCACAGCCGCACAGTGGTTTGAAACACAAAGGGGTGGCTCTTTACCCCTACTCTTCCTCCAAGGCAGTAGTTGAGCCTTGGCACCAAAACTTTTTAGAACGGCAGTCTATCCAGGACCCACTGGAAGTTATGTCATGGCCACAAGTGCCGTCATTGTGACACCTGAGTTTGCTGTTTTCCTAACAATGCAGTAATAAGTTGGGTTATTTCTCATTCATTTTCCAATAGCAAAGTGAATCAGAAAGAAGAAAAATCCTATTGACAACCTTGACACAAGCAAAACAACCGCACAGCCCTGCCCTGGTCTAGTGTCCCATCTCTCCATATTTTCAATGAGGGCTGTACTAGGTGCTATGTGACCCACCTGAAATTGGCTCGTGACCCACCTAATGGGTCCCAAACCACAGTTGGAAAAACAGTGCTCCAAGAAGTTCAGGGTGATGAACGTAGTTTCTCCTTTTGTCCTCACAACAACCCTGTGAGGTAGGTGAGGCTGAGTGACTGGCCCAAAGGCACCCGGGAAGCTTCATGGCTGAGCAGGGATTTGAACCCAGACCTTCCAGGTCTAAGTCCAACTCCCAAACCACTGCACCAGCCTGGCTTATCACCAGTAGTGTCATTCAGTAACAAGGAGATGGAACGCGAGGCGGGACTTACCCCTTGATTGACAGGGAGCCCGCGACGCGTTGCCGCCTGCCTTTCCGCCACGGCAACTCCTTCTGGGTGGCGCGCCCCTCCGCGGTTCTCCTAAGCACCCAGCGCGCCACCCAGGCAAGCGGGCACCCCCTCCGAAGCCAGGGGTGCCCGCGCGGCGCTCGGCAAGGTGGCGATGCATCAGAAACGGGCAACCAATCAGGTGGTAAGTCCCGCCTCGTGTTCCGTCTCCTTGTTACTGAATGACACTACTGCTTATCACCATAAGGTGATGAAATACAAGTAGAGGCGTTTCTACAGGGAGGGTGAAGCTCTAAGTTTTGCAAGGAGCCTTACCCTGTCATGTAAATCTCTCCTCTCCCTTGCTGCTGTAGCCAGTAAGCAACACCAAGATGTTGCTTTTCCCTGTGAGGATTGGCTAAAACGGTGCAGGAGAGGAGTGATTTCCACTGCAAGGTAAGCCTTCTTGCAAAACTTAGAGCTCTGCCCTCCCTGTAGAAACACCACTAAATAAAAACCAACTTATAAAGCAATTATAGTCTCAACTCTTATATCAAATAATAAAGTCACATTAAGAGATTCCATGATGGAAAGTAAAGCTTTGCTGACCACGGGGAGGCTGCGGGCGGTTGAGGGCACTGGATCACTGAACTAGAGGCCCGTTGCTGGTCTCTAGGGGGCCTCTGAATATTTTCATGTGTTTCTTCCTTTTTTTTGGAATCACTGACCAAAGCTTTTCTTTTCCTGTACTTGGTAGGAAACTTTATATGTGTGGAATGAACCAAAGCTCTGCATCAGGGGAGTTTCCTTGCCCGAGAAAAAGACCATCATCTGCGAAACGCTGGACTTTTGGCTGAAAGTTGGGGCGGGGGTTGGGGCCTTCACAGGGGTCCTGCTGGTTGCCTTGACCTGCTACTTCTGGAAGAAGAACCAAAAGTAAGTCCTGAGTGTGCCCTGAGCTGCTGTATGGCAACGAACTCGGGGCCTGCATGACTAGGGTTACCAGATACAAACTGGGACAGCGTGCCTAATCCTTTAACCATTGTATAGAAGAGGGAATTTGGGCAGGTGCAGCTTTTGAAACCCTTCCATGATGAGCTGCACTTGCCCAAATTCCCTCTTCTATACAATGGTTAAAGGTAAAGGCATTCTGTCCCCATTTGTATCTGGTAACCCTATGCATGACTGCAACATGTTTGGAAGCACCCCCCTTTTCTTTCCTGTGTGCTTTAATTAAATGTACATAAGAACATAAGAACAATTAAATGTACATAAGAACATAAGCCTTACTGGATCAGGCCAAGGCCCATCTAGCCCAGCTTCCTGCATCTCACAGTGGCCCACTGTGGCATCCTGTTGCCACTCCTTTGCATTCTGAGGCAAAATTCTGAGGTAAATAATAACTTGCAACCCAGTCTGGGCCTTAAGAACATAAGAAGAGCTCCACTGGATCAGGCCAAAGGCCCATCTAGTCCAGCTTCCTGTATATCACAGTGGCCCACCAGATGCCTCAGGAAGCACACAAGACAACATGAATCCTGTGGCCACTCCCCTGCTTCTGGCATTCTGAGGTAGCCTGCTTCTAAAACCAAGAGGTTTCAAATACCCATCACAACTTGTAACCTGTGATGGATTTTTCCTTCATAAATCTGTTGAACCCTTTTAAAAGGCATCCAGGCCAAACCCATCACCAGATTGCATGGCAAAGAGTTCCACAGATTAATCATGCACTGGTAAAAAGAAATATTTTCTTTAGTCTAACTCTTCCAACACTCAATTCTAGTGGCTGTCCCCTGGTTCTGTGTTGTGAGAGAGGGAAAAGAACATCCCTCTTGTCATTCTTCCCTTGCATAATTTTGTGCTTCTCAATCATGTCCCCCCTCAGGTGCCTGTTTTCTAGACCAGCAGGTTCCAGTCTTTGGCTTGCGGGCTGGATATGGTGCCCACCTGCTCCCTCCCCAGAGTGAATGGCGCCCATTGTTCTACTGGGGAAGTTCTGTAAAGCCCCTACTACATCCCCTAAGAGTCTCTATGGCCAGCTGATTCTGGGTTCCGCTGCCTCAGCATGCTGTGTGCTTGGAGTTCTGGGCAGACACGGCTGGCCGTGGTGACTCTTGGGGGCTGTTGTAGGGAATTTCCAGAGCTTCCCCCACAGAATGGTAGGCGCCAGTCGCACTGGGGAAGCTCTTGACTGTGGCAGCAATATCTGGTTAGGAGGCTGCTGTTCTAGGCTGATGTATCAGAAGGCTGCGTGTTCTTGTGAAGGCAAAAGCATCATGGTCTGCATTTCTGCTTTCAGGCTGGAGTACAAATATTCCAAGTTGGTGATGACCGCAAATTCCAAGGAGTGTGAGCTCCCGGCAGCCGACAGCTGCGCCATCATGGAAGGGGAGGACAATGACGACGAGGTTGTCTGCACCAACAAACAGTCACTCCTGGGTAAACTCAAGTCGCTGGCCACCAAGGTGAGTGCTCCTGTCTGCTCAGCAGTCGGGCCGTGGCCTTGCTCGACAGGGGCTTGCTTTCAAATCTGCACAGCACACATCCACAGCCAAATCACAAATCCAAATCACAGCCACGGCAACTCAATTGGCCCTGTCCTACCCCTGGCAAATGCCAGTGCACCACCAGGTACGCCATTGCAGAGACCGCCCTGCCACAGCAGTGGCTGTGGCCCAAACACCAGCGCAGCTGCTGGGAAACTGTGTGCCTCTGTCAGTAGGGTGGAGACCGACTGCTGACACAGCCCCCCCCCCACAGCACAGAGGGAGGGAGGGAGGGAGGGAGGGAGGGAGGGAGGGAGGGAGAGGAACTGGGTACAGAGCAGTGGAGGATGGAGCTGAGATGCAGTGGAGTCGGCAGCCGCCAGATCCCAAACCCTCTTCTGTGCTGCGCTAGGCCTGCACCAGAGCTGGCAGAGCTCAGAGGAGTCCTGGAGAGGGCTCTATGGCATGCCTGCTGACCGGCCTCTCCACTGGGACACATGCTGGATTTGGCAGACCTGGTGCTCTCAGCATTGTGAGACCCACCCAGGTCTGGGCTGAGAGCACCATTTGGGCAGCCTCTTGTCTCATCTGTGAAGTGCTTGGGACCAGTGGTGTCATTCAAATGATTTAGGAACAGGAACTCACTTTTGATTGGCACTTGTCGGGAACCCAGAACCCAGGGCACCTCGTTAGGATCCAGAACGCCCGTTCTGGTCCGTTCCCCCTGAATGACATCACTGCCTTCACCCCCCTAGGAATCTGGAGTCGCTGCCTTTAACCCTCTGAATGCCGGCCAACCAAGAAGAAAAGCTCTTTGCAGAGGAATTGGGAGGGGGGAGGAGGGAGAGTGAAGTGGGCGGAGTCAGCCTTAATTTTAACTAGTGGAACTGAGTTCCCCCGCGTTCCCCCTGCATGACATCACTGCTTGGGACCCATCCCGGTGTGGTCAGTCCTTAGAGCCACCCTGTCAGCCACCCTAGCCCTGGAGCTGGGCCCTGGGTGGAAGGAAGCACCACACGGCCCCCAGCGTGACCCCCTCTCAGGGCATCCTCCCAAGGAGTGCTACTGCTGCGGTTGGGATTGAGGGCTCCGGGGGTGGCGCTTCCAGTCCGGTGGGGCCCCTCAGTCAGCAACTGGCCTGGGGGGCTCCTGACCGCCCCCTCCCTGCCATGATGATCAGCCTCATGTTGGGCCTGAGGGCAAGTGGGGGGGCAGTGAGAGCTCAATGGAAGCCTGACATGGCAGTGATGTCATCCGTCAGCGCCAACAACCGGAATGCACGGTTGAGTGGCAGCTCCCCGCCCCCGTGCGGAGCCCGGCCACGCCTCCCTGCACCTGGAATAGCTCCATATCGGAGCGAACCAAGCGCAGGGGAGGGCGGGCAGACCAAAAAGCGTGTGGCATTTGCTGCGCAATGGCGCCCCGTCGCAGCCCGTCCTCGGAACAAGCGGTACGACGTTCCGGACCGTCCTGCCCAGATGACAGCACTGTGACAGGGGCTCCCCACGTGCTGCATGGACCTTCTTCCTTCCACGCCCTCAATTGGAAAAGGGACGCAATGGGGCTGGTGGTGGAGAGAAGAGGGGTGGACTGGAGGGTGGGAGAAACAGAGGCCGGCCAAGGGGGGACACCACCCTGTGACTCATCCTCAGGCACGAACACTCTGCAGAGCGGCCGCGGCAGTTGTCTGAAGGCCCGGTCCTCTCTGGCATAGTGCTGGTGGTGTGACCGGACTGCCTGTGCCACTGTCACGCAGGGCGCTGTAAAGCGCTGGTGCCGGGGTGACGCCACGGTGATGCCGGCCCTTGTGGCCTGGAGGGAGCAAAAGCTGGGGAGCCGTGAAAGCAGCAGCAGCAGCAGCACCAGTAACTCTAACTTGCCTTTTGCGCCGCAGGACAAAGAGGAGCGCTTTGAGTCTGTCCAGCTGAAATCCACCAGATCGCAGCATATATGAAGACTTCAGCCGGCCTTTGGACCAGCAAGCCCCGTGTCTGTTTTGCAGGGGACCTCGTTTCCGACACGTCCTGGCCTCCAGCTGGGAGGTGTTCTCTCTCTTTCTCTCCAGCGAGAAGCAGTGAGCAGGCGAAGAGGAGGAGAGCAAAAGAGGATGTGGCCTTACCGTGAGACCAACCCTTGCCAAAAAGCAATTCAAGGAGAAGGCAGCCTGGCCGGCCGTTGGGTCGCCACTCAGGGAGAGTGCGCGCAGGTGGTGAGCGGGTCCACGCCGCCTGGTGCCTGAGGCAGACCGCCCTGGGGGTGCCTCCTCAAAGACTGCAGACCAGGAAGCTGAACCACTGGCTGCTGGCTCCCCTCCCACGGCACCCCGGAAGCTGCCGCTGGAGGCAGGCTGCCCCACCCTGTCCTGAGAGGGCGGCTCGGGCCAGACTGGCTGTGAGAGTCGCCGCCGGCTGTGCGTGGCTAGGGCCTGCTGAGTGACTCGCTCTTTGCCCTGCTTGAAGCGGGTTCCCGGATGGCTTCACGAGGACTGGGAAGCTTCCTCCAGGTCCCGCCGGAGGTGTTGGCATGGCTGCAGTGCAGCGTTGACCTTGCGCTCCAGCCACGGCCATCGCTTGAGACAGAGGAGAGGAACGGCCTTGCCACATAGACGGTGGTGTCGTGCAGTGTTAGAGCGCCACCCTGAACAGAGCTGCCCCCCGCTAAGCTCCCCTGCCGCCGCACCCCGTGTCCTGGCCAAGGTCCCCCAGACCACCCAGGAGGGCCCTGCTGCAGAACGTCCCCACCCACCCTCAGCGTGCACCGCAGTCAGTTGGGGGGGGGGCCCAGGCAGATCCAGGGACTGCCTTGCCCTTGCCCATGGCAGGGCCACAGGGACCGGCTGGGGGGGCCGGCTCTGGGCTGGAGGGGGCGGTTGCACATGCCCCGAAAGCATTCCCCACCCACTGTCAAGGGGGCTGATCCATGCAGTAGAATGCAAGGTGGGGGGGGGGGGGCTCTGCCTCCACAGCCACGGAAGGAGGCAGGAGCTTGAGGAGGCTGATTTGGGAGGGGCAGAGGAGGCACTAGGGACTGCACAACCCCCTCCCCTCTCTGAGCTGAACAGAGATTTGGCTGCCTACAAGCCAGCTGTGGGGGGAGCTCTCCACACCAGGGAGCAGGGCCCTTCCTCTGTGAGCAGAGGCGGATCTAAGGGGGGGCAAATTTGTAAGTGTTGCAAGAAGCCTTACCCTGTCATGTAAATCCCTCCTCTCCCTTGCTGCTGTAGCCAGTAAGCAATGCCAAGATGTTGCTGTTCCCTGTGAGGATTGGCTAGAACAGTGCAGGAGAGGAGTGTTTTCCACTGCAAGGTAAGGTTTCTTGCAAAACTTACAGATTTGCCCCCCCTTAGATCCGCCTTTGTCTGTGAGTAGAGAGGATGGCTGGATGAGGCCCAGCCCAGGTGTGCCGTGTGTGCCATAAGGGCGGAGCTCCCTCCTGCCTGGGCCAGGATCCCAGGGAAGTCCCACACTCTAGGGGTCCCAGAGAGGCAGGTGTATCTTCCTGTGGCATCTTTTGCCTGCTGTGCCCATGCCTAGAAGACAAGAGCCAAGGCGAACCAGGCAGCCTCGGGAGAGTCTGTGCTCCTAAATCTCGGTGATTCTGGATCTTTCTCAGGCATCCCTTCTGCAGGTTTTGGTTTTCAGCTGCAGGAATTGACACCCTGCGGACAGGCGCACTCATGCGACATGAACAGTAGCATCAGGCATGGGCCACAGTTTTTGCGCTGATGAGCATCAGAATCAATGCGCTTTGCTTTCAGATCCAAATGCAGTCATTGGGATGAAACCACCCATTTAATTCATTAATATATTGATTTAATTTATAAATGGAACTATAATAAATTAATAGATTAATGATCTGAGATAAGGAAAGGAGCATGAATGGTTGGACCACGTCCCCCATAAAAGATTCCCTGGGCCCTAGAGTCATTGGCCACAGAACAGCAACACGGACCCATATGGGACAGTGCTGATGGGCCAATTATGCAGCGCCCACCCCATGTGCCTGGTGGGTCAACCATAAGACTGGCACATGACCTGCAGATTTCCAGAATTTCAGAACTGAGATAACTATCAGTGATTAGGATCAAGCGTGAAAAAAAGCTATTGATGAGAAGCTGCATTGTATGAACTTTCATCTAAATTAAGCATTGATACGTGTTTTTTTTTCAATTGGCACACAGTAAAATATGCAAGTGCAAATCTGCACTGGAAACCCTGAGGAAATGTTGTGGCAGGCAGTTGCGTAGCTGAGGAGGGGTGTCACAGGACCCTGGGTGGTCCTCTGCGAAACCGCCCCCGCCGTGGCCTGCCCACTCATGGCTGTCCCCCTCTGAACATGACTGGAGCTGTGCTTCAATCACACCTGAGAGTGTTTTGAGGGCTGGGGAGCCCATGTGCGGCCTTACCTCACCAGCCCTCAGAATGCCTCTGGAAGGCCAAAAACCGTGGCTTCCATTTTGGGCCTTCTGGAGGAGTTCTGAGGGCTGGGAAGGTCACAGCAGCCTCCCAAGCCCTCAGGGCACTCTCTGGACGTGCGCAGAGCATAGCTCTGGTTACATTCGGAGGGGTAAGGGGGCAGCTCTGGGGCATACCTTCCAGCTATACCACCGGTGGCAGGTGTTTTTGTGTGTGTGTTTAGCAGAAAATATTCCACAGATGAGACTTTTATGAAAGTCATTTGCCTTCAAACAAAACCAAATCTGAAACATCCTGCATTTGAAAGTCTTGTCATAATCTTCAGCGAGGGTCTGGAATAAACCTTTCCTGCATTTTGGTTGAGTAGGGCAATTTACTAACAGCAGCATTCTACATATGTTTACTCAGAAGTAAGTCCCACTACGTTCAGTAGGCCTTACACTCAGGTATGTGTGCATTGGTTTGCAGCCCTCAATTTCTTGATACAACCCAAGACCAGGATTTTTCTATGACTTTGGATCTGTGTCTGGGAAATTTGGAGGCAGCCTGCAGTGATTATTTTCTGGAGAAACCCCCAGTCTTGCACCAGGAAGGAGCATTCTGGTGTGAAGTGCTCTCTTTTCCTAGGTTTGAATGTTCAGCTCATCTTTCTTTATGCATATTTTGTATGGTTGCTCATTGGCTTGGCTATGATGATATTTGCTGCTATTGTTCTCAACATTGTGGCTTCTGTTCACTAGATAGGAATTGTTGGGGCTGGTTCTGCTGGGCAGCATCATGACTGTTTCTACGCAGAATGTCCAGGACAGCTTTGATCAGAACAGTGCATCGTGTGAACTGGCCATAGGTCCAGTTGCAGTAACCTGCGTCCGGTGCTTTCCATAGGAAAATTAGGAAAACACAATTAATGATCTGATTGTGGAGCTCGCATGGCACATTCTCCGTGTGATGGTGGCGTGGATGCATTGGCTGGAAAATCTGTTGCCCGGCTGAGCGTATGAAGCTGCTTTTGACTGAGCCAGCCCATTGCTCTGCCTAGCCCAGGATTTCTCCCACCATTGCTGGTTGCAGCCCCTCGAGGCCCGTCCGAGCTCATGCGTCTGAGACCCTGTTGGCAGCAGATGCTGGGAACTCTGGGTGCGAAGTGTTTGGTCTGTGATGGAGAGACGGCCCCTTTCCTGCCCCATGCAGACCAGCCCACGGCACTTTCTGTGAAGAAGCTTGTTTGCATTTCTGTGCATCTTTTCTCCAAAGGCAGTCCTGATGTGATATGATGCATCTCTTTCATCTTCTGCTCCCTGGAACGCACAGAATGCTGGCCTGGGTCCTTCCGGGTAAATGGAGCCGTGGAGGTGACTGGCTTCCTTGGAGGCTTGGGCATCCCCTTTTCTCCTGTTTCCTTCAAGCCACGGGGCATTTCTTAGCACCGTGTGGGCTGCCAGGTTGTGTTTACTTATGGAGACATCCTTGACTTTCAGAGGGACTGAAAGGCAGCCCCTTTCATCCACCCCTAGGTCTCATTCCTATTGTATTCCAATGCCTTAAATTTGAATCAGTTCATTTTTTTTTCCAAAACTTGTGATTTTTATATACAAAGGTCCCCTTCCCTCGAGGAGACCTCTGGCAGCCCCAATTCTCACCCTAGATGTGGCAGAGGCTGCGCCGCTGTGTGGGAATTCAACCAGGGTTGGACTGCCACTCACTGGACAGACGGCTGCCAGTCTCCTACTTTGCCCAAAGGGACGAGGGCATTTGGAAAGTCATGCCAATCTTCTTCACCGGAAGGCCTTTCCTGGCTATGACTGCAGCAGCCCAGCAGTCAGGGATGGATTGGTTGTCTGATGTCAGGAAGCCTTGCAGACTTGTGGCGCCTTTTTCCTCTCTTCCAAGTTCTTTTCAGTCTGGGTACAAGCCATTTCCTGTTTGCAGGGGATGAATCCCTGCTGGTGATGCCTCTTTGCATGAGTTTCTGGTCTCTGCCTCTGCATAATTATTGAAAGGGGAGAAATGTGCACAGTACCCTGTGGCGTGGGGACTACTTTTCAATAGGGCCATATGTCATGAAACTGAACAGAATACGGGTTACAGGAATAGCCACGTCCTTAAGCATTCAGTTCTGCAGGACCTGAGAGATGAGCCAAGATGAGCCATCACCCTCTTGCCTACGGCAGCAAGCCAAGGGCTGCAAAAGCTTATGCTATCATGTGTCCAAGTGGGAGGGAGGAGCTGGAACAAGGGATAAGGGCAGAGGGAACTCTCTGTTGGTCTTTATGTACTATGAGCACCTGCAACAAAGAGCCTGTGTGTCTGAGAAAAGTGTCTGGGGTACAGTGTCATGGTGGAGCATTAGTGGGATTAAGGTCTGCGTTGGGGCCAGGTGGGATTTGCCTGAGCCCCCCTTCCAGCCTGGCAATCTGTCCCTAGCACAGTCAGAAGAACTAACTAGTCACATCAGCACCAATTCAGAGCTTCTATAAATGCTAACTACAGCAAGTGAGAAGAAGTGCCCCCCACGATCACAGGTGTGCGTCATTTCTCCAGCTGAAACTGTGAGCCTGAAAGGGCAAATTCTGGTTAAGTTATACATGAGCTCATCTCGCAACTAGAGCTCTTCAGGAAGGCTTACTGAAATGTCTCCCCCCCCCCCCAAAGGATTAGCCTGCAACACACCCAAATGTTCTTGAAATCCAGTTATGCAGCTGGAATCTCTGTTGTATCATGTGTAGCCATATTGGTTATTATAACACTGCTGCTGTTTTAGTTTGTTTGGAGGGGGAGTTGCTAAAACTCCTAATTTTAACTAATAAACATCAGACATGGAAGTGGCCAGGTGTCGTCGTGTCATTCTTTTCGACTCTCATCAGCCAACAATACACAAGAGTGTACATCACTTGTACGTTTGACATCTGAGTGCACCGCAGACCCCAGCCTTGGAGAAATTAGTCATGGGACACATTACGTTGTAGGCACCCCCAAGGAGGGTGTGGCTTGAATTTTGCTTCCATGACTCTTTAAAGTACCTTGTACGCTGCATCTGCTAGATAGATACTACTAGAACTAAGTTTTTATTGGATTAACAACCTTTCCCATTCCAGGGACTCGGACAAAGCAAACTGTATTCTACAGTATTGTAATTATTACTATACAGGTGTGTCCCAGTGCCCACTGACTCTGTATCCACGGTTTCAATTATCAACGGATACAATGGATACTGGGATGCCTGTTAAGAAGATAGGGGAACCTTAAATCCTTTACCTTGTTGCGGCTAAACCACTGAAAGGCGTCCCAGAATCCACGGTTTCAGGTATCCACAGGGGTGTGAGTGTGTCCAGAATGGAACCCCAGCAGATATCAGGGCATGCCTACATATTTATATCTACTTCTCAGTTTGATTCCTAAAACAGCTCATAATGATTAAAAGCAGTCTCAAAATTGATTATTTTATCCCATCCCTCTCTACTTATGGCCACCAGAATCTGTTGAATTAGGATGCCTTACAGTAGCACACTCCTATGCCAGTCTACTCATAAGAACCTCAGTACAGTCCCGCTAGGTCAGGCCCAGGGCCCAACGAGGCAAGCTTCCTGCATCTCACAGTGGCCCACCAGATTCCTCAGAGAGACAACAAGACACTTGTATCCTGTCGCCGCTCCCTTGCACCTGGTATTCTGAGGCATGCGTAAGAAAACCCCATTGAGTTCAATGAGACTTGGGGCCCAATCCTATCCACCTTTCCAGCACTGATGCAGCCCTGAGATAACAGGGGTTTGAGGTTTGGGGAGGCCTTCATGACTCCCCACCACCACCAAATGCAGCACGTGCCCTATTGGCTTGGCTGCAGCAGTGCTGAAAAGCTGGTAAGGATTGGGCCCTAACTCCCATGTAGGTGTGTACAGGATGGCAGCCACGTGCCCAGGAAACACATCTTTTGGGAGCAGAAGTCTAGATTCATGTATTAAATTTACCTATGGAAATGTTGATAGGCCTCTGACAAAATTTAAAAGGCCATTTGGGTGGCCTGAAGGGAAGCAACTGGAACTATTTCTCGGTGCAGCCTTAAGAACCTGATTTGCAGTGCAAGGGGTGCCTGTGAGATTGCGGGGCAGTGAAGGGCCGGGGTTGACAGGTGAGCTGGCATTGCACTTCCTGGGAAACTGAGTCCATCCTCTTTGAAGAGGGCTGAAGGGCCAGGAGAGGAAAGTCTGCTGGAAAACCGTTCAGAGTTTATTTTTGACATCTTTACATCAATTAATACTGCAGTGAAGACCATCCGTTGCACAGAATGGAACCGCCATATACAACATAGAAATGCAGTCTAAGGAAATTACAACAAGGAGTTACAAAAAAGGGTTTGTTAGAAAGAAAGCCACCCGACGTGGCCACAGATCCTTCCCTCGCTGCTGAGTCCACGAGGCAGACCTGGAAGCCACGGTGGTTATTTACACATCCCTTAGAACTGTTAATCACAGAGGGCTCTAAAGTCGTTCTAAAAAGAACATCACTAGAATACTGTACAGTCCTCAAAAATAATTTATTACACTGTTTCTAGAAAAAAAACCCTACGAAGTCTATGTAAAATGTTCTCTTTTTCCAGAGAGCACAAGAACTGTGCAAGACTCCCTAACAGTCTCGGAATGTGAGAACCACCTGCAGGATTACAGAGACGAGGTGGTGGAGTCCACAACTTCCCTTCCATTGCAGACTGTCGGGACGTACACGTTGGCGGAGGCTGGAAGAGGAAGGAGCATCATTAGCGTCATTTGTTCTTTTTAAACTGAAAGTGCTTCTTCCCTCCCACCCCCCATGCTTTGGATTGATGATGAGGAATGAAACTGAGTGCCTTAGTAGCAAACGCCAGTCAAAACAGAAGCTGGTGGGGCACTCCTCAGAGAGGGGGCCTGAGTGGTGATTCTGGGAAGGGGCTGGAGACTCTGACAAGGAATCCTCACTGCTTTCCATCAGCTAAGACTTGTAGTTGACTTATTGTAGTTGAATTATTCGGAGGTGGTCAAGACTGTCTGTAATCCTATAGGCCAGTGGTTCTCAAACTTTTTAGGACCGGGACCCAACTTTTTAGAAGGACAATCTGTCCAGGACCCACTGGAAGTGATGTCATGGCTGGAAGTGCCATCATTGCGATCCCAGAGCCTGCTGCTTTCCAAAGAATGCAGCAATAAGTTGGGTCATTTCAGCCATTTTCCAATAGCAAAGTGAATCAGGAAGAGGAAAAAAAACCTATTTACAACCTTGACAGAAAGAAAACCACACAGCCTTCCCCCTTTCCAGGGCCCCATCTTTCCATATTTTCAATATGGCTGCTCTAGGTGCTTCGCGACCCACCTGAAATTTGCTCATGACCCACTAGTGGGTCCTGACCCACAGCTGGGGAGCCACTGCTATAGGCACTTACCCAGGAGTAAGTCCCACTGAACTCAGTGGCACCTACTTCTGAGTAGACATGCATAGGCTTCTGCTCTGTGATGAGCCAGATCCACACGGTGAAACCCTTCAAGCTTGAATAGGTTGACATTGACACTAACAATAGGTTGACATCTCTAAGGCAGCCAGTTTTTCTAGACCATAAACAACCTCCCCCGTATACATCTTGTCTCTGCCATAAAATGACTAGGCAACCTCAGGCAAGCTGCCCCCTTTGAGCCTCCACCCTCCACTGCATTATGGAGACGTAATAAAACTAGCCTCTGCGGCTGTTCAGCCTACCCCTCGTCCGCCACCCTCCCTCCTCCTACACCCCAGTCCAGCCCCTTCCCCACAGAGAAAGAGATCTGGATTTCTGAGCCCTCACGCCCCAGCTGCAGTATATAAACATGAATAAATAGCAAAAATACAAAAAAAAAATATTGAAAGAGAGCTAATGTTTATTAATCAAAGTTAAGTGGTTTATTTAAAAAGTTTATTAAAAAGTGTGATTTATTAAAAACTACATCACTTCCCCCTTAATTATATCACTTCTGACCCTAAGGGAGTCCCGACAGACTGTGGTACCTAAAACAGGGGTCTTGGTGCTAAAAAGGTTTGGAACCACTATGTTAACATCTGCAGGGGCATAAATTCAACTGGTGAAGCATTTCCCCACTACGTGAAAATGCCTGGACAAAACACCAACCCTTGCTTTTTTGCAAGTCAAGCAGCTCTTGAGGTCAACTTAATTAGCATTTCTCTCTTTTTGGCCTGAAGCAGATTTTAGTAGAGGGATGTGGTGGTGCAGTGAGTTAATCCGCTGTTGCTGGGCTTTCAACTGCAAGGTTGGGAGTTCGAGACTGCGTGACAGAGTGAGCTCCCGTTGCTTGTCCCAGCTCCTGCCAACCTAGCAGTTCGAAAGCACCTAAAATGCAAGTAGGTAAAGAGGGACCACTTCGGTGGGAAGGGAACGGCATTCTATGTGCTACGGTGTAGAGTCATGCTGACCACATGATCGGACAAAAACGCCGGCTCTACAGGCTTTGAAACGGAGATGAGCACCGCCCCCTACAGTCGGTCACGACTAGACCATTCGGTAAGGGGGAAACCTTTACCTTTAGATTTTAGTAGCGTGAGCTGCATCTCAAGCTGCATCTGTTTAATGTCCTGATCTTTGATGTCATTTAAAAATACTGGTGATTGGGTCTTCTAGTTTGCTTTCAGTACTTGCATGGCTGCATTGCTACTGTGTTTAAAATCTACTGTGTGGATTCAGTTGTTTTTCCCAACTGTTCTGAAATGAGGACCCATCGGCTCCCTTGGGCATTGCATTTTTCTTGCTGGAAAAGTGGTGGAGGAATTTTCAATGCAGAATCAAAACACACAGGAGGTTTTCTGGGACAAAAAGGCCAGGCAGCCTGAGCTCTGGTTTACCTTGGGAATAAGTGGTTCCGGTCCCACTGACGCTGAACCTGTTGAGGTGCAGCCGATGAGTGACCACGTTCTTCTGGGGCTGGAAGAGGACGATGTGCACTTTGGGGGCAAACAAGCACCCCAAGACGACGAAGCCACTCAGGCTGACGGAGATGCACATGGTGGTGGTCTGGACCTGCGGAGAGGAGGAAACCATTGCAGTGGCGGGAGGAGGGTCTGAGCCCCTGCGCCAGACATCATGACCTGCCCCTGCCCACATCAGAGCTCCTGCAGAGACCAGGACTGCCTCCTTTGGGGGATGGAGGCAGACGAGTGAGTGGCCTCCTACTGGGCCAGACCAGCATCTCATCTAGCACCCTGAGATGCCAGCCCAACTTGGAGACAGCCCCCCCTCTGAGTCATGTGGCTTCTGGTGGCCTGGCCAGTCTGGTAAGCTCGACTCTGTGATAAAAGCTACCCCCTCTAGGATTCCTGACTTGGAAGGAGAAACCCAAGCAGCTGGCAACAGAAGGCTCCACACCCCTGGCTGGCCCCATCGCCCTCAGGGCCTCATCCAATCTGGAAGTCCTGTCAATCACTGAGGCAGATGCTGGGGGCAAGTACAATGGGAGGTAGCAACCATTGAGGAGCAGGGAGGAGCCCCCAGGACCACCCACTAATTGTTAAGGTGCCAGGCACATTGACGGAGTTACATTAATAATAATAATAATAATAATAATAATAATAATAATAATAATAATA
>JAJKFI010000010.1:11913458-11925306 GCA_029204185.1 Lerista edwardsae
TCTATCTATCTATCTATCTATCTATCTATCTATCTATCTATCTATCTGTCTATGTTCATGACAATAAAGTAAAGCACTCTGGGTATGTAAAAGTGCCTTTCCTTCAAGTTGCCGTACTAGTCCGATAATGCGGGACTGCTGGGGCATGCTTGCCCCCTGACCTCATGACTTTGCCTACGGGAGGACCCCAGGTTGGTGACAGGTTGGTGTGTGGCTCCCCTCCGTGTCTTCTCCCTCACATGACTTCCCTCCTGTCTCTGCTGGTGCAGTTTGCTCCCTGGCCTGCTCATCCAGCCGCTTACTTAAGAACAGAAAAAGAGCAGCTATGTTGGATCCAGCACAAGTCCAGCTTCCCGTATCTCACAGGGGCCTATCAGATGCTTCAGGGAGCACACAAGACAACAGGCTGCCTGCATTCTGTTGCCACTCCCCTGCATCTGGCATTCTGAGGTAAATTCTGAGGTAAACACTGGTGGCCAGTCAAGATTCTCCACAGCATTTCTCTTTGACAGCCACCAGAACCAGATGCTCCTCTTCAAACATCTACTCATAGGAACATAGGAACAGCCCTGCTGGATCAGACCACGGCCCATCTAGTCCAGCTTCCTATATCTCACAGTGGCCCACCAGATGCCTCAGGGAGCACACAGGACAAGAAGAGGCAACCTGTGGCTACTCCCTTGCATTCTGAGGCAGCCCACTTCTAGAACCAGGAGGTTGCACATACCCATCACGGCTTGTAACCTGTGAAGGACTTATTTGTCCAATCCCCTTTTAAAGGCACCTAGGCCAGACACCATAATAGCATCCTGTGGCAAGGAGTTCTGCAGATTAATTACCCCCTGGGTAAAAAGGTATTTCCTTTTATCTGTTCTAACTCTCCCAGGACTCAATGTTAGTGGGTATCCCCTGTTCCTGGTGTTGTGCGAGAGGGAAAAGAACATCCCCCCTTTCCACTCTTTCCATCCCTTGCATAATTGGGTACACTGAGCCATTGAACCAGCCTGCTCTATCACATGGGGAAGGTGCAGGGGTGCACATAGCTGCCTCCACTCATTGCTTGAGCTCCTAATAAAACAGAGGAGGGTCATCTGAACTGTCCCTCTACTACGCAGCATTTGAATTGCATGCAGAAGATGACAGAGGAAGCCTTGCCCTTTGTGAGACGAGAAAGGCAGAAGGGTAAGTAGATTCAGAAGGGTATAAACATTTAGAGCGCAATCCTAACCTGGAGTTAGGCCGGCACAGTTAGGCCAGCAAAGTGTGGCTGGCACCAGCGCCACCGTAAAGCGCTTTTGGACCACTCTTGGAGTCAGGGAGGATGGCTCACGTCTGTGTGCTGGCCTCTGACTCCAGGAGTGGTCCAAACATACTTTCTGGTGTACCTTGTGCTGGCCAAACATTGCTGGCCTAATTGTGCTGGCCTAACTCCAGGTTAGGATTGTGCCCTTAAAGGAAGGTCCACGTGGCAGGTCAAGGCTAAAAGTGGGCCCTGGCTCAGAAAATTCTGAGCTGCTCAAAATGTGGGAAAGGAAGTGGGTGACCTTTTGGGGGTTCGGCCTGTCCTGCAAGGACTCCAGTGTGCAGCTTCAGGCCAGTCAACACCTGGCCAATAAAAATATTAGTTCTTGCAATTCATTTTATTTTACATGTACCTTGATTTTTCTGACTCATTAAAAAGCCTAATAAAAATTCAGCTCAGGAGCTTAGCTGGCATTTGTGGCAGACAGAGGTTTTTGTGGTGGTTGTGCTCAGAAGCGAGGGATAACTGTGTGCTACAGGCCCAAGGCTCAGGTTTGCTTTCTTACCTGCATGAAGTGGTTGCCATGGAAATATACTTTCAAGGCAGGTTTTTTTTTTTACCTCTTGAAGTTCAGCAAATCCCACAAATAAGAGGGAAGGATGATTTTTTTTTTTAAAGCAAAGGGATAGAGAAGGAAAAAATATGCCAAAAATAGTTTTATAAATAATAAAAAGGAGTTTAATGAAGTAAATGCAGTTCAGTGCTTGCTGGCTTCTGAACCCCTTTACTCCAGTTCTTTACTTATCTTGTTTCTGAAAGGATTACTCATGAGCAGAAGTACTAGGCACAGCTTAAAGCACAGCTGTGGATCGTTGTGAGCTTTAATGGGCCTCACGTGTTGGCCCTTAAATTGCTCAGTGTGTAACAGCCATTTGTGTAATTTTGCACACAATGGCAGTCCCAGGATGGAAAAGCTTTTTCTCTCTTTTCCCCATTTTCAACTGTGATTCTTATGCAAATGCAGGACATTAAAGCGGGAGTTTTAGATGAGACCAATGTCCTCCGGCCAGAGCTTGAAAGGTGTTCACAAGCTCGACTTTGACTCCTGGTGGGACACTTGTGCAGAGGAGGTTGGACTGGTGGGACGTGATCTGGGCTGCCACTCAAGGCTACCGCTGTGGGTCTCAGGAAAGAAAAAAGCCCCTGTGCATTGTTCTCAAACTCCAAAGTGCACTACTGCTGGCTTGAATATCAGGACTGCACAGATGAAGAAGTTCTGCGGTCCCGGAAAATGAGACCAGAAGTCCTGCACTTCCGGGGGGAGGGGGGTAAATGCAGTAGGAGAGCCACAGGGAGGTGGGGGATCCATTGCTTGAACCCCTGTGCTTGGTGCCTGCGGGGGGGCTGGAGAGACGGGGGCAGCAGACTCCAGTGGGAGGGCTCCTTAACCTGCCACCCCCTTGGTCTTCTCTCCACCACCACTGAAGCATTTCCCCCCTCCTTGGCCGAGGCAGCCTGACATATAATAGGGCTGTTTGATTCTCCGCCGGCAAAATAGCTGGCGGAGAGTCGAGGAGTCCAATTACAGGAGGTGGGTCTTTCCCCAGGGGAAGGGGACATACGTCCCCTTCTCCCAAGGAGACCCTAGTGGCTACCTGGCTGCCACTGGATGCAGTGGTGGCTGTTTGGCTACCATGGTGCCCAAGGCGCCCAGGCAATTCAGGATTGGGTTGTTGTTCATCAGTGTGCCCCAAAATGTGCATTTTTGTAAATAGATACATGCGTGCCCCAGTATCCACTGATTTGGTACCTATGGTTTCAGTTATCCTATGGTTTCAGTTATCCACGGAGAATAAAACAGCCAATATTGTCATGTCATTGTACAAATCAATGGTAAGACTACAAATCAATGGCCACATCTAGAGTACTGCGTACAGTTCTGGTCACATCTCAAAAAGGACACAGTGGAGCTGGAAAAGGTGCTGAAGAGAGTGACAAAAATGATTATGGGGCTGGGGCACCTTCCTTATGAAGACTGCAACGTTTGGGGCTCTTCAGTCTGGAAAAAAGGCACCTGAGGGAGGACATGATTGAGACATACAAAATCATGCACGGGAGGGATAGAGTGATAGGGGGATGTTCTTTTCCCTCTCTCATAATACCAGAACCAGGGGACATCCACTGAAATTGAGTGTTGGGAGAGTTAAAACAGATAAAGGAAATACTTTTTTTTACCCAGCACGTAATTAAACGATGGAACTCCTTGCCACAGGTGGTGGTGATGGCACCTGGCCTAGATGCCTTTACAAGGGGACTGGACAGATTCCTGGAGGAAAAGTCTATCATGTGCTATAAGCCATGATGGGTGGTGCAACCTCCTTACATTAATAGTAGGCTACTTCAGAATGCCAGGGGCAAGGGGGAGGCAACAGAATGTAAGCTTCTTGTTGTCTCATGCCTCCCTGGGGCACCTGGTGGGGCCGCTGTGAGATACAGGAAGCTGGACTAGATGGGCCTTTGGCCTGATCCAGCAGGGCTCTTCTTATGTTCTTATTTAAACTCAGCCCTAATTTTGATTCACAGCACAATCCTAGGCGTATCTGCTAAGAAGTAAGTCCCATTCTGTTCAATGAGACTTACTCCCAGGAAAGTGTGCACAGGATTGCAGCATCCAGTGCTTGTGAAAAATCTCTGCTCTGGCCATATTTCACAAACATTCTGTGCGGCAACATAAAGCTGCCAGCAAAACAACGCTCGTGCAGACGCATCCCAAAAATCAATGAGCAATGTGCGCACAGAACAGCATGCAGGCTTAGGCCATTGTCACAACTAACTACAGCCAATTCATCACCAAAGCTGCAGATAATGTCAAATGTTGTCAGCAGCCTGAATCAATGCTCTCATCATTGCAAACTGCTCCGCAGGTTACCTTTTGCTGCGAAATATTGATTACCTCGCAAGTTGGAGTCAAAGCACAAAAATGATCCATAATAAATTGTCAAAGCTACTTAATCCGACCCCTGAATCCTCCCATTATGCAGGCTTAGTGGGACTGAGTTTGTTGAATAATTCATACTCTCGTTTGCTCAGATAAAATCATGACTCCCGAGCAAGCCAATGAACAGCAATAGGTTGGCTATAAGTCGGGGTGGTGTTTTTTTTGGTGATGTTTTTTCCAAAATTTCTTGATTAAAATAGCAAATTGAGGTGTTGTGTGTTTTTACCCAAATTTTTATTGCAAATTGTACAAACAGCGCAATAAATAAGGATGAATGGCCCCACAAAGGCATGCAATCACTGGCACATACACATGAGCCTGAAATAGCCTGCTCAAAAATTCCCAAGCTGCACTCTGATTGCTGCTTGGCGCATCAAGAAACTGCTGCTTACTACTTCCACAGTCCATTAAAGTCACCCCAGCATGCACTGTGAACTATGAACATACATGTTCATATAAGTTTAAGCAAGCTTCCTCCTGTTTCTGCCACACCTCCTCCTGATCTCTTACTGAAAACTATTTGTGGATTCCTCAAAACTGTCTCAAAAATAAACAATAGTGGTGTTATTTTTATGAAATAAAATTTGTGTCAAAATAATTTGTCAAAATAAGCAAACGTGGTGTTATTTTGGATTTTGGCCTAAACTTTCATGTGGCACTTTCAATAGGAAAAAACCCCTCACTTGATTTGATTCTGGCCCCCCCTCTCCAAGTCCACAACACCCTTACATCTGCACATGCTGTCGTTTCTATCCAAAGCCTTCACTATAAAACAGGAAGATGCCATTTTCCTGATGGGCAACTTGACCAGACTACTCCAAACAGATGACCAAAATTAATACTGGGTTGTGTCTTTTGCTAAACTACAACCACGACCAGCACTGAAGCCAATGCAAATGGACGTTTCCCCATTAGCAGCACAAATCAGACACGAAAAGAGAGTTTGCGAAGCCCTTACTTGTGAAGTTCACCTTCAGCAGGTAGTCCCTGTAGAGCCTCTTGCCGTCCACCTGCTTCATGGTGTCGCAGAGTTTGGTGGTGTTTGGGCACAGGGTCCGCTGCATTTTGTGCAGGGCGTGGGCCATGGCGTATACCGCATTGACCACAAACATGATCTTGGACTCCTGCTCGTAGTTGGAGCTGTTGATGGACAAGTGCTTGTCACAAGCCTTCCTGTGGGGCTTTTTGTTCTGAAGGCTGCACTGGAACTTCTGCTCCCAAAAGTCCTTGAACCAGGGGTTGCGATGGTTGCTGTACGGGGTGAGGCTTTGGAAGTAGCGGTCAAACTCTTTAACGGGGTGCGAAGCCAGTTCCAAGGTGATGGCCCCGTTCGCCACGTGCTCGTTGCCCTTGACGACGCTCTCCTGGGCTCCCCACCCGTCGCTGGCGACCCACGTGAAGGAGACGTTGAAGCGGTTGGCGGCCGCAATGAGCTCCCGTGAGTCGTCGCTGCGCATGAAGAGCACCACCACTCTGGCGCTGGGCTTCTGCAGCAGTTCCCGGACGACGCTGTCGTAGGATTTCCGGATGTTGGAGCGGCCCACCTTCTCGGAGGTGGCAATGCAAATGTTCCGGAGGCGGGCCTCCTGCTCAAAGGCTTCGATGCCCGTCTCCCCATAGTCCCCTTCGGAAGCCACTGTGGACACGTAAGTCCAGTTGAAGAAACGCAGGATCTCAGCCATGGCCTTGGCCTGGTAGAAGTCGGGGGGCACTGTCCTGGCAAAATAGTCATACCGGGACTTGTCGCTGAGCTTGGCACTGGTGGAGGCGTAGCTGATCTGAGGAATTTGGAAGAGCCGTAGCAAGTTGGCAACCTGGAAGGAAGGAACGAAGAACACACATTGTGGTTCATAGGAATCCACTGCAATCTTGAAATGAATGACATGTTATGGCAATCTTGCAGTAGTTTTTTCCCCAAAGTGATGCATAGGCATTTTAAGACCAAAATATAGCAGTCCAAAAATATATTGGAAGAGCACATTATGCAGCTTAGGGCTCAGTCTCACCGCTGTGAGTCCTGTTCTGACAGCACAAAGGCGCACTGCTCTCATGTGCTCTAGGGCCACTCAGTGGTGCAAACAGCTGGAGGCTCAGAGTGCCCACCAGCAGATCCTGCAAGCCCCCTGGAACAGACACAGGGGTGGCAGGGGTGGGCAGGGCCAGTTCAGGGGAAGATTGGGGTGGGGATTTGACCTGGGTAGGAAGCAGTTCAGGGGTAGCAAAGGTTGGTCTAATCTCTGCTTGATCTCCCTTTGGCAGCCAGTTCAAGCCCTACTGCTGGCTGGAATCCTCTTAGAACGCAATCCTAACCTGAAGTTAAGCCAGCACAGTTATGCCAGCAAAGTTTGACCAGCAGAAGGGATGCCGTAAAATATGTTTGGACCACTCTCAGTGTCAAGAAGGATGGCGCATGTCTGTGTGCTGGCCTTTCAGACTCAGAGAGTGGTCCAAACATACTATACGGAGTCCCTTGTGCCCACCAAACTTTGCTGGCCTAACTGTGCTGGCTTAGCTCCAGGTCTGGATTGCGCTCTTAATTTGTTAGTTAAGAAATGGTGAGCGATGAAGAAACAAGAAGAAGGCAAAGCAGGCTCTTTGGGCATTATTTTGGGGATGGGAGAAGGACAGGGTGACATCCTCCCTGCACACTAGTTAGGTGATCAGTGCCTTAAGAGTCATGCATATAAGTCATCTGATGACTCAGAATTGATGACTCAGCATTGTTACAGCAGAATGAGGTGGCAGAAACCGGGGGCGTGGTGGGGCAATAAATGGATTCAACCACTCTGAACTGTGAGCGTAAGCCTAAACTGGAGTTAGGCCGGCATAAGCTAAGCCAGCAAAGTTTGGCCACCACAAAGGCCACCACAAAGTATTTTTGGACTACTCTTGGAGTCAGGGAGGATGGCTCACATCTGCGTGCTGGCCTCTCTGACTCCAAGAGTGGTCCAAACATACTTTACGGTGTCTCTTGCTCTGGCCAAACTTTGCTGGCTTAGTTTATGCTGGCCTAATACAGTTTATGATTGTGTCCTAAATCTGATTTTAGAATTTTCCCCTACATGAAAAATAGCAAGACACACCTCCCTGCAAGTAGAAAACTAGAATAGAAGGGAGTAGGCTTGGTTCAAATATTCCTACCAGATTTCTTCTTATGGGCCACTTTTATTTTAAGGTCCTCAAGAAGGGCACCTCCTGTCTAGTGGTACATTCCATGCTATGATCACAGAGTTCTATCACGCCATCCTGTGGGGTATGTAGCGCAGGGTCTACCTTGATGTTTGGCCTCATTCCTCCAGGCAAATCAGCAGTTGGGATGCTGGCTATCAAATGATGAACATACATATGTTGATCAGCTCTGAGTTCTGATGTTTTCAGACATCCTACCCATGAAGCTCTACAAGGCCAGACTGAGAAATGACTGATTTAGCAAGCCCCTGTCAATAAATATTTGAGTTAATACACAGTGCATTTATGGAATTCGGGCCGCTAAATCCTTTAATTGCATCACTGTGGTTTTATAACAGGAGTTTATTGTGTTCCATAAAAGCAGATTCTCTAACAACATTCATGCCTGCAGGGGAAATAATTAACAAAAAAATAATAATCCTGCAAAATGAAACACTGCCTGTTGAGAATGATCACCTGCCAGCCATCTTGGAAATTGAACAGTAAAAATCCAGCTTCAATATTCATTAACGCCCCAGGAAAGTGGGACCTTGAGGAGCCTTGATGACTTCATTAGCAAACCAGAACAGTGGGAGTGGAGGACGCTCTTTCCATCAAAGAAAGCACCTTTCTTCTCTTCCTGTGCACAGCACCTCTTAAGCATTGTCACTCCATTCTGAACCTGAATGTTGAACATATTTCTAGCATGTGCCACCAATGTCCTCCTGCTGTCAGCATAGCCTAGTCATCTGCAGAACGGGTACCACCAAAGAACCACCACTGGGACCCCAAAGTAGCCTCCGACAAAGGAGACTGCCTGTTGCATCTCTGAATGATTTGTTGCTCTGGCCAGACCTTCTAGCCATCGCTGAGCATGGTTCATTCTTCAGTCATCACTTCTGATGTGCCCCCTTTGAGATGGGAAATTCTTACTTTTGCCCTCTCTAAAAATGAATTCACTCTGGTATAAGAAGAAGGCCCAACAGAGACTGTATTTTTTGAGACTCCTTAGCAAACAACATCTGTCACAGAAACTGTTGGTTACCTTTTATCGCAGTTGTATAGAGAGTGTTTTTTCTTACTGCCTCTGTGTCTGGTATGTAAGCTGTGCGGGGGCAGAGAAGAAAACGCTACAGAGGGTGATAAAACATTGCTCAAAGGATTATCGGATGTTCTCTTCCTTCTCTGGAGGAAAGGGTGTTCAAGGAAAATTTTAAGTATTTTGAAAGACCCCTCACATCCCGGATATCAGTTTTTCAACTTGTTACCATCAGGAAGAAGATATAGGGTGTTAAGATCCAGAACTAGCAGATTTAAAAATAACTTCTATCCAGTAGTGTCATTCATTAACCAGGAGACGGAACGCGAGGCGGGACTTACCCCTTGATTGACAGGGAGCCCGTGACGCGTCGCCGCCTGCCGTTCCGCCGCGGGGACTCCTTCCGGGTGGCGCGCCCCTCCGCAGCTCCCCTGAGCACCCAGCGCGCCACCCAGGCAAGCGGGCACCCCCTCCGAGGCCAGGGGTGCCCGCGCGGCGCTCGGCAAGGCAGCGACGCGTCAGAACCGAGCAGCCAATCAGGCGGTAAGTCCCGCCTTGCGTTCCGTCTCCTGGTTAATGAATGACACTACTGCTTCTATCCCTGTGCAGTGATTAGTTTAAATGTGGGGTTGTAGTGTTTGTATCTAGGTGGTATGTGTGGTTGTTTCTGTTGTTTTTGTTGTTTGTGGCTGTGTTTGTGTATTTTCTTGGTTGGTGTTTCAGTTTTTACCATTGCGAAAAGCATCTCATTTTGTTGCACTCGCATTGCGTGTGCAATGACAATAAATTCTTATTCTTATTCGTATAAGAGGGAAAAAAAATGCTTCGGCTGAGGAAACTGATGACGTGCACCTCTGCATGCATGGGCGCTACGGCAGCCCTGCCGGTGTAAAGTGGACCAACCTCTTTGCAAACCCACAGCTCAGGCATCAGAAGTGGACACTTTCAAGGCTGTCCCCCTGTCACTACTGCATGTTTTAGGCTGGCCAGACAGGCGGGCATCTTTTCCCCTGGCCAGTTTGGAGGGGGTGGTGGAGGCAGTGGTGTTGCCAGCACAGGCACTGCCCAAGGGGGATATCACCCCCCTGCACCGTGCGACACTTCCTTACTCACCTGAAGTGATGCGTGGTACCTGGAAGTGATTTGGCCATAGCGCGATGGCATCACTGCATCACCTCTGAAGTGCTTGGGGAGCACAATTGGCCACTGTTCGAAGCCTAGGGGTTCGAAGCCCATCTGCAGCATGGGCCTCCACTCAGCAGGGGCTTGGGTGGCAAGCCCATCATCCCCCAGGACAGACCACCCCTATCCCGGCTTGCTACACTCCTGGTTGGAGGAGGAGGAGGAGGAGGAGGAGGAGGAGGAGGAAAGGTGATGGCAGCTGTTGGGGGTGGCAGCCCCCTTCTTGGTCAGGGTGCACCTCCTCTTCATGCTCTGCCTCCATGATTCTTGGCATCAGAGGCCAACCCCCCACCAGTGCCCCCACTTACCCTCCCCTCTGCCTGATGCCCTTCTTCCTCCTGCTCCTCCTCCTCCCTCTGCCATTCTGAAGCTGAGCAGCTGAGTTTTGGCCAGGGAAGCTGGGAGAGGCAGGAATTCCTTCAGGGCAGGAATGGTTTTCCATTTTGGGGTCTGGAAGAGCAACACTCCAGAACAAGGATGTGAAGTTGTCCTTCCGCTAGCAAATTTGAAATGATTGAACAGGGTGTCAAGTTCAACCTTGGCCTGTGGGCCAGATGCAGCCTGCAGAAGCTCTTTATCCAGCCCGTGCGATAGTTGAGCTCTGCCAGCACCACCATCAACTGCTCTCAGCTGCTGAGCTGGAAAAAGTGGTGGCAGATGCAGTGCTGCTGGAAGAGTGGTGCTGGGAGATTCCAGTTATGAAATGGGACACCCTTTCGGCAGCACCGCTTCTGCCAAGGCATCACTGCTGAAAGGGCAGCCTGTGTGATAATTGGGCCACTGCTGGCTGCTTCTGCCATGTGCTGGGAGGGAGAGATAGGAGCAGTGATGTCATGCAGGGGGTACGCGGGGGTACGCTAGTACCGGTTTCTAGGATTACAGCTGGCCCCGCCCATTTGCCCACCCACTCGTCGACTCCGCCCTCTGCAACGTTTGAATTTCCTGCATGTTTGAGTTGCCTGCATGTTCTCAGAGCCAGGCAGGCAGGCAGGCAGCGAGCAGAGCCTTTCCTTTCCTTGCCACTGAAAAATGAGCTGCTCTGGGGTTTTAACCTGATGCCAGGCCTCCTTAACATGTTCTGGGGGTGCTGTGGAATACTGTTGCAACTGTTGGGTCAGTTTAAAATCATCTGAGGCATCAAAAAGGGCTTTTTTCATGTCACTTCCTGCCACAACATCACTTCTGGCTTATGACGTCACTTCTGGTGGGCGGGTCCCGACACGTGCCAATCAAAAGTGAGTACCTGTTCTTAAATCATTTAGATGACACCACTGGATAGGAGGATCCTTAAAAGGTGAGAGGGAAGAGGCAGACCAAGTGTACTGGGGAGGTTTTGCTAGGAACTTGCCTCTAAAGAGCTCTCTCATCTCTTTCATGACCAGCAGTGTGGCAGGAAATGGCTGTGGCTTCCTTTGTAAGCGACATTTGACACTGATTCTTTCTTACTCAATGATGTATTTATAGGAATTATTAAAAAAAAACAATTCACGTGAAAGCATTTTAGTGTTCATTGTGGCTCACTTTGGTTCAATAGGCTGCCTTCTAGGGTTTATTCTCACAGCAGCATCTTCTTCCCATGGGATAATTGGATATGCACACCTTTGGGATGCTAGAGGCTGTTGGCATTTGCCCTTTGAATCCAATGCTCCTGAATGTTGACTTGTGAGAAACTGCACAATGATCTCTTTCTGTGTCTGTGTCTGTGACAAACACTTCATAGAACCAGGGTGTCATTGAAAGCCTTTTCCACACATTATGGAGGTTTGCCACTGTGTATATTCTTGACAGGTATACTATTTCAAATGAAACACCTTCTCTGAATTGCTGCCTTCAGTTCTCGGGAATTCTTGTCCTCAGCAAACTGCCGACGACAGCCTCGATTTCACAAAACAACACCCCTTTGTAGTCTTACGAAGAATGTGTCCTTTGCAAGTTCCCTTCCGGTGGGGATTTTTCATGGTTAAAATACAGAAGTAATGGTAATTAAGGATGAAAGAAAACAACACCATAAAAAACACAACAGAAACAATCTTAACTAAATATCTCCATGTATTAAAATTCAATTGCTCCCTGCCCCTGTCACCTGGGGAGCTCAAGGTTGCATAAGAGGGTTCCCAAATCCCAGGCTGACCCTGACCAGACCAGACCAGACCAGAGCTCTTTGGTGCCCCAATAAATAAATAAATAAATAAATAAATAAATAAATAAATAAATAAAT
>JAJKFI010000010.1:11925316-11947147 GCA_029204185.1 Lerista edwardsae
AATAAATAAATAAATAAATAAATAAATAAATAAATAAATAAATAAATAAATAACATATGGGATTGGGGACCCGCCGCCAATCCTGCCTCCCTCCTGGGACCTGATCTGCTCCTATTGCCACCCACCCCCTGCCCCATTTCCCCCTACCTCTTGCATCATCACAACAACCCTGTGAGGTAGCAGCCTGAGCAGGGATGGCCTTAGGAGCTGCAGGGTGAGACAGCAAGGAAACACTGTGCAGGATTATGTCAAGGACTCAGTTTTGACAAGGCAGGACCATGACTGGACTGGATCCGACCCCTCTCTTGCGCAGGCTTTGAAAGTTTGCCACAACCCCCAAAATGAGGCTTTGCGATCCCGCTGGGGTCCCAACCCACAGGTTGAAGGACACTGTCCCGTCCACGTGGAGGCCTCACCTGTATGGAGACGCTGCTGTAGGAGCCACCAATGACTCCAGCGATGAGCAACGGGACGTTTTCTTGGATCGCGTACGACCCGTCGGGACAGGTGTACTCGGCTTCGTCCACTTTGGTCAAAGATGCCCTGACAAACTCCAGGGACTGCTCCAGTGCATACGTGTCCCGAGAGCAAGTGTCCAGGATGTGGACCCCGAGCTTGACTCCCGGGAGCAAGTGGCTGTCCTTGTTGATCTCGTCGATCGCGAAGAGCATCGCCTCCAGGCGCTGGATGCCGCGGGCCTCATTGATCCTCCCGCACTCCTCTGCACCAGTGCCTTTCTCCTTAATGGGGAAGAGGCCGCCAAACACCAGGTCACCCTCAATCTTAATCTCTTTCCTGACGAAGTTGTGGTCACCTAGAGAAAGGAAGATCCCTTTGGAAAACCAGGCCAGCGCAAGCACCCGGAGCTCAGCAAACATCTTCACGGGTCCTGGTCTGGGAAGTCTGAGAAACAGCCGCAGGAGACGGTGCTGGAGCCCCTCATTCCTTCCAGCGCATCACCTGGCAGTGTGAAGGGCCGTCCCGTGGTCCAGGGCAGGGCAAGCGGAGCATATCCTCCATCAGGTCTCTAAGGAGAGGAGAGAGACGTTCAGATAATGTGGAAGGCCGGCAGAGGATCATGCTGAAAAAGACTGGGAGCACAATCCTAACCTCGAGTTAGGCTGTCACAGTTAAGCCAGCAAGGTTTCCCTGGCCCAAGGGTAAACACATTTGGACCACATTTGGGTCCAAATTTGGGGCCACATTTGGACCATGTCTGTGTGTTGGCCTCTCAGACTCCGAGAGTGGTCCAAACATATTTTATGGTGTCCCTTGTGCTGGCCAAACCTTGCTGGCTTAACTATGCCGGCCTAACTCCAGGTTAGGATTGCGTTCTGGGTTGGTCTTTAAAGGGCCACCTGACTCTGTGGCCTGGTTCATGCCACACTGTGCAGCCCATCCCTTCCTGTGGCTGAAGAGGAAGTGCTCACAAGAGGTGCACAATCCAGACCCAGACCAAGTGACCCCTCCTCCTCCAAAACATGGAGGGGGGGAGATGGTGTGAGTGATTATTACTTATGCCAGTGATTCTCAAACTTTTTAGCACTGGGACCCACTTTTTAGAATGATAATCTGTTTGGCACACACCAGAAGTGATGTCATGGCCGCAAGTGCTGTCATTGTGATCCCTGAGCCTGCTGTTTTTACTGAGGATGCAGCAATAAGTTGGATTATTTCTTAGCCATTTTCCAATAGTAAAGTGAATCAGAAAGAAAAAAGCCTATTTACAACCTTGTCACAAGCAAAACAACCACACAGCCCTCCCCCTTTCCAGCATCCCATCTTCCCATATTTTCAATATGGTTGCCCATATTGAAAACACACAATCAAACTTTTTGTTTGAGGCAAAACACTAAACACTACCGAAAAACAAAACACTACCAATACTACCACATTCCCAAGCCTCTTTTCTGGAACCAAACCATCAAAGCATGTGGCTGCATATGGAGATCCTTTGCATCATATGAATGGAACCTTTGGGTGTATCCTAAGAAGCGCACGTGGAAGCACAACTTCATTCGGTGCAGTTCTGCATGTGGTTGCACAAGCACATGCAGAAGATATTGTGCAACCATGATTGTAAAAAGTTAAGCCTCCGTTGTGTGCTTTGCTTTGGGTGAGGTGGGGCACATGTGCAAAGCCCAGTCAGGATTCCATTCAGATTTCTGGCACTATCATTCCGATGTGTGTAACCCCCCTTGCACAAACACAATAATAATAATTTAAGATACAACTCACAGCTTTTAGAAACATTTGCCACAATCCAGTGAGAGGGAATTGAAGCCATGAAAGAGGGAAGGAACCCCAAATTTGCCAGCTTCCTAGTGCCCTGCAGGTGACTGAGGGGCCAGCTCTGAGGATGTTCTGCCTGTGTCAGTGGGACAAGCATGGAGAGGACCGACCCACCCAGACTCCAGAAAGGCACTGGCTTCCCTCATTCCGGTGATGATCAGTCCAGTGTCTCCGTATGTTCACCACTGTATCCAAAGCACACAGGACAACAAGGTCCCTGCATCCTGTTGCCACACCCTTGCACCTGGCATTCAGAGACAGCGCACTTTTAAAACCAGGATGTTACACATGCCCACATTGCCACAAGTGATGGCATTCAAAGAGGTCAGGCCTATCGGGGGCTATTAGCATCAAGGATAGCATCCTAGTGATTTGGAGTAAGACCTGGAAGATCCAGGTTCAGATCCTCATTCAGCCGCGAAGCTTCCTGGATGACCTTGGGCTCTCAGCCTCACCTACCTCACAGGGTTGTTGTGAAGGCAGAAGGAAGGGAGGAACTATGGACACCACTCTTGAAGAAAGGGTGATATAAAAAAAGTGAAAAAAAGAGTGTAACCTCCATATTCAGAGGCAGTCTATCTCAGACACCCACCCTGGGGGGAGGTGATGGAGTTGGACCTTTGATCAGACCCAGGAAGGTCCTTCTTCCTTCTGAAGGCTCTCAGGTCTTCCCTGGGTCCTAGCAATCCCTGCCAGCTCAGTGGGATTGATCCTGGCTCCTAGGTTGCATAGCACCAAAGCCTAATAGATGAACCACACTGGAAGCAAGCTGAAAGCTTTACATGGGAAGAACCTTCTACTAAACATTTTGGTGATCACTTTTCATAGAATCATAGGGTTGGAAGGGACCTACAAGGTTTTGTCCTAGATCTTATTTCTTTAAACTGGTGCTTGAACCCTCAAAGTAAATCAAGTATGGTAATATTTATATAGAGCAGCTTAATCATTTATGGCTGTACCTACCTTTTCCCTTTAAGCAGAATTTATAATGAGTAAGCTTCCAGGCCTATGTATAATTTAGAAACACTTAGCATTATTTAAAACAGAGTTCCAAGACATTTAAAAGAGAGAGAATTAAAATTTAACACCAAAAGGAGGAGAAACAAGGTTGTTTGCTGCTGCAGCTGTCCCCACCACCCATATCTGCTTGGAGGCCCAATCCTAAGCGACATTTCAGCACTGATGCAGCCGCAGTGCAGCCCTAAAGTAAGGAGAAGGTGGCATCCCATTGGCAAGGCTGCATCAGTTCTGGAACAAGGGCTGAGCGATGGGAGGAACGTGCAGAGGACCTGCAGATTCCCAGTTGGCCGGCACATCTGTTGAGGAGCTCAGGGTGCTTTTAGGACAGACCTGATGTGCGGCCACGATGGCAGCCCCACCAGAGCCCTGAGTTCACAGAAAATAAACAGTGTCTCAAGTGTGCTCATCCTTCACCACAGGCCGTTTTTGCTGCTGTCACGTGTGTGCGTGTGCGCCTGTGTGCACGTGCATGTGCGTGTGTGCATGCACATTTTAGTTTTTTCACTGCAAGTATCCAAGTTCCAAGGTTACCAAGGATGGCACCTCCTAAGCACAGAGAAATGATGTCACACAGCACACAGTCCAAGTGGGATGTGTCTGCTGCACTTTGGTGACTGTGGGTGCAACCCTAACTTGGAGTTAGGCTGGCACAGTTGGACCAACTAAGTTTGGCTGGCCCAAGGGACTCCGTAAAGCACAATTGGACCACCCTTGGAGTCAGAGAGGATGACACACCTCTGTGTGCTGGCCTTTCAGAACTGAGAGAGTGGTCCAAAAATACTTTACAGTGTATCTTGTGCCGGCCAAACATTGCTGGCCTAACTCCAGGTTAGGATTGCACTCCGTGAGGAGTACACCTGCAGTGCAGAGTGATATTCACTGTGTGTTGGATCCTGCTTGCCTGCCAGCCCAGTGAAGGGCTTCTGATGATGCTCTCCCAGAATGTTGATGGTTGTCAGTAACTGTAAAGGGGCACAACTCACGGAAGTCCTGATCCAAACTGGCCCTCTGAGGTCAATGGGATTGATGTCACGGAAGAACAAAAGAGATGAAATGCAGAACAAAAGCTGAAGTTGTGTTTGCGCAGTGGATACACAGATCAGTGGCAAGCCTGAATTCTGCAAACTTTGACTAACCCTGTGCCCAGCATGCTTGTTCTCACACCTTCCTAGCCCCAGAGTGCATGTCTACTCCTGGCTAAATGCCAGCTTTCCAAGCGAGGAAAATGTCCATCTTCCCCTTTCTGGCAGCTGCTTTCCTCGCGCGGCTCCTGGGTTTGCCTGGTTGTTCTGGAAATGGGTCTTGCAGCTGTGTGCAGCCGTTTCTGGCCACCTGCAGCCGGACGTGGCTCTCCTAGGATTGAATTTTTACTGATTTGACAGACTTTGAAGTACAAGAGCCCCCATCAAACCACCCAAGATCAGCAGGAGGAACAGGCTGTTCAAGACGTCAAACTCACTCGTGGTGCAGCAAGAAGCTCCCATCCGCAGGCGATCCGGAATGAGATGCTAGGCAGTTAGGGGAAATGTGGAAATGCGGAGTTGGAGGCCTGCCAATGGGAACCTTCCTCCTGCTGGAAATGGCAGCCCTGGATCCCACCTTCCCAGGTGGTAAAGATGCTACCGGATCCAACTGCTGTAGATTGCAAGTTGGGGGGAGGGAGTGTGTGCAGCTCACAAGCCTGCCAAGCAGACACAAGTAGACTGCCGTGCATACAGTACCCCACTTGCCTAGAGCTTCCAGATCAGTGGTTCCCAACATCCTGCTGTTAGCAGGGGCAGGGACAGGGGCCGGGGTGTGTGTGTGCCTGACAGTGCCGTAGCAATAGCGGCACTGCAGGCACTTTGGGGGTTCATGGGGGGATCGTGCTGGGCTGGCCTCTGGAAATTCTGGGAGGCCAGCAGCCCCCCCCACAAGCTTTCCCGATGCGGTAAAAAGCCCCATTGCACCACCTGTTTGCATGTGAAAAGAGAAAGTGCTTTGCATGTGCAAAATGGGGCTTTTTACCCCATTGGGGAGGATCGCAGGGGGCCTGCAGGCCTCCCAGACCTTGCCAGAGGCCATTGCAATCCCCCTGTTGGGGTAAGGACCTGCAGGGTGCTGGCAGTGCTGTTATCGCTTCAGTGCTGTCAGGCATCCGTTCCTGGGCCACTCCTCTTAAGGGGGAATGGCCCAGGAATGTTTCACACTGGAGGCGGGACCCTGAGGTTGGGGAACACTGTTCTAGATGAACATACAGTAACTATCTGTTCTAGATTGTTCTAGACAGCATGGCAGCATTAGGAGAATGTGGAATGGATACAGCTGACAGAAGATGAGCAGTTCATTCCCCTTCTGTACCTGTCTCAATATTTTTTGGTCAGCACTCGATTGATGGTTCACTCCTGATTGGATTGAGCTGCATCCCTTGATTTGCCTACCTCAATGATTGGCAGCTGCCTCTTCTGACAATCATTGCATGTGCCATGACATGGTTTGTTCGTCGTATGGCTGGGTTATTCATATGTTCAAGCCATGAACTTGACTTGCTCCTGCATGTGTAAAGTACGATCAGGAGAACACAATGTATGAGGGAAGGTGAGGGCTGCCTGTTGACTCACCCTGCCTTGCTCGTCAGTGAAAGTGCTGCACTTTCTCCTGTTTTCCTGCTTTTTAATGGCCAGATACAAAGGATTATGCATTTCACTGTTTGCTTGATTCCACGATGTCTTCATTTGGGTACAGAAAATTCAAATCAAGCCACCCAGCACCCCCCGCTCCAGAAACATCTGCAATCCTTTCCCCCCCTCCAGCCCAGTTTCCTACCAAGTGCTTGTTCCATAGCCAAGAAATGTTGCCTATTCATCATTCTTTTGGAAGAGCAACATTGGGATCTGCCAGGTTTCCCTTCGGCTCTGCCCAGAGAGTTGCCTCTCCCATGATGCACCAGGAGAGTGAAAGTGCGTTCTGCCCTGGGGGCGAAGAGGTCGCTTAGGGGAAGTGAGCCTTGCCCACACCACACCACACAATTGCGGCAAGAAGCTCGTCTCGCTCATCATCCTTACTTTGCAGGGATACAGAGAGGTGCATGCGGTGCCAAGAAGTGGCAAAACCACACACCTTTCCAGGCAGTTGATGTGTGAGCACAACCCTGATTCTGTACCTAATACGTGAGCTAATGCACCAAAACAACCAACCTGACAAGAGTGAAATGTTGAAAGAGATTCAGTAGTGAAGGTGAGCAGGGACGGACTGGTCCAAACCTTGCCTCAAGGCATACTAGAGCACTGTTGCGTATCTGCAGAACTGCGCTTTCTCTCAAATATATCCTCCCCCCTCTTTTCACCACAATGTAGGGCTTGTTCTCACCCACCAGGGGCACAATGGAAGGAACCTCTCTGGGCAAAATAGAGTCCCCTCTCCCATGGGACATGTGCAGGATTCTCACCAGCACAAAATGTGAGCCCCAGGGCTGGCTCTAGGAGTGGTGGGGCCCAATGCGGGGCATTCCTGTGGGGCCCCCCACCCTCCCTACGGGCCCCCCACACACCAAGAAATGCACTTGTGGTGCTGCTTGTGACACCTGGACATGATGACATCACTGCCAACTGCTTCCAGGAGGCCCATTTTGAGCCATTTGGAGGCAGGGGCAGGTGGAAGGGCTCAAGGTAAAGATGGCCTATAGCCCATAGAAATCCCGTGTGCAGCAGCAGGCAATCGGCTCACTGCACTGGTGCTGGGGCCCCCAAAGTGGAGGGCCCAATGTGATGACATAGGTCACTTTGGCTTTAGGCTGGCCCTGGTGGGCCCCATCTCTTCCTCTGTGCAGCAAGGGGCCTGAATCCCGAGCAGAGTGGGGAGCGGAAGGGTCCGCAGGCCTCTCACTGTCAGCTGCAGCCTGGTTCTGAGGATGCCTGCCCACCTCTGCCTCCCGCTGAGCCTGATTGTTGGCAGGCCCTGGCAGTGGTGGCCCTCCAGGGGGTCGGGTGGGCGTTTCTGAACCTGAGATGCTCTACCTATGCTCTGCCCTTGAGCTCGAATCCTTCCCTTTATGCCCAATGTCCTGATCCTGTCCCCTGCTAGGAACGTTGATGCAGACATGCCGTGGAGGCCACACACTGCATCTGGTGGGGGTGAGGGAGCGGGTATCAAGTGGCCTCCACGAAGTACGGAAACTTTTCCCTCACCCAGCCCCCAGGCTAAGCCCCCAGGTGCCTGGTGTAAGTCACAGAGTTGGCGTATGTCCAAAGAGCAAAAAGGAGAGGGGCTGAGCGAAGGGAACGGGATACGATGCTGGTGCTGCTGGGATCAACCCTCTGCCCACCCCTTGTTCAACCCCTCCCCAGCATATCTGCCTCAGCACCGGAGCTCCATTGCAGCTCCGTTCAGCCACAGATCTCACTGGGCAGCCACGGCACAGGCTAGCCACTGCTGCAACATTTGTGGAAGAACCACCTGCAGCAAACCTCTTTAGGTGAAATGTGGCATAAAAGTGCAGCAACCAAATCTGCTTTCTGAGAACTATTTATTGGCCAATGACAATAAATGAGCTCACCCAAGCATGACTGTGCCTTGTGGCGCATTTCAGAGGCTAATCATGCATTCATTACAGCATAAGCTTTTAAGTGTGATGGTCCACCTCCTCAGATGCATGTACTGAAATTCTGCCTTATGTATATCTCAGGCAGCAGACGACAGACCACAATGGTCACAACCTATTTGTCAGATGCTATTTTGGGGGTGGGGGAATCAGACAGCCTGCAGGAGACTGGAAGCTGTCCAATCGGCTAAGGCAGTGTTATTCAAACTGGTTCGGGACCCACATCATGACCTGATGCCAGGTGGCTTGCGGAAAGCTGAGAGCAGCCATCTTGGAAGTTGCAGATCTTACTCTTGCTATATTCCTGTTGTGAGTGTTGACCGTTTGAATTTTCAAGTGAGGGTTTTTTGCGTTTTGTTTTTAGTTCAGTGCTTTTACCCAATATGTTGTCCTACTCTTGCTTTCTGTCAGGAGTGCTTCATGGTTGTGCAGTTGCTGCAGTCCAAGAATGCCAGTTTGCATTCTAGAAGTGTCATTTGATTACGTTTCAATGACGGCACTTCCTGCTTGATGATGTCACTTCTGGCTATGACATTTCTTCCAGTTAATTACATCACTTCTGGTGAGTCCCAACACAAGGCCATCCTAAAAAGTGGGTCCCCGTCTAAAACGTTTGGGAACCACTAGGCTAGGGGACTCCTTGGACCAATGCCAGCTATTTCACTGGCACGAGGTGTATTGGAAAAGGCCAAAGATACCCCCAGGAGTTAGGGAATGGTATCAGCCTTGGCCCCTTGTCCATATCAGTCAGGGATTACAGGGTTAACCCCCAGGTCTTTGCCTGCGGCTAGGAAGGGAGGTGAGCACAGGTGGAAAAGGGTGTGTCTGATGAATTAAAGCCTGCCCAGCAACAGACACCGATTGGCCTACCTCAGTATAATGCTGGAGGCAGGAGCTGCAGTTAAGTAGCACCAGGTAGGTGCTGGATGGATGGATCATTAAAGGACTGGATAAAGGAAGAGTGATTGGCACCAGGTAGGTGTAGGAGCTGGACAGATGGAAGGACTGATTGATGGACTGATGGACTGGATAAAGGAAGGACTGGATAAAGGAAGGTAAGGTTGTTGTGGGAGACTGTGGGGAGTTGTTGTATGGCTGCCACGCCCCTGGAGCTACCAAGTGGAGGAGGCAGGTGTGGCTTAGGTAAGCTGACTGCCTATTGTTTGGTGGTGGGGTTTTGTGGTGCCCAGTTAGACTTAGGGTATCTTGAGCTAAGCCGGTGATGAGGGCAGTCTGGAGGAGGCTGGCCAGCCTGTGAATCCAAACAAGGCTGCTGGAAGAGAGGAGAACCAGTGGGGGAAGGAACCCCCTCCCTCTTGCCTATCTCTGAGGCTGCTTAAAGGGGAAACTAGTCAGCCTAGTGTGGGCATTGGGGCCCTTGGGGAGGCCCAGCAGGGAGTTTTTGGCAAAACACGAGGGGAGACAGGGGACATTCAGGGGTTGAGGACCGACTCCCCCTTCCCATCCAAGGCCAACCCCGGCACTGGCAGAGCCTCTTGGAGCTGTTGTAGTGCGCGCCATGAAGTTTGGTGATTTGTGACAGCAGCCCCGGCTTCAGCACAGAGTTAAGAAGGCCTCCTGCGCTGCCAGATTGCTAGTCTCATTCAGATTGGGAGCCTTTCGGATTCAATTCAATCCAATAAAAATTCATGTTGTTGCCTATGTAGACAGGCTGAGGAAGGAGGAAGGAAGCACCTCCGGTAATTAGGGCCAGTCGCCTTAACTCAGGAGGGAGCGAAAGTGTTTGTCCGCTGATTGTGGTGCTTGTTCGCAGGGCTTGAGACGATTAGCTTCAGTCGGCTCTCTTAAAGTTAACATGCACACAGACGCGCACGACGGGACGGCAACTGTTCCATCGCATAAATGCTACCTCCAGGCCTCGGCAGTCAGCAGTGCGTGAAATCACAATTAACGGAGCAAGTGTTTTGCCAGCGAGCAGAAGCCGCTGCAAATTATATTGTGTGATTGGCTTGCTTTTTGTAACAGCGCTGATGAGCAACATCCTGATGCCTGCTGGACTGCAGCACGCATTAAAAAATCATTAATAAAGCCAAATTGATTGTGGATCACATTTGCTTTGCTCGTGTGCTTTAATTGTTAGTGTCACCAAAGTTGGTTGGCAATAAGAGCTGCCCTTGGCTATAAATCAGTGGAAAGTTTCCCAGCTCCTGAGCGGGTGGCATCTGAGGACCCCCCCCATTCACACAAACAGTCCCTTAGCAGGCCCCAAGTAAAGCTGAATCTGCCACAAATTTAGTTCCAGGAAGTGTGATTTGCTATTCAAAAGTGAGTACTGCTAAATGCATTGGATGGAGAGCAACTCCTTCCATGTTTGGGTGAATTTTTTCCCCCCCAAGCAATCAATTGCAAATATCCAGCCCTTCCCTTCCAGTTAGCACCAGCTGTTCAGAGTGTGTGTGACTTTCACAGCCAGTTCCCCCAAAGCTGACACAGAGGACAATTATCAAAAGAATTTCCCTGAATGCCAGCGAGCGTTTCCTAAAACTGCAAGGGCACAATCCTAACCGGGAGTTGGTTAGAGTTAGAACTGGGAGTCGGCAGAATTAGACTGGCAAAGTTAGGCCAGCACAACGGACACTGTAAAGTGTGTTTGGACCACTCTTGGAGTCAGAGGGGTTGGCGCACATCTGTGTGCTGGCCTCTGTGACTCCAAGAGTGGTCCAAACATACTTTACGCTGTCCTTTGTGCCAGTCAAACTTAGCTGGTCTAACTGTGCAGGCCTAACTCCAGGTTAGGATTGAGCCCCAAGTGGGCAGTAATGCCTGGTGCTTGAGACATGACTGGACTTGTCTCGCACGGAGGTCATCAAATGACCCAACTCCCTCTTGGCGATGCAGCAGCGCTGGTGTGATTTCCACTGCATCCCATGTGGAGGTTTGGCTGCAGGAGGTCTCCTTTGGGTAAGGATGCATTTGGCCTCTTGCCCTGGCATCAGGCTCAGCAGTCACAAAGTGATTGTGAGAGAATTGTACATTCAGAATCACCCAAGTGCATCTTCAAGAAAGGAGAAGCCCTTTGACTTCAGTAAAATCTCAAATTGAAAAGGATTGCAATTCACATTGAATACTCAGATCACCTTTGTAATAAACAAAAAAGGATGGTTAGGAGAATAAAACCAAATGCCTTTGCCTCTTTTACATGCAATAGTATTGGCTGTGTCCCTACAGAATGGCAAAATACTGGATTAGAGGCATGTAAAAGCGGAATCAAAATACCAAAAATGACAGTCTTTCATTGTGAAGGTAGTCAATGACTAAGAGGGATTCTTCCTTCTCAGGTTGCTATTTTTTTTTAATTTTATTCACTACTGATTTCTGCAGAGATGAGCAAATGAGCAAAGGTGAGGCACAGGCAAGCCTTACTTTATGGTGCTGTGCTATTGTGGCCCTTTTCAATGCACAATCGTGTAAACATTTTTTTTCGTTAAAGACACATCTCTGAAACTCCAAGTTCAGCTTCCAAAAGCACACCCCCTCTTTCCCCCTTCCCCCAGGCACCCCTGAGCCATATTCAGCCTGTGAGCCACTTTACAGCAATATTTGCTTTATGGCAGTGGTCTGGAACCTAAACCTGCTGAATTAGCAAGGTGTTTAAAAAACCAGCAGGAAGAGTTAGAGATTGTGAGATCAGGACCACGGACAGCAGCTGGCCACTCAGTTTGGCGGACTGACTGAGGTCTGGGTTGTGCTCTGCAGACCAGCAGAGAGAATGCTGCGATGGTAGACCATGTGGGACATGGTCCTCGAGATCTGCCAGCATCATCCACGGATTGGCTTATGAAATAAACACATGAAGTGTGGCTCAAAATCAGCCTTGGGTTTCCTGACTGCCGAATATCTGGAACTTGATTTAACATCAGTCGCTAGGCTCTCTGTTCAAGTCCTGGAAAGAGAATGTGTTTTATAACCCTTTAATTGCTCTAAATTAAATTAAGGAGTATAATAGCCCTTTGGAATTAGGTAGCACAGTGCCAGAAATTATGATGACTGGGTTGTCTTTGCAGAAGCATTGTTAACGTCCAAACAATCTCCCCAATAGGCTTTTATTTTTTTCCAATGGGGTGGGATGGGGGGGGGGAGAAGATTTTCATTAGGGAAATGGTACAAGCAGTAAAAGGTAAAGGTTTCCCAACAACCGAATGGTCTAGTCATGGCTGACTGTAGGGGGCGGTGCTCATCTCCGTTTCAAAGCCTGTAGAGCCAGCGTTTTGTCCGAGGACAAACTTCTGTGGTCATGTGGCCGGCATGACTGTACACCGTAGTGCACGGAACATAGTTACCTTCCCACCGAAGTGGTCCCTATATCTACTTGCATTTAGGTGCTTTCGAACTGCTAGGTTGGCAGGAGCTGGGCCAAGCAACGGGAGCTCACTCCGTCGCGCAGTCTTGAACTCCCAACCTTCCGGTCGAAAGCCCAGCAACAGCGGATTAACTCACTGTACCACCACATCCCACGGTACGTATACTTCACGTATACTACACGTCCCCAGCAGTATACTTCCATAATGCAATGGTTGTGCTCCTCTGCAGCTGTATTTGCCAAAAGTCTGAAGAGAAGGTGATGCATTTCTGCATCTCCACTGTAAGATTTGTATGACCTTTCAAGCTCGGTCAGAACCTTGGGCTTTCCAGAGCATGACACATTGATCGAAGGAGGGAGGGAGGGAGGGAGGGAGAGTCAGATAGACAGGCAGGCAGTAGGGAACTAGCCAAATATTGTGATTTCCCCCCTTTATTTTATAGGGCTGTTGTTTATTCAGTTTTATCACACGTGAATAATAACTTGGGCTGAGATTTGTTTTCCCCGCAGGGTTTTCTTCTTGCCGTGAAGCAGAAAAGGGGCTTATTTCAGGCAAGCAAAGGGGAAAAGCAGTCAGGAGGCAACACATTTTCCCCTGTTCTGCACAGATATGGAAACCCAAACCAAATATATTAATTGCTTAAGCCCACAGGCTACAATAACAGCACTGCAGAGCTCATCCATGGAACTTACCACAAAGTTAAGTGACATGTAGATAACCAGGGCTCAAGGAGAAGCAAGGGGATCTTTAAAAGCTTTGTGAGTAGCATCAATTTCAATAGCATTCCTCCAGTGGCATTTCTATAGGGAGGGCAGAGCTCTAAGTTTTGCAAGAAGCCTTACCTTGCAGTGGAAATCACTCCTCTCCTGCACCGTTTTAGCCAATCCTCACAGGGAAAAGCAACATCTTGGCATTGCTTACTGGCTACAGCAGCAAGGGAGAGGAGGGACTTACATGACAGGGTAAGGCTCCTTGCAAAACTTAGAGCTCTGCCCTCCCTGTAGAGACGCCACTGCATTCCTCTTCTAAAAAATGCACCTGATGTACTGTGGAGCCATAGTATAGAGGGAATCAGGGCTGACCTTAAGTCATCACATTGGGCCCTGCACTTTAGGGGACCCCACACCAGTGCAGTGAGCAGATCATGTGCTGCTGCAGCCAGGATCTCTCTACAGTAGCTGTCTGTCAATGGATGCAGCCAGGATCTCTCTACAGTGGTGTCTCTACAGGGAGGGCAGCGCTCTAAGTGTTGCAAGGAACCTTGCAAAACTTTGCAAGGAGCCCGGGGGCGGGTAAGACGGCGAAACGGAGCGGTACGCAACAGGCGGGCTGCCACTCACCCATTCCTCCCACCCAGCATTCCGGCTGCATGACGCCACTGGATATGTTTTCTGAGGTCTCAGTATTTTCTGAGGTCTCAGGTTTTACAACATTTGGAACAGACCACATTGAATCTGTTCTTTTTGGGGGAATTAAGAGTGCAGAGGCGGATCTAAGGGGGCAAAGCTCTAAGTTTTGCAAGAAGCCTTACCCTGTCATGTAAATCCCTCCTCTCCCTTGCTGCTGTAGCCAGTAAACAACGCCAAGATGTTGCTGTTCCCTGTGAGGATTGGCTTGAACAGTGCAGGAGAGGAGTCATTTCCACTGCAAGGTAAGGCTTCTTGCAAAACTTACAGATTTGCCCCCCCCCTTAGATCCACCTCTGTAAAAGCGTGCCCTTCAGCAATGGCTACTCAGCATAAGGAACTCACAAGTCTGGATGCTGCTCCTTCAATGGTCAGCGAGAGAGCGAGCGAGAGAGAGAGAGAGAGAGGGGGGGGGGAGGTTCTGCAAAGGACACAGCTCCTACAGGTACCACAGAGGATGTGGTAAAGGGTCTTAGGCATCAGAACGATGCACTGCCCATACAGTCCTGCAGGTGGTGCTTCACTGACAGTCCAGCATCCTCCAAACACTTTAATAACTGAGATGTCTGTATTTATAGTTATAAATTTGCATCACTTTAGAGCATGTCACACTTTTCAATCTTACACCTGCTGAGAGAAGTGAGGTTTTGTGGGATGTACATGTGCTATCCTAGTTCTGTGTGTTCTGAAACCAACTGTGTCAGCATGCACGTCACATCAATATTTTCGCCCAAAGCTCTGAGCTGCTGTCACATTTTGCACCCCCGAGTTCTTTAATTCCTTTTGGAATTGGGGGAAGGCTATGTCTTTGTGTGTCACTTAGAAGTTCAGTCCATATGTGGGTTGCATTTTTTTGAGCCAAGACTGAGAGAATACACAGGGAAAAATTAACTTGAACTGGGATTAACAGTAATCAGGGATTCTCAATTTTGTTTTAATGCCCAATTAAAGGCTATTTTTGATAGGCTATTTTTTTCCAGCAAAAGTCTATTTGTTTCTGTCTGTGTTTTGAATGATAATGTATTTTACTCACCCTTGGTGTTATCACACCTGGCATCTGACTGCAGCATAATTTTGTTGACTGAAGTTTGGTGATGTCATAATAAATAACTGTAGTTCTCATTTTAATATCATATTACTTGCAATGTGGTGCAGCAATTAAGTGTGACATGTGTCCCAATTGGCAAAATAATTGCCAAGCATGGTGGCGAAAGGGAATAATAATAATAATAATAATAATAATAATAATAATAATAATAATATGAAAAACCAAGAACAGTTTGCACAACTATCTTTGCATCATTCAAAACACAGACAGAAACAAATAGAATATACTGTAAGTCCACATGACAGGTCTGACAGAAATTGTATCCACAGAACTGAGGCCACAGACATTTCCAGAGTTCCTTTGACTTCCTCTCCAGAAAGACGCTTCTCTTGGCAGTTCAGCCAGGGCAGCCATTCCAAAAACTAAGAACAAGCTGATCTAAGCTTTGGCTCAACAGTAGCATAGTTGTTCAGGAGGAACTCTTCCTAAAGGGAGAGAGCAGGGGAAGGGACTTAGAGCCCAATGCAGTGCTGGTCTACTCAGAAGCAAGTCTCATTATAGTCAATGGGGCTTACTCTCCAGTAAGTGTGGCTAGGTATTGCAGCCTTAGAGGAGTGGCTGCATATGTGGATTGTGTCAAGTCTCTCTCTCACTCTCCCACGCATGCATGCAAAGGAGGCTGTAAAAGTCTGAATTGGGCATCCAAATGGTTCTGGACAGTGATGTCATTCAGGGGGAATGGACCAGAATGGGCATTCCGGATCCTAACAGGCTCCGTGGCTGGTTCCGGGTTCCCGACAAGTGCCAATCAAAAGTGAGTTCCTCTTCCTAAATCATTTGAATGACACTACTGGTTCTGGATGAGATTGCCCCACCTTGATGGATTGGGTTCAGTGTTGGGCCCAGCCTTAAGTTTGGATCACCCAGAAGCAGCCATGGCCCAGAGGAGGCTGGACCGCCAGTGGTGCCCTTCCTTGGCCTAAGTTGTGGCCAAGATTGTGAGCCCTTTTGGGACAGGGAGCCATTTAACTTTAATGTTATTATTTGCTTGTAAACCGCTTTGTGAACTTTGTGTTGAAAAGCGGTATATAAATACTAGTGATTGATTGATTGATTGATTGGCCATATCCAGGGCGGGCTCTGGCAACAGACCCCGCTTGGGGATGCCTGTCAAGACTGTAAGGAAGCTGCAACTAGCACAGAACAAGGACTCTTGCCAGGGGTTGGGATCATGTCATGTTGAAATACCTTCCCTGGTCCCCCACAGCAGCAGGGTCACTAGAGTTTGCATCACCTGGTGTGGGAGGTCAGCGCATCCCCCCCCCATGATGGATCTCCTGCTCCCAAACCATACAGAATAAATTACAATACCATATGCACAACCTAAATGCAGTGTTATCACTAGGGCTGGTGTTAACTCCCCCCTCAACTTTATTTATGTAACTACAGTACAGGTAACTAACATAAAAACCTGTGGCCAATTTGATGACACTCACACAATTAAGTAAAAGTTCTAGTATTAGTTGTGATACATGGAATAATTTTTTTTAAAAAATTGCAATTTTTACATAAAGTTGTATTTTCAGTTTTTAGTTTTTTGGCCATAGCTTTTGATAGACTAAAGATATGACACTCTGGTTTTTTCCATTGAATTCCAGGTGAAATTCCACATCCAACGGTATATAACATGATGGTACTATTCTGTAAAACCGTGATTTTTAAAAAAAAATTGTGATTTTTTTTTTTTACATTAAAAGTTGTATTTTGGGGTTTTAGTTTTTTGGCCATAACTTTGGCCATAACTTTTGATAGAATGAAGATATGACACTCTGGTTTTTTTTTTTTTTTTACTGAATTCCGGGTAAAATTCTACATCCAAAGGTATATAGCATGATGGTGTTATCTTTTAAAACCGCGTTTCTAGCAATTTTGGTCCCTGGTGTTGTCCCCCCCCAGTGCGTGTCACCTGGTGTGGCCTGCCCCCCGACCCCCACATGACGCCAGTGCCCCACAGGCTTCTTCCATGCAGAACTCATAGTGCTGGTTATGACCTATGGGTCCCAGCCCTAAATGGTTTGGGTCTTGGGGGCCTGAGGGACCATCTCTCCCCCATATGAGCCTGCCAGTCCCATGAGGTCATCATGGGAGGCCCGGTTGTAAGTGCCATCTTTTTAACAATATTACTTGGGTAGGGACCTATGACAAGGCCTTTTCTGTTGTGGCACCCAGCCCTTGGAACTCCCTCCCAATCAAGATCAGGACCACTGGCATAGCTAATGAAAGTGTAGCCTGGTGCAGAGCACAAAACGTTGCCCTGGAAGTGATGTCACAAAAATTAGTGACATCACAGTTGTATTTTCATTGTTTTCTTTTTTTGGTCATCACATCTGTCAGAATACAAATATTCCGGCATGGTTTGTTTCATTGCATTTAGCAATAAATTACCTTTCCAATGATATATAACATGATGTATTATTTGTACTTAGCAAGGTTTTCACAGTTTTGGCCGCTAGTGTCAAGCTCAACTTGTCCCCCCCCCCCAAATCTTGTTGCCTGGTGCAATTGCACTCCCCCCCCGCACTTCTTCAGCTGTGCTTTGATCAGGACAGTCTCACTACTGGCTTTCAGAAGTTGCTACTTTTTCTGCTTGACTTGTATTTAATTGACTTGGCTCCTAGTTGTATTTGGTTTTTGGCCAATACTGTTTATTTTTCTTGTTTTTTAACCTCTTAAAATTGTTGATACTTCAATTTTGTATTCTTTTTAAATTTTAATTGTTGTCTTGATTATGTATCTTGTTTTAATTTTGCTGTAGGCTGCTTCGAGCTGCCCTTTGGACTGGAAAAGCAAGTTAATATCTTAAAGAGAGAATTTTTGGACATGTGTATCATTCCTTTCTCCTACGGAGTTTGGGAGAAAGTTAGTGCTTTTGTCTCACAATAACCCTGTGAAGTATGGAAAGCTTGGAGACCGAAATTGACCCCTGGCCACCGAGTGACCCCTGGCCACTGAGCAAGGGCAGATCCCTCCACCCACAGAAATGCTGATTTGGCAATGTTGATGCAGCATTTTCACACCCAGCTCATCATAAAACATCTCTAGTTTTCTGGTTTGGCAATTTTGTGCCCCGATAAGAGGAGATCTGGACTGACATCCAGACACAGCTGTGCGGACTTTGTACACAGCTGAGAAAAATTGAGAAATGTGCATTTTCACACATCATGCATATTTTCCCTGCACATGATACCATCACTGCATCTTTTACCTGTGCAGAGGTACCCTTTATGTACACCACTACCAATAAAAATGTCATGTGGGTCTTTTATCCCATGTGATGACAGATATAGAAACTGCTATAATGTGTGGATTCTGCTCTGGGGACTGAAGACCATAACCTGAAATTCCCAGAAAAGGCTTAGCTCAAGGACACATCTAGACCACACACATATGTTTTTTTTGTACTGTTTTGCCTCTCATGATGGTCTAGAGTGCAGGTCCATTTGTGCCTTTTGGCAGAAGCGAATTCATTTTTAAAAAAAATCAACCTCAGCTGAAAAATAGTACTTGTCATTTTGCCTGTGAAAGGTGCATGAAATACACAAGCATGCACAAGAATAAGCATATGGAAATGATAAGCATTATGTGCGGGCGAATGAGGGCTGGAACACAACACTAAAAGCCATTTTTCGGATGATGGATCAGCTGGCTGCCACTGATTTAGGGCTATATGCATTTCATTGCACCCTCCCCTCCCTTGAGTAGGACTGAGCTGATGAGAGCACCCCCAGAATGGGAAGGAAATGACAAGAATACAAAGTAGCAAACTGCACCTGAAGTATAACAAGAGTCAATGTGGGGACGTCACCTTCAGAGGCCCTTGAGGGTTACACTCACCAAACACATGTGGTGGCACCTGGAAATAGTTGGAAATAGTGACGTGATGACGTAATTGCCAACTGCTTCCAGGAAGCCCATTTTGGGAAGTTCGGAGGTGTATTGGAAAAGGCAGGAGCCACCCCAAGGATAGGGAGTGATATCAGCAAAGGCCCCTTGTCCCAGATAAACCAGGGATTATAGGGTTAATCCCAGAAGGTATTTGCAAGCCTTGCACAGGTGCAGATGGGTGTGGCTGATGAATTAAAGCCTGCCCACTGATTGGCCTCAGTATATTGGCCTAGGTATAAAGCTGGGATGGGAGCTGGCGAAGGGACCCATGGAGCTAGAAAGGGAAGCTGTGTAGGTACTGGAGGATGGTACCTTGGTAAGAAGCTTGGTAGGTACTGGAGGGTGGTACCTGGGGATCTGGGATAGGACCTGCAAAGGTCCTGGAGGAGGGCACCGGGTAGGGGCTGGCTGGCTGGCTGGCTGGCTGGCTGGCTGGCTGTGCTGGATGGACTGCCTGCCTGCCTGTTGGATGGCCTGAAGGAAGGACTGGCTGAAAGACTGGCTAGAGGGAGAACTGCCTAAGGTAAGCTCATTGTGGGGCACAACTGTGGGGAACAGTTGTTTGGCTGCCATGCCCCTGGAGCCACCAAAGGGAGGAGGCAGTTGTAGTTGGGGCAAGCTGACTGCCTATTGTTTGGTGGTGGGGTATCTTGAGCTAAGCCAGTGATGAAGGCAGTCTGGAGGAGGCTGGCCAGCCGGTGATCCCAAAACAAAGCTGCTGAAAGAGAGGAGGCCCAGTGGGTGACTGAACCCCCTCCCTCTTGCCCATCTCTGAGGCTGCTCTGTGGGGAAACTAGTTAGCCTAATGTGGGCATTGAGGACCTTGGGGAGGCCCAGCAGGGAATTTGGCGGAATCTAACTTTAAGTTCTCTGTTGCAGGATGGGATTTGGCAGAACAGGAGGCAGCTGCAGCTGTGAGGGCCCAAGGTAAAACTGCTCTGCTCGCCCCACTGACTTACAGCCCACATAACAGAGATTCCGGCTGCGGCAGCAGGCAGTATGCTTGCTGTGCTGGTGTGGGGCCCCCCAAAGTGCGGGGCCCAACGTTGGCTTAAGGCCGGCCCGGCTTGCATTTGCAAAGTCTTGGGAGGGCTCTGCAAACCCTCCCCAGTGATCAGTTGTGGAAAGCCATCAACACTTAGAATTTCTCTCCCAGGGCCGAGCGCCAGCTGAAGGGGAGGACTGCGTCGCCGAGCGTTTCTCACAACAGGAAAGCAAGCCAAGAAACCCCCAAAGCCAAGTGTCCGCGGAGGGTGCGTCGAAGGGGAACTGGGCCCCTGCTGGCTGGAGACTCACAATGGACAAGAACGGCAAGAGAATGAATGGGGTTGCCAGCTGGGGGAGGGCTAGTATCTGGCTACCCATTCAAGGGCTCCCTGCATCAATGAGTCGGCTTCAGAGCTCGATTCATATGTTCAAACACACTTCTGTGAGTCTCTCTGCGGGGACCTGTTGAATGCGCTGTCAAAATGCAGGCCGTGAGAAAATGTCACTGAACAGGAAAAATGTCTTCTTAGAGTCATCATGTGGGTGGGTGTTTTTTCACAAACACTGCACTGTTTTCACAAACACTTGCACGGCAGGACCGAAATCCAACAGGATGAATGCAGGAGGGAGAGACGAAGCAGCTTTGCATTGGACACAGTGGACTGTGGACTGGTGTGTGGATTGGGGCCACTGGGGGGCATGTTGGGGAGGGTTGGGGTGGCGATGGTGGCAGTGGAACCACCAATATGCCCACTGCCCAGCCACACCAGACCCCCTTGAGTCTACTCAAGCAATCCTGACCTGGAGTTAGGCCGGCATAGTTAAGTCAGCAAAGTTTGGCTGGCACACGGGACACTGTAAAGTGCCACCATAAAGTGCATTTGGACCACTCAGGGAGTCAGGGAGGATGGTGCACATCTGTGTGCTGGCTCTCTGACTCCAAGAGTGGGCCAAGTGTGCTTTACAGTGTCCTTTGTGCCAGCCAAACTTTGCTGGCCTAACGGAGCCAGCGTAACTCCAGGTTAGGACTGCGCCCTCAGCGTTGTCCCAGCCAAAGAACTCCTGCTGTTCTGAGTAGACCCATTGCACACCATGGCATGGTGGAGTGGGCGAGTGAACATTTCTTGCGCTTTCCTCTCCGTCTGGTCCTGCAGCATGCAAAATGGTGCCAGGGCGACTGCAAGCTCTGTGTGAGAATCAAAAGTGTGACAAGCTCTGTGCGACTCTGTTGAACCACTGACCCCCTCTGCAACTTCTGTCGGCAATTTGTACACCTTGGGACAGAGAACAGCGGCTTGAGAAGGCAGGAACTCAGAGCATATGCAGGGGGGGGGAGGGATTTTGATGACAGGATCTGAAGGGCCATTGTCTGCATGCTAACAGGGCTTTCTGAGGCATTCGGAAAGTTTGGGGGGGGGGCTCAATACACCTGCATTCCTTGGCAGGCACTGCCCTCCCTGAAGTAAAAGCCAGAGCGTAGGATAAAAGACAGATTTAATTTGGGGGGGGGGCGGGGTGGACAGCAGCGGAGGTCAGCCCTAGAACCTGATTCCAGTTTTGGGGACCGGTCTTGGAACCTGCGCAACACAGTGCTTCTGAGCATGTGCCAAGGATCCAGATCAGTCAGGGTGGCTGCTAGGCAGTTTGGATTCCCTCCATGTTCAGAAACCGGTCGGGGTGAGCACGGAGGCAGAAGCGATTCTGGAGCGAGGAGTTGTCCCTGCTGCAAGGTCACCAGCTGACCTCTTGTGGGGCTCGGGCGTTCCTCCCCCTTGCGCCAGCCCCCCCCCCCAGGAAGCTTCCTTTGCCACCGGCAGAGCTGCTTCTGATTTACGTTCCTGCAAGTCGCGGCCAAGGGCTGACCTGAGCCTGCGAGAGCCCGCGGTGAGGCAGCCGCCGTTGTCGACCAGGATGGTGGTGGGATGCAGCCGCAGCAGCAGGGAGCTGGAAACCTTTGAAGAGCAGACTTCAAAGGGAAGGGGAGGGGAGAAACAATGTCTCATCTCCATACAAGGGGGCTCCAGGGGCTCCGAAGCTCAAAGCCTCCCCGGATTCCAGCATTAATTATCACTTGCCAGTAGCAAGCTCTTCTTCACAGGTAACGTCTGCGGCAATCAGAGTAAAATTCATGGAACTGTATTAAACTGATTAAAGTCGAGAAAATCCACCAGATTTCCCTTTTAGTCCAGCGCACTTACCATATCAAATCAAAAGAATTCAAACGAAAGCCCT
>JAJKFI010000010.1:11953208-11990634 GCA_029204185.1 Lerista edwardsae
CACACACACACACACACACACACACACACACACACACACACACACACTTTCGTCACTTTCTTAATCTTTTATTCTGCCACTGAAAATATTCTAATTAAAAATTGATTTCCTGAAATTAATTAATGGTTACTTCTTGTTCCAGTACTGCCTGAACAGCAAATTTGAGAGACAGAGAGGGCTGGAGAATTGAGTTCAGCGACTTTTCATCTCACAGCACACTGACAAAAATTGTCAAAGTACACCCCTCCGTTTTTGTCAATTGACAAGGCACAGCAGGCTGCTGGTGGGGAGCTCACCCCCCCCCACCACGCACAATGGCCATACTAATAAATGGTGGCCCCAAATTCCCAGGGCACACCTGCAGGCCATTTGCCAAACGCTCTTCGCTTTGTAAAAGTTCTCCTTGATCATTCTTAGATTTTTCTGGAAGCCTGAAATGTGCTTCGTATTTCATTTGGAACGTTCTAATGATCAAAGCCCCAGAGCCAGTCCCAGCCTGCAGCTGGTGTCAGCAGTGGATGGCAGGAGGGGGAGGAAGGGGCGGCGGAGTCGGGGTTTGTCCACCTTGAATCTGATGCCAGTGATCTGCTTCCCACTCGCACCTGGACCATCACCATCCATGCTACTCTTCCCTTGTTCCTCCGTTTTGTGATCAGGCTGCGTGAGGGCCGAGAATGCCCTTGTGGGGTCTTTTGTGCAGCGAGCAGCAAGCTGTTTCACTGTCCTCCTCCCTGGACTGGTCTATTTCAACACAAAGGGGGAGGCGACGGGAAGCCGCCACTTCCCTGGTATGGGCCCTGCCTCTTTAAATAGATCAGGCAGTGCAGCGCATGTGCTGAGAGTTCCCAGCATGACCCGCACTTCCGGTTGCACCCAGAGATTGAGCAGGAAGGAGCTGAGGGAAGGTGCTGCTTCTGATGTTCTAGGCTGGGGTGGGAGGCCTCTGGTGGCAGCAGCAGCCCTGAGAAGGCTAAAAGCTCATCTTGCCCAGCAGTGGCTGGCAAGATGCCCCTGTGAAGCCCATCAGCAGGAGAGAGAAAAAGCCCATTTCCCTGCACTGGCTCTGCTGCAACCTGTATTCAGAGGGCATCATGTGGCATCAGAACTGGTCATCATTCATAGACTTGTCACCCATGGATCATCCAGTCCCCTTTTGAAGTCTTCTAAGCTTGTCGCCATTTGCTTGAAATTTCAGCATGTCTGTTCAGAGCGATGCAATGGGAAGCAGTGTGGGAAGGGCGTGGGGTTTCTTCCTGTTTGGGAGACATGTCTCCCAAGAGACAGAGAAGAGAAGAGAAGAAGAGAGAAGAGGAGGAGGAGAAGAGGAGGACATACTCCTCTCTTTTGGCTCATCGCTGAGGTTCCCAAGATAGCAGAGCCACAGGTGACTGGGTTGGCTTTTCCCCAGTAGGCAGAAGCAGTGTTGATCTTTGGGAGCAGTTGTTTGGTTAGTTGACACAGCTTGTGGGAAATTCTGTAGTAGGGGAATGGAATCTTCCTGGCTCCTCAATCTCTTTGGCTTTCATCTTCCCTCCTGCAGAGGACCACAAGCCACACCACCAAAAATATTTTGTGGGAACAAAGGGCTCGGCTGGGCAGATCCGGCCATCACGAGGCAAACGGGAACTTCAGAGCGGCAAAGGGGTGGGTTGCAGAGCCGGAGGAAAACAGCTTCCATGAGTCTCTCAACTTCAGGGCTTGCAAGTGGGACTCATGTTTTTAAGCACCAACTCGTGATGTTCAGGCTGGCTGATTGCACTAAGAGTCCACACAAGCCCAACTCTGTGATCCATGGAGAAGTTTCTGATCCTATCTGATTATTCCTCAGGAGTGTCTACAATTTTGCTCAGCCCTCTGACTCGACACCCTTGTTCTAAACAATGACTTGGCCTATGCAGCAGGTCTGCTTGTCAGAATCACACATTGCTTTACTACACACACACACACAGATGCATGCATGCACACTCACATACACATGTTGGCATTGCTATGATGATTATCAAATAATCATTTGATTTTCAAATAATCATTAACTCAAATAATCAACAATCAAAATAATCAATAATCAAAATGATCATTTGATTATATAATAATAATAATAATAATAATAATAATAATAGCCATGATGATTATGAAATAGCCCCAGTAAAAACAGGCATGCCCCGGTGTCCGCAGGGGATAGGTTCCTGGCTCCCCCATGTGGATACCTGAAACCATGGCTAAGAGGGAACCCTATGTTAACTATAGGGTTCTCCCTTGCCCCCCCAAGCAAGAAGGTTTTTTTGCAACCCAAAAGAAGAATAAAGGAAGGTAAGACCCCCCTATCTTTGGATAATTGAATCAGTGGATACAGGATCCATGGATTCAGGGGCCCACCTGTTCTCTTAATGTACAGCAAGCAGTGAAACGTTTGTCAGGTAATCTTGAGTGTACCTTAGGATGGGCTTTTAAATGTTCCTGTGCATCCTGCTGAAATCTTGCTTCCTGAAATCTCCACCCTCTGCTCTGAAATGGGGCTCCTGTAGAGCAACTAAGTTTGAAATGGCAAGCAAGAGAGAGCAGACTGGAGACTTGGCTGCTGCCCTCTGAAAGGGGCACCTGCAAGCCTCATGCCATCTTTGTCTTGTGGCTTATTGCCAGAAAAGTCGGGGGGGAGGGGCACCTGCAGCCACAGTCACATTCTTTTGTCCACCCCTGACAAGAGAATGTGGCTCTGAGCTCTGATAGTGGCAAGAATGTGGAAGGTGCACGTGGCCACTTGGGGGCTCACCTGGGATCAACCTCACCTCACCCCAGGGAATCAGTATTAGAGCCATTCCACAAGGCCAGCATGAGTTGACGGGGGGGGGGGCTTCCCTCTGTCTGCCTCTCCTCCTCTTTCCATTCCATGGGCTGGGGCAAAGAGGAGGGGAAACAGGGCAGGGAGGAGAAGAGAAGAGGCTGGCACAGTGTGGGGGAAGGGGGCAGCATTGGGCAGCTGCCTCAGGCATGGGGGAGCTTGGGCCGGCCTGGAGTCAGGGGGTGGGTCTGACTGAGTGCAGGCCTTGCGAGGCTTTGACTTCTCATGTGAATCTGCAGCAGTCCCTCAGGGCTGTGAGGCCTTGTGAGCCTGTCTTTCCCACGGTGGGCAGCTGGAGGGCCCAGGAAGCCTCCAAGCCACAGCCCCCCCCTCTGGTCCTGGTCTCATCAGGGGCTCAGAGGCCAGCTGGGTCACAGCAGTTCTGCCCCTGGGAGCCCGCTACAGATTGAGCAGGCGTCCTGCTTGCACAGAGTTCTTGCGCTGGTCAGGCCGGTCCTCCCTCCTTCCATCGATGGATGGAGCTGCTGAGGGGGGGGGGAGACGCTGGCTCTTTGGACATCACCTGCAGCGACTCCACTTCGCTCCCACGAGCAGCAGCTGTCCATGACACAGCTTTGGCTTCTCGTCAAGCCGGCTCCCTGTCATTATTGCCACACTCAGTGTGCCTGAATTCTGTAGCTGATTCCCTCCCCCGCACTTCAGGACTCCCACTGTCACCCAGACACCAACTGTGGATCTGGCAGGGGCATAGATAACGAAAGTGTAGTCTGGTACAGAGGGTAAAATATTGCCCCGGAAGTGACATCACAACAGGAAGTGACATCGCAGTTGTATTTTTGGTTTGTTTTGTTTTTTTGCCATACCTTTTGATAGATCAAGGATATTAAACTTTGGTTTGATTCATTGCATTCTGCATTAAATTACCTTTCCACTGATATATGGTATTATTCATACATACCAAGGTTTTCACCATTTTGGCCACTTAAGCTCAGCTAGTTGCCGCTCTACAACTTGCTGCCCAGTGCGATGCACCCCCTGCACTCCTTTAGCTACGCCCCTGGGATCTGGCTGAGCACAAGTCGGGACACCAGCACCAAGCGGTGAAGTTTGCCATCCTCCCAGGCAAGCTGATAGCACCGACACATCTTGATGACTGATGGGAAACTGCGTGGTGTGAGCTTGAAGCCACTGTCAGGCATCACATGGCCATTATAACAGGCAGCATAATTAACGTCTGGGTAATGTCTAGGGGTGATTAGGCCATTTGCTGCCGTCATTTCTCTCCCGCCCCCCTGTGCACCTGCCATTTATTTGAAGATGGAACAACGGTGGGAGCACCAAATAATTAGGAGGAGGCAAGCAGGGGAAACAGCCATGAAATGAACGGGATTTTTCACAGCAAGAGCCAATGGGAAATCAGGAGCCAGCCCTGTAAAAACATTCTCTACTGGCACTTGGGAAAACTCAGAACTAAAAGCACATTTTTCAGTTATCAGGACAGTGGAACCAAATTTATTCTGAGCATTTCACATTCTGAATCCTGGCTATACAAATCCTGCACACAACAAGAGTCATATTCTATAGTCCATATAATTTCAGCCACTTAGAGTGCCATACTAACCTGGAGTTAGGCTGGCATAGTTAGGCCAACAAAGTTTGGCCACCAAAAGGGACACCATAAAGTATGTTTGAGTCACTCTCCAAGTCAGAGAGGCCAGCACACAGATGTGCATCACCCCCCCTGACTCCGAGAGTGGTCCAAACATACTTTACGGTGTCCTTTGTGCCAGCCAAACTTTGCTGGCCAAACTGTGCTGGCCAAACTCCAGATTAGAACTGCACCCTCAAGGAAAGATCCACATGTCCACTTACTTTGTAGTACTGTATTTGTTCCTCTTCTGTGAATCATGGGATGGGGTGAGGAGCTCTGCAGGGTGTTGAAGCCTTGCTCCTCCTTGAAAATACTTTTCAGCTCCCCTCCTTGCATCCCACACCCCCTTCTGGAATTTGTTAAACAAGAATGACGAGATTCTCTTGCACTCAATTTGGCACTCAGGCCCACCAATGGCTGCCTGTGAGCACCTGTACTGTGTCTGACCAGAAAGATGAGAGCCTGAAACCAAATTAGGAGTTAGGCCGGCACAATTAGGACAGCAAAGTCAAGGGACAGCATAAAGTACGTTTGGACCACTCTTGGAGTCAGAGAGGCCAGCACACAGATGTGCGCCATCCTCCCTGACTCCGAGAATGGTGCGAACGTGCTTTACGGTGGCCCTTGTGCCAGCCAAACCTTGCTGGCCTAACTGTGCCTGCCTAACTCCAGGTTAGGATTGCACCCTGAGTCACTCACAGTACTTACATCCAGCGGTGTTATGCTGCCGGAACGCTGGGCGGGACATCCGGGTGATTGACAGCCCGCCTGTCGTGTTCCGCAGTGTTACGCCATTTGCGTAATGTACGCAAGCGGCGTAACTGGTTACGCAAACGGCGTAATGCTCCGGAACGTTACGACGGGCGACAGCCGCCGACGGGCGGGCTGTCGATCACCCGGATGTCCCGCCCAGCATTCCGGCAGCATAACACCGCTGCTTACACCCCTAAAATGTTGTTCACTCCGGGACTATGTTTGAGGGACCTCCCCAGACACTTTTCGATTCTCCTTTCTTTGCGCTGACACTGCCAGGGTTGGAAAGGAAAATGAGCCCCAGCACTGAGGTCTCCCCAGGATGTCACCTGAGACTCCTTTCTCAAGAGGATCAAGTGCGCAATGTATGAAATCCTAATTGAGGACGGAGTGCCTCCAGGCACATGCAGAGTACTGTCCCCTACCACTAACCAAGCAAAGCAGCCTACATGCCTCTAAGGTAGCAGTAAGGGTTTCCTGACTAATCTGAGAGGCTCATAAGAACATAAGAAGATCCCTGGCAGTCCTTTTCTGTCAGTCTGAGGCAAAATCACATTGAATTCCAAAAGCAGAATGTGTGGGTTTCACCATCAAGTTCTCATCTCTGCATTGAAAACCTCAGGGGGCACACAAGACAACTAGATGCCTGCATCTCATTGCCACTCCCCTACATCTGGCATTCTGAGGTAAATTTCTGAGGTAAAATTCTGAGGTAAATAGAAGAGAATTTGCTATCCTGCCTGTGGGGAGAGAGCTATAATAACTTGCAACGCAATCTGGGCCTTAAGAACATCAAGAGAGTCCCTTGTCCTGAGCCACTGACCACAGGCAATGGGTCTGTGTCGGGATTTTCCTTGCCTGGTCAGCAGTTTTCCCGGCCGACATCCATCGTCCAGGCAGGCGTCTGGGCCAACCAGATATTCCACTCGCAGGTTGACTCTGCAAACTGTATGAGCTGCACTTGAAACAAGTTTTCAGATCAGAGACATCAGTGCCCAGAAATGATAACATTTGCAGTTTTAATCTGCCGTTGAGCATTCATTCCCTCTCCTCTGTTGCTCCAGCTGGCTGAGGACGATATTTTCAGCACTATTGTGCATTTTCTATTAGCTAGGTCTCTTTAAACGGAGAGGTTTTTTTTTTTTTTTTTTTTAAATTTGCACAGTTGAAGTACTTGCAAGGTGAGGGCTATTAGCTGAAGTGCCATTAGCGAAATGCTTTTATGAATGGCTCTTCTTCGTTCCCAGATAAATTGGCGGGGGAGGGTGATGGGAGGGGAGGGGTTTGACCCGCCAGCTTCCGTGAATGGCTGCCTGTTGCAGGGCTGCCCCTGTTCTCACTGGCCCTCCTCTCTCCAGGCCTTAATAGCAGCTTGTCCTGCTGGCCTGGTTCAGCCGATGAAATGAGCCGCCCCTTATCGTCTCCAAGTCTGCAAAAGCTGTTGCTTCTGTGTGGTGGGATTTGGTTCAGAGCAGGGCAGTAAAATGTGGCAATCCTGCAGCAGCACAACCCTATGCATGTTTACTCAGAAGTGACTTTCCGAGTGCAATCCTAACCTGGAGTTAGGCCAGCAAACTTTGGCCAGCACAAGGGCTACCTACCATAAAGCACGTTTGGACCACTCTCAGAGTCAGGGAGGATGGCGCATGTCTGTGTGCTGCCTCTCTGACTCCGAGAGTGGTCCAAACAGGCTTTACGGTGGCCCTTGTGCCAGCCAAACTTTGCTGGCCTAACTGTGCCAGCCTAACTCCAGGTTAGGATTGTGCCCTCACTCTGCTCAATGGAACTTACTCCCAGGTAAATGTGCGCAGGACTGCAGGCTGAGTCCTAGCCAAGGCTGCCAGCTGAGCAGGAAAAAAACGGATGTGGCTGTCCAGAAACTGTTAACTGCAAAGTGATCTGCTGAAAAGGACAGGCGAAACATTCCTTCTTACCTGTCAGTGGGATTTGTCTCACCTGCCAGTCAATGCTTACTTAAGGCCGAGGAGCAGCTGCCAGTTGGAACCGTGGCAATTCCGTTACAAGTGGCACAGAAGCTGCTCCGAAGTAGGCAGAGCTTTCAGGGACATGTCCCCAGCACCCTCACTCACAAAGTGCATCATGAAATGCTGTGGCACTGCCTGGCAGCACCCCCTGTTCCATTGCGAGGACCTTCTCCCCTGCCCCTGACCATTTGTTAGGGGGGCTGTTCTATTTTGAAGCACTTTGGCTGGGGATGGATGGAAGACCTCCAAGGAGAACCCAGGTGCTAACGAGAATGAGGTTGGCACGGCGGCTGATTATCTGATTTGCTCCCCAAAGAGGGCAGGAGGGGCTCAGTGTGTGATGGGCTTCAGGAAGGTGGCCACAGGCTTGAGGTGAAGATGACCTTATGCCTTTTTGCCACTCCCCACAGCTCCCCACTCCATATGAGCTGCAACAGCCACCTTTCCCTCAGGCCACCTCTGCCCACTTCAGAATTTTGGCCATGACTCCAGCTGCTGCTCAATTCTCTGCCTCCAGACTGGCATGTGTCAGCCTCAACTCTATAGGCCTCTAGCATTTCCAGGACCTGGGAAACCATAGGCCGGTCAGCCTAAAATCCTTTCCAGGTAAAATGGTGGAAAGTCTCATCAAAGACAAAATCCTACAACACACAGAAGACCAAGCCTTGCTGGGGGAGAATCAGCATGGCTTCTGTAAAAATAAGTCTTGCCTCGTGAACCTTTCATTGGCAATGGATGGCAGTTTTATTGCCTACCCCAGACTGGTGAGGGAGGGAGGCGTTCAGTGAGGGAGGGAGGCGTTTCATGACTTAAAAATTGGCCACTTGTGATTAATAAAGTTAAACCCCAACCACAGTCTGGTGTCTTCCTTGGGGGTGATGCAAGGATAATAAGCAACCTCAGAATGCCAGATGCAGGGGAGTGGCAGCAGGATTCAAGTATCTGGTTGTCTTGTGTGTTCCCTGAGGCATCTGGTGGGCTACTGCGAGATAGAGAAAGCTGAACTGGATGGGCCCTTCAACTGATCCAGCAAGTCTTTTCTTATGTTCTTATGATGCTCAGGAAGCGGCCTTTGGTCTGGCCACATGGTCTGGGCTCCCTTGAAACTGCTTAGTGGCTCCGAACAGAATAATCAAAGTCCAGGTTGGCATTCCAGTGGCACACCCGGCAGTCCTCTTCTTACAGCCTGAGGCAAAATCACGTTGAATTCCAAAAGCAGAATGCGTGGATTTCACCATCAAGGTCTCATCTTTGCACTGAAAACCTCCATCTCTCTATTTGGGTGGAGAAGGAACAGGCTGCCTTCAATTCTGATGCAAGAGCCATTGCCCTTTTATTTATTTAGATATTTGCAGGATTTTTATCCCGCCTGTCTTCCCCACTGAAAGGGGTTCAAAGCATTCTACCAATTTTTTTTAAAAAAAATTAAAAACTTTGCACTCGCTCTCTCCTAAAGCACAACTGAAACAGAAGATATTCCATGTCCAACCCCGCAAATTGAGAGGAATGCCCTTTCCAGATATTGTACCTTCAGTGGTGTAGCTAATGAAAGTGTTGCCCAGTGCAGAGGGCAAAATAATGCCCTAGCAGTCATTATCACAACAGGAAGTTGTGACATCACAGCTGTATTTTTGTTTTCTGGTTTTTTTGGGCTATAATGTTTGATGGAATGAAGATAGTACACTACAGTTTGCTTCATTGCATTCTGCACGAAATTCTTCATCGAATGATATATAACATGACAGTATTATTCCTAAAAACTGTGATTTTAAGAAACTGCTATTTTTACATGACAATTAAATTGTATTTTTGTTTTTTGACCACAACGTTTGATATAATGCAGATATTCCAACATGGTTTGTTTCACTGCATTCTGCATGAAATTGCCTTTCCAATTATATATAACATGATGGTATTATTCATACATTCAAAGGTTTTCACAATTTTGGCCACTAGTGTCAAGCTCAGCTTGTTGTCCGCCCAAAAGCTTGTTGCCCGGTGCAATTGCACCCTCCTGCTTCACTGTAGCTAAGCCCCTGCACTTCTTTAGCTACACCTCTGTGTTCCTTCTCCCTTCCCTGCCACAGGCCTTTCAAGGCTTAAATAAATTAACATCTTTAATTAGGGAAAAATCAATGTTCAGTTTTCAGCTACACAGATCATATATCTGCAGAAGGCATCAGTATACTGAACAGTCACATGCTCAAAGGCAACAGAGAATTAAATACTGTGCATGAAACGTACTTTCCCATCCCTCCCTCCTTTTCCAATTCCCTTGCAGCCCACCTAACCAGGCCTCCTACATCATTTCTTCGTATTCTTCTGCATCTTCAGCTATCAAAATATTTTGCTCATTGACAGCATTTCTGTAACACTTGGTGCCAGTAACATTATTTTAAATCGCTCAACTTTAAATTTGAAAAAAAAGGAAATAATCTACCTGGTAGGAAATGTAAGACTGGTTTCCCCCCCCCTAAGAAATCACATTAATTATCACCAAAGCACTACAGAAATAGTTTCCATATTTTAACAAAATTTTAAATGGTGACTTTTATTTAAATTATTGTTTATGTACACAATTTGCAAGGCAGCCATTGTCCACGAGTATCATAGACAATTTCTGATGAAGAGGTGTGATTCACTTGCCAACCATAAAAGCTCTATTCAGCCAGACTTTAGACAATACAACCAAAGCTCCAACACTTAGGATATGACCAAATATTGTATGAGTGAAGACAATTTTTATAACATTATATGTTCAATTGCAGCATAAAGCTTTCCTCTCTGGATATTTCCCAGCTGATTTTTTGATTGATATGGGGTGGGGGGAGATTTGTTAACCATACTGTTTTCAAAGCCCTAAATTCCCTTTTGGAAATGGACAAAAATTTCTACAACTACCAAAAGTCAATAATCATTTATTGATTTATTTTGCTATGTCAAACACTCTACATCCTTAAAACACTTGGTGAACAACTTTGTTTTGAAAAACAGGATGTAAATATTCTTAATCATCATCATCATCATCATTATGTTTCAAGTATGATGTTCAATGTATGATGTTCCAAGCAGTGCCATTTTGCAGTTCCAGGGGTGTAACTGCAGCTCCCTGCCATAACACCCCTGGAACTGCAAAAGATGGCACTGCTTGGAAATCATACATTCTGCGGAGATATTTGGTTGATACTTAGGTGATGGAGACCCGTATCAGACCAACAAGACCAGTCAATGATATTTGTGTGATCTTTTCCCTTTGCTGACTGTGGGTGCAATCCTAAACTGATTTAGGCCAGCATAAGCTAAGCCAGCAAAGTTTAGCCAGCACAAGAGACACCGTAAAGTATGTTTGGACCACTCTCGGAGTCAGAGAGGCCAGCACTCAGACATGAGCCATCTTCCCTGACTCCGAGAGTAGTCTAAACGCGCTTTATGGTGCTCCTTGTGTGCTGGCCAAACTTTGCTGGCTTAGTTTATGCCGGCCTAACTCCAGTTTAGGATTGCGCTCTGTGTTTCATGTTTATAATAATAATAATAATAATAATAATAATAATAATAATAATAATAATAATAATAATAGAAGAAGAAAATGCCACTATAGATGAATGCACCCCTGGATGCAACTCTTTCAGCTCTCTCCAAATGTGTATGGGTCTGGGATCTCAAACTGGGGATACTGGCAGCTGCACTCGGGCGCTGCATGTCTACTCAGAAGGAAGTTCCATTGTGTTCAATGAGGCTTACTCACAGGAAAGTGTGTGTAGGGTGTCAGTCTTGTTCCCCGTTCCCATCACTGCAGCTCTTTGGCAAAGGCAGCTCTCAGGGCTGTGATACCTCCTGGAAGTGCCCAGAGCTCCAGCCGCCAGCCAGGGTCCTTCTAAGCAGAGGCAGATCTAAGGGGGGGGGCAAATCTGTAAGTTTTGCAAGAAGCCTTACCCTGTTATGTAAATCCCTCCCCTCCCTTGCTGCTGGAGCCAGTAAGCAACGCCAAGATGTTGCTGTTCCCTGTGAGGATTGGCTAAAACGGTGCAGGAGAGGGATTTCCACTGCAAGGTAAGGCTTCTTGCAAAACTTACAGATTTGCCCCCTCCTTAGATCCGCCTCTGCTTCTAAGGAACCCCTTCAGGCTCGAGTCGAGTCCCTCAGTCTGGGCCACTTGTTGGACGTGGCAGCCAGAGACGCACGAAGCCCCGAGTGTGCCCAGGGCAGGGTGATGTAAATGCGCCCCCAGCGTGTCGCCCCGCCCCGCCCCGCCCCTGCATATCGCCCAGCCGTGCCTCCCTGCACCTGGGATCGCTGCATTTTGGAGCGATACAGGCATAGGGGAGGGCGGGCAGGCCAAAAAATGCGCGGGTTGCTCCATTCAATGGCGCCTCGCCGCTGCCAGCGCCCATGGTTCCCACCCCCCGCTACACCCTTCCCCTGCCTCTGGTGGCAGCAACACAGTCTGGTCCTCCCCACCAGCACATCTTTGCCAGCTTCTGCACACTGGCCAATTTTGATGCTCTGCACCTTATGGATGGACACGGCACCTGTCTGTGACACAGCAGCCGGCAACACTTTCATTTTTATGGCTGCCATCCTATGCACACCTTCCTGGGAGTAGGCCCCACTGACTACCATGGGACTTGCTGCTAAGTAGACAGGCATAAGCTTGGGCTGCAAGAAGCTGAAATGTTTCCTAGCCCTTGTGCCTACACAACGGATACCATTCCCGGGCAGCCCAACCCAGTGCCCATTCTCCCATGCCAATGCATCGGGGCGAGCATGGGGAAGTTAGCAGGTGGGAGGTCTTCTCGGGTAATGGGGACATTTTCCCCCTTGCCTTAGGGAAAGACCCAGCATGTGCAATGGATCTACTCAGATCTGCGTGAGCCATATGGCTGCCACAAGTCCATGTACACTCATATTGGTGGATCAGGCCCAGGGAGGGGGTAGAATGGAGCACAACCCAGTGCCACTGAAATTGGCCAGTGTTGCAAATGCCGGCAAAGGTGCACTGGTGGGGAGAACCAGAGAACCAACCCCTGTCCTGCTGCCACCTTCTCTCCACCCCTGCACTGCCCACCAGGAACATATTATGCCCGGTGTGCGCTGCTCCTTGTGAGGGCATGTGCAAGTCACCAGTGCTGAACACATTGGCCAGCATGCATGCTGCCTAGGATGGTGCCATAATTCCCAGTACGCGTGCTGATGATGCGCAGCAGTCATGGAGGTTTGCCACATCTTGTTCATGTACGGAGCCATTTCAGTGGCCGTCAGGACTTGGCAGTCTCTACAGCTAAGGATCAGCTTGAGAAGGTATTATGGACAGACAGAATTCTCAGCTGATCTGACTCTGTACGTAGATGAATCGGAAACGGGCATTTTTGTTCCACCTGATTTGAATGTTCTCCAAGGAATAACAGGCGATGAGCCCAAAATAGCTTGTCAAGTGTGAAGAACAGGCTGGATTCAACTTGGTGATGCATGTGTATCACCCCCCCCCCCAAACCCACCCCCGCCTTTATTCTATATGCAGAGTGCCACATTTTGTACCTGCCAATGGGATTTTCACCTGGATGGATTCTGGCTCTGACAGAAAACTAGCAGGGAATTTGGAGATGAGGAGGGGGGTGAACAGGCCTCATATTTGCCGTGTTTCTTGCTCAAAAGTAAAAATTTCCAGAGGGGAATGACACTGAGTGTCAATTCCGATAGTGAGCACCAATATAAACGCTGTCCATTTACCTCACAAATGCTAAAACCTCGCCACTTCCTGAGGGCCTTTCTCCATTTTCAGCCACAGCAAGGCAGCCCTGGGTGAAAGGGGTTTTGGGGGTTCAAAATGTAACAACTTTGGTAGTGGCACTCAGTCACTAACACAGTTTTGGGGAAAATCCACTGCAATCTGTCAACAGGTTCCCGGAGAGGTGTTGTCATTCACGAAATTGATAGATAAAGGCAAACTTTCTGTACCTTGTTGGTACAATATAACTTTCTGGCTGAAGGAAGTTCTGAAGACCTCATTCTAGGCCGAGTTTCAGGGTCTCTCTCTCTCTCTCTCTCTCTCTCTCTCTCTCTGTTACTGATTTATTTGTATGAGTAGAATTGGCTTTTCTTTCTGTACAAGGCTAGAGAGTAGCCTGCTTGGTGAGCCTGTTGCCATTGAACCCAAGTGCAGCCATCTTGAGTCTTTTGCTTAGTCACTTGTCTAAAGTTGCTGAAGTATGTAACTGTTTCTCTTTTTGCTCTCACTGTTTTCACTCATTTGCCCCTGCCTGTAACCTTTTCCAATCCAGTGCCACTAGCCCTCACAATAGATGGAGAACTGGTTCAAGCCAGCAGAGCTTCCTCCCTTATCGAAATGGTCACAGCATATTCTCAAGGCCCAATTAACACAGAGCTTCTCATGTCCCAGCCCCTGTGTAGTAATTTTCCACCAAGCAGCAGTGTAGGGGGGGGGGAGAGGGATATTAAGATGATTTCAATTTGTACGCTTTTGCCTTTTTCTCTGCTTGCCGAGTGGGGAAGGGAGATTGGCCCGCCTGCGCAGGTGTAATAAAGATGATCCTCATACTCTCTCATTTGGTTGTTTGACTTTTTAAATGATTTCCCCGCGATGGAAACCATTTTGGGCCGATTTTCGGCAACAAGCCTAGGCCCAGGTGCAGGCCACAGTCTTGGGGGCGGGAGGAGGAAACGCTAAGATTTGTAGGAGTCTGAGCTCCTGTGTAAAGCAGCTCTGTTGCTGTTGTCTATAAAGCCTGCACTGTGCTGTGAGGGGTCCATTACGCTGTGGTGTGGCTGGGTGCATTTGACACGACTAGGATAGATTACCCAGGAAGGGGAGGGGCAGGAGGGGGAGGGGGGCCTGGGGGTCTCAGCCAGTAATGGCATCTAAATGATTTAGCAACAGGTACTCACTTTTGATTGGCACTTGTGTTGGGGCCCGCCCACCGGAAGTGAGGTCATAGCCGGAACCCAGAAATGGCCCCCAGGAACTGCCGCACCTCCTCGGTAGGCCGCGCAGTGGCTTGGGAGAAGGCCCGGGAGTCCTGGGCCTTCCCTGGAGCCACCACGCGGGCTACCGATTCCCCCCCCAGGAACCGCCGCACCTCCTCGGGAGGGAGCCCCAGGCAGCCTACCTGCTGCCGCCGTTGGTCTCCCTCACTCCACTGCCTGCCTGCCTGCCTGGCTCTGAGAACGTGCAGGCAACTCAAATGTGCAGGCAATTCAAACGTTTCAGGGGGCGGAGCGGAGCGCTGACGGAGTCGACGAGTGGGCGGGCGAATGGGCGGGGCCAGCCCTAATCCTAGGAACGGGTACTCGCATACCCCCGCGTACCCGCTACATGACATGTCTGGACTCAGCACATGGAGGGACCCTGGCTCCCTTTCCTGGCCCAGACCTGCCCTCTTGAGGCTCCTCAGACTTGCACCAGCTAGATGGCTAGTATGGCTCCGACTGGTCCAATTGGCTGCCAAGCGGCTTCTGGGGAGGTAAGTGCTACATATCTTTACTCACCGCTCCCCAGCCATCTGGTCTCTCCCTCAGCCCCATCGCATGCAACATGTGTTCTGGCAGCATTACTGCACTTCGTAAAGGATCAGATTGGACCATAAAGCCATGTACAATGATCACATTGTGTGTCTGTGAGAAATCTACACATGCTGAGACGACTGAAACAATGGTTGATTATAAAGCCATTTTTGACCTCGGGTGCACACGTGCACGTGCGCGCGCACTCACACACACAACACAGAGGGTGCAATCCTAACCTAGACTTAAGCTGGCACAGTTAGACCAGCAAAGTTTGGCCAGCACAAAGGCCACCGTAAAGCATGTTTGGACCACTCTTGGAGTCAGGGAGGATGGCGCACGTCTGTGTGCCAGCCTCTCTGACTGAGAGCGGTCCAAACACACTTTCTGGTGTCCCTTGTGCCGGCCAAACTTTGCTGGCCTAACTGTGTTGGCCTAACTCCAGGTTAGGATTGCACTCTCAAACTGCTACAGGGGGCGATTGTGAGAAAGCTAAAAGGAAGTAAATAGAAGAGAACTGTCTGTCAGTGTTCTCACAATCGCCTCCTGTAGCAGTTGAATCTATGTATATGAGTCTAGGTTCTCACCATTCTGAAATAAAAAGGACAAAATGCTCCCTTCTGCACAGGGTTAGAAGATGAAGAGAGGTGAGTTATTGGGGGAGGGGGATTTGAGAACAGTGGGCAATGGAAATTGTGGTTACAGGGACGTCTGCATTGTATATTCTGCTGAATAAAGTTAGCAAGCATGTGGAAGGAAAGCAAGCTGTTCCTTAATCGAGGCTTTTGAAAGCACTTTAAAAAAGAAAACTTGGTTCTGGGTTTCAATGCTGTTATGTTTCTGAGCCAAGGCTTTTTGAAGCAGTTTGGAAAAGCAAGAATGATACGATTAAACCTGGTCGGGGAAATGTGGGGAGATTTTTCTGACTCGCAGTACCAGAATTGTGAGTTGCATAATGAAATTGTGGGTGGTAGATTCAGGCCAGGCTAAAAACTGCTTCTTTATGCAATCATTCTGTGCTAATAATTTTTTTGGTTGAAGGGGAGAGTGACGGCTTTCTCATCCAGGTGAGTGCCAAGCAGCACAGAACTCGCTTCAAGAGAAGATTCCCACCTCAACTTCTGTAGCACTTGCCTCTGAAATGCAGCCGACACCCTCGCATGTGCGGATCACTGACATATTCTCCCTGCAGCCATTGTGCCTTGGCCCTTCACTCTAACACCACAGTCAGCCGTGCACAGCGTTGTGTCACATGCAGCAATGCAGAAGAATCCATTATGAGCAAACACACCCCAATGTGGCAAATGCAAGATGTGTCCTTCCTAAAGAGCAAATATAGTGTTGTAGTCCATGTGTTCATGAGAAGAGAGGACTCTTTAGAAAAGACCCTCATGCTGGGAAAGATTGAAGGCAAAAGGAGAAGGGGCAGCAGAGGATGAGATGGTTAGTGTCACCTAAACGATGAACATGAAATTGGGCGAACTCCAGAAGCTAGTGGAGGACAGGGAGGCTTGGCGTGCTGTGGTCCATGGGGTCGCAAAGAGTCGGACACGACTTAGCGACTGAACAAGAAGTCCATGTGTAGGGATTTTTTTCCCAGTGATCAACACTAAATAATGAAAATTTCTACTGAAAATGCTACATAAAACGAAATGTAGGTCAAAATGCGAAAAACCACCGCTTTTGCTTATTTTTGACAGAGTTTGACACAAATTTAAATCAATTTCACAAAAACAACACCGCTTTTGTATATTTTTGGCACAGCTTTGAGGAATCCACAAATAGTTTTCAGTAAGGGATCAGGAGGAGGAATGGCAGAAACAGGAGGAAGCTTGCTTAAACCTGCATGAACATGCAATTTCATAGTTCACAGTGCATAGTTCACATAGTTCACAGATTTCACAGTGCATGCTGGGGCGACTTTAATGGAATGTGTAAGTAGTAAGTAGAAGTTTCTTGATGCTCCAAGCAGCAACCAGAGTGCTGCTTGGGAATTTTTAAGCAGGTTATTTAGGGCTGGGGTGTGCATGCCAGTAATTGCTTGCCTTTGTAGGGCCATTCACCCTTATTTATTGCAGTGTTTGTACGATTTGCAATTAAAATTTGGATAAAAACACACAACACCACAATTTGCTATTTTAATCAAGAAATTTTGGAAAAAGTATCACCAAAACCCCCCACCCCTATCCATGTGAAATAACCCCAGATTGTGGTGGCAGCGCATGTGCTGCTTTGAGTGCAGGAAATCCCAGGTCCAGCCCCTGGCATCTCTAGTGGGAAAGGTTCTGCCTAGATCAAGCACAGATCACAGTGGGTCACCTGCAACCGTGGCCTACCCTGGTACATTTCAAGTGCTGTCAGGATCCCGTTTTGTACTGAAATTTGCATTATGCGCAAGAGAACCAGGGTTTTCATAGGGATGATTTTCATAATGAAAAGCTTATGATAGGAGAGTAACAGTACACTCTACCTTGCCTCTGTTCGCTCTCGTTTATATGAATAAAACATTTTTGTAAATGTAGCAGTAACTGAGATGCAGTACCCAAAAGCAAGAGGACATGATATTTTTATTCCTTAATCTCTAATATCTCCAAAAGCTGAATTACTTTGCATTTTATATCAGCCTTTAGAACCTCAGAGGAGTTGTCTGAAGTGCAGTATCATCTCATGCTTTGTTATTTTTTTCCAAAGAATACTCCAACCCACTCCAGTAATTAACATTACACATTAAGCCCTTGTTTCTAACAAGTGAGTGCTCACAGTACTTTCAGACGCCATTTGCTGCATATAATATCACAAGTAATTAGACAGTAGAAATTTATGGATGGCAGAAGGCATATGGACTGCACTGCATTTCTGAAGTGGTATAGTTTTAAAAATAAAAATAAAAAAAGGAAACTTTTTTTCACTTAGTACAGCATTCAGAACCCAAGGCCATTCTGCAGCAATAAGAGTTCAAAGATAGTTTTATCCATGTTGTGATAAACTTATTGAATATTTATTGATAAACATATCAATAATAAACATGAATGTTTATTATTGAATAATATTTTATTGTTTTATTGGACAGTACTGTCATTTTATTGTAGAGTTATTGAATGTTTCGTTATGGCTGAATGAAGGTTTATTACTGATTAGTTGCTGATTTATTGAATATTGATAGATTTATTGAATAGTTTTCATAGTAGAGTCCATAGGGGTTTGCTTTTTTTTTTTTGGTGTGGGAAGTCCTGGTCCCAGAGCCTTTTAAGTAACACCACCCGGGGCGGAGCTAGTCAAAATGGCACCCACGGCGCCCAATAGAAGTGCGCCCCCGGGGGCATGTGACATCATGCGACCCCCCCCCACAGGACCCCAGGTCTACCCATCACAAGCAGCCGCGGGTAGACCTGGGCTCCACGGAAGACCTGGGCTCTGGTCTTCTTACACCAAAAAGAGCCAGTGGCTCACCAGTTATTCCAATTTATTTTAGCATAGGAGGTTACACCAAGAGAAAAAAGCCCTACCCGTGGCTGGTCCCAATGGGTAGACCTGGGCTCCGGATCCGAGGTCTACCCGTGCAATGTTGCGGGGGCCACTGGCACCCCCCAAGATGATCCCAAGATGGCACCCAGGGCTCGTGCCCCCTAGCCCCCCCCTAGATCCGCGACTGACACCACCACAACAATTTGATGTCTGACGCAGTGGAATAGCTGACAAAGTGGAGGTGGGGGTTCCTGGGGGCCTTTCTCCTGCCTCCATTTCCATCACGGGGGGATTGTGTAACAGACCCAATACTTCACACAGCCTGAATGGCCTTGAACTGCTCAGAGAGGAGATGAAAACAGAATGTGGATCAGTTCTCCAAGTCCTTCTTTCTCATTGACATTTTGCCTAAGTGACAATTGACTAAAGAATTAAAACTGGCATTACAGGTAAATTCCTGAAGTAACATACGGATTGGGTTGGAACAGTGTGCCTGGAAAGACTCCCAGTGGCAGTGAAGAGGGAGGAATGATTAAAAAAATTAAACGGATTAGCACATTTAGCAGGCATTAGGCTGCCTAATGAATTATTAGCAGGCAATATGATCCTCCTCATTTTCCTTGTTCCCCTTGTTCTCTGGAGAGACCCCCAGGGGGCTGGGTTCTTATTCCAGAAGAGGCCTGAGCCTGGATTGTGGGAAAGGCTCACCCAGCATCCACATTGCCCCTTTGCCACCCCCCAAGGCAGGTCCTGTGAGACATGGTGGCGCAGCGAGTTAATCCGCTGTTGCTGGGCTTTCGACCGCAAGGTTGGGAGTTTGAGACTGCGTGACGGAGTGAGCTCCCGTTGCTTGTCCCAGCTCCTGCCAACCTAGCAGTTCGAAAGCACCTAAAATGCAAGTAGATAAATAGGAACCACTTCAGTGGGAAGGTAATGGCGTTCCTTAGAGTCATGCTGGCCACATGACCACGGAAGCTTGTCCTCGGACAAAAACGACGGCTCTACAGGCTTTGAAACGGAGATGAATATCGCCCCCTACAGTTGGTCACAACTAGACCATTCGGTCGTGGGGAAACCTTTACCTTTACCTTTAAGGCAGGTCCATTCCACCCCAGCTGCCTCCTTCCTCTGCCTGCAGTCCCAGTCAGCACTGCGTATAGCCACACAGCTGTCATGGCCAGGGAGGCCTCAAGGTGGGCGGCTGCGACTGCACTTCTTGGGCTTCGGCTTGGCTGCACCCCAGGTCCTCTGGCCACCTGGGGCTCATCTGCTATCCTTATTTGGTGCTCGACTTTGCCACTGGTGAGTGAGATGCCACCATGCAGATTGCTGGATGGTGCGTGCATCAGAGTGACTGTGCAGCCACACAAGTTGCAGATTGGGACTGCAGGCAGAGGCAGAGGCAGAGGCAGTAGACCAACCATGAGGTCTACTGATGGATTGGTGGGAGGCACCTACCCCCACCTCCTTGACTCAGCTGTTCCTCCTTCTCCCACCCTCCACATTAAAAAAGGAAGGGTGGGGTTCCCAAACAGTATGCCCCAGCACCAGAGGGTGCCATGGCACACTCACAGGAGTGCTGCAGGATGTCCCCAGCAGCCTCTGCCTCTCCGCGTGTGATCCAAGATGGCGGTGCCCATCTTCCCAGCTCTCCTGTGCAGCACCATCCTGGACTGTGTGAGATCTTGTGTGATCCAAGATGGTGGCACCTGGGATAGCTGGGAAAAAGAGGCCATTTTGATAGGCGGGGACCAGACCCAAGGTCAGTTTGGGCACTTCTGGTGTAAGGGGGAGGGGTGGAAGAGGAAGGGTGCAAGGGAAAGCGATGCGGGGCTAGAGAGTTTCCTTCAGGTGGGTAACATTTGTGGAAAAGGACAGGTCACAGGAGCTCTTGGGCTGTCACCAAGGAAGGGGGAGGTCAGTCACTGAGCAGACCTGCTTTGGGGCAAGGGGGTGATCTGGGAGGCCCTTTCCTTTGACCCTCTAAGTTCAAGAACCCTCTAAAAACAACCACGGGGAGAGAGTGAAGGAGAGGGAACAGAGCCCACCGGTAGTCATCTTGGCACAGTGCAAATGTCTTTTAAATAGTCTCCAAAGGAAACTTCACTTCCGCTCTGTGTACTTGACAATGTTCCTTCCCACTTCCTCCTCCTCTTATTTGCTCAGGGGACAAAGAGGATTTTTTTTTTCTGGACCAGCCTGCTGAATCTTAAAAATGGTTGCAGTTGCATTTGGGTTTACATTACAAACAAGCCAGATTCCCTCGCTGGTCTCCGTGGCTCTCCCAGGAAAGCAGAGTTCAGCTAAACTGTACAATTAATTTGAGATCACTTCTGGGAAGGATGCAGGGAAGGGGAGTAAGAAAAGGTTCCTTGGAACTGTGCCCCTTTCTTGGGGATTTCAGGTCAGTGTGAGGAAACCTCAATTACCGTTCCGTAAAATGCAGCTCTCCTTATTGGTATTCTTGGAATCGTCCTGGGGGACAAATCTTCCTTTTAAAAACTCATCTAAATAAATCAATTGAGGGGTGTGTTTCGCTCTTAGAAATACTTGTGCTCCAATGAATGGCACTTGAGTGGGCTTCTGGTGTGGTTGTGTGTGCGGCTGCCCAAAACTCAAGTGCTTGCGCTGCTGCTAAGGAACGCTTGTGCATCTCTAAGGCCACCATCCTGTGCTGATCAGGGACTTCCTTGTACATCCGATTGGACTGCAAGTGCCACTTGTATTCCTTGTCGAAAGAGCACTAAGAAGCAAGAGGACCTTGTGATGGCCAAAAGTACTGTCCAAAGTCATGGGGGAACAGAACAACTTTTAGGGTGCAATCCTAACTAGGGTGCAATCCTAACTTTTTGAACACACCATTCAGAAGTTCATGCTTTTATCATGTTATCTCTTTTAAAATACAGTTAGATGGTCCAACTATTCCAGAGATTCAGGCTAGGGATTTTTGAGACATCATGACTTGAATAAGCGTGTGTGTGTTTGCAGAATGCAGAATATTAGGTACAACTGGATTGATCTCAGCAAGGACGTATCCAGAGCAGCCTCCTGCTCTAAAAAGGCTACATCTGTCTGTCTTCCCTCTTTTGTGTGGGACTGGGAGAGCAAATGAAACTGAAAGGGCAGTCCTAACCTGGAGTTGGGCCGGCACAGTTAGGCCAGCAACGTTTGGCTGGCACAAGGGACACCATAAAGTATGTTTGGACCACTCTCGGAGTCAGGGAGGATGGTGCACAAAGGATGGTGCACGTCTGTGTGCTGGCCTCTCTGACTCAGAAGGTGGTCCAAACATACTTTACGGTGTCCCTTGTGCCGGCCAAATTTTGCTGGCCTAACTGTTCCAGCCCAACTCCAGGTTAGGACTGCCCTTTCAGTTTCATTTGCTCTCCCAGTCCCACACAAAAGAGGGAAGACAGACAGATGTAGCCTTTTTAGAGCAGGAGGCTGCTCTGGATATGTCCTTGCTGAGATCAATCCAGTTGTACCTAATTGTTAACACACGCTTATTCAAGTCATGATGTCTCAAAAATCCCTAGCCTGAATCTCTGGAATAGTTGGACCATCTAACTGTATTTTAAAGGAGATAACATGATAAAAGCATGAACTTCTGAACGGTGTGTTCAAAAAGAAAAATTTAATGTAATTAGCTGGTATCATTTTTCGTTGTGAAGCTGGGAGGAAGCCCATGGCTGTCAACCCATAGTGGAGACAGGTGTAGCAAGCTCATTTTTTACAGTAATGCTTGTCTTCGCCCGCACATAAGGAGGCAGAGATCCCAGGGGGCTCCCAGGAATTTTTTCCATCAGGAACTGAATTGGGCTTTTGGTACAAAATGCCCCAGTAGATCTGTCTGTGCACCCATCATTGCTTTATTCAAAACGGCCATCATTTTCTTAGTAAAGTTACAGTTCTCGAATCCTTCCCTGGGAGTACATCCCATTGAATTCAATTGGAATTACTTCTGCATTACATAGACATGCATAGGCTTGCACGCTATTGGTACAAACCTAGTATGCCTCTGTGTCAATGGTGCAAGACTCTGCTGGCAGAGACTGTTGCAAGTGTGTTGTAAATCATGTCGTGGCCGTGTGCCTACAGGGGGCTCTGATGGGAAGGCCTGTGCCATCCTACCGGCCCCACTGCAGGATCCAGCACATGCTGGAGCAGGCAAGGGCTTCTCTGAGTAGCACAGGGGTTGGGGTGGGCGAGGACTGGGGTGGGATTGGCGGCAGTGGCACTGACCCACAATCAGAGCTGCAACAAGCTTTTGTTGTAGAGCCCACATTCAAAGCTGTGATGGCTCCAACCCAGATTTCTCCGTCACCCCCACAACACACTGAGGGCACAGTCCTAATCTGGAGTTAGGCCAGCACAGTTAGGCCAGCAAAGTTTGGCTGGCACTAGGGCCACTGTAAAGTATGTTTGGACCACTCTCTGAGTCAGGGAGGCCAGCACACAAATGTGCGCCATCCCCCCTGCCTCCAAGAGTGGTCCACATGCGTTTTATGGTGGCCCTTGTGCTGGCCAAACTTTGCTGGCCTAACTGTGCCAGCCTAACTCCAGGTTAGGATTGCGCTCTGAGACTAGTTTTTAATCATCCTTTTTTGTCGTTCCCAAATAGGTTTGTTCTTTCTAGGAAAATATGTTGCCCGTTATAGGATTGCTTAATTCAACTACACTGAAGGTTATGCTACTACACATTTTCTAGACCAGATCTTCAGCTGCTCCGAAGTTGGAAGCCTCTAGCTCCGAATTGGGTGTCCTTGGAGGAAGGTGTCTGAGGAGAAGAAAGGGACAGGGAGGCTGCTAAAAGCGGGGGTAGGATCTGGCACACACCATAATCACTGCCAGATCCATCCCTTCCCACAGCTTCCCCACCCATTCTGCCGCCGCCTCCCTCCCAGTTTTGCCCCTTCCCCACCTACCCGCTGCTGCTGCCCTACTTTGCCTGGTGGGCGTGGTGGTAACTGGTGTCAGGTGCACAGCATGGCTGCCTCTTGTAGCAGCGCTCCCAAAATGGCCCCCCATGGAGCAATGTGTGCCTCCACGGCAGCCATTTTATGACAGCGGAAAACCTTTTCTGCTGTCTTAAATTCCTTCCCCTTATAGCCCAGTCCTGGATAGGCTGAAACTGTCAGCACTTCCTTGTTTCTTGGTGGTTCTTGGTCTGTTATTGACTTAGACAGGATTCAGTTAGGAACCTCCATCAAGCTAAAGTTGATCATGGTTTGATTCCACTGAAACCCCAAAGAGCAAGTGAGTCAATCGGACTTTAGCTGGCCAGGGTTGAAGAATAGCAAACGGGTGTGGGAGGAAAGTGCCATTGATTGACAAGAAGCCCCCTCGTCTCCTCACCTTCCGTGACCATCCAGTTTCCATTGACACGACAGGTGTTTTGAAAAGTGTGTTTCCTGTCACTGTTTGAGTCCCTCTTGCAGAATCTGAAAAAATCCATGTAGTTTTCAGATTCTGCAAGAGGGACTCAAACAGTGACAGGTGTTTCACACCATGTGAACACCTACATGGTGTGCTTCTAGCAACATTACCTCTGAGGATGTGGACCCAGGGTAGCTTTGTGTGTCAGGAATGGCAAATGCTACCTCCTGTGTTAGAGAGTGCAATCCTAACCTGGAGATAGGCCAGCACAGTTAGGCCGGTAAGGTTTGGCCGGCACAAGGGCCACCGTAAAGTGCGTTTGGACCACTCTCAGTCAGGGAGGATGGTGCACATCTGTGTGCTGGCCTCTCTGACTCCAAGAGTGGTTTAAAAAAAAACAATCCCTTTGTGGTGTCCTTTTGTGCTAGCCAAACTTTGCTGGCCTAAGTATGGCAGCCTCATTCCAGGTTAGGATTGCGCTCACAATCACTTTGCAGGCAACATGCAGGGTTGCAGTGGTGGCTGTCTCGGTTTACAATCCCACATCTGAAAACAACCTCAGACGTTTGGGGCGGGGGTGGCTGCTACCTTTTAGAAAAACTTAGGAATTTTACTTCACTAACATTTTAAGACTGAGTACATAGGATTGCCTCCTTTTTTGCAAGAAGCATGGCCTCTTAACAGGTGTGTGACAGGCAGAAATTCAACAGGTGCGACTTCCTCTGGTATTCATCTCTGTATCAGAAAAAGGTGGCACTTGTTGGATTTCTGCCAGTCATCTTCCTGTTCAAGGCACAAAACCTCTGCTGAGGACAAAAGGCGACACTTAAGATTTCTACAGTTGAAAAGCATCTCTCCTTACCGGATTGCTGATTGTTCTAGTGAAAAATGTGCCACTGCTATAAAGTGGATTCACCACATCCAGCCTTGCCAAACATTTTCAAATGTAATTAATTTGAAGCTCATCTTTCCCCTTTGCTCTTACACTTTTTCCACACAGGCGCCTGGAAATTTTAGGTTCTGCTGAGGCTGAGCTCCTGTTGAGCTCCTGATTCGAACGGTGAACTGACCAGTAACGCAAAAAGTCTTCCCTGTCCCTGTGTGCTGTCAACAACAGATGGAAAAATCAACAGGTGAAGCATGGAAAGAACCATAATTACCCATCAATGCCTGCAAGTCAACCCTGCTATCCAGTTCTCATCTCACATCAGTAAGATCTCACTTCACTAAGATTGAACCCTGTGAATATTAACCCAAAAGAAAGCCCCATTGATCATAGTGGGGCTTATTTTTGCATAAGCATGCCTACTATATGCTTGGGCTGGACAATGTCCAAATAACAACAGTTTGTACGGTGCTTTTTGCATGTGCAAATCACATCATGCATTATTTTAAGGCAATTCTTACACAGCCCTATAACTACAAGGTTAGGATTATTATTTACATGATTTACTAAATTTTCCACCCTGCTTTCCTCCCTATAAGGGGTCCCAAGGTGGCTTACAGAAATCATCACAATCCAAAAAGCATAAAATCACAATTAAAACAATTACAATACGCCTGAGAGCATTAAAAACGGATCACACAAACACAAACCAACAGCAGGTATAGCTGATCAACAGCACACTGACCAACAACAGGCAGAGCTTGGAAAATCCAGATGTTACAGTAAAATCAGTGGTGATCCTGGGGGAGTGGCGCCCTGGGGCAGAGGCAGATCTCAGGGAGGGCAAAGCTCTAAGTTTTGCAAGAAGCCTGACCTTGCAGTGGAAATCACTCCTCTCCTGCACCATTTTAGCCAATCCTCACAGGGAACAGCAACATCTTGGCGTTGCTTACTGGCTACAGCAGCAAGGGAGAGGAGGGATTTACGTGACAGGGTAAGGCTCCTTGCAACACTTAGAGCTTTGCCCTCCCTGTAGATCCGCCTCTGCCCTGGGGCCACTGCAGTTTGCCGCCTGGACTGCCGCCTCCTGTCCTGAGACTTCCGGCAGTCTCTGACGTAACTGTGGTTATGTCACTGCATCACCACAATTATTTCCTGGCAGGGGTGTTCTGGGCTTCATCCTCCTTTCTTTCCCCTTCTAAAACAAAGAGGGAAAGGCAGCCCACAGCAGCGCCTGTCCCCTCTGAGTGTCGAATGGGGTGGAAGCAGTTATAGCTTGCAGTGGCACGAGATTCCTTCGCGTCTCAGAGGAACTGGATGCCACTTGGAGAAGTGCAAAGCTGCTCCCAGGGAGCTGCTTTGTGGCGCTATAATTGGCGCTCTCCCCTCTGACACACAGAGGAGCCTTGCGCCACCGCAAGTTTTCAAGATCTCACAGATGACAAGCTGCACCTGCTGAAATTCCCTCCTCTATACAATAGTAAAAGTTCCAGGAACCCTAAATTTGAAAAGTTGGCCACACCTGGATTGGAAGCTTAGACCTTCATGAGGAAAAGTTGAAATTTGGGTAGCTTTTTAACTTGAACAATGTGGTTAGTGTGGGAGGTGGGCAATTATTGCAACTTATACAATTGTGCAATGGGACGTGGTGGCACAATGAGTTAATCCGCTGTTGCTGGGCTTTCGACTGCAAGGTTGGGAGTTCAAGACTGCGCGATGGAGTGAGCTCCCGTTGCTTGTCCCAGCTCCTGCCAACCTAGCTGTTCGAAAGCACCTAAATGCAAGTAGATAAATAGGGACCACTTCGGTGGGAAGGGAACGGCGTTCCGTGTGCTACGGCATACAGTCATGCCGGCCACATGACCACGGAAGCTTGTCCTCGGACAAAACGCCGGCTCTACAGGCTTTGAAACGGAGATGAGCACCGCCCCCTACAGTCGGTCACGACTAGACCATTCTGTTGTGGGGAAACCTTTACCTTTTTATACAATTGTGCATGGGGTGGAGAGAAGGGATGGAAAGACTCCCTCCCCTTTCTCATGAACTGGAGGTTCGTCGAATGAAACTGACGGGTACAAGACTTAGGCTGGACAAAAGGAGGAGTTTCTTCATTCCGTGCACACTTAGTCTGTGGAACTTCTTGTCAAAATGTGGCCCTTTGCTTGGATGGCCTTAAGAGGGGATGGGACAACTCTGTGGACAAGTCATGGTGGTGAGCAGTGAGCCCAAGGCTCTTTCTCTTCCGCTTGTGGGGCTCTCAGAGACAGCTTGTGGGCCACAGTGAGAAGCATGGCACTGGACAGCAGAGGCGTCTCTACAGGGAGGGCAGAGCTCTTAAGTGTTGCAAGGAGCCTCACCCTGTTATGCAAATCCCTCCTCTCCCTTGCTGCTGTAGCCAGTAAGCAACGCCAAGATGTTGCTGTTCCCTGTGAGGATTGGCTACAACGGTGCAGGGGAGGAGTGATTTCCACTGCAAGGTAAGGCTTCTTGCAAGAGTTAGAGCTCTGCCCTCCCTGTAGAGACGCCACTGCTGGACAGCGCGTGGCCCTTGGGCCTGATCCAGCCCATGTCTCTTTATATGTTCTTAGAAGCAGAGCCAGAGCAGGACCTGACTGCGCCTGGGCCGGAGTGGTGAAGAAGCACATCATTGTGCCCTCTGCGCAGGCTTGCCACGCCCCCTGCTTCCAGAATCGCTCCATAGCCGAGGCAAGGGTGGGTGGCAGGGCCCAGCACTGTGCCGTTTCCTTCCTTGGTGCACCTACGTCCCTCAGCAGCGGCCATGGCAAGCGCACCACTGCGCCACATGGGCGCGATGCCTCTGTTTAAAAACACTATTGAACTCAGCTGGGTTTACTTCTGGTTACTATCATGCTAAATCTATCCACAGAGCATTCAGAAAGAAATTGGTCTCTAGGTTACTCCGCAATGTCAGAGCTGATTTGAACATGCGAGTCACACATGATTGCAACCTCTAGGGATGACTTGCATGTATGAATGGGTCACTACAGCATGTAATAGACTCCAGATATGTTCCTTGTACCTCCCCCTCTCATACATCATACAGATTTTCAGAGAAGGGAGCTCATAGAATCAGCTGCTAGTCAAAACCAAGGTATAATCAAGTGAAATGAGCTTATTTGTAAATCAGTTCTCTGTGTTAAGAAATAACATGTTTGCTATGACATTTGTTGAAACCATTGGATTTATGCAACCTATCTTGGCCATACATTTGCAAAAAAAAGCAACCTCCCCAAAAGCTTAGTTTATTCAAGGTAATTCAAATACCAATCCTGCTTAGATTATGTTTTCATAGCGCATGATTTGAGAAAAAACAGTATCTGTTCTTTTGCTTCTACACAGTTGCTCATACAAACATTGAGAGTTTCTGGGTCATTGATACAGTAGAAGATATTTGGACTGAGGTCTTCTACTTGCCCCATAATATAAAGGCTTCTAATGAATTAGTTGAGGAGAATTTTCATTTGCCCTAGAACATGCAAGGTGCATGTTGATCTCATTGATGGTATGCCTCGACTTTGTTTTTTTAAAAAATTGTTTTCATCTGCAGCTTTGTCTACAGCAAATGACATTGTTTTACTCTTATTACCTGGATCAAAAGAGGCAGGTAGCAATGTCATTCAAGCAGAAAGCAGAGGAATATATTTGGACCGCATAGCCATTGTTCTGTAACAATGTATTTGATCAGGTGACTTGTATACCGTGCAAATGGGGTTTCATGAATATTTCACCAGCCAGAGGAATGTATTTACACGAGTGGAAATTCAGGCTCAGGCAGTGTCCTCAGGCTGTTTGACTTTACGTTCCATCAAGCAAGATCTTTTAAAGGTAAATTTTGGGTTCCTTCCCCATTCTGTTAATGGCATTTTCTAAAACTTAAGAAAGACATAAATATAATTGTTTTCCTTAGATAAATTCTTTCATTCCTAAGAATGAAATTTTGATGTTTTTCCCCTAGATTAACTTAAGGTGTATCAATCACTTGAAACACATGTATTTTAAGCACACACACACACACACACACACACACACACACACACACACACACACAGAGGGAGAGAGCGAGAGAGAGAAAGAGAGAGAGTATGAAAAGCTGCACAAAAAATTTAATTATACAGAAAAACGTGTTGCAATAGTTTTATGTATGCATGTGCTTGTGTGCATATTTATGCATACACAAGACATTAGGCACGTCCACAGAATGGACCCAGAAATGCATATGCAGTTAGAAATAGACAGAGCCAGAAAACCCAGATGCTGGGTTATAGTTGTGTAAGCAAACACGTGTAGTTTGGGCCCCCCTGCAACTGTTGCAGGCTCGGACTCAGGCAGACTCATAACAGAACCGGGGTACCGAACGCCAGGATCTGTTCCCCTCTCCTGTCCCAGATCGGAATGGTACAGACAATCCCGGCTGAACTCTGAGGGCCCCACCCACTAGGAAGCGCTGCCACACGAGTCCCACCGGCTCGAGAAGGGGCAGCGCAGGAGAACTCTTGGGCGGGCTGTGCCCAAAATATGGGGAAGTTGCGGTGACAGAACAGTGTCCTGGCGGCTTCCACCTACATCGTCCGACAAAGAAGCCCTTCGCGCTCAGGTGCCCCCCCGCCCCCCCCAGGCCCACTTCACTCGCCCATCCCACCCCCTGCCTCCCCCGCAGGAAACCCGTCCCCGGAGCGGCTTCGCCGGAGACCCCCGCGGCTCCTCGCCCGGCTCTGGAGAGGAAGTCTCCCCGCAGAGAAAGCGGCCACGCTCCGCGCTTCGCCCCCTTCGCACCCCCGGCGCGCTTCGTGCCCAGGGATGATGCGGAGCCCCGACCAGGGACCGGTCCCAGCCCCGTCCCTCCTCGGTCCGCCACAGGGTCCCAAACGTCGCACCCCCCCTCCCACCGCCTGGCCCGGGCACGAGGCTGCCTTTCTTAGCCCCCGCCGCGGCGGAACGCTCCCCGCACCCTTCTCCAGTCCTGCTGCAAAGTGGCCCCCTGGCCGGGAAGGAGGCGGCGGCGGCGGCGGCGGCGGCGGTCGCCTTACCGTGCCTCGGCGGGCAGGCGGCTGGCGGACTCTCGGTCATCGTCGTCGAGCTTCTTCCCCCCCCGACGCCGGGCGATCCAGCCGCTGGGTGGGCTCTGTGGAGATCCGAGGGGGGCTCGTCGGCGCCCCCGGGAAAGGTCCGCGGAGCTTCCTCTGGGCACACAGTCCTCCTCGTCCTCCTCCCGCGCCCCCAGCCCGCCCCTCTGGACGGGGTCCCGAGGGCAGCTCATCAAGGCTTCTGGAGCAGCAGGGGGGTGGGAGGGCTGAGGCAGCGCCAAGCTAAAACATCCCCCCCCGCACTGGCCCGCGGCAACTCCCCCCTCCCCGCCCGTCCCACAAGCCCTCCCGGCTGGGGAAGTTCTTCGCCGCCGCCGCAGACCTGCGCGATGCTCGCCTCGCCTGCCTCCCCCCCCCCCGCACCCGCCTTTCCCAGTTTCGGAGCTCCTCCGGGAAGGGGTCGGGGCGCGGGCGGGACTCCGCTGTGCCTGCCCAGGGCCAACCGCAGCTGTCGCGCACTGCTGGGGCCGGCACGAGGAAGAGATCGGGTCTAACTTGGGACCTGCCCAGCCCGACCGCTTAGCCGGGACTGACGGATTGCCTGGGTCCTCCGGGGGACGGAGGAGGTTCTTCTGTGACTGCCCCGGCGGAGAGAACCCGGCACCACGCGCCCGCCTGCGTGGCCGACACTCCCGGGCCACCCTACCACCGGCAGCCCAGGCCGGCAAGCGCGCATCCCCTCCGGTCCCCTCGGGAGGGAGACGCGGCCATCTCCTAGCAACCCCGCATCCATCTTCCGGAGACGCGCGCTGATTGGACCCGGAGGAGGACGGAGCCACGCCCGCTTTGCCCAAGACAGCGCGGGATGCTGCTACTGCTGTTGTCGGAGCTGCCTGTTGTTTGCGCCTGGCAGGGGTGGGGGCTGGCTGGGGTGCTGCTGGAAGGTGGCAGCGGGGCGGAGGGAGTTTACAAGCAGAGGTCAAAAAGCACAACCAGGCCGGGCATTTTTTCTCTCTCATACTGGCTGGCTCCTGTTTCGGGTAGCTTCCAGCATCCTTTTCCTGGCCTTGGATTAAGATGCATCCAGCCCCCCAACTCTGCAATAAGTCTAAGAGGACAAAAACGGGCAGAGGAAAAAGCCTCCTTGAAGAAAAGGAGGTGGCCTTTTAAAACGAAGCCGTATGAGGACAGTGTTTGAATTCTTCCAATCATTGTGTATAGAGTTTATAGTGCATGAGAAAGAAAGAAAAATGCCGATGCTTACAGTTTAAAATTCATAGACCTTCCGATGTTGATAACATCAACACAGTGGTGTCTCTACAGGGAGGGCAAAGCTCTAAGTTTTGCAAGAAGCCTTACCTTGCAGTGGAAATCACTCCTCTCCTGCACCGTTTTAGCCAATCCTCACAGGGAACAGCAACATGCTTGGCGTTGCTTACTGGCTACAGCAGCAAGGGAGAGGAGGGATTTACATGACAGGGTAAGGCTTCTTGCAAAACTTAGAGCTTTGCCCTCCCTATAGAAACATCAACAGTTTACACATGGCGATGGATGTGGACACGCCCTGAGAGTCCATCCAGTAGCTTTGATAAGTTGCAAAAGTAGAGCAGCTGTGCAAGGGGAAGGGGGGATGCGGGTAATTCAGCTGCTTCAAAGAAAAAGGCTAGAGCGACGGATGGTGGCGGCCCACATTGCTGGAAGGATAGCCGAAAGAAAGCAACCCACAAAGCCCCTTTTCTTGTTTTCCAAGTCCCAAATGTGTGGCAAAACCCATTGATAGAGATGTGGAGGATTGGTTTGGTGGTGTTTGAAAATTACTAGTGGCCTTGTGGGAAGGTCCTCCTCTTTGGGCAGGGACATATTTGATGGCTTCTGGCACCAGGACAGGCCTTAAGCCAATATGACTAATGCCATCACATTGGGCCCCATGCTTTGGGGGCCCCTACATCAGCACAGCAAGCATATCACCTGCTGCAGCAGCCGGGATCTCTATGGGCTGTAAGTCAGTGGGGCGAGCAGAGCGACTTTACCTTGGACCCTCCCACCTGCCCCTGCCTCCAAACTGCCCCAAATGGGCATCCTGGAAGCAATTGGCGATGATGCCATCATGTCACTATTCCCAACTATTTCCAGGTGCTACATGTGGCACCACCAGTGCTTTTCTTGGTGGAGGGCCCTGCAGGGAGGGTGGCCCCCCCTGCAAGAATGCCCTGCATTGGCCCCCACTGCTCCTAGAGTGGGCACTGGCTGGCACAAAGCTCCTGGTCCTGAGATCAAATCTACTGTGGTGATGAATTGGCATTTGCTCAGTGACCGTCCTGCTCCCCACAGGCATTCAGAATTTGGATTGTGAGGAATGTTCCCTAATTTCTGGACAGGGCACTTTATGGTTCATTCTAAGGTTTTTTTAAAAAATCATTTATAGATGCTTCTCTATCTTTAATTGCTTCTCCTGAGGAGGGTCTGCCAACACAGCACACTTGTACAATGGCAAGACCCACAACCAGTGGTGTCATTCAAATGATTTAGGAACCGGAACTCACTTTTGATTGGCACTTGCCGGGAACCCGGAACCAGCCACGGTTCCATTAGGATCCGGAACGCCCGTTCTGGTCCATTCCCCCTGAATGACATCACTGCCCACAACTGACTCATTTATTTCCCTCTGTTAGCTGGGTCTGGTTTTTTCCATTTCCTGATAGCGTTTGCCTGTATTGACCTGGGGCCCCAGCTTGGTGCTAGAGTTCGGCATGCAGTAGGTCCCATGCAGACATGTCATGTAGCGGGTACACGGGGGTATGTGAGTACCTGTTCCTAGGATTAGGGCTGATCCCGCCCATTCGTCGACTCCGTCAGTGCTCCGCCCCCTGCAACATTTGAATTGCCTGCACGTTTGAGTTGCCTGCACATTCTCAGAGCCAGCCAGCCAGGCAGGCAGGCAGGCAGGCAGGCAGCGGAGCAAGGGAGACTGATGGCAGCAGCAGCGTGAGTAGGTAGGCTGCCAGGAGCTCCTGCCCGAGGAGGCGTGGCGGTTCCTGGGGGGGATTGGTAGCCCGTGTGGTGGCCCCGGGGAAGGCCCGGGACTCCTGGGCCTTCTCCTGGGCCACCACGCGGCCTACCGAGGAGGCGCAGCAGTTCCTGGGGGCGATTCCTGGGTTCCGACTATGACCTCACTTCCGGTGGGCGGGCCCCGACACAAGTGCCAATCAAAAGTGTGTACCTGTTGCTAAATCATTTAGATGCCATTACTGGTCCCATGTGCAGGATACCTCTGCCATTGAACGTGCTTGAGGAGAGAAGATGGAGGAACATTTATCGAGACGCTGTAAACAGGCTGCCAGTTAAGACCTGTTAGGTCACAGCTGGAGTCAGCAATGTGGACTTCCAACCCCTGGTCGGACTCAGGAAAAGGCCGTTTGCTTTATATGCCCATTAATTTGCACAAAATGGAGCTGGGATAGAGTTGTGGTTCAGGAGTCAGGCTTAGGCTGGAAGATCCAGGTCCAAATTCCCACTCAGTCACAGAACTTCCTGGTTGACCTTGGGCCAGTCACTCTCGCTCAGCTCACCTACCTCACAGGGTTGTTGTGAGGACAAGGAGGAGGAACCACGTGCAGAAGGAACACACAAGGAATCTTCATGACCATCAAAACTACTTTTCTGCAGTGTTTTGTAAATGCACGCATGTACACTGGTAATACAGAAAAGGAAAACAAACACGACTGAAAGGGACTGAAGAATGTGGCAAACAGTGTCACAGTGCTCTGTACGAAATTGGAGTATGCATAAAATGCAACAACGTCTAATGCTTTACTTCCTCTTTGGAAACAGCACTGGGTGACTAATTTGGGACTCCCAAACCCATGGAGAGATTCCAGGAAGGAGCATTTTGGAAGGAAGCATCCTTGTTTATAATTTGCAGATAAGTCAACACAAATAGAGAAAGGGTTGACCTTCTGGGGGTGGTGTCCATAACACTCCCATTTCAGATCTTCACCACTGACATATCTCTGTGGGTGGGATGAGAGAATTTCCCACGCGACTGCAGAAAAAAAAAATCAATGAGTGCAATCTCACAATAGATTGACTCATTTTTTCGGGATGAACATTTCTACTACTTTTTTTTTTCTTTTGCACAATCAGAGTAGGGAAGGTGTGGAATAAAAAAAAATCACTTTTCAGTCCACATTGAGGCATAAATCAAAAGCGTTTTGATGAGAGTGATTTCCTTTCATGAGCTTCCCAAGTCTGAAGAAATAATGGATTTATACCGCAGTTGATTAAATGTCCTATTAGTTTCTAATGTGTCACCACAGCTTCATGAGGGCATTTTTCAGAGTAACTATGAAATGAACAGAGAAAATTATAACACTGAAAATAAAATTAATTATCAAACTTCCAAGCTTGGGACCAACGGCCTACTGATATGGCTTTGGATAATTGAATTGTCAAGGATTAGCATGAGACTAAGGGGCCACTTGAAAATGCCATTTTGTCCAGTAGTGGGATCTGGAAATGAAGACGTGGAATGCTGGGCAGGACTTATGCGGGACTTACGCGTGATTGGCTGCCCGTCCGCTCCGTTCTGACACCCCCCCGCTTGCCGCATGGGCTGCCCTGGCCTAGGAGGGGGCGCATGTACACAGTTATGCAGGGGAGTGATAGAGTGGACAGAAGAATTTTCTTTTCCCTCTCATACAGCACCAGACCCAGGGGACATCCATTAACCTTGTGTGTTGGGAGAGTCAGAACAGATAAAATATTTCTTTATCCAGCATGTAGTTGGTCTGTGGAACTCCTTGCAACAGAATGTAGTGATGGCGTTTGGCCTAGATGCCATTAAAAGGGGATTGTAGAAATTGTTGGAGGAAAAGTCCATCGCAATTATAGGCCGTGATGGGTGTATGCAACCTCCTGGTTTTAAAGATTGACTGTCCCTCCATGCTAGCTGCAAGAGAGTTGCAACAGGAGAGTTGCAACAACCTTGTGGTCTCTCTGAGGCATCTGGTGGGCCACTGTGAGATGCAGGAAGCTGGACTAGATAGGGCCCTTTTGGCCTAATCCAGCCTAATCCAGCAGGGCTCTTCTGAGGTTCTTGTGGATGGAAAGTTTCAAGACCAAACTTATCAGCTGTCCTCTCATTCCCTTGTGGGGATTACCAACTGCTTGGTAAATCATGACACGGTCAATATCATTTTGCTTTTTTGCTTGTCAATATCTGTTTTGCTTCTGACTCAAGCCAGCTCCAGGCTGCTGTTGTGCTCTGATCCTCTCCAAGCCTCCTTCCTTCCAAGAGTAGCGCACCAGCTCCCCAGATTTCCCTGCCTGGCCTCACCCTTCTCCTCTAAGGCTGGCCTACTTTACGTATTTGACTTTAAGGTGCTTTTGGATTCATTGACAGGCCTGCTTTGCTGATCGGGGTCATGCAACAGGATCGAGCTGTGAGCCACGCAGAAGAGTTGGCGGGCCATAGAGAAAAGGCTGTTTGCAGCACCTAAAGTGCTACCCGGGCGTGACAACGCATCCAGGGCCTGCCGTCCTGTGCGGTGACACACAGAACTGCTTCCTTTATGCACTCATCACAGGCCCAGACAAGCAGGCGAGCTGCATCTTCCCAGCAGTACAGTGCAGTTTCCCGGCTTTGTGCAGAAATAGGAACAGTCTCAGCCCACAGGCATCGGCTCCAGCAAATCTGAAAGCTCCTCTTGAGCCTGTTCTTATCGTGTTGGCAAGTGTGTTCCAGATTCCCCCCACACGGAATCTGTCTCTGTCTCCTGCTGGGATCTTCCTTCCCACCCGCCCCGCCTATTAAAAATGGGAAGGTGAGCCAAATAAAGAGGGAAGCCTTCTGCCTTTTTGTGGGATTAGGTCCTTCTCAGGGGGAGCAATGGTTGGGTGTGCAGCCAAGTGATGTCATGCAGGGGGAATGCGGGGGAACTCAGTTTCACTAGTTAAAATTAGGGCTGACTCCGCCCACTTCACTCTCCCTCCTCCCACCTCCCAATCCTTTGCAAAGAGCTTTTCTTCTTGGTTGGCTGGCACCCAGAGGGTTAAAGGGAGAGACTCCGGATTCCTAGGGGGGCGAAGGCAGTGATGTCATTCAGGGGGAACGGACCAGAACGGGCGTTCCGGATCCTAACGGGCTCCGTGGCTGGTTCCAGGTTCCCGACAAGTGCCAATCAAAAGTGAGTTCCTGTTCTTAAATCATTTGAATGACACCACTGTGTGCAGCCACCTGTGAGACAGACAGACAGGTGGGGCGAAGCCTCTGGGTTGGCAAACTGATTGGACACATCCACTGGCCCCCATTTGTCCCTGTAAAATGCTAGAAGGCCTGGAGTAGGATGAGCCCCTCCTGCCCTCTCTCCATGGTCAACAGAGCAGCCCTTTCCGCTTGCAGCCCAGCAGGCTCCATCTCTCCACTAACTCACTGGCCTGCAGGGAGGTCTCGAGCTAGGCTGGGCTGTGTGAGACTCAGAGCGCAATCCTAACCTGGAGGTAGGCTGGCAGAGCTAGACCAGCAAAGTTTGGCTTTGTCGCAAGGACACTGTAAAGTATGTTTGGACCATGCTCAGAGTCAAGAGATGCCAGCCCACAAAGGTGCGCCATCCTTCTTGACTCCAGGAGACCTTCCTGCAGGCCTAACTTCTGCTGGCCTAACTCCAAGTTGGGATTGCGCTCTCAGAGGTCAAGGCTGGAATGGGGCACAGGAGTCGGAGCCCAGGGGCACAGCGTCCGAGGCACGGAGGTCGGGCTGCTTAGACAAAGCCCTGGGTGGTCCAGAAAGGCCTCATGGCCAGACATAGAACAGGGGAGGCAGTACCAGCTGCCACAAACTGCCACGCAGGGCAGGCGCCCCAGAACCCCCAAGCAAGAACTCCGCTGAAGCCCACAGACGTAGCAGCCGACCCTCAGGAGGGTTGCCATTCAGCCCATTGTAACATGAGGAATTCATTCACATTCATAGAAGCAATTTAATACTCTTATTTTTCTGTGGATGTAGCTCGCCAAATGGTCAGCAGAGTGGGATTTGTGTGCAAATTTCAAAACTAGCATCCTCACTCAGCTGCATGAATATCCTAAATTCTCTCTGTCTCTGTCTCTCTCTCTGTCTCTCTCTCTCTCTCTCTCTGTGTGTGTGTGTGTGTGTGTGCATGTATGCGTGAAGTTGACTCTTAATTCTCTGTTTCCTGTCAGAGAAAATATAACTTAAACATCATAGAGCTGCAAACATTTTCCCAGGGGGGAAAAATTGCACAGATTTGGATGCAGGGAATGAATATTTGGCTGGATAAGCGAACCCCGGTTTGCAATCTTTGCTCCTGCATCATACTGCATTTGTGAATGGTTCCAGGTTTTGCAGTGCCTGGTGATCCTGCCAAAGGAACAGGTTGGGAGAAATGCATTCTGTTGGAGGAAAGGATGTCAATGAGAGCGCAATCCTAACCTGGAGTGAGGCCAGCACAGTTAGGCCAGCACAGTTAGTGCCAACAAGGGACACTATAAAGTATTTTTGGACCACCCTTGGAGTCAGAGAGGCCAGCACACAGACATGCGCCATCCTCCCTGACTCCGTGAGTGGTCCAATGCACTTTTATTTATGGTGGCCCTTGTGCCAGCCAAACTGTGCTGGCCTAACTGTGCTGGCCTAACTCCAGGTTAGGATTGCGCCCTGAATAGCACTGAAAGGAAGAACTGCAGTGTGAAAATTTGTTCTGGGATATATTGTGGGCTTAAGTGAAGAAATCGCTTTCCTAGAGGATTTATAATTTTCATAGACCAATCCCTCATGAATAAACACACTGTCATTTATAATATGTGGTGGGCTCAAAAATAAATTCCAGCTTATTAGGGGAGGATGGGGTGTTTTGATTGGGTGCACTTTTTCTTCCAGTCACAATGGGACATTTTAGGTTTGTGGTTGCAGAAATACAAAGTAGAGAATGT
>JAJKFI010000010.1:12015119-12031150 GCA_029204185.1 Lerista edwardsae
GTGCTCTATCTGATTTGAAGACGGAGAGACGGAATGCCAGTTTCAACTAGTTCTGGAGTGTGTGGTATGAAACTGCAACAAGCGGGACTGTGGAGAACAAGGAGCCCTGACAAGCAGCCCAGCCCTCTTGGACGCCTTCCAGTGTTGCCCCAGTCCCACGAACAAAGCCCTGCCCTGAGATCAGTGCTTGTTTACACAGGCCTCGCTGCCTGTCACCGCCGGGAGACGCAGGCCAAGCCCTGACCCAGCTGCGTCCCCAAAGTGGCGGGAAGAAATACGAGGACTCATAACTGATGTTTCGCCCCATTCCCCCCCCCACTGGCACATGATGAATTCAGCAGAGGGGGGGTGAATTCAGAGATTTGGAGAGGAAGGGGATTCCCTCATCCCTCCGTAAGTCTCCCACCCTGTGATGGGTCTCCTCAGACCTGCTCTTTAGCTGGCACATGTCAGATGAGGCTGTGAAAAAGGAGGCCCAAATCCAGCATGGGAACAGAGGCTGCTGGGGGTCTCCCTGAGAGAAGGAGACTTTTGTTCCCTTCTCCCGGGGTAAGCCCCAGCAGCTGTTATGAGGCTACTTGAACTTCCACCAGCAAAACAGGTGGCACAAGTCCAAGCAGTACTGTGCTAGGAAATCAGGCCTGGGAAGGGGTTAGGATTCAGCATTAGCCACTGCTGCCCTCCCCGCCCCCTACCTGCCCTCCCCCATCCCATTGCACTCCCTCCCCACCTCTGTTCCACCCTTCCCCACCCCTCTGCCAGCCCACTGAGACCTTACTTGCTCTGGCGCCAGCAGGCCTTTCCACTGGCGCCACCAGCCTCTGTGCTGTTGCTGCACACTTGCAACAGTGCATGCGCTTGTCCTATCGGTGCAAGGTAAAATAAGATTGTGCCGTAAGGCTGGTTGTGCTCCCCGCAGCTGAAGAGTGGATTGACGAATCTGGGCTCCTTCACACATGTCTTGTACCTGGTGCGTTTATGCACCTCGTTGGAGTGAAGCTGGAAAAAAGGGGCACAATCCTAACCAAATTTTCAGCATCAGGGTAAGGGTAATGCAGCCCTGAACTAAGGGAACAAACATCCCCTTACCTTGAGAAGGCCCCTGTAGCTCTTATTTCACTGCAGGATGCAGCACATGCCCCATTGGTACTGCTGTTTCAGTGCTGGAAAGTTGGTTAGGATTGCACCTTAGATTACAAAGGGCTCAATCCTAATCTGGAGTTAGGCCGGCACAGTTAAGCCCACAAAGTTTGGCTGGCACAAGGGACACCGTAAAGTGTGTTTGGACCTCTCTCGGAGTCCGAGAGGCCAGCACACAGACATGCACCATCCTCCTTGGCTCCGAGAGTGGTCCAAATGTGCTTTACGGTGGCCCTGGTGCCAGCCAAACTTTGCCTGCCTAACTCCAGGTTAGGATTGAGCACTAAAAGGATTAGATTAGATCAGTAGGTTACTGATTCCTGCATTAAATTACTGGTTGTCTTGCCCCAGTAACAGGCTGTTAACCAACATTAGCCCCATGGATTTAAACTAAGCAACAGAAACCAATGCCAATCTACTTTTCCTTTCTGAAGGGAGCAGAGAAACAAATTGGTCGCCATCTGGCCTCCAAAATAAACAGCAAATGAGGAGCTTAATGGAGTTGAGTTAGGAGCCCAGTCCTATTGACTCACTTCTTTTATGGATGCCAGACTGTGAGAATAGAATCCGTGCAGCTGTCCTGGCACCAGACATATTTTTAACTTCTCCCAATGTTGAGGAACAGGCCATTAATGTGAAATGCATTTATCATATTGTCACTGCCGATGCGTTTGAATGGGGAGCTCTAATGCCAGTGGAAACTGTGAGGCGTCGGAGGATTTATCTGAATTATATAATAATTGGGGGGGGGGTGTTTTGGGAACCTGCTGGTTATTAGCTTTGCAGGCAATGCCCTATGACCTGCTCTATGGCACAAGCGAACACCTCTGGCTTGCTCTCAGCCCTCTCCTCCTTCTTTCGCCCCCTTCCGTGTGTTTGTATTTCGCAGATCAGGGTGGTAAATATTCACGACAGTCTCATTTCAAAGCTGGGGCAATATTTTATGTAACCATTTGAGAGAGAGAGGGGGGGGTTATAGTAGAAATGAGGGCCAATGGTGAGCGCAGCCAGTGGGGTCTTTCTTTCCTGTGTTCCGTTATTTGTAGCACAGGGCCAAAATATGCTCTTATGTACCAGTTTCTAACTTCTCTTCTGTGCTGGTGTTCTTTGTTTTTGAAATGGCATTGAGCCTGCATTGTCTTCAGAGCCACAGACAGGCTCTGCTCCTTCCAGTTTGCCTTTTTTTTTTTTTTTTTGGTTCCTGGCCTCAGTCCACTGCTTGCCACATGCTGTGCAGCGCGCAACTCTGGAAAGGGGAGACACCCAGTGATGGGATCTGGGAATAAGGAAGCGGAACACTGGGCGGGACTTACACGTGATTGGCTGCCTGTCCGTTCTGTTCCGCAGCTGCCCTGGCCTCAGGGGGGGGGCTGCTCGCCGGGTGGGGGATGGGGGGTGCGCCGGGTGGGGCGCGCCGGGTGGGGGGCGCGCCTGGGTGGGGAGGCCCAGGGCAGCCGCGGAATGGAACGAACAGGCTGCCAATCACGCGTAAGTCCCGCCCAGCGTTCCGCTTCCTTATTCCCAGATCCCACCGCTGGAGCCACCCCCTCTTGTCTCCAAAGGGGACCTGCACCTGTTTTCACAGGCCCTGCTGAATTTTGCGCCATGCAGCGGTGTAGCTACTGTGGTGCAGGGGTGTGTGTGTGCAGTTGCACTGGGCAACAAACTTAGTTGGGGCAACAAGCTGAGCTTGACACTAATACCCAAAATTGTGAAAACCTTGGTATGTATGAATAATACTATCATGTTATATATCACTGGAAAGGTAATTTAATGCAAAATTGCAATAAAAAAGAGTGTAATATCTTTATCAAACGTTATGGCCAAAACCCCAGAAAATATAATGGTCATGTTAAAGTTGTGGTTTGTCAAAATCACAATTTGTAGGAATAATACTGTCATGTTATATATCATTCAGTGTAGAAATTCATGCAGAATGCAATGAAACAAACTGGAATGCAGTATCTTCATTCTATCAAAGGTTATGACCAAAAAACCCAAGAAAAGGAAAATACAACTGTGACGTCATTTCCTGTCATGACATCACTTCTGGGGCATCTTTTTGCCCTCTGTAATGGGCTACACACTCATTAGCTACGCCCCAGGCGCTGTAGCTAGGGGCCAGCACCCCGACAGCCTCATCCTATTGAGGGTCTACAACAGGGGATTCGCCAGTCCCTGCGGGAGGCATCCATGCCAAGATCTTTTCCTTTCCTTTAATAACTTGCCTACTTAACTCACAGACCAGTTGGCCTTCTGTCTCTGATGCCTGGCATGCTACCCCAAGGAAGCGTGGGCTGTGTGATTATAGGGGGGAATGAGAGAGGAAGAGTCACTTGCCCAGGCTGTGCCAAGCCTGGGGTCTGTACCAGGCATCCCCATCTTTCTCCTGGGCAAAGGGGCAGAATTCTGACCCTCCTTCTGTGTTTCTGGTGCCAGTGAATCCACCCTATGACACAGCCAGGGCCTGACTGTATGTGTAGCTTTGGGGTGGGGAAAGTGCCAGATTTCCCAGATGCTCCCTCTTGGCCCGTCTCCAGAGTGCCACAACCGCCTGTGGCAGCGGTGAAGCCTGGATCTTGCCGAAAAGGTGGTGCCTGTGGTTGGGCTGCCTCTGTCCAGGAGGGCCCCAGTTGGCTAGAAGGCCCTTGGCATCATTGAGGCCATTTGGAATATACACAAACCAATGTGGTTTATTTGGTTTATAAAGAGTTTTATTACTCTTGCTGCTGATCATTTCTGGAGGGTTCCTAGGATTGTATTTCTAATTGGTTTGGGAATGCTTTCCCCACAAGGCTGCTGTGTCATGTCTGTTTTCATGAGTCATGCTTTTGCACCAGTGTGGAGAATCTCGCTTACACATTTCCTTTTATTCTTCAGGGTGTATTGATTGCTGTTTATTTGGATTTGGATCTTTGAGGGCCAGTAGCACAAACTCCATGGGTGCTGGTATACTGTCAGCACCCCGAATAATTTGTAGTGGGTGCTCTGCACCCCCACAGAGAGTGACACCCCCATGTCCGGGCTACCATCCCTCGGCCTGTTCGCAGCACCCTCACATGTCCGCGCTATCATCCTCCTCGGGCACTGGTGGCTGGCTGGCTGGGTAAGATTCAACCTGGTCTGCCACTGCCAGAGACAAGCTTGGGAATAATTGAGCAGGTCATTTGGGGCTGGTGTGTGTGTGCCAGTGATTGCTTGCCTTTGTAGGGCTATTCACTCTGATTTATAATGCTGCTGTTTGTACAATTGGGGAAAAAAATTGGGTAAAAACACATAACACTGCCATTTGCTATTTTAATCAAGAAAGTCTGGAAAAAAATATCCACCCCCTCCACCCCTAATCCTTGCTTTAGAAGGACTGACACTATTCAGGGCTGGAAAAGGAGTTGGGGGCAGAAATGATGCAGATACTGTTTGTGTTCAATAGATTGTGCATATGGTTTATGTAATTTAATTTGAAGGTGCTATTTTGCTACTGTGTGGGCGTGGCCGCATCAGGGGTGTGGCTACATCAGGGGGCTTGGGGCATGGCTACTCAGCACCCCCAATGTTGAGATCAAGTCGGCTCCTTTGTTGAGGATGCCTGGCCGGCACAAAGGACACTGTAAAGTATGTTTGAACCACTCGAGAAGTCAGAGAGGCCAGCACACAGACGTGCATCCTCCTCCCTGACTCCGCATTGAGCAGAAGATTTAGCCCAGAGGGTTAATGCCTCCATTTGCCCGAATATAACAGCTGAAGATCCGAAGGTCATGAGCTCGAGACTACCAGAGGTCTGTGAGCGGCAGACCTTGCAAACTGCGGCTGATTAAAAGCTGAGTTTCAGCTGCCTCGTGGGAGGAGGAGTGTGCTGGTCAGCTGTGTCTCTGGGGGAGCAGGGAAGCCTCTTATCAGCCAGCAGAAGACAGACGGTGGCTAAGAAAGAAGGCTAAATCCAGAAAGATCCATCTGTATGAGTGTTGTTCTTGAAAGATAGAACGTTTCTGTAAATTGTAAAAACCTTCGGGTTTGTGAATAAAAGTCTGCCTATGTAAACCACCTTGAGTTACAGTCATTAGAGAAATCTAGTGATCTTAAGAAAGGCGGTATATAAATACAAGTATTATTATTATTATTTGTTCCAAAGCAGGGAATCCACAATCGTTTTGCTGGTGCGGTTTTCTCTTTGAAACTGTTCCAAAGTTTTGCCTAGAACACTCCCAATAAATACCTGAGGCAAGGGTGCAGGTTATAACACGGCCACATATATTGATGCATCTCCTTATGTGATTTATGTCCTGCCTTTCCCTCCAAGGTCCCCCCTCCCCTCCCCTCTAGTGCAGGTACCTCCCTTAGAGGAGACCTCATGTTCCTGTCCATCTCCTACCTACAGCCTGAAATGGTGCCATCTACTCTGCCACCTCGTGATTCTTCCACAATGCCATCTCCAGTCCACAAAGCCATTTCATAAGGCAAGAAATTGTGCTCCAATTTCACTGATGGGCAAAATAAAATTGTTAGTAAAACTTGGCAAGCAGAGAAAATCCATGCTGTCTTGTGGTATTCCTGTCTGGGTTCTGGATTTACTGTCTGACTGTCAGCTGCTGAAGGTAAGGGCATAGATCACTGATTCTCATATGTTTTAGAATGAGACCCACTTTTTAGAATGACAATCTGTCTAGAACCCACCAGAAGTGATTTAATGGCCAGAAGAGCCAGTATAGTCACGCCAGAGCCTCCTGCTTTCCTGTGAATGCAGCAACTAGTGTTCTCAGCCATTTTCCCATAGCAAAGAGAAAGAAAAAAGCTTATTTACAACCTTGACGCAAGCAAAACAACCACACATTCCCCCTTTCCAGCATCCCATCTTTCCATATTTTCAATATGGCTGCTCTAGGTGTTTTGCGACCCACCTGAAATTGGCTCATGACCAGTAGTGTCATTCATTAACAAGGAGACGGAACGCGAGGTGGGACTTACTCCTTGATTGACAGGGAGCCCGTGACGCGTCGCCGCCTGCCGTTCCGCCGCGGGGGCTCCTTCTGGGTGGCGTGCCCCTCCGCGGCTCTCTTAAGCACCCAGCGCGCCACCCAGGCAAGCGGGCACCCCCTCCGAGGCCAGGGGTGCCCACGCGGCGCTCGGCAAGGCGGCGACGCGTCAGAACTGGGCAGCCAATCAGGCGGTAAGTCCCGCCTCGCGTTCCGTCTGCTCATTACTGAATGACACTACTGCTCATGACCCACTGATGGGTCCCAACTCACAGTTTGGGAACCCCTGAATTCTGATGCCTTCTCCATCTCTTCTCAAGGGGCTGTCTGGGTTTCAACAACAAATGATCTGGCTCCCTGCTATGGGTGGGCCTGGATTCATAGCCTGCCCTTGAGCCCGGCATCAGCTTTCCCAAGACCACATCATCTGCTGCTGGGCCTTTGAAGCGTTGTCTGTGTGCTCTGAACGACGACTGTGGGACTGCTGGGACCACATGGTTTGCTTCAGGGGCTGCTAGGCCCTGAGGGTGGCAGCTAATCTTGGCTTTCTCTGTCTGCCCCACTCTTCCCAGTGCCTTCAGTTCCCTTGGGACAAAACATGCTGTTTCATGGTTCCACCTTGGAAAATAATTTTTGGAGACCTCTTTCCATTCAGCGATGGGATCTACAAATGAACAAGGGGAACGCTGGGCGGGACTTACGCGGGGCTTCCGCATGATTGGCTGCCCGTCCGTAGTGTTCCTCAGCTGTCCTGGCCTCGGGGGGGGGGGCTGCCACCGGTTAGCGCCCCCCCCGCTGCTCGCCCAGGCACCCGGCACGACCCTCACCTGTCTCCCGCAGCGAGCAGGAGCCCCCCCGAGGCCAGGGCAGCTGCGGAACGCTATGGACGGGCTGCCACTCAAGCGGACGTCCTGCCTACGTCCCGCCCAGCGTTCCCCTTGTTCATTTGTAGATCCCATCGCTGTTTCCATTGGATGAATTGGTGTATTAAGACTGTTTCACCCACCCAGAGGTTGGTGCATACTCTGTTGGGGGTCTACATTCAATCCTCTCTCCTCTGAAACACATATTGGTCGCATGCACATTTTTGGTGTATACTGCGTGTGAACATTTACATACACCCACACAATGCAAACTGTGAAATGCCCCTTGAGACACATAATTATGTATCGTATTAATAAATTGTATAACTTTATGTATTCTTAAATCTATTAAAAATGGAAAAGAGTACAAAGTAGGACTGCAGTGCAACAAAGGGGACCACAATAAGTTTGCAACGTTTAGAAAACAAATAGTGCATTTAATGATTAACTGTTCATCTGAACATTCCTAAGAATAAAGAAAGGAAAGCAAAAACAATGTTCAAAGTCTCTAGTGGAGTATATATTTTAATTAAAATTTGTGGAGCAGAAAGCAAGTTTAGCAATCATGACTGGTGGTACCGTAATGGGAACATTTTTTTTAATGGGATTGTAAACTTTTACACTCCTGCCAACCTAGCAGTTCGAAAGCATGTAAAAATGCGAGTAGATAAATAGGTCCCACTTCGGTGGGAAGGGAACGGCATTCCATGTGCTACGGCGTATAGTCATGCTGGCCACATGACCATGGAAGCTTGTCCTCGGACAAACGCCAGCTCTATAGGCTTAGAAATGGAGATGAGCACCGCCCCCTATAGTCGGTCATGACTCGACCATTTGGTTGTGGGGAAACGTTTACCTTTACCTTAATCTTTTACACAATCTATCCCGTGACATAAGTGAGTAGACAAGCATAGGCTTGTGCTCAAAATAGACTACAGTTTGTGGCTAGCACAAGCCTGACTGTACTGAGCCCAGTTACTGAGGCTGTGGTGGGGAGTCGGTTTGGGCTGACACTCCTCTTGCCTGTGCCAGTCCTTTCCTAGGAAGGAAAAGTAATGACCAGAGGCGTCTCTACAGGGAGGGCAAAGCTCTAAGTGTTGCAAGAAGCCTTACCCTGTCATGTAAATCCCTCCTCTCCCTTGCTGCTGTAGCCAGTAAGCAACATCAAGATGTTGCTTTTCCCTGTGAGGATTGGCTAAAACGGTGCAGGAGAGGAGTGATTTCCACTGCAAGGTAAGGCTTCTTGCAAAACTTAGAGCTTTGCCCTCCCTGTAGCGATGCCACTGGTAATGACTCCCCACCTGCAGTTCCAGTTCTCAGGCCTCAACCTCCTCCTTGTGCTGCTCTTTGTGTGAACACTGCACTGGCCAAGCAGTTCTTCTTGGCTTTGTGTCTTGGCCGAATCATGAACAGGGATTCAAACTGAGAGGGAACTGCTCCAAGGAAGGAGGCCTGTGTTTTGCCCAGACATCATATGACGAATCCTGTTCCATCTGCATAGAAATCTAACCGGGGCCCTTCAAGAGTTGCAGCCAACTAGGGTCCTTGTTACTGACACAAACTCAAACTCTCCATTTTCTTCTTTGCAGACTTTGGATCAATCTTGAATCATCACTCAAGAAACCACAATTAGACTGAAGTAGTCTCCTTTAAATCAGAAAACACAGAGTAAATGGCTTTGTCTTAAAACCAATATAAAGGGAGAAGGAGTGCTTTAGATTTCTGCCCCTCATTTTCTTGTTGACGAAATACTCCACAGACGCTGGTACTCACTGTGAAGAGCAATTCATGTTAATTGCTTGGGCTGGAAGGGAAGGGATGTGGTAGGCTCTTGGTCGAGGGATTCTAATCCGTAGGAAATGGATTGTTTCTTACCTGAAATGTTTTTTAAAAAGAGAAATAATTTATCCCAGGTGCTTTGGATTTGAAATATTTCTTAGGAACAAGAGAGACAAAGTTCCCAAAGCATAGACCAGTTGTAAAGAACTTTGCACTTTCCCATGGCCCTACACCTTGGTTGTCCAAGAGCTCGACTGCTGTTATGTGTGTGTATGTTATGTGTATGTGGTGTGAGTGTGGCAGGTGAGGCAGAGCTACCCCACAGGAGTTCTTGAAAAGTGCTGCCACTGCTGTGATCCTGCAAACACAACCCATGGGCTCTGAGCAGCTGGAGCCTATGGATGGTGTTTGCAGGATCATAGCCAGACATGTCATGTAGCGGGTACGTGGGGGTACACGAGTACCGATTCCTAGGATTAGGGCTGGCCCTGCCCATTCGCCCGCCCACTCATCGACTCCATCGGTGCTCCGCTACACCCCCTGCAACGTTTGAGTTGCCTGCACATTTGAGTTGCCTGCACGTTCTCAGAGCCAGGCAGGCAGGCAGCGGAGCGAGGGAGACCGACGGCAGCAGCAGTGTGAGCAGGTAGGCTGCGTGGGGTTCCCTCCCGAGGAGGCGCGGTGGTTCCTGGGGGGGGGGAATCGGTAGCCCATGCGGCGGCCCCAGGGAAGGCCCGGGACTCCCGAGCCTTCTCCCGGGCCGCCGCGCGGCCTACTGAAGAGGCACGGCGGTTCCTGGGGGTGGTTCCTGGGTTCCAGCTATGACCTCACTTCCGGTGGGCGGGCCCCGACACAAGTGCCAATTAAAAGTGAGTACCTGTTGCTAAATCATTTAGATGCCGTTACTGATTCATAGCCATTGCAGGAACAGTGACTGCACTTTTCAAAGAACTCGTGGGGTGACTCTGCCTCACCTACACCACATGTGCACACTGGTGTGCGGTGGAAGATTTGAAGGAATTATGTGTAATGTATTTTTATTCAAAAATTGTTTCAATCAATTGTAAATCATTTTTATCAGTTGTGATAGCTGTAAATATAGGCAGAGCAGGGACCATGCAAGGTTTGCAGGCTGTTGCACAACTACATCATAATCACATTTGCTCTTAAAGTAATACAGAAAAAGCCATCTGATCCATTATGAGGGTCAGGTAGGATTTTTTTCCCCTGCCATCCAAATTGGCCATGGATGGCAATTTTTTTGCATACCCCAGACTGTGTTCGGAGGGACAGTGTGTTCAGTAGGTTTAATGATTTAAAAATTGGTCACTTCTGTTTAATAAAGTGGTCCAAGTTATACCCAAGCCACAGTCTGGGGTCTTCATGTGTGTGCGTGCGTGCGTGCGTGCGTGTGTGTGTGTGTGTGTGTGTGTGTGTGTGTGTGTGAGAGAGAGAGAGAGAGAGGGTAAATACCTCAGAATGCCAGATGCAGGGGAGTGGCAGCGATATACAAATATCTGGTTGTCCTGTGTGCTTCCTGAGGCATCTGGTGGGCCAATGTGAGATACAGGAAGCTGGACTAGATGGGCTTTTGATCCAGCAGGGCTCTTCTTATCTTTTTATATAATTATGATCTTCAATTCTTATCCATCAGCATTTTCTAATAGCAAATGTGAATTGTAAGGATTTATTTGGAAAGTTTCCCCTCAAACTGATTCCCTTTAGCAAAGTTGCTGCAAGATGTCTGTCTATAATGAAAGAAAAGCTGTCTTGGATATGAAGCTTAGAGTGCAATCCTAACCTGGAGTTAGGTCAGCACAAGTTAGGCCAGCAAAGTTTGGTCGGCACAAGGGCCACCGTAAAGCACATTTGGACCACTCTCGGCGTCAGGGAGGATGGCTCACGTCTGTGTGCTGGCCTCTCTTGACTCCGAGAGTGGTCCAAACATACTTAATGGAGGCCCTTGTACTGGCCAAGCTTTGCTGGCCTAACTTGTGCTGGCATAACTTCAGGTTAGGATTGCGCTCTGAGACTGTTCTAGATTCTGGCTCTTCCAGATGTGTATTTTTAAAGGAATTGCATAGCAAGATAAAGTAAAACAACATATCTCATATCTCTCTGCCAGGGACAAGGGGCCACCTATTGCAGATCCATGTATTGCTTGGTCTGCTATGGGAGTTTTTTGCCTATCAGAACACGGAGACGAGCAACAAGAAAATCCGAGATAATTCTTAGAAAGGAAGGCTTTGAGCCCTGTTGCGGCTCTGTTCTTTCTAAGTCTACTCAGGGAATGTGAGGCAAAACTATCCACAAAAGGGTTGCTTTCAAAATTTGTCTTGGCTGCACAAATAGTGAATCATCCTTTTTTTCCTTGTAAACATCTCATGGCACAGTGATCCAAGCAAGCTACGAGGTAAAAAAAAAAAGTAATAAAAAAGGAAATGACATTTTTAATAGAAAGTTTGGATTAATGTAATAATCATCTTCCCCCCCATCCCCAATGCAAATTGACCCAAGAAAAATATTAAGTGGATTGTGGAAGGGGACAAAAATTTAGTAATAGATCCAGCACTTTTAAGCCCTGTTGATTTAAATTATGTAGACCAGTGATTCTCAAACCTTTTAGCACCAGGACTCACTTTTTAGAATGACAATCTGTCCGGGACCCATCGGAAGTGATGTCATGGCCGGAAGTGCCATCATTGTGGCGCCAGAGCCTGCTGCTTTCCTGAGAATGCAGCAAAAAATTGGGTTATTTCTCAGCCATTTTCCAACAGCAAAGTCAGCGATGGGATCTACAAATGAACAAGGGGAACGCTGGGCGGGACTTACGCGGGCTTCCGTGTGATTGGCTGCCCGCCCGTAGCATTCCGCAGCTGTCCTGGCCTCGGGAGGGCAGCCCCCAGTTAGCACGCGTCCCCCTGCTGCTCGCCCAGGCACACGGCGCGACACTTACCTGTCCCCTGCGGCGAGCAGGAGCCCCCCAAGGCCAGGGCAGCCGCGGAACACTACAGACGGGCTGCCACTCAAGCGGAAGTCCTGCCTATGTCCCACCCAGCATTCCCCTTGTTCATTTGTAGATCCCATCGCTGAGCAAAGTGAATCAGAAAGCAAAAAAGTCTATTTACAATCTTGACGCAAGCAAAACAACCACACAGCCCTTCCCCTTTCCAGCACCCCATCTTCCCAAAGATTCAATATGGCTGCTCTAGGTGCTTTGCGTCCCACCTGAATTTGGCTCGCGACCAGTGGTGTCATCTAAATGATTTAAGAACAGGTACTCACTTTTGATTGGCACGTGTCGGGACCCGCCCACCGGAAGTGATGTCATAAGCCAGAAGTGATGTCGTGGCAGGAAGTGACATGAAAAAAGCCCTTTTTGAGGCCTCAGATGATTTTAAACTGACCCAGTTGCAACAGTATTCCACAGCACCCCCAGAACATGTGAAGGAGGCCTGGCATCATGTTAAAACCCCAGAGCAACTCATTTTTCAGTGGCAAGGAAAGGAAAGGCTCCGCTCGCTGCCTGTCTACCTGCCTGGCTCTGAGAACATGCAGGCAACTCAAACATGCAGGAAATTCAAACGTTGCAGAGGGCAGAGTCGACGAGTGGGCGGGCGAATGGGCGGGGCCAGCTGTAATCCTAGAAACCGGTACTCGCATACCCCCGCGTACCCCCTGCATGACATCAGTGCTCGCGACGCACTGGTGGGTCCCGTCCCACAGTTTGGGAACCACTGACTTAGACTACAGTTCTATGCACATTAACGTGGGAGTACGTCACATTGTACATAGTGCAGCTTATAATATGATCGGCCCCTTGCTTCTGAGTATATATGCATAGGACTGCACTGTTAAGCCCTGGAATCAATATCAGCAGTTTAAAAACAATCAAGGAAACTCCTCCTCTCCCAGTGCTCTGGCCCCAATCCAATATGGGGGCTGTACAACTACTTTTATGGCTGGTTGTTCTCATTGTCTTTATTGCACTCATGTTGTGTTTTAAATATTTTAACATGGGTTTTGCTGTAGTTTTGTTTTTATAATGCTGTGAGTTGCTTTGGGGCTTTAAAAAAATGAAAGTGGCCTTAAAACAGAAATAGTAACAACTGTTAGAGACGATGCCTGGTCTATTCGGGGTCTTTCAAATATTTTGTTTCCTTGAGAACAGGCTTGTCTGTTTTTTAAGCAGTATGGCAATAGAACTTTTGTCCCTTCCCTATTCAGATCTAAAGAGGCTTCCCAAATTATCATCAGTAGGTCTCACTCTTGAGGCCTTGGTGGATACAACATTTCCCGAAGCTCTTTCTATAATTAAAACTAAATTGTTTCAGTTCTAATTTGACCACTTCCATACTCTCCTCAATCCTACTTGTTCTCCGAGTTTTGTTGGTTTATCCCCTGCGTTAGCCAAACCTTTTAATTATTTTACTTTATTAACTAAACCAAGTATGTGAAGAGCTTTTATGTTGGCCTGATTAAACATATTTCCTTCTGCCCTCCACTATGGTCGTTTTGCTAATATTCCATCTGTTGATAGATTATGCCTTTTCTGTTATACTTCTGTTGACTCTCTAGACCACATTTTGTTTAGTTGTCCAGTCCACACCCTCTGTCGCCAACTTTACTTGGAACCGTGGATATCTTCTCTATCCTTTCTTTTTCCCAATCCTTTACCTATTTTCCTCAGCGACTATTATCCCCCGATTACCATTGCTGTAGCCAATTTTCTCAGTGAGATAATGAATCTAACCCTAACCCTTTAATTTAATAGTCGCGGCCGTTTATGTAAATATCTTCTTGTTATGCCAATAAAGGTTTTTGACTTGATCTAAAGAGGCTTCCAAGCTGAGGAACTGCATGAAACGCGGTGGGGTTCCCCTTCTGGCTAACTTTGCACTGCCAAGCCAAGACGTGTGGCAGGCATGGGATGCAGCGAACTCATGACACACACACACACACACACACACACACCCAAGCCTCATCTTTCTGGGGCAGGCTCACAGTGACGGTGGGACCAGAAGACAGGAGCTAAAGGAAGGGGCAACATCAGTGGCCAGGCAAGAACAAAAGGACCTGCTGATTCAATAAAAGAACCAGGCAACTGTGGATAGGACGGCAGCCTGACCGTGCCATCCTAGGCACGACTACTCAGAAGTAAGCCCCACTGAGCTTGTTAATAAAGTTGTAGCCTGAGTCCACAGCATGTTGTCCTCATGTTAAGTTATTCATGTAGGCAAAGGTGTCACCGGGGAAACGTGCAGCTGGCCATATCCTGCCTCCGAACTGCTCATGATCCACTCAGCATGATCGCTCCCAGTGCGTGTTCCTGTGCAAGACCCACACGCGGCACTTGTGTTTGACACAGCCACAGGCTGTGGACCAGCACAACCTGGCTACAGAAAGCATCATGCCTCTAGGGGACAGTGTGGGCAGGCAAAAAAACCAGTCAGACCTCAATGCCAACCGGGAGCTGCCTTGCCTTCCTGCCTTGCCTCATGCCATGGACACCCCTTCCCTATCCTGGCAGAATGGCTGCATTCGCCAAGAATGCTACTTGCTGTGACCCCGTCTATGAGCAGCAGGCCACCAAGCAATTGCTCTGCTCAATTGTTCCGAGTCACTCCAGGCAAGTCTTGGAGGAGAGTTGGTCTGTTCCCCAGTTTCCCCAGCGTCACAATGCCCCGGACTGTTGCTTTGCTGAGTCACACTATGGCCTGCCAGATACAACAAGCCCAGCATCTGTTACTAGCTTGTCCTTACCCAGCGTTGCCGGGTATTTATGTATCCCAAGCTTCTATTAGACAGGAAAAGGAATGAATTCTATCTATAGTGTAAAATTGAAGTAATTTTATGTACAGGAAAGTAAAAGTATAAGTACAGTATAAAAATTATAAAGTGAAATCTTTTACAAATTCACTATAATATTAATTTAACGGAAAACTTGATTATAAACAACATTTTTAATTTTACCTCCAGGAGCAAGAATACATAAATTCTTGGGTGAACCCACCCTTGACCAAGCAACATGAAGTTGTCCGTGGGAGAAACATGGCAATCTCAAATCCACTCTGCAATACTTAATAGACTGCCCCTGTGACTCGTTGATCATGATCGAGAATGGAAGTCTCACTGGAAATTGCAATCTCTTAAAGTTAAAAGGGAGATCTGTCAGAATGAGTGTTATCCGTGGGATAAAAACTGTTTCACCCTCTCCCTTTCCTATTAAGATAGTCACTTCAATTACAGTACCCAGCATCTTCTTGACACGCAGCTTTGTGCCGTTGCAAAGTTTTGGCGGGTCGAGGTTCCGTAGTAAATTAATTGGAGATCCCACTGTAAGTCAAAGATGATGTGGTGGCAATCCAGCCGGATCAAGTCAGTTTAGGAAGTCTGATGGGAAATTGACGACCTCATAGGCATCTACTACGGTATCGATAGACTTGTATTCAGTGACTACGCCTGGTAACATGGCAAGTATTTGATTGGAGTCCAAGACCAGGGCATAATGATTTCTAAAAATTTCCAGAAGGTTCTACAGAGTTCTATTCGTTCTATTCAACTCCACTTGGGCTTAAGTGTCATCGGGACTGTCACTAATCAGCTTAGCGACCCCGAAAACTATGGATTTGACACGAATGTTGGTCATTTTGGACATTTTACTTTTCACCCCTTCTCACCCCGCACGCTGATGGGGGCTGAACGTGGACTTAAACGGCATTGGGAGTGTCACTATTCATCTCAGCGACCCCGAAAACTATAAATTCGACACTAATATCGGTCGTTTTCAATTATTTTTACATGTCACCCCCTTCCCACTCCCACCCCTAGGGGTGCTAGGGGTGTCTTACCCCCACAGTATTTGTAAAAGTGGGATGAGTTGTGAAATCTGAAATCAAATGGTGTCCTCTACGCCACCATCAGCGTGCTGCGGATATTCTATTTCCAAGCACTGTATCTTGCACCCCTTCTCACCCCCCATGCCGATGGGGGCTGAACGTGGACTGAAACGGCATCAGGAGTGTCACCATTCATCTCAGTGACCCCGAAAACTATGGATTCGACACTAAACTAGTCAGCCATTTTTGATTATTTTTACAGGTCACCCCCTTCGCACCCCCACCCCTAGGGGTGATACCCCCTCAGTATTTTTTTCCAGATCACAAGGCATATGTGTACCAAGTTTGGTGTAAATCACTCCAGGCGTTCCAGAGTTATGCTGGAACATACATACACACACACACACACACACACACACACACACACACACACACACACA
>JAJKFI010000010.1:12031160-12050025 GCA_029204185.1 Lerista edwardsae
CACACACACACACACACACACACACACACACACACACACACACACACGTTCATTTTTATATGTAGGGATTAGAACTACACAGAAAATAGAACCTTTGCTGATGCCCTCTTGGAGCTGACATGTGAGTTGAATGAATGACAGCAAAACACATTCTGGTTTCTGAAGGGCTCAAAGGAATCATCACATTTCCCCGCAGGCAATCCACCTCCAATTGCATTGGTGCAGATAAGGATTATTGCAAGCTCAGTAGAAATATGTTTCATCCTCTCCCCACGTCCTATCCCAAAATGGCTTCATAGAGCAAATCCCAACACTTTTTTAAAAGGAGGTTTTGGAAAGAGGTATTGGATAATCCTTACGACTTTTTGATCCCACTAAAGAAGCTGTTTCTTAAGGAAGATGTAATCGCTTTTGAGGTGACCTCTCTTGCAAGAACAAAATGGCTGAAAGTGGAGGGTTATTTCTGCACCAATATTTGAGCTGCGATATGCTATGGACACACTGGAAAGGGCTCTCAGTGGCTTGGAAGAGTAGACCCAAGTCAAGATCTGGCAGGTTCAGATCTTGTACCTTTATAGGGAGTTGTCAGGAAGAGGAAATTTCCCTGGGGCAGCTTTTCCTCATTGCTCATGCCGAGCCTTTGACGCAAAACTGACTGGTGGATGGACTTCAAAGCACACCCGGAAATGGCCCGATCCTGCCCAGGTTCAGCACATCTGTTCCATGGACGTGGACAAGAAAAGTCAAGGCAGCACCAGCAGAGCAACGCCAGTTTCTGGCACTCGTGCAGTTGGAGAGAGCCCAGATCGCTCTCTGCTGATCTCCTGCCTCACCCACTCTTCCGCAGACATCTGAGATGAAATGAATATTAATTAAGAGGTGTTAAGTGCAAGGGGCACATGACACAAATGGCCCAATCCCAGCTCAACTCCTGCCAGGTGATGCAGTGGTGCCAGCGCGGATTCTGTTGCGCCCTGCAAGGGAGTTTGGGCTGCTGGGAGTCTCCTCGAGGAAAAGTGACATTCGTCCCTTGACCCAGGGTAAAGCCCAGACGCTACAATGGGTCAACTCAAACTTGCACTAGCTATAGATCTGGTGCAAGTCTGTGTTGATCCATGTTGGCAGCTCAGGCCCTGAAGGGGGAGAGAGGATACAGTGCCCACTGTTTTATTGTTGTTCAGCAGGCATGCACTGGTAGTTTATATGCAAAACATCCTGAATTGACTTTTTTTTTTTATTAATAGCGTTATTGACTGATTTTACAGAAAAAAAAGAACACAAAACAAGGCAAGAGTGGGAAGTTTTGCAAAGTAATGACTGAATAAGATGAAGGAGCTAAGAGAGCGTGAAGCATGGGTGTGCGTGCAGGAGGTGCCCACTTCCGCCACTCTCCTGGTGTCCTTGTTCAGTATTTATGGTTTTGGTTGTCTCTACGGGATAACACTTGGAAAGCGTCTCCAACAGATCTTTCCAGCCCATTCCAGATGGACAGATTCCCTGTGCACTGTAACCGCACTACCCTGTTTGCCATTGGTTGGGTGATCCTGCGCAATGGGCCTGTCAAACCGCACAGGAAGGGGTGTGTGTGTGTGTGCAGATGTGTTGTTTTGTGTTGGCTCCACATTGGGCCCGGCCAGTGGTGTCATTCACATGATTTAGGAACAGGAACTCACTTTTGAGTTCAAATTCAAATGTTGAAAAAAAAAACCCCAAACCCGGAAGCAGCCATGGAGCCCATTAGGATCCGGAACGCTCATTCTGGTCTGTTCCCCCTGAATGACATCACTGGGCCCGGCCACTCCTGGAGCCAGCCCTGCGTAGAAGAGCAGTTTGGACAAACTGCCTCTCCATGGACTAGAGAAATTAAGAAATTAACTGGGAAGGGAAGAACCAAGAGTTGCCTGCATAGCCATTATTACACTGAGGGTACAATCCTAACCAACTTTCCAGCTCTGACATAGCTGTGCCAATGGGACATGTGCTGCATCCTGCAGTGGAGTACTAGTCACGGAGGCCTCTTCAAGGTAAGGGAATGTTTGCTCTCGTTCATCTGAGCTGCATTGCCCTTACCCCAGTGCTGGAAAATTGGTTAGGATTGCGTCCTGAGTCAGGTCTGGACTCAGGGCGCAATCCTAACCTGGAGTTAGGCCAGCACAAGATAAGCCAGCAAAGTTTGGCCGGCCCAAGTGCCACCATAAAGTGCGTTTGGACCACTGTCAAAGTCAGGGAGGATGGCGCACGTCTGTGTGCTGACCTCTCTTACTCCGAGAGTGGTCCAAACATACTTTACGGTGTTGGCTTGTGCCAGCCACACTTTGCTGGCCTAACTATGCTGGCCTAACTCCAGGTTAGGATTGTGCCCTCAGAGTATAATCTGAACTGGCCCAGGTCTAAAGAGCAGATAGGGCATCTATTTCTGCACCGTCTAGTTCTATGGCAAAGGTTTGTCTGTGAAATCCGCCATGCAGTGGCCCCCTGAGTATTGCCAATCTTTTTATTCTTTTTGTTTTGAAAGTTGCTGCAGATGCAAAATGCAAAATGCAAAAAAAGTACAAAAAGAAGCAAATTTCAGTACGTTTTTTTAATAGAAGAAATGCAACTTTTTATTGCAGTGTACAGTGTGAGAAAGCTTTGTTCAGTTGGAGATACATAAAAGAGAGAATAAATCAAGAGGCAATGCTTTTATTCTCCAGGCAATCTGCAGAAAAGAGTGTTTATGGTTGAGAAGCAAATCCCAGGCTTCCAAAGGATTCTTTTCCTGGACTGCGTGACTCTGCTTTGCTTTTTATGGTTTTCCTTTCCAGTATTGTATAAAACCTGCACCTGAAGATTATGGTAAAATCTTCACAAATAGAAACTAGAACTCCAAAACAAACAAACAAAAAACAAACAAACAAACAAAAAACAAACAAACAAACAGGGACCAGGCAGCCAAGGGGAGCAGAGGTGTTGAGCCCATAGGGCAGTGATGTCATGCACCCACTACGCACCACTACGCAAGTACCGGTTCCTAGAAGTTGAGCTGGCCCTGCCCACTCGAAGCTGGCCCCTGCAATTAACCAGGGAACAGTTGAAGCAAAATATGTATATACACATCTTTAGAAAGCAAAGCAATAGAAGTTAAATCAACACTAACCACAAGCTGAAGTTATTACAAACATGATCACATCCATGGCAACAATCATGACATCACTTCCGGCTTACAACGTCACTTCCGGTGGGCGGACCCCGACAAGTGCCAATCAAAAGTGAGTACCTGTTCCTAATTCATTTGGATGACACCACTGCCATAGGGTGCAGTGTAATGGTTGCCCTGGGTGCCGGTGAGGGAGCTGGGCCTGCTGTGGAAGAAAGTGGCTCAGAGCTGGGCCTTCGCGCCCACCCTCACCTCCATTGTGCTCTGAAATGGAGCAATCTCGGAAGCAGGGGTGTGGTGAGGCTGCATGGAGGGCGCAGCGACATCTATTGTCACTGCCTTGCCCCAGGCATGAACAGAACCTGTTCCGGCTCTGCAGGAGAGGTAAAGAATTTTCACCTCCATCCCCATAGGCTGCCTGGACCCCCAGTGGCTGTCCTCTGACCTGTGCCAGCCCTTTTGCTGAGCTGAACTTGATGAGGAGCCTCTGGAGGTGGAGAAAGACCCAAATGTGGAAAACTAATGGAATGGACAGTGAAGCTGGATGACAGAAAAGGCTGAATGAAAACCGTAGCTCTGGATCTGTTTACGGCAGTGGTCCGCTATGATTTTAATAATAATAATAATAATAATAATAATAATAATAGTAATAATAGTAATAATAGTAATAATAGTAATAGTAATAGTAATAGTAATAGTATTTATATACCGCCTTTCTTTGGTCATTAGATTGCTCCTCTGACTTTAATTCAAGGCGGTTTACATAGGCAGGCTTTATTTCTCTAAATCCCCAAGGGGTTTTTACAAATTACAAAGAAGTTCTGTCTTTCAAGAACTACAACAACATACAGATGGAACTTTCGTGGTCTAGTCCTCCCTTCTGGCCACACGTGCCTAAATTTTGTAAAGTATTGAAGGGATCTTTTTTCCTTGATATTTAATTGAGGTATTTTATTCTATATGTTTATATGTTTATTAAATGTATGTTTTGTTGTTGTTGTTGTTGTTCCTGATGCCAATAAAGGTTTATTGACATTGACATTGCCTACATTTTAGCACTTCTTTCTTTCTTTATTGTATCAGAAACACCTACATTAATATAATTTTATACATACGTCAAAATATATTCGAATAAAATAAAAGGTTAAAACTAGATATTCATCCAATGCGGGGCCACTTCAACAGCGTTCTCCCTTGCCAACATAAGATCTTCCATCGTGCATGTAGTGGGGCACCGTGTGCACTGCAACGTATGTGAGATGGTTTGTTCTTCTCTGTAGTCACACAACGTGTCTTTCATGGGGAAACCCCGTTTCCTCAGATTGTCCTTCGATCTTCCTACCCCAGCATGCAGTCGGTTTAAGGATTTCCATACAGGCCACGGTTGTTCTTGGCCTGGCGGTGGGCATATGTATGTTTGTGCCCATTCACTCGGCAGCTCCTTGCCAAGTGGGCATTGGGACCCACTTTTTAAAATCTCTATTGAGACCCACCTAGCTTTACAAAACTTTTTTTAAAAAGGTGATCTAGAAAGAAATATTTTATTTATTTATTCTCAAGTAAGATGTATTTACCAAAACCCCGATCCATTTCTTGGAATGAGGCAGCCCTAATGAATAGCTTCGGGGATTGAGGGGCTTAGTGATGTGACTCAGCCTTCACCTGGCCCCCACGACCTGTCTTTGATGGAAAAAAAAACACACACCAGAAATAATACTCTTTTTCTTTTATCACATTTATCACTCTTTATTTACAGAAAAATGCAAACTGCAGGAGCTCCGTTGTTTGCAGGGCAATTAGCAGATCTCTGATTTTGGAACAGCCTCTGGGCTTCAGGTAATGAATTATCTGATCTTTCCATCACCCTGTTGCTTTGAAGGCTCTGCCCACCGCACTGCGTGAACAGGCCAAGCCACACAAACAGGCTGAAGAGGAGGATACCGCGGGCATGTGGGTGCCGCAAACAGGCCGAGGGACATGTAGCATGCACAGATATGGGGGTGCTGCCCAACATTGTGGGTGCTGAGCACCCATGGCAAAAGTATTGGGGGTGCCATCAGCATACCAGCACCCACGGAGTTGGCGCCTCTGCATGCCAGGTTCCTCACATGCTGCTGTCGCACCTGGAAGTGCAGCTTCCCAGTGTGATCTGTGCACTGTCCCTGTCAAGCAGTCCTGCAGGGTCACAGTAAGGAGCCACGTACTTGAGCAGGCGGGAAGCAGATAGATGTGGCTTGCCTTGGCGGCAGGTGGGGTGGGGGCAGTGGCAGCCTGGGGTAAAAGGCACCTCCCCAGATCTGGCACCTCCTCGGACCTCCCCGGACCTCCCCGCCCACAATCTGCCTCTAATGCAGCCTGTCTCAGGTGGCCTCATGGATGGACGCAATGGGTGCAAGGATAAGGGGGGGGGAGCTGGAGCCCACTGGAGCCCAGAGTTAGGCAGGACTGTGAACAATTCCTCTTCTGCAGCCCTAGAGAGTCGTTGCCAACAACTCTCTGGGTTTGGTGGCACAAAGGCAGCAGACCATAGACAGCACCGGGCAGTGCTCTGGGTTGGGCCACCCCTGACAAGACCTCTCTGCTCCTCTGCTCTGAGTTCCTCTAAGCTACTCTGTGTGAAGAAGGGTCCTCCAGGTCTGTAGACCTGAGGTGGAGGGATCAAGAGGCTGACTCGGACTGGCAGCTCTGCCTGCTCCCGACCGCCTGCTCTTCAGTCTCCTATGGAGAGCACAATTCGACACGTCATTATCAGTGATGTCATGCAGGGGGAACGTGGGGGAACTCAGTTCCACTAGTTAAAATTAGGGCTGACTCCACCCACTTCACTCTCCCCCCTCCCAATTCCTCTGCAAAGAGCTTTTCTTCTTGGTTGGCCAGCACTCAGAGGGTTAAAGGGAGCGACTCCGGATTCCTAGGGGGGCGAAGGCAGTGATGTCATTCAGGGGGAACGGACCAGAACGGGCGTTCCGGATCCTAACGGGCTCCGTGGCTGGTTCCGGGTTCCCGACAAGTGCCAATCAAAAGTGAGTTCCTGTTCCTAAATCATTTGAATGACACCACTGCTCATTATCCCCGAAGGGTAAGGAAAGGTAGATTCCCTCCGCCTTGATGATTGTCCGTGACTTGATATGAAAATTACGACCTTCTGAGATGCCTTCCCCCCCATCAGCCTTATCATCCACGAAGCTCCTCATAAAAGCCCAGCACTTCATTAGTTTTACGGCACATGAGAGTGAAGGGGAGGCAGGCGATCTCCATGCGTTACGCGTACCATTAGCAGGACTGCCAAAGCGCTGTGCAGCAGCTCACGCCAGGGCTCTGGGTAGCATCTTCCCCTCAAGACATGCTGTGTGCAAGTGTTTGCTTTATTGTAGCTTTCCAAAAATACTGGCTCATTCCGCCTGAGCCACTTAAATGTCTGTGCTAAATTCTTTACAGCACAGCCAACGGAACTGAAAACGACCCGTGACTAGGGTTTTTTTTTTTTTTTAAACACAGCATAAAAACACAAAACACCACATTATAGTGTTTAAGAAAATTTCAAGAAATTAAAATAAGATTACTTTTCCAGTTAGAAAAATACTGTGGCTGCATCTGCTGACACTGTATCATCTATCTAGTACACTTTGAAAACACTGAAAATTAATAAAAATGAGAACTTGGAATAAGAATGTAGAATAAAAACACAAAACACCACAAGTTGCTATTTTAATCAAGAGATTTTGGAAAAAATATCACCCCAAAAAACAGCCCCTACCCATGACATGAACAGCCCAGTCCCACCTAGTTCCCTGGCCAGTGTCAGAAAGGGGCTCCACTGCACCCGGTGGGGGGGTGTTTGGGGGCTGCTGGAGGTCTCTTTGGGGCCAGGATTCTTGCTCAGAAGGGATCCCCCGCCTCTAATCACAGCACTCCCTCTTTGCGTCCTCCCAGGGGATTTCAGGCCACATGTTGACATTCTGGGCCATTGCTATGGCGACTACTCAGGCTGCCAATTTGTTTCTGTGCTGAATTCAAAGTGCTAGTCTTGACTTTTAAAGCCCTTTCTGGTTTGGGACCAGAGTATTTGGGGGAACGCCTCCTTCTATACAATCCTACCCACCTAGGTCATAAGAACATAAGAACATAGGAAGAGCCCTGCTGGATCAGGCCAAAGGCCCATCTAGTCCAGCTTCCTGGATCTCACAGCAGCCTACCAGGTGCCCCAGGGAGGCATGAGACAACAAGATGCTTACATCCTATTGCCACTCCCCTGCACCCAGTACCAGTAGCCCACCACCTTTGTAAGGAGGCTGCACAATCCATCATTGCCTATAGCCCACGATGCCATCACCACCTCCTGTGGCAAAGAGTTCCACAGATTAACTACCTGCTGGGTAAAAAAGTACTTCCTTTTATCTGTTTTAACTCTCCCAACCCTCAGTTTTAGTGGATGCCCCCTGGTTCTGGTGTTTTGAGAGAGGGAAAAGAACATCCCTTTATCGACTCTATCCCCTCCGTGCATAATTTTGTATGTCTCAATCATGTCCCCACTCAGGCGCCTTTTTTCTAGGCTGAAGAGCCCCATCAGAGGCCCATTATGAAGGTCTTCAGAGGGGGCCCTTCTGACTGTGCTGCCACCAGTAGAAGTGAAAGGAGTGGTGGCCCCAAACAGGGCCTTCTTGGTGGTGGGCTCCTCCGTTATGAAATGCTCTTCCCTTGGAACTAAGAACTACCGGAGACCTTCGGTGGGGTCTTAAAACCTTTTTATTTTGGAAGGCGTTTGAGTTAGACTGGCTTTCCAAAATAAAAATAAAAATTGAGTGATTGTGGTGGTTTTGTTTTTAACGTTTTAATCCTGTAATTGGTTTTTATATTTAATGTGTTTAGTATTTGTTTGATTTTAATTGCTTATTTTTTAATTACATACGCCGCATCGAATCCCCTCCTTTGGGGAATAAGGCAGGATATAATTTCTTTTAAAAATAAATAAATAAATATTATTTTATTATTTTGTGAACTATAATATTGAAATATCCGTCTGTTCTCTACCTTTTGAACAAGCGGAGCACTGACCTCATCTTCCTTCTGTTTGCTATCTCTTATGAGCTTTGTCCTTGAGAGGTGTCTTCCCCATTTTTTAATATTCCATTTGAAATCTCCTTTCCCATTAAGGTCAATAAACTGACGAGAGGGCACCCAGCTCAGCACAGGAAACTGGCTCTGAGCAGAAAACCAGCTAAGGCAGAGAATGTGGCTGGACCTTTGACCCCAGAGGCGGGTCTACAGGGAGGGGAAAGCTCTAAGTGTTGCAAGGAGCCTTACCCTGTCATGTAAATCCCTCCTCTCCCTTGCTGCTATAGCCAGTAAGCAACACCAAGATGTTGCTTTTCCCTGTGAGGATTGGCTAAAACGGTGCAGGAGAGGAGTAATTTCCACTGCAAGGTCAGGCTTCTTGCAAAACTTAGAGCTTTGCCCTCCCTTAGATCTGCCTCTGTTCGACCCTCAGTCCTTGCTGGTTACCCCTCACTTGTCAGACACAGCTACGGGGAGGATGCCCCGGACCAACCTCATTCCACATGCTCCCCAGAGCTCATCAGCGTGATGCTGCCCCAGTGCAACTCCAGGTCAGCAACTCCGGCATCTCAGCAGGTTTATGTGTTCACATCTTCCATGGTGGGTTTCTAGGCTTTCTGGGGAGCAGCTGACTGACCGATGTATATGACATTCATGGCAGGTTCATGAATCCCTAATCAAACGTCCACTGATGAACCAAAGTGGAACTTTCTTGCAAAACGTTGTGTGTGTGTTTAAAATGCCTCCCATGTTTCTATGAACAAGGAAATTGCTTAGGCAGCAGCTCAAGCATTAGTTCGATTGGGAAGAGGCCGATAAAAGGCTGGAGGGAAAGCGGGCCTGCTGGAGCTTAAGATTGTCATTCACCCATTCACACTTCCTCTATTCTTTGTTGGAAAAAGAGGCTTATTGGAGCCACCACATACTGTGCAAAACCACCGGGAAATCATTTATCAGAGCATCCTTTTGAAATTGTCACTGAACTGCCTGGATCTGTGGCGTGATCAGTGTTAGCGCAACCTGAGACGTCTTTTTCCCCCAGTCTCCTTATGCAGTGCCGTTTCCTTATCTTGCACTCGGGTAGCTTTAAAATCTGATCTGGTGTGTGCTGCAGCCCTTCTCTGGTCCTTATCATTCAAACGTGCTCCTTAGTCCAACACACTTGCTCTGTCATAGCTGCAGACCCACAGAGACTAAGGCAGGCGAAGCTGGATGAGTCTCCCAATACAATGTCCAGGACAGGAGAAGAAGAGGGCCGCTGCATTGTGTAGGACAAATGCAAGGAGATGGATCATGTTTGGGGCTAAAAATGATTACCTTTCTTCCTGGCAAGTGCTGAGGCCAGAGGAGAGGCAGAGTTTCATTTCTTCCTTTCTTCCTTCCTTCCTTTCTTTCTTTGAGAAAGTGGCACTGGGAAGGCCCGTCTCTCTGACCATACCCTCTTCTCTATTTGCTCCTTCCTTGGTTACCCCCGGTGCTGACCAGCGCTCCTGCCCCACCTCCATGCGTTGCCCGGCCACACCGCCCTGCACCCAGAATAGCTCCATCATCATCATCATCATCATCATCATCATCATCATCATCATCATCATCAATAATAATAATAATAATAATAATAATAATAATAATAATAATAATAATAATAATACTTGGATTTATATACCGCCTTTCTTAGGTCACCAGATTTCTCTAATGACTATAACTCAAGGCGGTTTACATGGGCAGACTTTATTCAGAAACCCGAAGGTTTTTTATAATTTATACAGAAATGTTCTATCTTTCAAGAACTACACACATACAGATGGATCTTTCTGGATTTAGTCCTTCATTCTGGCCACCCGTTTGTCTTCTTGCTGGCTGATAAGTGGCTTCCCTGCTCCCACCAGAGAAGCGGCTGAACTTCGGCACAACTCCCCCTCACACAAGGCAGCCGAAGCTCAGCTGTTAATCAGCCGCAATTAACGAGGTCTGCCGCTCACAGAGCCTTCCGGCTGTCCCGAACTGGCGACCTTCAGATCTTCTGCTCTTATCTTCAGGCAAACGGAGGCATTAACCCTCTCGACTAAATCTTCTGCCCAAGTGATCCAAGGAGTGATCCAAGCACAAGGGAGGGCAGGGCGACTGAAAAATATGCAGGTTTTTCCGCATTGCGCACCTTGCTGCAGCCAGCACCCACCACACTTGCCTCCTCTCGTGTCACCCCCCTCCACCTCTGGTGCTGACAGGGTGACAGGAAAAGAGAAAAGGGTGCCCTGAAGACCCCCACTTTTGGCCTGGGTCCTTCCGCCCTCTCCTCCAGGCCGGTGTGGCTTGTGGTTCCTGCCCTCTGGCATCTTTGAGCAGTGGTGCTTAAGGTCACAGAAGGTGCCATGCAGCACCACAAAGTCCAAGCATTTGTTTTGCGGTGCAGGGATTCAGACAATCCACAACTGTGTTCTAGCAACAGGTGGTTATGTCCTCATCTCAGGAAAGAGCTACCGTACCTGGACACGATGTCAGTGGTAGAATATTTAAGGCATTTAAGTATTTAAAGTGTATTTAAGATGAAGTCATTCTGGGTTTTTGCCCTTGATATTTCAGATTGGGTATCTGGTTTAAAAAAAACAAAACCAAATAAGTAAATATTGCCTGGGGTAAACAGTGAAGGATCTCAGATGGTTTCTGCTGTTCCCAGATTATATAAGCATTTGTTTATATAGAAAATCTGTGTCCTGTCATTTTTCTCAGAAGGGATTCAAAACAACAACAATAAACAATTAGAATGACTATGGTAAAAGAAGCACCAAAAAAAGAAAGCCACAGCTCAGCACGTCTAAGCACCACTTATTTTGCTCTCCTGTGATAATCACTCAGAAGTAAGCCCCACTGTGTTCACTGGGACTGAGACTGTGATCTTTTGCATGCTTATTTGGGAGTATGCATAAGGTTATGGTGTAACTTCCTAGTAAGGATGTTTAGGAGTGGAGTGTTACAGCCTAAGCCTCTGTATTTACTTGCAAATAAGTCTCATTGGGTTCAATGGAGTTTACTCCCAAGTAAGTGTGTATAGGACTACGGCCTAATGAATGTGCTTGAGAGCACAATCCTAACCTGAGTTAGGCCGGCAAAGTTTGGCTGGTACAAGGCAGCGGCATCATGCAGCCAGAACGCTGGGCAGGAGGAATGGGTGAGCGGCAGCCCGCCCGTTGCGTACCACTCCGTTTTGCCGTCTTCCCCGTCCCCGTGGGGGCGGGGAAGACGGCGAAACGGAGAGGTACGCAACGGGCGGGCTGCCGCTCACCCGTTCTTCCCGCCCAGCATTCCGGCTGCATGATGCCGCTGGTACAAGGGACACCATAAAGTATGTTTGGACCACTCTTGAAGTCAGAGAGACCAGCATGCAGATGTGCACCATCCCCTCCAACTCCGAGATTGCTCCAAGCGCACTTTATGGTGGCCCTTGGGCCGACCTAATTCCAGGTTAGGATTGCGCCCTCAGTCTCCTAAACCAAAAAGTCTTTGAAGTCCTTAATTTTGGCTGGACCATGTCCTTTTAAACACCGAGCTGCAGCAAGCATCAAAAGTGCACCTGTCAACAGAATTAAAAACCAGTGGGATGGAAAATATTTTAAGAATAAACCACCGATTTTCAAAAAAGAGATTATTCTTGGAAAGAAACAGATAAGCTCTGTGGGCCCCCAGTGTCACCAAATCATTCCTAGCTCAACAGATTTGACAGATGGCAGTTTTCTAACACCTTTGCTTGGCAATTTGCTCGGCTGGAGATCAAAGCTGACGGTTGCAGCCCAGGTGGTGAAATGGGAATCGGCTCCACAACTTGCGACACGCTTCCCCTGAAAATAGAAAGTGCTGGAATGAAGCGGCTGAGCATGGCCTGGATATCAAAATCCTAGACCCTCCAGCTTTCAGGATGGGCAGTCCGTTGAACCCAGGACCGGCTGCAGTGACTGCTCCAAGATGGACCCAATGGTCTTCAGTTAAAAACCATTTTGTACCAATGATGCGTTAGAGCAACGTTGGTAGAAATGCAATCTCCAGTGCATCACTGGAAGGAAATGAGTGTTAATTCTCCCGTTAAAAAAAAAAAAAAATTAGTTGAGCTCTCATATTTAAATAAGAACATCCCCCCCCATCTGCTTCACTGAGCTGCAGCCAGGCCCTAACTGACCATTTCTGGCTGAGTTCTCTGCAGAAGGGAAAGTTCCACATTCCTGCAAAGTGCAAAGTATGACTTGAAATAAAATGGATGCTCCTCATCAATGGGCTGCAGCTGCTATTCAGGGCAAATCTGAACAACAAGCAAAGTTCCAGTGCTGGAAAGGACTCTCAGGAGTCTGAGGGAGCCAAGCAGGGTGGACTGGTGTCCATCATCATGCATACAGGACAAAAAATTTTTTTTGAGGCTCTCCAAAGCCAGAGGCAGGAATGCAGAATACGGCTTTTCAGTTTTTTCCTTGGAACAGCAACACTCTGCAGTACAATGCAAATTATTCCAGAAACCCGAAACTCCATTCATTAAGAGTGCAATCCTAACCTGGAGTTAGGCCAGCACAATTAGGCCAGCAAAGTTTGGCCAGCACAAAGGACACCATAAAGCATGCTTGGACCCCTCGGAGTCAGGGAAGAGGGAGCACGTCATTGTGTTGGCCTCATTGACTCAGAGAGTGGTCCAAACAGACAGTACTACTACTACTACTACTACTACTACTACTACTACTATTAATTTAACTTATACCCCACCTTTCTGCCCGAAGGCACTCAAGGCGGCTTACAACAATTAAAATACAGTAAAATCATTGTGTGAGATAGTTAAAAACAATAGTTGAAAAAATATTAAAACAATTGAAATTTAAAACAGCCAACCCCGTGGACCATAAAATATACAAAAAGAGTGTAAAAAGAGAATTGGGGAAAAAAAAAAAGCCAGCCTATCAACAACTAAAAGCCTACGGAAACAAAAAGGTCTTCAGCCCCCGCCGAAATACCACCAAAGAGGGAGCAGATCTCAACTCTAAGGGGAGGGTATTCCAAAGTTGGGGTGTCCCTTGTGCTGGCCAAACTTTGCTGGCCTAACTGTGCCAGCCTCACTCCAAGTTAGGCTCTAAGGCCACCTTCTGCACATTTCTTTGAGATGAAGCCCCACAAATCTCTGAAGGAAGGGCTTTCTTCCCAGTAAACCTGAATGGGGTCGAAGAAGACTTTGTGAAGGAAGAGTAAAGTCCATGATTTGGGGCTCGTGGTCACCTGATTGGGCCAACAAACTGAAGAACAAGCGCATGGCCCACCTCTCTCACTTCTTGGGGAGCTCAAGGCGCTCTTTATTAGGGGGACGGGACATTCAGTCAGTCAGTCAACAGGTACTTATATACCGCTTTTCAACATGAAGTTCACAAAGCGGTTTACAGGCAAATAGTAATAATAAAGTTAAATGGCTCCCTGTCCCCAAAGGGCTCACAATCTAAAAAAAAGGCAGACCGCCAGCAACAGCCACTAGAAAGACTGTGCAGGGGTGAAGAGGGACATTCCTCTAAATCCCTTACCTGTCAGCCACAAGTCGTGCTCAAGAAGATACCCATTGGCTTAGCTGCTGCTGGGAGGCCATCCTGCAGCCAGGCCCTACTGCTCTCCAGTTTCCAGCCTGTCCATGCGAACTCCACAAAGAGCTCCCTCTCAGCCAATTCCCTTCTTGAGGGATGGAGGAAGGCATCTCGAGCCAGAGCTCAGGAAGTCCTTTGACATTGGTGGTATGGGCTGAGAACCGTTCGTGTGCGAGCAGATGTGAAAGGCTCTGTGGCTCCACGAGGAAGCAACAAGCAAGGTCCACCTTCCACACAGGGCCTCTTTTGTCCCTTGTAAAAGCTCTCAGGTTTCTTTTCAAGGGCGTGGTCTTGCAGTTTAGCATCCAAACACAATTTGTGCCAGTAAGATCCGGCAAATTCATTGTTCTTGGCAGGACTACATGGTAAGTGACACAGAGGCAGATTTAAGGGAGGGCAAAGCTCTAAGTTCTGCAAGAAGCCTTACCTTGCAGTGGAAATCACTCCTCTCCTGCACCGTTTTAGCCAATCCTCACAGGGAACAGCAACATCTTGGTGTTGCTTACTGGCTACAGCAGCAAGGGAGAGGAGGGATTTACATGACAGGGTAAGGCTTCTTGCAACACTTAGAGCTTTACCCTCCCTGTAGATCTGCCTCTGAAGTGACATTATGTGAACACCAGAGATTTGCAGTGGCAGAGTGCAAATGCAACTTACGAAATTTTTTTTTTAAAAAAAGAAGTATTAAAAGAATAAGGGGCTGGCTAAGAGACACAATTTTTAATTTGAGAATATTTTACAATATTTAATTTTATCAATATATTGTAAAGGTTGTAAGCAATTGACAGTACAATCCTATGCTTGTCTACTCAGAAGCAAGTCCCATTGTGTTCAATAAGACTTACTCCAAGGAAAGTGTGTAAAGGATTGCAGCCTTAGATATATTACTCAATGCTTGCTTTATATATTCTGAACTTGGTTTTTATTTGTTTAGTTTTTGTTTTGTAGTGTGAGTTTGTTTCTTTTTGTTGTTCTAAGAAAAACATTTTTTTAAAAAAAAATACACCAACAGGAGTACTGTATGCTACAAGAGCACATAAAGTTGCATTCTTGCAGTGCAAGCCTATGCATGCCTACTCACAAGTAAGTCCCATAGTTTTCAGTGAGGCTTACTCTCAGGAATGTGTGCATGGGATTGCAGCCCCAGTCTGCTGCTCAACTTTGTGTGTCTTCTTAATTTTCTTAAATTCAAACAGGCTTTCTGGGCAGAAATAGGACATCATAATGAATACATCCTTACTACTTGCTCCAAATTCCAATTGGGCTAGGGCAGTCAGGACATGCATTCACACATATTCGCCTTATAGAATGATTGGGTGAGTTACTAGGTAAATGTCAAGAGAGAAAGTAGCCAATATTGGGGCTTCTGGAGGGATCCATCATTAAATCCAAGATAACTTGCACATAGTTAGAATTTGCAAAACAAGAAGCAAGTCAGGTCTTCCAGGAAACAAATATAGGGCACAATCCTAACCAACTTGCTAACACCAGGATAAGGACAATGCAGCTCTGAGATAAGGGAACAAACATTTCATTACCTTGAGGAGGCCTCCTTGACTGCCCCCCAATTGTGTGATGCAGCACATGCCCCATTGGCACAGCTAGATCAGTGCTGGAAAGTTGGATAGGATTGTGCCCACAGTCTCACAAGGGAATCCTTTTAGATCAGTGGGTTACAGTTCAATAAGAAATCCCCATGAGAAACGTTCAAAGAGTTCATAATCGTTGGAACCCTAAAATGCAGGTATTTTGCAGAATCATCACATGTAAATTGACAAATGCAAACTCCCGCGGTCTCAGATACGCAGTGGCACAATCCGAGAATGAGAATTCAGTTACTATGGTAACCAGGCAAATGTAATACTGCCTTGCCTCTGAGGAAAAAGAAAAAAAACTGAACACGCTTAAAACGTTAATGAATTTCCCCACTAATGAAATGACAAAGAAAGTGGCAAGAAAGAGGTCAGTCACAGATACTCACAGCCCCACATGTGAGAAAGTGGAGCAATGGACTGAGACAGTGGGGAACACGCCTCTTTCGAAGAAAGGCAAGGAAAACTCAGAACAAACTCTTGTAGCTCAGTGGGACTTAAATTAGGTGGTATTTTTTTTTTTGGAAAAAAAACTCAAAATTTTACCCCCCCCCCCCCCCCAATGAATATTCTGTGAACCTAAATTACACCAGTGAGTTCTCAGTGCCTCTAACATTCCTCCGTGGTTTTCTTAATGTCGTACTGGTTGATGCGGGGAGGCCAGTCGCGTTGGTCTGTGGCCACGATGAGTCTTGATGCACCTCAAAAGAAAATACAGGGAACTCAGCATCTGCTTTTGCAAAAGTGGACAGCGGTCTATGGAAGCCGATGCTGAAATAAATGCATCTGGGAGCAGTGTGGCCTCCCCTGTCTTTGCACACCCCAGGCCCTCCATGGGGCCAGAGCAGTGATGTCATGCACCCACTACGCACTACTACGCGAGTACCGGTTCCTAGAAGTTGAGCTGGCCCCGCCCACTCGAAGCTGGCCCCTGCTATTTAACCAGGGGACAGTTGAAGCAAAATATGTATATACACATCTCTAGAAAGCAAAGCAATAGAAGTTAAATCAACACTAACCACAAGCTGAAGTTATTACAAACATGATCACATCCATGGCGATAATCATGACATCACTTCTGGCTTATGACATCACTTCCGGTGGGCGGACCCCGACAAGTGCCAATCAAAAGTGAGTACCTGTTCCTAAATCATTTGGATGACACCACTGGGCCAGAGGCAGATCTAAGGGAGGGCAGAGCTCTACGTGTTGCAAGAAGCCTTACCCTGTCATGTAAATCCCTCCTCTCCTTTGCTGCTGTAGCCAGTAAGCAACACCAAGATGTTGCTTTTCCCTGTGAGGATTGGCTAAAACGGTGCAGGAGAGGAGGGATTTACATGACAGGGTAAGGCTTCTTGCAACACGTAGAGCTCTGCCCTCCCTTAGATCTGCCTCTGCATGGGGCAGCCTGGCACTACTGAGCTTAGATAGGGGAGGCACACAGGGCTGCTGGGCCAACCACTAGCCCATAGTGAGCACTGTAGCCAGTCGGCCCTGCAATGACTTGTGTCTCCCAGAGTTGGTTGGGTCGACAGGGACACAAGGGAGGCCAGTTCTCGGTTGGAAGGGGGGGGTGCGCACGTGCACGTTAGGCAGGCCCTGGGATCAAGGGTGCCGCCATGCCAGAGACGAGGCAGGAAGAGCAGCCCAGGCTGGGGGCTCTGGAGGAGGCTGAAGCTCTGAATCAACAGGGAAGACCCTCCAGGCCAGACAGCAGGTGGATGGAGAGGATGGAAGGATGAAGCCTGGCATAGTGGCACTGTGAGTACAGAAAGGGAACCTCATGATGCCACAGTGCAGTGATGCTGAGGGTGGCCGGCTGGTGTGCAGAAGACCCTACGCCCCACTCCCAGCCCCACCAGTTACCCAGGCTAAGAAAGCTCTTTGGCGAAGACTTGGAGGAGTCCCTCCCTGCCACTCAGAGCAGCCATATTGAGCTGGACTGGCCAGTGGTTGGACTTGGCCTAAGGCGGCTTCATTGCCTGTTGGCTGCATCCCTCAGGAAGCCGTGCAGGAATGAAGCCCGGAGTCCCTGTTCTGTGGCTGGAAATTCTTCATTTCAACCTGTGAAGTTGTGCTGGGAGGCTGTGCCAAAAGGACTCGCTTCGTCTCCCTCTTTTCTCAGGGACAAGAGCCGGTTGCCTCCACGGTCCCATTTCTCAGCAAGGAAATGACTTAGTCCCTGGGGAATTTCTCAAACTGTCCAACAGAAAAAGGCCCAGCCTGTGCACACTTTTCTGCAGCTCTCTGCCACCACTTGCAACGTGTTGACTCATTTCTTTCCCTGGCAAGGAAGGTACCGTTAAAGTGATATTTCCCCTGACGGCACCAGACCCTGGAAAGCTGTCAAAGGAGAGCAAACAACAAGCAGAGATTTCCATAAAGGGCAACATCTGCGTTTTGTCTCAGAGGCTGATCATTTTATTCTAAAAAAAATTGGAGAACAGGCAACATGAATTCAGTATCTGGGGGAAGTACCGATAGTCGGACCCTGCTGGGGGAGGAAAAAAATGAATAGTGGAGAACCGAAGGTTTGTTACGAATGTTGTTGCCTTGATGACTATGAATGAATGATTATCATGTTATGAATTGGTCATGTGACTATTAATCAGGCACCTGATGGGCAATAAAAGAGATTAATGATCTTGAGATTAATGGCTGGATAAATCCTTCCAGCCTTGGGAATGTTGCAGCCTACAGCTTTCTGGAGAGGTAGAGAAAAAAATTCATTGGTTTGAATACAGGCAGATGGAGATTGAACTGGAAGTTCAGTTGGTAGGGAGCCCAATCCTAACCAGGCCACCATCCTGTAGCACAGTAGCACAGTCCAGAGCTCTAGTTGGTAGTGTGGCAGCCGCATAGCTTGGTGACATTCTTTTTTGTGTTTAAGAATTGTATCATCTAGTCAACTTCTTTGTAGCTGTAACGTCTTATTCCAGCTTTTGAAGAAGGAAATACAGTATTAATGGCCGTGCAGATTAAGAAACGACAATCTCTGGTTCTTTCCCAGAGAGCTTGTGACACCAATTATTTCCAATAAACTAATTCAATGAAATAAAAATGGCCACAAATGAGAGGTTGCATAGCAAAGCCAAATGAGCCCTAGCAATAGAAAATGTTTTCTCCCCAAAAAGGACTCATTAATACCTACATCAACCTTCTCAGGCAATGCAAAAAGACATGTTAACTTACATGTATATCAGCTGCTTAACAATATGCTTTCATTCAGATAATAAAGAGCCAGGGGCGTTTCTAGGGTGTGGCAGGGGGTGGCACGAGCCATGGGCACCATCTTGCGGGGGGCGCCATTTGCATGGCGCCCCCCCCAGAATGGCGCCCACGGCCCGCCCGCTCCCACCCACACCCTGCGCCGCATTCTCCTTGCTCCGGCGGCTGGCTTAAAGAGCCAGCAGCCGGAGCGAGGAGAACGCGCTGCCACCCGGCGCCCCCTCCCGCTTCTCAAGGGGGGCGGGGCGCTGGGCGGC
>JAJKFI010000010.1:12050425-12073009 GCA_029204185.1 Lerista edwardsae
GGCACTTTAAAGTGCCCGCGCGCCCCGGCAGACAGGGCGGGGACGCTTTGCAGTCCGAGCCGGGCCCTTTAAACCCCCGGCTCGGAGTGCATGCCCCGGTGGCTTTCCTCCCCGCCCTCTGAGCAGGGAGGGAAGCGATACCCCGAACGTCATGACGTCGTGACGTCATGATGTGGGGGGGGGCGCGAAGCCATTCCCTGCCATGGGCGCGATTCTGGTTAGAATCGCCCCTGTAAAGAGCGATCGTTCAGATATTGCCAACCCGCAGGCACACTTCAACTGGACCTATTACAAATGTATAGCACACTCCCTGATTGCCAAACTCTGGCCTGGTTTGAGAAAGTGACCAGGAAGGGCTTATCTGATAAAAACAGAGGTCTGTCTGGTGGCTTCTCAGGCCACATGTAATGTCTGTCTACTGTGGGGTCTCCAAATCCCAGCTCGGGGATACATGGCCCAGCAGCAGGTGATCACAGGAGCCACCTTCTCCCATGTGCGCCTTCCAAGTTTTTAGAGGCCCTCTGCCCCAGCACTGACTGGTGCTAGACTAGGGTTGGCTGCAAGAAACCAGCTTCCCTCTAGGGTGGGTGAAGTATCCTTGGAGAGACTTGCCAGGCACTCCCTACCTTCTCGTTTTAGGTTTTAGAAGTCCAGCTTTCCTGTTAGATCTGCTGTTCATATGGAGGCATGGAGTTTGTACGGACGACTAAAGGAAGAAGTTTGTATGGAGGTGTGAGGATTGTGACTGACTATTGCTTTTATATGTTTCAGTGCTACTGTTCCACATTTATCTTCTTGCAGTTTTGCTTGCAGGCTGCCTTCAAAGTGGGAATCAAATGAAGAACAATAATAATTTCTTTATGGATGCAAATCATTTTCCAGGAGGCCACGGATTCATTGTCTTGATGCAAAAGATGCAGCTTTGGAGGCTGGATTTTGAGGCAGGTCATGAAATGTAGGGGAAGGCGCAGTAGAAGAGCCAACAATGCCAGTGGTCTGAGGAACATGTTCCAGGAAGAACATCAGGCCAGTGGGGGCATGTGTGATGGGGCACTCAGCTCACACCGTGCAGTAGGGATGTGTGTCAGGTCTCTCTTCCAAGCATGGCGCCAACCCTGGAATGTGCACAAACTGGGCAGCTACAGCCCAGTCCTACTGGGCAGTGGGCAGTGGCATGTGCATCTCACCAGCTGCTGTGGAGCAGCCATAAAGGGTGCTTCTGCTGGATCAGGCAGGAGCAGCAGCACACACTGCTCCTTCCTGGGCCGGATCTGCCTTCCCGGGGCAACACGGACTTGTGTAAGCAATTAAACTGGTGTAGGTCTGAGTTGCGTCATAGCAGCTGCTGGGGCTTACCTCCTGGCACAGGGACAAGACCCTTATCCCATGGAGACCTCCAGCAGCCAACCCCCCCCCTCCTGCGGGATGCTCCTTACATTAGTAGTAGGCTACTTCAGAGTACTGGGTGCAAGCGAGTGGCAACAGGATCCAAGCATCTTGTTGTCTCATGCCTCCTTGGGGCACCTGGTGGGCCACTGTGAGATACAGGAAGCTGGACTAGATGGGCCTTTGGCCTGATCCAGCAGGGCTCTTCTTATGTTCTTATGTTCTTATGGAGGCTGCTCCAGTGCTGCTGCATCACCATGTGTGGAGGTGACCAGGATTGGGCCGTCAATGTCATTGCCTGTCCACCAGCATCATTGGTGCCAATCATCCCCATCACTGTCCTCCTCCTCTTTGCACATGATGCACAAATAGCAGGCCCCACCACACTGCTGCAGCCACACCAGAATGTTGACTTTGGCTGCTAAACAGACTTCAAAGCGTGTGGCACTTATTACATTTTACTGGTCTTTGGGAATCTCAGTCGCTGGGCTAACTTTTAAGTGTTTGAGGGTTGCTGGTTTTTTTTTTAATGGCAAGCTATTAGATGCTTCCACGTTCCTCACCTTCAGAGTGCTCTGCTCCCTTTTTAATCGCTCCTTCAGCCCTTGTGCCTCGGGAAGCAGCAAATGGTACGTTTGGTACCTGAACTCTCCAAACTGCTCTATAATGCATCTTCTCTTTCTAGCAATATTCCAGCATTGAAATGGGAGGCTTTTACATTAAAAGACAAACAGGTTGCGTTTCCCAGGGAGCCGTGTGCCATTTAACAGCAACATTAAAGTCGATGGAAATGTTAAAAATAAAGTTTAACTGGCTGGTGGGAAGAAGGCGGCTGCCATTCTGTTTAAACGGCTGCTTGTCCTTAACGGAAAGACAACAAACCCCACCACAAAATAAATGTTGCCTGCTAACGAGCTAATATTTAATCAGCAGGATGAGCTGCTCTGCAAAGGATGGATGTGGTTGTTGTCTCTGGTGCGACTGGTGAAAAAGGGACCCAGTGGAATGATGAACGTCATGGAAGGGCTGCTGTTGCTAACCTTCCAACTATGACTGTGCTGCAAAAGCATCCGTGGGGGAAAGTTTGATCAGAAGTGGTTTGCCTCTCTTGGGGGGTGGGTGGGAGCTTTTTCTCCTTCTCTCAGATTTCAGGTTCAGCCTCTGCCTTTTCCAAAAAACAAGACAGTGGCAGAATCTAAGCCTAAGGCGGAACCAGGGGGCCCCAGAAGGCCAGAACCTTCTTGCAGAACAGAGGCTGGGCTTCCTCACCATGTGATCTGAAGCGTAGCTAAAGCAGTGCAGGGGGGTGCAATTTGCACCAGAAAACAAGCTTTAGGGGGGTAACAAGCTGAGTTTGACACTAATGGCCAAAATTGTGAAAACCTTCGTATGTATGAATAATACCATCATGTTATGTACCATTCGATGTGGAATTTAATGCAGAATGCAATGAAACATGTCAGAGTGTAATATTGTCACTCTATCAAATGTTATGGCCAAAAACCCAAGAAAATGAAAATACAACTGTGATGTCACTTCCTGGTGTGAGGTCACTTCTGGGGCATCATTTTTCCCTCTACACTGGGCTACACATTCATTAGCTACACCAGTGACCTGAAGTGGATGTCTCAGGGGTGGGTTGGTGGGGAGCATTCACCTTTGTCCCCAGCCAGCCATCTGCTGCCTTTGCTCTTCCTCCTCCTCCTCCTCCTCCTTCTCCTCCTCCTCCTCCTCCCAGTCCATGGTTTTAATTGGAGTGGAGGTGTGGAGTCCACATTCTCTTTAATCTTCATTCAATATCTAATTGCATGTTGTTTTAAAAATTAATTTCTTTGTGTCTTCCTAAGCTGGAAGACACTTTGCTAATGTCCCAAAAAGCTGAGTGGTTAGACAAACAGACTCTGCTCCTTTTGGGAAAGTGGCGCCCTCAGATCTCCAGGCCGCCCTCTGAACTGCAGTCTGAACTTCAATGGCCACCTGAGCTTCTACAAAACCATGTTTTTATCACAAGCTGGAGGGGGGTGTCTTTCTGGAATGGATGGGCTAAAGTGCTTCGGAAACCCTGGCCTGCAACATCCCCTGGCTCAAAATTCACCTTACACTTGAGCACGTCACAATGAGACTCAAAAGACACCGGGTTTGCTTTTGCAGGGGTCCCAGGGAGGATTTACAGCCCTGTTCTCAGAACTGCCTGCTTCCAGACTTGATTCACTTTTAGCACAAGCTCAGACCACAGCAGTGGAGGCCGTCATCCAACCTGTATCCTCAAGATTCACAATCTGTGCATCCATAAGTGGGAAGCCTGCACCTGGCGCCACAATCACACACATCTTGACTGACCCCTTCCTAGGCCTGATGTCTGCCTTCGTGGATCGTTGCAGACTTGCACCAGCAGTGTTGAATTGACCCACCTGGGCTTACTCTGGGGCAAGGGAACAAATGTCCCTTTCCCCAAGGAGGCCTCCCAAGGCCGAATCTCCCCTGCAGGGAGAGCACAGAATGCCGCACCTCCCCCCACCTGGGATCATGTGGGCCCCTGGACCAGCGTTGTCATGCAGCCGGAACGCTGGGCAGGAGGAACGGGTGAGTGGCAGCCCGCCCATTGCATTCCAGTCCGTTTCGCCGTCTTCCCCGCCCCCGCGGTGGAAGCAAGCATTGAGTAAGGAACGGGGGAACGGCAGCCCGCCCGTTGCGTATTGCGGGGGTGGGGAAGACGGCAAAACGAACCAGAACGCAATGGGCGGGCTGCCGCTCATCCGTTCCTCCTACCCAGCATTCTGGCTGCATGACAACGCTGCCCTGGACCCCCTGCCAAGTACGGCACTGTTACTGGTTCCCATTACCCCAGTGACCGTTAAGACTGAGCAGGCATTTTAGCCCAGGTCTTCCTAGTCCAAGCCCACTATGCCACACTGTCATTGCAGAAAACAACTTCATAATGGATGTGGTCAGTGCCTAGGTGGAAATGTCTGTCAGCTACCAAGAGGCCACCCTGAGCCTGCTAATGGAAGAGGGAGACAGAATTGAACGCATCATACTCGCCCTCCCTTCCCTATGGAGAAAGCAATCATGAAAAGTGGAAAAGGAACGCATTAGAGTCCTGCATCTGTGAGCCAGGAAGTCCCAAGGCGTTAGATGGGGCAAGTCAGGTGCGAAGAACGGCTCCCAAAGGGACACCTGGCAATGTGTTCCAGCTGCTGCATGGGAGCCACAGCTACAAATTCTATTATATGCTTGTATGACTTGTGCACACATTTCCCAAATGTTGAGCAATTGCAGAGTTTAAACCAAAGTTAAATTTTAATGAATTGGATCGACCATTGTAAGCCTGTGATGAAAATGTTTACTGGCTCACCCTAAATATGTAATAGACCACCATCACCGTTGGCTATATCTTTCCTATAAAATATCTGCCCTACACAGAGACCCAGTAATGATGGCCCTGTACAAAACCAGGATCTATTTGGTTGTGCATTTCTCTCTCCCCCCCCCCCAAACTTCATCTCTTGCAAAACATTAAAACTTTGGACACCCTAATCCTAGCCTGGGCAAGAGCAGGCAGGCTTGCACTGCATCCTAACCAAGTTAGGCAGTGCCTGGAGCTCACCACGGGGCAAGGGGATAATTTACCCTTACCCCCTGTTAAACCCTAGCCAGCCCTATGTGACTGCTCAGACCCACGCCTGCAAAATAGCAGGTGCAAGTTTGTGCGGCCTGCACTGGGACTGCGCAGTCCAGAAACGGGGGTTAGGATCTGGCCAAACACCCAGATCGGACTTCACTGCCTCCCTGGGCTGGCTCACCCATGGGGCTGCCCTCCCTCCACCCTTCCGCGCCTCATTCCGCCTCCCCTGCCTCCCTCCTGTCTTCCCCCTGTCTTCCAAAGCCCCTGCGATGGCTGAACTCGGCCAGCATGGGGATGACTTACTAGGTGGTCCCAGCAGGGTGGCTGGGTCGGCGTTGGTCCCTGCACAGACCCAGCGCATCTGGGGCTGGTGCGAACATGCTTACAGTACATTTGCAACAGACATGGGCCAATGCAAACAACATGTATGGGCCTAGGGCACTCTTGGGATTGCACCCTAAACCACTTAGGGCGCAATCCTAACCTGGAGTTAGGCCGGCACAGTTAGGCCAGCAAGGTTTGGCTGACACAAGTGTCACCGTAAAGTATGTTTGGACCACTCTTGGAGTCAGAGAGGCCAGCACACAGATGTGCGTCATCTTCCCTGACTCTGAGAGTGGTCCAAACATGTGTTACGGTGTCCCTTGTGCCAGTCAAACTTTGCTGGCATAATTGTGCCAGCCTAACTCCAGATTACAAATGTGCTGCTAATGCTGGCCTATATTCTCTTTTTGTAGCCTCATCATTCCCTTTTGTGCCTAAGCATGCTTTCATGCATTCTTGCATGTAGCCTCTCCTCTACCCAGGTCTCCCCTCTCACAATGACCCCTTGGGTTGTTGTAAGGATAAAACGGGAAAAACACCATGTACAGCAAACTAAACTCATTGGAAGAACAGCAGGTTACAAAACATTTTAAAATATGCAAAGAAAATAACCGCGGTGATGAAGACAACAGAACATTGCTCCTGCGACTGGCTTTATGCATTTTGTAAATCTGTTCTGCAGACAGGAAACATGTTCATTTCATGTGATAAGACTTGTTGATGACGGTGGAGTAAATCTTCCAAGGCAGAAGGTTTTATTTTTGGATTTTTCTGAATTTTTTTTTTGACGAGACTGAGATGGTTGAGAAAACATATGGCTGTAAAGCTGAACCATATCAGAAAATGAGCCACCCAGCTGGCAATAGCAAAGGCACCAGCAGAGCCAATTTTGTTTTTCCAACAATGAAGATGTGGATGGAATTTCAGCCTACAGGATCAGCTCCAGCCTTGTTGAGCAATTTGGCAGCTTCCGGTCGAATTTGCAGATAAATCTGGCGGCCATCTGTGGACTTCACCACGATCAGGTGCTGCGCCCAGCAAGATCAATACAATATGAAAGAAGAGAGAAAACCAGACTTCACAGCACATTGGACCAAACCTGCTTTGGGCAAGGGAGGGGGGGGGCTCCTGCAAAGACAGACACACCTTTGCTCTCCCTGGCAAAGCAATCTCTACTTGGCCTGCCTGTGGAGAGCGAGTGGAAAGTGGCCTTTCATCTCCACACCCCTTCACTTTATCAGACCCTGCAGAAATATTAGATCAGTCAAATGAAAAGCAACAACACTCTCCCCCAACTCGGTAATCCTGATTTTAAAAGATGAATATTTAGATTGGTAGGCTATTTTTCCTCCATTTTTTTCCCTAATGCTGAAGGCACTTGGCATATGTTATCTCTGCAAACTGTTCAAGTTAAACCTGCAAGATAAGGCCATCCTCTTTGTCCTGTACTACCCATGGAGTCCAGACGAAGATGTTGCGGCAGGCAAATCTGACTGCCGAATCAGGCACGACATGGACGTTGCGCTTTCCATCTGCATCTCTCAACGTGCAACAGCCTCAAAATGTATGAGCACACCGAAATGGTGGCAGTTGACAAGGCTAGGAGCAAAAATGTGAGATTCTAGATGGAAAGACAAAGATGGGGGCTTCAGCATGGATGGTTGAGAAAGATGGAGAGCCCGGCCCTCTTGAGCGCTACCCTGCTTGAATGTCCCTTCTGACAGTGGTAGGTGCTTTATGGCCATCTTCAAGAGCACTCCATCAGTGTGCAGCGCTAGGCACTTCCAGACCATGGCCAAGTGGCCCCGTGCATAACAGCAGGGAAAGCAGCCCCCGCTAACCAACGCGAGTCATTTGGGAGGACAGGACATGGGAAGTGCTTCCTATAGACATTGTATTTAAAATCTAGAAAATGTAAATATCTAAGGAGACTGGAAACAAATGCAAGCTGCCTTTGTCATTCACTGTATTGTGGAGATTGTTGATAAATGTTTGAAACATAATGAATGGCCTGGTGAGAGAGAAAGCTTTTTAAAAAGTAATGACTGGAAATCCATCATTAAGGTGCGGATTTTGGTGCCCTATCAAAACAGCGAAGCAGACACAAAACAACCTCAGATAAAGACATTCGCCCTTACTCTCAACCTCAGAGATGAAAATCCCCCACCAAGGAATTAACCGAGCCTGGTTGATTAATCTTGGATGAGTTTTATTTAATTACAGTTGATAACTGATTAATAAAATTACCAGTCCATGTTGCATGACTGATGAGACCCTTGGCATTAGGTTTCACTGCTGCTGTCAGAAGTAGCCTCCCAATCAAGGTGCTGTCCATGGTACTGACTCACCATAGGCCTGAGTTTCTTTCTGTGTCTCCATGACTCTGAAACGATGTCCTGGAGAGCTTCATTGCTCAATGACTCCCTGCTGGTCCTGAGAGATTACATTGATTTTTGCCATGATACACCAAGCTGGCTGGTGGCTCTTTGAACCCAGGTCTGCTTAGCACCTACAACTTTGTCTTTGCCCAATGAGAACCTCCTCACATGGAAAGCTTGAGTCTGCCATTGTACAGTATAAGCCCCCTTTGCTGGGAACGCTGTGATTAGCGAGCTGCTAGTTTGCTGATCCAGTGTATGGGATTATGCTAATTTCCACTGATGGCGATAACAGGACATCAAACAGCACTGTCTCTAAATCCCCTGGTTAAACAGGGCATTATCCAACCTCTCCTTTCTTCCAACTCGGTAATCACTGGACAAAGGAAAGGATGATTCTTACCATTCCCTCCCATGTAAGCTAACAACTCTTTAGTCGCTCTACCCCTCTGGCACTATTTAGGTACATTAAATATGTGCATCCTATAGTCCATCCTTCCACTCACCTTTGATGCAGACTTCCCCCTCCCCAACCGCTGATGCAGGATGCAGTGCTGTGCTCCATCCTGCAGAGGGCGCAGGATTACTCTTAACATTTGGTCTGCTATCCAGGGGTAAACCTCTATGGCACAAAGAGGTCTATTTGGAACTAAGCCATCAAAGTGAGAGGAATGGGGAAAGGAACCAGGCAGAGATCAGGGCAGGAAGGGGGATGTTGAGGCCAAGGAGGGGCAGTATTTGCGGCAGCAGCACCACTGATATCCGGTCCTTCTTCCCAGGATAATTCCATCTGCTCCAGCTGAGCTTTATTCAAGGTATCCTGACTGAAGCTGACTCTGGCTTTGAGCATGTGATAAAATCCATGATCAATATTTAAGGCTGGGATCTCCTTAGTTTTTTGCTCCTTTTCTCAAGGGTAGAATTCTATCAACAACCTCACATCAATCAAATAAATTCAGGCTGCAATCCTATCCACATTTTCTTGGAAGTAAGCCCCATTGAGCATAATAGGACTTACTTCTGAGTAGACGTGCCTAGGCTTGTGCCCTCAGTGATTCCCAAAAGTAACTTGACGGGAGTCTCGAAACTAGTTCACTGCATAGTCAACTGCATTGAGGGCATGACTGGAAACTACTCAAAGAACTGATCAGAGGAGGATTTGGGGCTGTGTTCCTTGAAAGTCACCCTTCCCACCACCACCGTGCCACAAAGCAATGCACTTTTAAATTTGAGGGAACTTTCCATGGTAGTTTGCACAATGGCTTTGAGGTTTGCTGTTCAAAGAACAAAAGTCAGAAATATCACTCTGTGTGTCCAAAATTCTAAGATTTGCCTAAACTGGTTCAAATCCTGGCTTGTATCACAAAAAGTATTAGGAGGGTTTTTAAATGACAGTTCTTGAATAGCTCGGAATGCTTTCTTCCTCAGAATACATTTTTAAAATGCCACGCATTTGGTAAATTCAATTGCATGATGTAATTGATTCAAATATCAAGGCTGTATTCACTGGGTGGAAAAAAAGGGTTAACAAATCAAGAAATGCCATGACCCAATTTTGTCAACTCCTTTGCCTTCCTCCTTGTAAATCCACCGCTCCCCAAATCGTGTAGCATTCCCTGTGATATAATTTTGCGATGTAGCCAAAGGGCGTGGGAGTTATAACACGTAAACTGTAATAAGATTTACTGGGTCTAATTGCCATGTACTTTTAGATGCCCTCGAGAACTGTGCCGTGCATGGAGATGTGCTAAGTGTTGTGGGTATTAAATATGTATCGAAGTGAGTGCTGTGAAAACTGGGCTGTTTGTCATCAGAGGGCCGGAGCCAACGTTTGCTTTTTATCCCTTCTGTTTGCAATCAAAGGGACCCAGGGCGAATGGGGAGCTTGGGGACACCAGCCAATGGAGCCGTTGGATGTCAGTTGAAAGCCCAATATTCTGCTGCAGTTGCCAGTCAAAGACTCCCTGATGTCACCAACACCTCTGTGTGTTCAGTGTAGACCAGTGGTTCCCAAACTGTGGGTCAGGACCCACCAGTGGGTCGTGAACCAATTTCAGGTGGGTCATGAAGCACCTAGAGCAGCCATATGGAAATATGGGAAGATGGGCTGCTGGAAAGGGGGAGGGCTGTGTGGTTGTTTTGCTTGTGTCAAGGTTGGAAATAAGCATTTTTCTTTCTGATCCACTTTGCTATTGGAAAATGGCTGAGAAATAACCCAACTGATTGCTGCATTCTCAGGAAAGCAGCAGGCTCTGGAGTCACAATGACGGCACTTCCATCTATGACATCACTTCCGGTGGGTCCTGGACAGATTGTCATTCTAAAAAGTGGGTCCCGATGCTAAAAAGTTTGAGAATCACTGTTGTTGACTATCTTTCTCATAGCCAAGTCAAGTCAACACAAGGTTGTCAAGTCAACACAAGGACAGTGGGCTCCAAGGCAGAAGAAATGCTGAAGTCCCAGAGGCGGATCTACAGGGAGGGCAAAGCTCTAAGTGTTGCTGGAAGCCTTACCCTGCCATATAAATCCCTCCTCTCCCTTGCTGCTATAGCCAGTAAGCAACACCAAGATGTTGGTTTTCCCTGTGAGGATTGGCTAAAACGGTGCACGAGAGGAATGATTTCCACTGCAAGGTCAGGCTTCTTCGAAACTTAGAGCTTTGCCCTCCCTTAGATCTGCCTCTGTGCAGTCCAGTGCAGTTTCGGTGCATTTGCTCGGGACTGTTGTGCTTTTGACACCAGGGCCCTGGGTGTGATTTGTGAAGCCTGTGCTTCGAGTCAGTTCTCAATGCCTGGGTCATCTCAGGCCAGGATCATGTGAGGGCGTAGTGGAGGTGAATACACATGTGTAGAGCGCCTAAAGGAAGAGCATTTGGCTCACACTGCTTGAACATGACCACTTGACTCCTCGGCACGCCTACCCCTGAGAGACGTTGATGGTGGTGGGAGGGGTGAAAGCAGCCCACGTTCAGAAGGGGGGGGGCTGACTTCTCAGAGTTTGAGAAATGCTGGGTGAGTGGCGCAGGGGGCAAAGTCAGAGAGGGCCTGTCCAGGATGAGCACGTGCATGTGTGCATGCATGAACGTGTCACAAGAACATGATTAGCTGAATGACTGTGGGACTGAGGACTGAATCATTAATGGGAAGTGAAATCGGCACCCCTGCCTCAGAGTGCAAACCTTACAAAAAGCTTGGCTGCATAATTACCACGATGCTGATAATTTGTATCGCTTCTGTAGGTGTGACCTTGTCAAGTGCCGAACTTCGTTTTAGTCATTACTTTTTTTTTTTAACATGACGAGTTGCCTCCTCACTGTTACATGTACTTGGCACTTGGCACAAGGAAGGGGTCCCCTGATCCATGCCGGGAGCTTCAGAGACTAACCGCAGTGCAAATGCTGATGATGCTGATGATCAGGGTGTCCCCAGGGGGACCTCCTTATTTTGCTGGCTAAGTCAGGAGGAAGCTTTTTCTAACATTTCATCCCCCAACCGTTGTATCCACAGCGCAATGCTCTGAAACCGCTTGACAATTCATTAGGCGCAGTCTAAATGTTGGAAGTGCCCGATGGGATTAACCTTCAAAAACTAATTACTGAAAAGATCAGCAAAAAAGGCAGCCCCCCCCCGGTCATTCCAGCCGAGCAGCATGCTGGGGCTGTGGAATGAAGGATTGCGGCACACACAGTGATGGGCATAAATCATGTGGTGGCAAAAAGCCTGATGTGGAACCGGAGGGCTAATTATTGGGAAGGAAAACATTTATCTCTAGAGAAAATGAGTGAGTGAGTCACTCTGTGAGAGCCTCAAGGAATGCCCTGTGGTTGCAATGGCATTTCTTGGTCTTAACCTGTAAATAATGTTGGCCTCACATTTCTTAGGCGATTGAGGGCCGAGTCCGACCCAACTTTCCAATAATGATGCAGAGTCCGACCCAACTTTCCAATAGTGATGCAGAGCGCAATCCTATCCTGTAGTTAGATCGGCATAGTTTGGCCAGCCAAGGGCCACCGTAAAGTACGTTTGGACCTCTCTCGGAGTCAGTGAGGCCAACACACAGAGGTGAGCCATCCGCCCTGACTCAAAGAGTGGTCCAAACATATTTTACGATGTCCCTTGCGCTGGCCAAACTTTGCCGGCCTAACAACAGGATAGGATTGCGCTTGCAGCCACGATGCAGCCCTGAGAACATTTGCTCCCTTACCTTGAGAAGGACTCCCTGCCTGCCCCCACTACAAGATGCAGCACTTGCCCCACTGGCACAGCTGCATCAGTGCTGGAGAGTTGGGTAGGATTGGGCCCTGCCTCTATACAGTCCATCATAATATCCAGAAAGCTGCGTTCAGTTTGAAACAGAAGGAAAATGCCTTTGTCTGCTTTCATCAATGCAGAATTTGGGTCGAGCTGAACACAACACACCAGGTTGGGTCCCAGCAGCACAGTGGTCCATTTGTCAGGACCTTTCCCATTTCATTTTCCCAGCCAACAGGGCAGCGAGGAGGGAGAGACGCCGAGAGTGAGAGAAAGCAATTCAGCAGGGGCAACACTCACGTCATCACCTCTGCAATTTGGAACTCAGGAACTGTCAGGCTGTTAAACGGTCCAAGAATCGGGTAGGGCTTGTGGCCACCAACACCGCAGCACCCCCCCCCCCCAATACCAGAGTATGAAAGGGACAGAGCGGTGCAGCAACATAAATCACAGGCCCAACAGGAGCTGGGTGGATTCTACCGTGTGTGTCACGAAGGAGCTGAGGGAGAGGGCGAAGAGCGCATAATGTGTGATCAGCTCACTGCATCTAGAATACAGCACATTCACCATCTCTCGCTCTTAAGGCCCAGATGGTGTTAACATTCTCCTTAGAGCTTCTAGGTTTCGGGGCAAGGGGCTGGAATTGAATTCAAGGGCTTTGAGATACATTTTTTTCTAATAGAGCACAAGCCATGTATTGTAACAGAGAGGATGATGGATGGTTGCTTTCCAGTCCTTCATCACTTGGACAGCCTCCCCTCCCCTCTCCCACTGCAAAGCCTGTGTGTGGCAGCACCCACCGAGGGAGTTCCTCTCAGAGAAGGACTTTCATGCGCTTTGCCAGCTGGGAAGGGGGAGGAGAATCAATGGCAACATATTAGACAGAATTCCTGCTGCATTAGACAGGATTCCAGCTATATTAAGCAGGATTCAGTCCAGGGTGACCCCTTTCTTTTCTGGCAGGGCTCCTTTACTTTTCACAGGGTTGTGACAAAATCAAAGCAAACAGAAAGCCCAGCAGAAGGAACCCTTTTTAAGGAGGCACAAGATGAGTTCATTTTTGGAAGCAGGGAGTGTCCTGGTCTAATCAAAACTCACTTTGCTTCCTTGGAAAAGCTTTCCCCTGGTGGGGTTTTCCTTTTGGGGGTGGGGGCAAGAGGAATTGAGCTTCCTGGAGGGTAGGTTAGACCAGTGTTATTCAAACTGTAGATCGGGATCCACTTGGTGGGTCATGACCGGATGTCAGGTGGGTGGCGGAAAGCTGGGAGCAGCCATCTTGGATACAGCAGACCGTACTCTTGCTATATTCCTCTTGTGAGTGTTAACAGTTGAATTGTCAAGGGAGGCTTTTTTTTTTAATTTTGTTTTTAGTTCAGTGCTTTTACATGCTATTTGGTCCACAGAGATGTTGCCTGGTTGAGCATTTGCTTCAGTTCAAGAATGCCAGTTTGCATTCTAGGCGTGTCATTTGATCATGTCATACGGATGGCACTTCCTGCTTGATGATGTCACTTCTGCCTATGACATCACTTCCTGGTTAATGACATCACTTCCGGTGGGTCATAACACAAGTGCCATTCTAAAAAGTGGGTCCTGGTCTAAAACGTTTGAGAACCACTGGGTTAGGCAGCAGCCAGTCACCTGGTATGCTAAAATTCATTCAAAGTTCAAAATTACAAGTTTCTAAACTCCAGAAATGTCTTTCAGGTGTTCATCTACAATTCAATTGCATGCACAGGGAGCTTTATTTGTTTTGGAAGATGGACCTGGGCATGCCAAGATATATAAGTAGAGACACAAACCTACACAAAGGACATAGGTGTTAAGCGTTTGAGGGATGGCAAGGAGCTTATAACGTTCCAAATTTAAAGGAGTAAGTCATGATCGCACCTCCCACACATGGAGGAAACAGTCCTGATAATAGAATATTAACAATTGTAACAGTGCAATCCTATTATGCCCCTTGTGTCAATGCTACGTCATAGCGTTGATGCAAGGGGTGGAGCGCTGATGCGGGTGTGCCGATCAGCACCCCTGCGTCGGCGCTTGAGCAATGATACCGTTGCACTTGCGTTGAGCCTCTCTTGCATTCGCTGAAGCCAGCCAACGTGAGGGAGGCTCCGCATGGAGACGCAGCGGGATTGGCAGCGGGAGGGAGACTGTGGGCGGGGGGAGGTGGGATGTGGGCAGGCTTGGCAGGTGGCCATACAGCCGCTTCCTAAGCCTATCCGGGAGGCCGCGTGGCCCCAATTCAGGCCGTGCGGTCTCATCAGATCTGCACCTGCTATTTAGCAGGCGCAGATCCAAGGAGCACATAGGGGAGGCTTACCTCCCCTACGGTAAGGGAGCGCACGTTCCCTTGCTGCAGGGAGGCTCCAGCCTCTCCTAAGCAGCGTTGGATATGGCGTTGGCCCATCGGCCTTGTCAGTCCGGCGTTGCTTAGGATTGCACCCTAAACCTTGCAGAAGGAAATCAATCAATCAATCATTAGTATTTATATACTGCTTTTCAACACAAAGTTCGCAAAGCGGTTTACAGGCAAATAATAACATTAAAGTTAAATGGCTCCCTGTCCCAAAAGGGCTCACAATCTAAAAGAATGGAGAACACCACCAGCCACGAGAAAGACACTGCGCAGCGGTGAAGAGGGACAATTGCTCTCCCCCTGCTAAATGTAAGAGGAACACCACTTGAGAAAGTGCCTCTTGCCCAGTTAGTATGGGTTGCTGAACAGCAACACCTGCAAATATATGGGGGGAAGAGAGGTTTGTAGGAAGCTGCTCCCCCTTGGTTGCAGGCGTATGCCCTTGCATGGTGATGGCCTGGTGTGGGGAAAGGGAGGAGGAAACAAGAGCAAGGACCACAGCCCTGCCAGTGGTGACCTGGTCAGCCCCACATGGTCACCCCTTGTAGCTGATGCAGTACACACACACATACCCTGCCTGACCATTTCTCCATTGCTATTCCAGGGTGAGAACTGGGACTAATCCTGGAATCAAACATTAGGATGGGAATTATGAACGTCAACTGGTGGGCTTGTTTGTTGTTCATGAGACTTCTTTCCCCCCTGCCCCCCCCAGCAAATAGTTGGAGTTTTTCATTTTCCCAGCCGGCCGTCTCATGAGCTTTGCTTTGGCAAAGGGCACATTTGCATTATGCATGATGCACACCCTGCCTTTGGGGTGGATGTGAGGAGACCACAGAAGCACTGACAGATCCAGACTTATGCCTGTGATGTTTCTAGCTTGAATTGTGAGCGCACTTTCTGGAGCTTCATTTGACATGCTTTTGCATCCTGGGAGCCAGGGAAATCCGCCCCATAGAAAAACGGCAGTACAGCACATTTCTGTGCCATTGGCATGATGTCCAGTGGGTGCACCATGCTCCCCTTCCAGAAGGTGATCTGACACCTTGCGCCTCTGTGGGGCTGCAAATACAGGCTCCACTAGGGAGAAATAGAGTCATGGCAGCCACTTATAGGCAATGCATTTTTCTAATTTTAAAAATAGTAAAATCATAACAAAAATCATTTACTAAATAAGAGTCAGAAAACACACACAGTCAGGCCTGAGGAGAGGAGAGGGGGTTGCAGCCGGTATATTGTTCCAGGGCCCATGGAGCTCAAAGGGGGCCCATGAAGGGGAACATTTATAAAATTTTTTTTACAAAACCAAATTTTTAAAAAGAAAAGCCGCTTGTGCTATCAGCAGTAACGGCCAATTGCCCCCGTCCCACCTCAGGCAGCCAGGCTGGGGCTTGCATCCCCATTGGCTGCAGAGCTGGGGGAGGCGGGAGCAGAGCTCTGGTCTGCACGCTTCTTCCTGATTGAGCTCAGTTCAGCCTGATCCGCGACCACGAGGGAGCTTGTCTTCCTTCTATTCTGCCTTTCTGTCTTCTTGTCTTCTTTCTGCCTTTTGGGAGAAGCAGCATTAACTGATAAGAAGGGTAGCAAAGACTGCATTTCCCGCCCTTCAACTTTCCCTTGGGAAGAGCTTCCATCCAGATTCAGCAATATCCTGGGTATGTCTGCTCAGGAGTGGGCTCCATTGTTTCCAGTGGGCCTTACGCCTGGGGTGTGTGTATAGGTTTGCAGACTCAGTGGCGTTTCTACAGGGAGGGCAAAGCTCTAAGTTTTGCAAGTGCCTTACCCTGTCATGTAAATCCCTCCTCTCCCTTGCTGCTGTAGCCAGTAAGCAACGCCAAGATGTTGCTTTTCCCTGTACTGTGAGGATTGGCTAAAACGGTGCAGGAGAGGAGTGATTTCCACTGCAAGGTAAGGCTTCTTGCAAAACTTAGAGTGTTGCCCTCCCTGTAGAAACGCCTGTGTGCAGACTGAGCAAACATGCACAGTAAAAGGCTATGTATATAGGTTTGCAGAATGTTTTGCATGCCTGGGCATGTCTACTCAGGAGTAGGCCCCATTTCCAGTGGGCCTCTTACTCCTGGTGTGTGTTTATAGGTTTGCAGGCTAAATGTGCAACTTGATAAATTGAGTTGCCGAGTGATAAATTAGCTAATTGGTGCTGCTGTGGCCCATCCTAAGTGCTCTGGGACACCAGTGGTGTTACTTATTGTCTTATTTTAAGCTTCCCTTTGGAATTTTTTCCTACTAGTATTGTAGGAGAGTCAATTTTGGTTGTTCCAGTAAAGGGCATGATTTAAAGTTTATGTGGTGCCCATGGGATTTTGTGGTTTGTTTTCACTGTTGTACCTTTACGGTAATTCAAGGGGTCTGACTAAACCTAATTGGTGCTATATGGCATTACCTAATTTTACATTCAGGATCATTTGGGAAGTCTTCTTGGAAGCAGTGTTTCTGTGGGCAGAAGTTTGGAAATGGTGTAATATATTTTGTTCAAGCCCATTTGGCTCAGTAGGTTTCAGGCTATGTATGCACCAGAAATAAACATCTCTAAACAAATGGCCACAAAGCAGTTTACAAAGAACAATAATGTAGTTAAATGTTAGTTATATAGTTATTAAATTAATTATATAGTCAATATTGTTAAATATAATTCACTATATATAAAAAATGCAGACCAGCAACAGCCACTAAAAATACACGGTGCTGGGGTGAAGAGGGATAGTTGCTCACCTGCTGCTGACTAGAACACCACTTCAGGGGGTCTTTTGCCCAGATAGCAGAGGTACCAGCACCTCACTTTAGCACCCAGCAGCATTGCTGGTTGCAAGCAGGAGTAAAGGGATCTCACAAGCTATAGATGCAGTGCCTTGATGCAGTGACAGGTTTGAAACTTTCGGTCCCAAGCCAATCCTGTGCCAGAGGCAACAGTGATTAGATGCCTCTTTTAAGGCATCCTTAACGCTTCTAACTTTCCATCAATGGTTCATCATTAGTGGGTATAGGGTCAACTATGATTATTCCAATCAAGGTATCCAGTAATCTCATTTATTGTAGCCACTGTAAGGGGTGTATTCAATTATTGCATGGTGTGCACCTGACACCTGCAGGCTCACATTCATAGAGAATATAGATCACATTCCTGTGAGGATGCAGTTCCATAACCTTGGACTCAGTCAGGTGGGTCTTGGAGGAATTTTTTCAGAGGTCCTGCTTTAGGACCCAATTATCATCTTCCTAGGTTGGCACCAATTTGGGTTTGTTAAGTCTTCCACGCAGACTTCTGTTCCATGGGGAGGTGCTTTCATGTTAGCTGTCACCCCTCCTTTTTTTATGGGCTCTAAGCATCTTTCCCAGTAAGGTTTTTTCCAGGCACAAAGTTGATCCTAATCACCTGGCCCCTTTTTAGGTGCTGGATTGACGGGATTCTGAATGTTTTAGTTGTTTTACTGTTTCAATAGTTTTTAAGCTGTGTAGAGTCCTTAGAGGCTGCTGCCTGATTATAAATGCCACAGGCTATAATGTATAATGTACAGGTCCACACGGACCTGTATATAAATGTGGCTATAATGTTGTTTGGGCAACAGTGCTCTTCTCCAGTAGCAGCTTGTTTACCCCTTGATGCACATTACATGGCCTATTCAGCCCTGTATGTTTTGCAAACCACCAAATTAGGTCACTACCTACTGATGGGTCCTGGACCCATAATTTTAGAACCCCTGCTTTACTGTATCAGTGTTGCCTTGGATGGAGCCTGTAAAAGTTTAGTTTCATTTCATTTATGAATATATTTTATATTTCATTTCAGTTTATGAATGGTTATGAAATGTCATCTCAAAAATCTGGAGCTCAAAAACGCAAGGAAAAATAGAAACGTGATGAGATTAATAAAAAGGGGCGACAAACGCTTTTTCAATTTGGCATTGAATGCAAAACAAGCGAAACTAACCAAAATGAAACTTTAAATTCAGAATAATGTGAGACAAGTGCAGAGCTGAAACAAAGGTCAGAATCTCATGAGGCCAGTTTAGATTTTCAAGAAACATCAGATCAAATAAATTCTCAGTTTAAAGATTTAGAGAACCAATTGAATGTTAGTGATGAGAGTACTTCACTGTCTACAGAATCTGGGCATGGCAGACATAGTGAAGAGACAAGTAGGTCAAATACTGGAATTGATATTGGACTTCTTATAACAGAGGTGCCTTCTCAATTGGATACAGAAAACTATGTTATTAAAGGTCATACTGGCTTTCCTAAAACATTTCCCAAAGATATAGATAACCAGGTTTTTCCCGAAAGTATTCTAACATTTCGAAGTTCAAACGGTGAAAAACATGACCGAGATTGGCTTGTCTGGAGTGAAGTTAAACAAGTATTATTTTGCCTTCCTTGTCGATGATTTTGGAACAATATTTGTTGCAGCATTAGCTCAGCATCTAAGTCTCTGCTTGCATCAACAAAAGGATGGTCAGCAGCTAAAAAGTGGCGAAAATTATCTATTCGCATCCCAGAACATGAGAGAAGCAATAGTCATAGGCAGTGCTGTCTGGCTTGGCGAGAACTAGAAAGAGAGAGGTGTAGGTGAGGGGGCCCATATTAGTCTTGTGTTCCAGCACTTAATAATCCTCTTGGCGGCCCTGCACACAGTTATGTTTCTCCACCTAAATTAGAACAAGGAATACAGTGAGTAGACAATAATGGAGACAATAATGGATTAAGGCAGTGTTTCAGTGTTTCAGTTAAATTGCGAGGCAATTTAAGGTGCGGCCATATTGAAAATATGGGAAGATAGGATGCTGGAAAGGGGGAGGGCTGTGTGGTTGTTTTGTTTGTGTCAAGGACGTAAATAGACTTTTTTCTTTCGGATTCATTTTGCTTTTAGAAAATGGCTGAGAAATAACCCAACTTATTGAAATAACCCAACTTATTCTCAGGAAAGCAGCAGGCTCTGGCATCATAATGACGCCACTTCCGTCCATGACATCACTTCTGGTGGGTCCCAGACAGATCGTCCTTCTAAAAAGTGGGTCCCGGTGCTAAAATGTTTCAGAACCACTGGATTAAGGTACCTCTTTCCTTGGATATCTAAGATTGAGCCATGGGTGACCAGGCTATCCCATTGGCTTCTTGTTTGCAATTTGAGAGGGGGTTTTCTAACTGCTGTTTAAAATAAATGTTAAGAAATAGGAAGTCGTGGAATTGTATTTCCACTCTTAAAAAAAAAAAGAGCTATGCAATGTTTAGCATATATAAAGCCACTGGCTACCAACACAATTAAAATGAGCTTGCAACTTTCTCCTGGAGTTTTGTGCTACTATATAATTCAAGAGAGATACTAAAAAATTTAAAGGTCATCAAACTTATCATACTTCATGGATTGTCCCAGATTCTAGGTTTTGGAGCCCTGGCACTTTTCTACCTCCTTGAAATGATGTAGCCCAATAAATGCATTATGGTAATCTATATGAAGACGTAGACCCCTCACATCCCCTTTTAAGAACTAACTTCTGCTTGAATATTGACACATGCCAAATAAATTAGTGCAACCATGTCATGCGTTGCAAATTAGCATTTATTCAGTTATCAACTAGGAAATGCTAATTGGGCTTAATACTTCAGGTCTTGCTGACATGAGTAAAAATGTGGGTGCTGGGGTGGGGAGGAGTGTGGATTGGGTCTGTGAGTGTGGTGGGTTTGGTGGTGGCAGAACCCACCAAATCCAACCCCCCTTCACGGACCCAATCCCTCGATCTGGGTCCACACGGACCTGCACTAGATATTTCTTTGGCACAGGTCCAAGAAGTCATTAGGGGGCATTAGGGGCTTAGGATTGTATGTCCCCTTATCCAGAGGAAGCCTCTGGCTCTGCACTCCCTCCACATGGAGGATGCATTGCACACCTTTTTGGCATGGCTGCAGTGGCCGGAGCGGGGAGAGGATAGGATTGGGCTGTGAGACTAAAATCCTATTTGTTTTCCTGGAAGCAAGCACACTGAACACCATGGGATATTGTCCTTTGTGCTCCCTGAGGCATCTGGTGGGCCGCTGAGATAGAGGAAGCTGGACTAGATGGGCCATTGGCCTGATCCAGCAGGGCTCTTCTGATATTCTTCAGGCCCAGATTGGGTTGCAAGTTATTACAGCTCTCCACCTACAGACAGGATAGCAAATTCTCTTTTTTTTACCTCAGAAATTTACCTCAGAATGCCAGATGCAGGGGAGTGACAAACAACAATAATAATGCAGGCTGCAGATATCTTGTGTGCATTCTGAGGCATCTGGTGGGCCATTGTGAGATACAGGAAGCTGGACTAGATGGGCCTTTGGCCTGATCTAGTGGGGCTCTTATGTTCTTATGTTCTCTGGAATAGTTTGAAAACTGCTGAGCTGAAACACCTGTGATGTGTTTCTAACCATGCAAGATGCTTCTGCCACAGCACAGCCCATCAGTGTCCCAGTGGCTTCCATGGCATCTCAGTAGATGATTGAGCCCCACTGAAATCATGAAGGGCCCAATCCTCTCCAACTGTCCTGCACCGATGGAGTTACAACGCAGCCCTGAGGTAAGGAAACACAGCTTTTCTTACCTTGAGGTGGCGTCCATGACTGCCTCCTCACCACCACCACCACAGGATGTGGCATGCATCCTGTTGGCGCATCAGTGCTAGGAACTAACTTTCTTCTGGTTCAACAGGCTTGGGAACAGTGATGTCATTCAGGGGGAATGGACCAGAATGGGCGTTCCGGATCCTAACGGGCTCCGTGGCTGCTTCCGGGTTTTTTTTTTTTTTTTTTCAACATTTGAATTTGAACTCAAAAGTGAGTTCCTGTTCCTAAATCATTTGAATGACACCACTGCTTGGGAATCAGCCAACAATAGCATCTCATCTGGGTTGCAAATGGAGTTGCACAATACAGCCTCTCCTGCAATTGTAGCACATATTTGGATTTGCGGATATTGAAATATTTATGCATCGCTGGAATCTGGCAAGAAGCCAAAAAGGGAGAAATTATTCATGCTTTGCAGCACCTCCAGCCCGATGAATCCAGCGTCATTTGGATCAATCTATCTTTGCCAACTGTCAGATCTGTGCCTTTATATGTCTGTCAAGTTGCCGATAGCTCTCTTGGCTCCACAAAGAAGGGGCATAAAATAGGGCTCCCGATTGCAAGGGGCAAGCAGAGCAGACCTTCAGGACATGTTGTGCGACCCCTTTATCTGACACAGCCATCACTCACTCCCACGTAGCACAATCGCATTCCCAATGGCAACAGGCAGTCTTCCTCAGCTCTGTCACTTGGCAAAATTCAACAGGTACAGTTTCCCCTGCCATCATTGTAACTCAACAGAAGGTGAACTTGTGGAGTTTCTCTCCTCCTTGCACTGCTGGAGAGAACAGAAGCCCACAGTTAGGACTCTGTCAAATGCATTTTTCTTCCACAGATACACAATATTACATGGAAGTGAATATACAAAGATCCATTTACCATGTGTGCGTGATTGCTCTCTCCCTCCCTCCCTCCCCCTCTCTCTGGCTCTTTGTCTCTCTCTCTGTGCGTGTGTGTAAGAGAGAGAGAGAGAGAGAGAGAGAGAGAGAGAGAGAGAGAGACTGAAGGCAGAGGCGAGGTCCTCAGCACCACCCCTTGCAGGTAGAATTGTCTGATCGCAAACCATGGATCTGCACTGCAGCTTTGCCTTCGCAAGTGAGGCAAGAGATGGGGCCGCCCTGGCTGCTTCTACTTGGACAGGGGCGTAGCTAAAGAAGTGCAGGGAGGTGCAATTGCACCGGGCAACAAGCTTTAGGGGGGCAACAAGCTGAGCTTGACACTCGTGGCCAAAATTGTGAAAACCTTAGCATGTATAAGACTTAGAATAATACCATCATGTGTTTCATACCATTTGATGTGGAATTTAATGCAGAATTAAACAAACAAATGAAATGAAACCATGAAACAAATCAGAGTGCAATATCATCATTCTATCAACAGTTATGGCCAAAAAAACCAAGAAAATGAAAATACAACTGTGATGTCACTTCCTCTTGTGACATCACCTCTGGGGCAACATTTTGCTCTCTGCACCAGGCTACACTTTCATTAGCTACGCCAGGGCTTGGACCCCTGTGGTTGTGTCATCCTCCACTTCCCTGCTTGTTGTGTGGAACACCTGGAGTCCTGGACATTTGTTCAGTTAAGAGTGACAGCCTTGAGGAAGGAAGGAAGGAAGGAAGGAAGGAAGGAAGGAAGGAAGGAAGG
>JAJKFI010000010.1:12073019-12097368 GCA_029204185.1 Lerista edwardsae
AGGAAGGAAGGAAGGAAGGAAGGAAGGAAGGAAGGAAGGAAGGAAGGAAGGACCTTTTACTTCTGTGTCAGGACATTGATAAGCGCAGCACTAGTTCTCTGGTCATAGCTTGGCAACTCTATACTCAGAGCCTACCTGGGGTGCCAATACTTTGCCAGCTGCAGCTTCTGTGCCTTTAACAGAAACCTGAATTGTAGGCATCAGCAGGTTGGTGATCATGTTCATTTCATGCTGTGAACAGCTGCACCTGCTGTCGTCAGGGGAACAAGCTGCTGTGAAGAGCACGGGTTGGGCAGGCCAACTTGGGAGGTCATTTGGCACCTCACCTGCTGGATCTTGTGCCATTTTACTGATCCCGCAAGTCAGGTGCAGAGTGTTCTCTTGCTCATTGTCTCTCTGGTACAAGCCTTTTCTGGCTCTTTGTACGTGTTTCCAAAAGAACAAATGGGCAGAATGTAAACTGGCGTGCTGTGCATTGTATTCCTGCAATTTAGCCAGGTTTCCGGGGTTTGATTATTGGCATCAAACCCAAGCTGAGGCTGGTCTCTCCTATAAGAAACCATCAAATCCCTGCGGTTCAAAGATGAGATCAACCAACTCGAATGAGCCTGTCTTTAGGAAAGTAACCAAAAGGCACAGGGCGAATATTGTTTCGACAGACTTTTGCTTGGTGGCTTCAATCAAAGCAATGTGCATCCACCCACTCCGCATCAGGTAATAGAGACTTCAGCTTATCCATAATTATCTTTGCCATAATTACAGCACGGATGTGGGGTGTGAAGCAGAGCTTTCTGGAGCAAAGAGGAAAGGTTTAATAGTCAAATGACAGGAGGTGTCACTCTGCGTCAACAGTAGGCTTCAATAGTCCCAGACACACCCTCATCTCAGCCTGTGAGAGCGGACCACGCTGTGTCTTCTTGCTTACTTCATGTCCCCCAGTTTCCTGGGACTAAACTGACTTTTGAAAGCAAGGAGAGAAAAGGAGACAAGTGCAGGGAGAAAGATCTTCATTCTCAAGCAACTCCAACCCCCTACTCCTTCTCATCTGGGCTTTCACATCCCTTGTCCTGCTCTTTTCAATTTGCTTGGCAACAGGAAGAGTGGCAATGGGGAAGGCACTGACATAGCTAATGAAAGTATAAGGCCCTGGAAGTGACATAATAGCAGGAAGTGACATCACGGTTGTATTTTTTGTTTCTTTTCGGCCATCACTTCTGATAGAATGACGATAATACACTCTGATTTGTTTCATTGCATTCTGCATGAAATTCCACATCGAATGGTATATAACACGATGGTATTATTCATACATACCACGGTTTTCTCCATTTTGGCCACTAGTGTCAAGCTCAGCTTGTTGACCCCCCTCAAGCTTGTAGCCTGGTGCAATTGCACCCCTCTGCACTTCTGCGACCCTGGGAGGGAGGGCTGGCCTGGGGGAGGCTGATAGAGGTGGCAGTGGGGGCACCAGGTAAGGGGAGGGCCCCACTTTCCACCTGCTACCTATAAAGATGACCCCCACTTAGCAGCCTCACTGGCAGGCCTCCCTGCACTTTGTGATGCAAAGAAGGCTTCAATGTCCCCTGCAAACCTCCAGCTGTCAGTCTATGACAAGGCACCGGTCCTCAGGGAGGCAGAGGGAGCGCCTGACATTTGGAACAGTGTGAGAGCAAGGAGGCAAGTTGCACCACTGCACAAAACACGTCAACTGGGCCCAAAGGTTTGCTTAGCTAAGCCCAAAAAAGTTCATTAAAACCGTTTGTTGTTTGTCTGCCCTGCAATGTGCCTTCCTGTGCCTTCCAAATGCCTCCCTTGCTCTGAGTCTTCTTTTGCCTTCCCTTCATTCCCTTCATTCCATTTTGCCATCTCTCTCTCTCTCTCTCTCTCTCTCACACACACACACACACACACAAGTTCTGCTTTCTCACCTACCTGCCTTCTATCCTCCTTTCTACTATCTCCTTTCTTGGCATATAATCATCCGCAAACTGTTTCATTTTATCTGTTATGTCCTCTTTAGTGTGTAAGGGAGTTGGCTTGGAATAAGATAATTATCTTTGCAGTGGAGACACATTATTGTTTTCCAGCACAGACATAGCTGTGCCAATGGGGCATGTGCTGCATCTTGCAGTGGAGTAGTAATCAAGGAGGCCTCCTCAAGGTAAGGGAATGTTTGTGCTCTCAGCTTGGAGTTGCATTGCCCATACCCCGGTGCAGGAAAGTTGGTTGCGATTGTGTCCTCAGAGGGAGAAGGTTGTGTTTGGAATCTCCCCACCCTTTAATGCTCAGAGAAACAGTGCTGAATGTGGGAGGATTTTCTCCTTGAGTCAACTTTTGTGGGATGTCCCAGGGTGGTGCTTGTAGGAAGATGCAGGACCCAGTGGTGTCATCTAAATGATTTAAGAACAGGTACTCACTTTTGATTGGCACGTGTCGGGACCCGCCCACCGGAAGTGACGTCATAAGCCGGAAGTGATGTCGTGGCAGGAAGGGACATGAAAAAAGCCCTTTTTGAGGCCTCAGACGATTTTAAACTGACCCAACAGTTGCAACAGTATTCCACAGCACCTCCAGAACATGTTAAGGAGGCCTGGCATCATGTTAAAGTGACCCAACAGTCCCAAAACCCCAGAGCAGCTCATTTTTCAGTGGCAAGGCAAGGCAAGGCTCCGCTTGCTGCCTGCCTGGCTCTGAGAACATGCAGGCAACTCAAACATGCAGGAAATTCAAATGTTGCAGGGGGCGGAGTCGACAAGTGGACGGGCGAATGGGTGGGGCCAGCCGTAATCCTAGGAACCGGTACTCACGTACCCCCGCGTACCCCCTGCATGACATCACTGGCAGGACCCCTGGAGTTCAGTGTTTGTTCCTGCAAACTGTGTGTGTGTGTGTGTGTGTGTGTGTGTGTGTGTGTAGGGGAGCAGACGTTGGGGAGCACATGGCCTCAGGTGTGGGGCTTGCTGCCAGGGGCGTAGCTGAAGAAGTGCAGGGGGGGTGCAATTGCACTGGGCAATGAGTTTTAGGGAAGCAACAAGCTGAGCCTGACACTAGTGGCCAAAATTGTGAAAACCTTGATATGAATGAATAATACCATCATGTTATAAATAACTGGAAAGGTAGTTTAATGCAGAATGCCATGAATCAAACCAGAGTGTAGTATCTTTTCAGAGTGTAAATGAATCAACGTTTTACTCTATCAAAACTTATGGCCAAAAAAACAAAATGCAACTGTGATGTCACTTCCTGTTGTGATGTCACTTCCGGGGCAGCATTTTGCCCTCTGCACCAGGCTACACTTTCATTAGCTTCGCCCCTGCTTGCTGCTGCCAGGCTCTCCCTACCCCAAAATCATTGTGCACATAAGTAAAGTCAGCACAGGGCTATAGAGTGAGCAATTATGCCACAGGACTGGTTGCGATGAAAGGCAGGACACTAATCAATTAGCATCAATACATTTTGATTTGGCTACCCAACATTGTGGTCTATCTTTTGACAGACCAGCAGAGTAATATGGTTGCTTCCAATTGCATTGTGTGTCTCTCCATTCATTAGCGTTTGACTAGTTGGGCCATTCTGCCCATTGGAAACTATTTCTGGCATGCAACTAACAATCGCAGAATATTATGTCATATTGGAAAGTGTCGAGACAGACCATAAATGTGTTAATCAGCCAGAAATCCTGGATCCTGGTAGAGCTTTTTCTCAGGGCACGATCCAGTAAATCATCTTCCATCAGCTGTTTCAACAACTGTGGGGATCCGTGCTTAGAATAACCATTAGCGGTCCACACATAAACACACACACACAACCAAACAACTCCTCCAGCTGGCAGAGCAGAGTTGGGAGACACTCCATGACCAGTAGTGTCATCCGGCAACGAGCTGCCGGAACGCTAGGCGGGACTTACCGCTTGATTGACAGGCTGTCCATGACGTGTCACCACCTGCCCGCCCGCCGTGCGGGCTCCCTCCGGTTGGCGCGCCCCTCCGCTGCTTGCCCAGGCACCCGGCGTGCCCCCCAGGCAAGCGGGCACCCCCTCCGAAGCCAGGGGTGCCCGCGCGGCAGGCGGGCAGGCGGCAACATGTCATGGACGGGCAGCCAATCAGGCGGTAAGTCCCACCTAGCATTCCGGCAGCTCGTTGCCGGATGACACCGCTGTCCATGACTGTCGAATAAATACATGCTGAGTGATGTCCTCTGGGGCAGTGTGAGGGGCTCCTTTTGGCTTTCTGACAACATGTCGGCTGCAGGAGAGGCCCAGCAGGCAGTTGTCTGTCACAGGCTCAGACCCAGCATGCATCAGGGAGGGTGACATTATCACTGCCACCCACTGCTGTCTTGGCCCCTTTGGACTGGCGGCTTCAGGGCACCTGATTAGACATGTTGGTGGAAGCTGAGCAGGGTGGATGGGAGGCGGCCTGAAACTCCGTGGGTGATGTGTTCAGTTTTGTGGAGGAAAGGAAGAAAGAATGTCAGCTTACTGTTGAAATGCAAAGTTCTGTATTCCCTCTTACAGAACAGAACAGAATGGAAGCCTGCTGGATCAAGCCCAAAGGGGCCCACCCAATCCAGCCAATCTGGTATCCCACAGGGGCCCACCAGCTTGCAAGGGGGATGGATAGTGACGAAATTAGGCGTCACTGGTGGTCTTTAGGGGCTGAAGAGGAATTTTTCTGTGATTGGCTGTTCGTGGACAGTTTTTTCACCTATTGGTTGGTGTATTGGGTTTCCCCCCCCTCGTTGCCTGAATAGCCTCTTGGTCACTTTACTTTCGCAGCTTGTGTGGGTTCGAAGGCATGAGTGTGGCTATTGGTGTGCACCTTGAGGTCAGCAAGGGCTGAAGCCACTTCCTTTCCTCAGTGACCCAGCGGTGCAAGGGGGTGGACGGGTTGTCCCTGGCCTGGATTACAGGGGCTGCCTCAAAGGCTCAGCTGCAGGAAGCGGCCCTGTGTGGTTCGGCTGCCTCAGTTCTTGTGTCACCACTGCCATCTTCATCACCACTGCCGTCTTCAAATGGGCAGTGGCCGGACTTGCCTTGACGCCCCACATCCTTCAGTCTCTACTCGCCCTGGACTCACCCTCTGATGCTGCCTCCCTCAGTCCCGCCCCCAGGCGCTGAGTCACAGAAGCAGCACTCCTCTCAGTGCTCTGCGCACCTCGCCTGGCTCCATCCATCCTAATAGGGATTAGACAACAAAGCGACAAATTGGCGGTAACCTCTTTCTTCTTTCTGCTCCTATGACAACTGCGGGCTGCCCAGGAGTCGTTTTGCAGCTCAGTTATCACAAGCACATTTATCATGTGGAGCTTCCATGGATCAGGAGCTTCCATGGGCTGGATCACCTTTATGTTCGACACTCCTGAGCTAGACCTTAAAGACTGAAGAGGATCCACAGCTCACAATTGACCTCTAAATCTGTATTACCCGGAGTCAGGATAAACGTCTCTGAAAATGGAGTAGGACAGACCTTTGCAGAACAATGGCACATTGATAACAAATGCACATAGAAGCTGTCTCTTAGCACAATCCTAACCTGGAGTTAGGCTGGCAGATGTTTAGGCCAGCAAAGTTTGGCAGGTACAACGGCCACCGTAATGCGCATTTGGACACTCTCAGAGTCAGGGAGGATGGTGCATGTCTGTGTGCTGGCCTCTCTGACTTCCAGAGAGTCAAACATGCTTTATGGTACCCCTTGTGCCAGCCAAACTTTGCTGGCCTAACTGTGCTGGTCTAACTCCAGGTTAGGATTGCACTCTCAGTTCAATTTGGAGGCAGTTTGGGCTTTGCCTCAGGGTTGCAATAATTGCACAGAGATGCCATGATGCCACTTGTGTCTTTCTCTTTTCTCCCTTCCTTATGTTTTATTCCAGGGTGGCCAAAGCACGACTTGCGAGCCACATGCATCTCTTTGACATAATGTACGGCCCGTGGAAATATTTTGGCTGGACTCCTTTTTGCATCACAGTTAATATCAAGGGTAAACAAAAATGTTCAAGCTTTATAATTATTTATTGGTAGGGTTGTTGTTGTTGTTGTTTTAAACCACTTTTTGGGTGTTAACAACTTCCTTTTGGCAGTTAAAATATCTGAATAAAAACACAAAACACTGAATTTTGGTGTTTTAAGATATTTTCCAGAAATTAAAATAGACGACTTTTCCAATTTGAAATATACTGTGGCTGCATCTGCTGACACTACAACACCTGTATCATCTACCTCGTACACTTTTAAAATGTATTTAAAATGAACAAAAATGAGAACTTGGATTGAGAATGTAGAATAAAAACACATAACACTGCAATTTGCTATGTTCATCAAGAAATTTTTGGAAAAAAAAATCACCCAAACACACACCCCCATACTTATTGGGTATAAATGAAGAGTCCACTGCATTAAACCAAAAATTTAACGTTCATGGTGAGTAAATATATTGACCAATTTAAATGCATCTTAAAGCTTGTATTGGGTGTTTCAAGCATCTGAGGTTTATCACACGTGGCTCCTCCATCAATAAGCGAGTCTGGTCCTCCCCTTACTGGAAGCCCCCAACACTCTGGCCTGGGATGAACAAGGCCTTCACCCCAGCTCCCCACGGCTCTGCAAAGCTCTTGTAAAGTCAGCAGTACCCCCTGGCAAGGACGGGACTCAATCTCATTAGGCGCTTACCAGGAAGGGATTTTGAAGACAAACGTGGGATTCTTTTTCCCTCTTTGGGAAAGGAAAGAGCCCTTTTTTCCCTTAACAAGACCCAGAATGAAAGTGGCGACCAAAGCGGACATTCACAGCCGTTCAATCTGTGACAAATGGTGCCTTTAGAAAGTCTTTCATTTGAAGCATTTTCCCCTCCTACCAGCCTAATTTAAATGAGAAGGTGATCACGGTGGTGGTCTTTGATCTGCCTGTGTCTTTTTACAGGCGCTCTTTTCCCCATGCTCTGAAATGCAAATAGAGACCCCTGTTCAGATCCTTTCCAAGTAAACCTCCCGGTTCGTTGCCAGAGGCAATTAGCAGGTTGCCTGTGAGCGGCCCAGATCGCCTGCTTTTTTGCCTGCTTATTTATGTTCCTGAACCTGTTTTTATATGTATTTTAGCACCTCCCCACCCTGCACCCCACATCTCTTTGGGAATGTTTGTTCAGCTCTGCTTCTGCTGAACTTGGTGTCCAAGCACAAAAAACAAGTAACAACAGAAGACATGCATTGTAATGTTAAACTAACGTTGAGAGCGCTTTGAGAGAGAAAAAAAAGGGTTTTTTTTTTCCAAAAGCGTTTTCCAAAGCGTTCACTAAAAAGCGGTGACTCAATTTTCAAGCACTTGAACCTCACCTGCTGACCCAGGGCCAGCTCCAGGAGTGGCAGGGCCCAATGAGGGGCATTCCTGTGGGGCCCCCACCCTTCCTGCACCCCCCCCCACTCACCAAGAAAAATGTTTGTGGTGCTACACACAGCGCTTGGGAATAGTAGGTGGTGACATGATGATGTCACCGCCAACTGCTTCCAGGAGGCCTATTTTGGGCAGTTTGGATGCAGGGGCAGGTGGGAGGGCCCCAGGTAAAGCTGCTCTTCTCATCCCACTGACTTACAGCCCACAGAGATCCCGGCGACAGCAGCAGGTGATATGCTCACTGCACTGGTGCGCCCCCCCCCCAAAGTGCGGGGCCTAATGTGACGACATTGGTCACATTGGCTTAAGGCCGGCCCTGTGCTGACCTTCTGTACCTGATTATAGCTCTCCACGGCTTCTTTCCATTTAGCAGTTCACAAGGAGAAGTTGAGCTGCCTGCCAGTGAACCTGCTTGTGAATGACCCAACAGGACTAAAAACACTACAACTGGGTTTGTTCGTATCACTTCCCATGCCGTTCGACCACTTCCTTTGCATCCAGCCAGTTGCCCATTGAGCAGTATGCTGTTGTGAGACCGTGCGGACAGAAGCCGGCCCGGGTGCTTGTGGGAAATGCACACCCTGGCCCAGCGGTGTTATGCTGACGGAACGCTGGGCAGGACATCTGGGTGATCGACAGCCTGCCCATCGCGTTCCGCAGCGTTACGCCATTTGCGTAACATACGCAAGCGGCGTAATTGGTTACGCAAACGGCGTAACACGATGGAACGCGAAAGGCGGGCTGTCGATCACCCGGATGTCCCGCCCAGCGTTCCGGCAGCATAACACCGCTGCCCTGGCCTGGAAAGGCCCTGGAAAGTGCCCCAGGCTGGACACAAGTCTTGTTCAAAGCACCAATGATGTGTTTGCCTGAAGAGGCTTCATGCCAGATGGAAAGAGATTTTTATCTCCCCCACCCCCACGCTGTTTCTGTGATGGTGTCTTTTGGAATTGTTGTTGGAAAGTGGTGATTTGGTTAACATTGAGGAGAGCTGGGGTGTGTGGATTTTATGAATGGTTTCCCCACCTTCCCAGCATCCCCAACCCTGTTGGGGCACTGGTGAGCTGCCCATCGGTTCAAAAACCAGGCAGCTTGCAGCCATTCCAGGGAACTGCCACTGCCTGCAGCACTAGGGCATGGAGGTGGCACGGTGAATTCTGAACACCCACCTTGCCATTCTGAGGTCTGCAGGAGGAGGGAAGAGTTCACTTTTGAGAGACATCAGCCTGTTGCCTCATCAGGGATGTCACACACTGTCAGTCAAGCCCTTGCAAAATTGTGAGTGTCTGTGTTGTGTAGTGTTTGTGGAGTGTATGGTACATTCCGTCCATGTTGATGCAAGTGGGGTTTTTGTTTGTTTGTTTTTTACTATGGGACTGGTAGCAAAAAAAAGGACATTTACAACTCATGCTTTTTCTTACACAGGGAGCAGAAAAATGAATGGGAGGAACCCGCTGGCTAGGAAAAAAAGACTTTAAAAAGCCTTACTGAATAACTTGTGTAGTAGGAGTAGCGGCAGCAAGAGTCAGACCAACTCGGGGGGGCTGTCTTCAACTCCTCATTCGGATCGTGGCAATTTAGGCTGAAAGACGTTCGTTTTCATCTTTATTGGCAATTGGTCCAAGCAAAGTGTTTTAATCAAACAAGAGTTTTAATCGTGATGAGAACAGGCTTCCGCCGGAGAGTGAGTGGCAGGTTTTAATTAAGCCTGCCAGAAAGCAGGAGCAGGGATCTGGAGAAAAGCCTCCTGCTTCGGTCCTCCACCTTGGAAATAAATCTTCCCAAGCTCTGACCTCGGTCAAGTGCTTGAAATCAGGCACTCTCTTCAGGCCGGGCTGGCCATGTTTCATGAAGATGAGAAGATGCCCAGAATCGCCATCAGGTGTCCTGTCTGGTGTCCTGTCCATAGCCCCATAGATCATGCCCCCATGTCCTACAAATGGGAGAGGGCTGTGCTTGCTTCCTCCTCCACCTCCTGGTCTGACATGCGCTAGGACTGTTTCTCTTGAAGAGCAAATGGGACCTGGGTGGAGTTTCCCAGGGCTACAGGCCAGGAGCGAGTCCTTCGGCGGGTCACAAAGCCCTCTCATTGGTTTGCAGTGGGGCAATTGCTCTCGCCTACCAAGGAGCTCCTCTGAGCCGGCACAGTTGCTGCTCAAAGGGGGTTCCTGGAGGCAGCCTGACATTTCAGGGGCTGATCTCGGGCCTCTTGTGTAAATATAGCCTACAATTTCCCAAGTACACACAGGAGGGAAACGGTAGAGGCTGTGGGTTGCTGGAAGGGGGTCACAATGCTAAGTATTGACAGCACCGCAATGCGCTGTGTAAGCGTCCCCTCCCCCTCACTGCCGGAGCCATACCAGGTGGCGAGAGCAAAGTGGAGTAGATGTCTCTGCGTTGCTCTCACCAACTGGTATGGCTCTGAATGGCTCTTACATAGCATGTTGTAGCACCAGCCTTCCATGACCCACCTAACATCAGATCGTGACCCACAATTTGAATAACACTGGATTAAACCAACATGGGCAATCCTCCGCAGTCGCCTTGCCCTTGCTCCCTGTTACGAGGGAGGAATGCAAAGGCACATCTTGGTCTCCACTAACCTGACTCTGATCCTGACAGGTCCTCATGCAGGTGTGATGATACCCAGCAGGTGCATTTCAAAAAAGCCACGGGCCTGGTGGCCACAGTCACAAACCTGCCACCTCTGTGTGTGCACAGGAAAGAGCGTGTGTGCTTGCTGTCGAAAGAGCGAAACCTGAAAGAACCACACAGATCTTTTGTCTCCTTTGTACTGGTGGATTTCCACCGCTGCATGTCACAGAGGTGTGTATTTTACTCAACGCACCTCCGTGGTTTCCCTTTGTCCTTTCATCTTCGGCTGGGAGGAATTTGCGGTGGTGTCTCTTATGGCGGGCCTGGCTGCTTTGTGAACTGTGAAATATTCTACAAGAGCAATTCGCCGAGGTGTGAAATTTATTTCCTGCGGCTCCTTGTTTCTCATACATTTTATAAGGTCTGAGGAATGTTCTGTTTGCTCTGCCAGGTTTGTTGGTGTGCCAGTATTAGCCATGCAGTGGTGCTTGAGCAGCTCCAGTGATGAGTACCATCTGAGGGTGCCAAGCCCCGTGTGAGCCCCTGCAGCAGGCAGGCAGGCAGGCAGGCAGACTTCGACTTGGGTGGGCTACCCACTTGACACAAGACGATAATGGAATGGTGGAAATCCCGCAGTCAGCCTCACCATCTTGATGGCTGGGACAGACACCTCCTGAGTACTGGAAATATTTCTTATTGGTGATGGGGGAAAGCAGAGTAGGGTAAGCAGCGGATTCCCCCTTAGGGCATCACCTCACGGGAACCTCCCTCACCCAGGCTGACTGCTATTAACACAAGACAAAGGCAGAGGCTTGGTAAAGATGCAAAAAGAAAGGTTTACTCACAGTTCCATCGATTGCATATCTACAGCGTCTAATTAGGATCAGAGGTACAACTAACACTTGGAAGGCAATGCCCTACAGCTGCATCGCCGTGCATGGAAGTGTGCTTAAGATGGCGGAGGGTTAGGGTTGTGCTTAAGATGGCGGAGGGCATCAGAGCCCTTGGTGTGCACATCTTATCAGGTCAGTGGTTAGAAGACAAAAAAGAATGTGCTCAGAGTAGAAGGGAAGTAAGGTCAAGGCCACACCCCCGTAGGAATCACAGAGAGGACAGGTAAGAAGGGTCTAGGTCACAGGACATCACATTTTCCCCTTTTGGACATTAGACTGCCCCCTCTAGACAGCAGACGGAGTTGCACCAACACTGAGTGCCCTCCCAAGTCTGGGGAGGGGAGGTTTTCCTGGGACTCTGCAGTGTCCCTTGGAGGAATACCACATAGCCTCACAGCAAAATGCCTCAGATCTCACCAAAAGGGCTTCATAGGCTCTGTGAATAGAAACGCTCCAAATCTACTTGAGGGTGCAATCTTAACCTGGAGTTTGGCCAGCACAGTTAGGCCAGCAAAGTTTGGCCAGCACAAAGGGCACTGTAAAGTATATTTGGACCACACTCGGAGTCAGTGAGAATGGCACATGTCTGTGCGCTGGCCTCTCTGACTCCGAGAGTGATCCAAACATACTTTACAGTGGCCCTTGTGCAGGCCAAAATTTGCTGGCCTAACTGTGCTGGCCGAACTCCAGGTTAAGATTGCGCCCTAAAATGTGTCCTTCCCCTTATTACCAGAGTAATACCATACAGTATATTACTCATTAGGATGGAGTCATTTGAGTGTTGTTGTTGTTCAGTCGCTAAGTCGTGTCCGACTCTTTGCAACCCAATGGACCATAGCATGCCAGGCCTCCCTGTTCTCCACTAGCTTTTGGTGTTCGCTCAATTTCGTGTTCATTGCTTCGGTGCCACTGTCTAACCATCTCATCCTCTGCCGCCCCCTTCTCCTTTGGCCTTCCATCTTTCCCAGCAGGAGGGACTTTTCTAAAGAGTCCTCTCTTCTCATGAGGTGGCTGAAGTATTGGAGCTTCAGCTTCAGGATTTGTCCTTCTAGGGAGCAATCGGGCATGACTTCCTGTAGGATTGACTGATTGGATCTCCTTGCAGTCCAGGGGACTCGCAAGAGTCTTCTCCAACACCATAATTCAAAAGCATCTATTCTTTGGCGCTCTGCCTTTCTTATGGTCCAGCTCTCACACCCATACATTGCTACTGGGAAAACCATAGCTTTGACTAGGCAAACCTTTGTGGCAGGGGGATGTCTTGGCTTTTTATTAAGTTGTCTAGGTTCACCATAGCTTTCCTCCCAAGAAGTAAACATCTTTTAATTTTAGGGCTGCAATTTTATTATTATTACTATTTGCCTGTAAACTGCTTTGTGAACTTCATGTTGAAAAGCAGTATATAAGTACCTGTTGATTGATTGATTGATTGATCACCATCTGCAAAGATCTTGGAGCCCAGGAAGATAAAGTCTGTCACTGCTTCCATTTCTTCCCCTTCTATTTGCCAGGAAGTGATGGGAGTGGTTGCCATGATCTTAGTTTTTTTTAATATTGAGCTTCAAGCCAATTTTTGCACTTTCCTCTTTCACCCTCATCAGAAGGTTCTTTAGGTCTTCCTCACTTTCTACCATTAGAGTGGTATCTCTGCAAGTCAGAGAAGGAGTGGGGCAGCAGCAGCCCCCTCCCCCCCCCCAGTGCTGCAGCTGGAGGAGGAACTGAGGGAAGCTGCTTGGGCTCCAGCACACACACACACACACACACACACACACACACACACAAACACACACACACACACCCAGCTGCATACGAGAGCACCACGTGGCTGGTATGGGGAAAAAAGGCAAACTGGAGCCCACCACCCTGGAGCTGATCTTGGTGTGCAGCCTCTGTGCTGCTCCTGTTTGAGAACAGAGCATGCTGGGAGATGCCTCCTCTGGCCCTCTCCTTATCCTCTTATCTGGGGTGGGCTGGTGGGCTTGCACTCATCCAGAAGCAGCAAAATGTGTGTGTGTGTGGGGGGGGGGAGATTCAGGCAGCAGGAAGGCATGGACGGTCCCTGCTTGAATTACGAACAACCAGGAAAGCAGAGAACACTGATGCGTCTTACTTAAAGTGATTACAGGCTGCAGGCCTGGATGGATGCTCATATCTAACTACATCCTAGTCCCAAGAGTTCTCTTTTTTTTTTCATTGCCATCAGCACAGTTAAAATTGAGTGCATTAATCCAAATGATAACATCTCAAGCAGCGACTGTTTCTCTGCAGAGAGCTTCATTTGCGTTCACTGGGCCCAGAAATCGGGCAGTTCTGACAAGTGTGAAATTAAGGGCGCAATCCTAAAATGAGTTAGGCCGGCATAAACTAAGCCAGCAAAATTTGGCCAGTACAAGGGACACCATAAAGTATGTTTGAACCACTCTCCAGCCCACAGACATGAGCCATCCTTCCTGACTCCGAAAGTAGTCCAAAAACGCTTTGTGGTGGCGCTTGTGCTGGACAAACTTTGCTGACTTAGTTTATGCCGGCCTAACTCCAGTTGAGGATTGCACTCTAAGTGCCACAAAAGAGCAGATCTGGAGCTCTCCAAACTTTTGCTGCTCAACTGCTTTGTGAATTTACCTCTAAAGAGTGCGCAGGACCTCACACCAAAATGTGGGCAACCTCACTGGAAGCCAGATTTTGCCCAGGCAAAAAGTCGCAGAACATGTTAAAAAGCAGGGGCTACAAGCAAAATGGCCCCTAATCTGTGGCTTCCCCAGTTGTCTGTGCTCCACAACTTGATTCACAACTTCCTTTCTCAAGTCTGAGATTTCAAAGAGAGTTATTATGATGGTCAAAGGAGGTGTTGCTTATAACAGGGCTGGAGGAAGCTCTGCGCGCCATGTACAATGGCCTGAACATAGGGCAGGGGAGTAGCAAAAGAAGTGCAGGAGGGTGCAATTACACCGGGCAACAAGCTTAAGGGGGGCAACAAACTGAACTTGACATTAGTGGCCAAAATTGTGAAAACCATGGTATGTATGAATAATATCATCTTATATATCATTGGAAAGATAATTTAAGCAGAAACAAAGAGAAGTGTAATATCTTTATCAAAAGTTATGGCCAAAAAAACAAAGAAGATGAAAATGCAACTGTGACGTCACTTCCTGTTGTGACATCACTTCCTGTTGTGACATCACGTCCGGGGCAACATTTTGCCCTCACTTTGACTACACTTTCATTAGCTACGCTGAACACCATGTGCCCAGACATGTGCTGGCCTAGAAGGTATGGAATAAACACACACTGACATGCTTTTCTCTTTTTCTCTGATGGGTGCTGCTTTTCCCTTTGCTTGTTATTATTATGGCTGCTGCTCTTTAATACCTTGCAGTTTCAGTAAGTTTTGAATACTTCAATTATGTGTGGAAGCCACCTTGGGTGCCTCCATTGGACAGGGAAAGGTGAGCACTAAATGCTTTAAATACATAACTAAATTAAATGGAGGGGGAGGCAGACATGTCATGTAGGGGGTATGCGGGGATATGCGAGTACCCGTTCCTAGGATTAGGGCTGGCCCCGCCCATTCGCCCACCCACTTGTCGACTCCGTTGGCGCTCTGCGCCGCCCCCTGCAACGTTTTAGTTGCCTGCACGTTCTCAGAGCCAGCCAGCCAGCCAGCCAGCCAGGCAGGCAGCGGAGCGAGGGAGACTGATAGCAGCAGCAGCGTGAGCAGGTAGGCTGCCTGGGGCTCCCTCCTGAGAAGGCGTGGCGGTTCCTGGGGGGGGGGGAAATCAGTAGTCTATGCAGCGGTCCCAGGGAAGGCCCGGGACTCCCAGGCCTTCTCCCGGGCTGCCACGCGGCCTACTGAGGAGGCACGCCCGTTCCTGGGGGTGGTTCCTGGGTTCCGGCTATGACCTCACTTCTGGTGGGCGGGCCCCAGCACAAGTGCCAATCAAAAGTGAGTACCTGTTGCTAAATCATTTAGATGCCATTACTGGGGGGAGGCAATGGATAAAAGGGTGCAGCAAGACGGAGTTCCCAGGGACCTGGAAAAGCTGCTAAGAGAGTAGTTTTCTACTTGAGCCCCAAAGCAAGTACTGTAAAATTCTATTTGAATTTATCACCACCCAGAGGAGGCCACTTCAGCTGGCTGTAAAACCAGAACACAGGCAGCAGTTCACAGCTTCCTTGAGACTTATATGGTAATTATTCTCGCTTCCTAAATTTGATTCAGTGTTGGGTTTTAATCCTTTGCTGCATAGTTCCAATGGGATTTTCTATCATTTTTAATTAAAAGAATTTCTCTCTCTCTCTCTCTCTCTCTCTTTTTTATACAGGGGACTATTCCTTTAAGAATGTTACGGCATTAAGAAATAAGCACTTTCCCACCAGAACAGATAATATTCTGTTGTTATTATTATCAGAGTTATAACAGAAGGAGTTACAGTCTGTATGCAGCTGTGGGTTGCTTAAGTCTGAGAAGCCCCCCCCCCCTTTCTCTGGTTCAAGAAAGATAAAGCAAGCAGATAGGAAAAAAAGGGGGGGCCCTAGATAACTTCTGAGTATCACAGAGGGTGTGTGTGTGTGATTTTTTCCCTCTTGTCTCTGTAAGCGAAAAAGGTCTTCAGCCCAGTTATTATTTCCTTTGTGCTCTAGGCATGTTCCAGAAAAAAAAAAATTGCGTTAAGTTTCATTTTTGCTTTTTTTATTTGCATTCATTTGTTGCCCTTTTTAGGGCACAATCCTAATATAAGCGGAACAGCAAGGCTGGCCGGCCTGTGCTGTAGGCAGCGCAGCTTTGGAGAGCTCAGGAGCCTTCCCAGGCAGCACCGGCTCTAGCAGCAGCGGGGCCCAATGTGGGGCATTCCTGTGGGGGCCCCCCCTGTGGGGCCCCCACTCAGCAAGAAGAGCGCTGTTTGTGCCACGTGCAAAGCATGGCATGTGGAAGCGGTTGGTGGTGATATCGTAACATCACCGCCAACTGCTTCCAGGTGGCCCATTTTGGGCTGCTCAGAGGCAGAGGCAGGTGGGAGAGACCAAGGTAAAGCTGCTCTGCTCACCCCACTGACTTACAGCCAGTGATGTCATGCACCCACTACGCACCACTACGCGAGTACCGGTTCCTAGAAGTTGAGCTGGCCCCGCCCACTCGAAGCTGGCCCCGTCGGCTGGTTGGCTCAGCAGCTGCGCATGCATACTGCACGCCCGCAGCCGTTGCCTGCACTTTCTGTGAGGAGGCAGGCAGGCAGGCAGCATGGTGGTGGTGGCAGCAGCAGCAGCAGCAGCGAGGGAGACCCGGGAATAAGGCAGCAAGCGTGAGAAGGTAGGCTGCCTGGGGCTCCCGCTCCCTCCAGCTGCGCAGATCCAGCATCCCAGTTCCTCCTGCAGCCTCCCCCCAGCCCCAGCCCCCACACGGTCTTTTTTTGGTTGCCCGTTCCCCCTCTGGCTCCTTGCCGGCCGGCCCGGCGCTTGGTCGGGCGCCCACGTGGTCGCGTGGCCCAGTGGTCACCCGTTCCCCCTCCTGGTTCTTGCCGGCTCCTTGCATTTAACATTAAAGTTAAATGTCTCCCGGTCCCAAAAGGGCTCACAATCTAGTACAGTCTAGCCTGCTATTTAACCAGGGAACAGTTGAAGCAAAATATGTCTATACACATCTCTAGAAAGCAAAGCAATAGAAGTTAAATCAACACTAACCACAAGCTGAAGTTATTACAAACGTGATCACATCCATGGCCACAATCATGACATCACTTCCGGCTATGACCTCACTTCCTGTCACAACATCACTTCTGGCTTATGACATCACTTCCAGTGGGCGGACCCCGACAAGTGCCAATCAAAAGTGAGTACCTGTTCCTAAATCATTTGGATGACACCACTGCTTACAGCCCACAGAGATCCCAGCTGCAGCCATAGGCAATATGCTCACCCTGCTAGTGCGAGGCCCCCTGAAGTGCGGGGCCCGATGTGATGACATAGGTCACATTGGCTTAAAGCTGGCCCTTTCCAGGGCAAGGGCACATTTGCACCTTTGCCCCAGGGGAGGCTCCAGCCTCCCCTGTGCGTTCCTCGGATCTGCGCCTGCTATTTAGGTGTAGAGTTGAGGACGCCGCGCTGTCCAAATCGGGGCCGCGATGCCTGGGGACGGGCTTGGATGCGGCCACCTCCACCCCAAACTCCACCCCCCCTCTCTGGGCCAGCATGCCGTTAATGAAAACTTGGGGGCAACTTTAGCACCTCCCTGTTCCTTCATGCCAGATTTTTTTTTTTTTGTAAAGCAGGTAAGGATCCTGCGTGGGCTGCAGCTTCCTCTACACCGCATTCCCTTTGCAAAGTGGCAGAGCCAGGAGCAGAAAACGTTCCAGCAAAATCAGCTGTGGTTGTCACCGTGCCTCTTGCAACTTGGCAGCTAGCAGAGGAAAACTTGGGCACTTGCTGGGGGGGGGGGAAGGCCTGTGCTTTGTTTTTGATGCCTGATTCGGGAAGGCGCAGACCTTCCTTCCAAAGACAATTAGCTAGGTTTGCGGAAAATGTTTGCCATCAATCCTGGCCTGCCAAAGCAATGCTTCTCTGCAAGGTCCTGTTTTCTCCCTAACAAGCTGGATTTCTTATTCAACAAAGGACACAAATGGAGCAAAGCAAATCTTTTCTATTGTATTTCAGACTGTTATTTAACAAGAATATCATGTCCTATTTTTAAAATGGAAAGAGCCTTAATCGGCGGCTGATGCCACTGATTCTAGTATTTTTTCCGTGTCATCACATTTTTTCAACCTTTAATACACTAGGCCAGTGTTATTAAAACTGTGGGTTGGGACTCATTTAGTGTGCCGTGACCTGATGTCAAGTGGGTTGCGGAAAGCTGGGAGCAGCCATCTTGAAACTGCAGACCTTACTCTTGTTCTATTCCTTTTGTGAGTGTCAACAGTTTGAATTTTCAAGTGAGGGTTTTTTTTTTAAAAAATTTGTTTTTAGTTCACTGCTTTTCCATAATACATTGTCCTAATCTTGCTTTCTGTCAGGGATGTTTCATGGTTGTACAATTGCTGCAGTCCAAGAATGCCAATTTGGAGTGTCATTTTAATATGTTACAATGACAGCACTTCCTGTTGGATGATGTCACTTCTGGCCATCTCTTCCAAGTTAATGACATCACTTCTGGTGAGGGGACTCACTAGAACAAGTGCCATCCTAAAAAGTGGGTCCTGGTGTAAAAAGTTTAAATACCACTGAACTAGGCAACCGAATTGGCCGAATTCAGAGCAAGGAAAACTAGTGTGAGATGTAGTGTCGGTTTTTTCTAAATTTGGTGCAGAGCATTCTGTGGAACTGTCCATTTGATGAGACAATGCAGGTGGCAAATTTAAGCAGTAATTTGTAGATGTGACATTGAGAAAGGCAAGGAGCACAGCAGGTCAGATGGGCCTCCCAATTTTATGTGCACTTACTTGGGAGTAAATCCCACTGAAATGGATTCCTAAGTAAGAGTATATGGGACTGTATAGTGTGCTTTTATGGTTTCTGTGATGTTACCTTCACTATTCAACTCTTCATCTATATCTTAGTCCATTTTTACAAATGGAGATTCTACATGGTGAATAATGATAACTGGCCACAAGATCCAAAAAGCCTTTCCCTTTCCCCAGTCCGGCAGCTTTTACATGCAAATGTAACAGAATGAAACACAAACCTCCTTAAAGTTGGAACAATCTTGAGTAAGTCACCTAGTAAAAACAGCTTACAGTATATGCTTTTAATGTCATGTGATATAGTTCACCAATTATAATGGAAGAACATTTTCTGAGTTTTAGACCCCAATCCTATTCATGTCAACTCATCATATAATGAGATGTCAGTCTCATTATTGTTAATGGTGCTTACTCCCAGATATGTGTGGATAGGATTGCAGCCGTAATTAAAGATGAAGATTCTTGTATTTTGACTGAATTGCAGCCAAACCCTGCTCTCCCCCTTTTAGCTGATGCAGCCACTCCAAAAACTTGGGAGCAGATCAAGAGGATTAAGAGAGGAAAGGGAATTAAAATCCCCTTACACCTCTGTAAGCCTCCTCTCAATTATGGGTTTCCTTGGACCTGCACCAGCAATCTTGCTGGCACAAGTCGAAGGAGAGAAACGGGGCAAGGAGGCTGCCTATGGAGGGGATAGGCAGCTTCCGCAGCCTCCTTGCCCCTTGTTCTGCCCCCTCCCTGCCCGGATTTGCCCCTCTTTACCCCATTCTGCCCCCACCCTCCACTTCACCCTCCACCCTCCACAATACCACCAGATAAGTTATTGGTTACCTCCTCCAGTGGGTGGCCAGTGACCCCCCCCCCCGCCCCCGCAATGTAAGCAGAAGGCTCTGGCCTATGCTCACTTTATGGCTATTTTTTTGGTAATCACCACCAGTGGAATCTGCATTCTGCTGGCAATAAGACCCAACTGGGCCATTAGTGAAGATGAATCCCTAAGCTGTGCTACTAATGATTTTTTGGGCTATTTCCCTTGCACTGCATGATTTTAGAAAAAATCAAGCTGCACAACAAAAAAACAACCAGTTTCAAGTCTTCTCATCATGAGCTGTCCCCTGATGAAATGCACAATTCTCATTTCTTCCCCTCCCCTCTCCTGTTGCTGTCTTACAATCTCTCTATTAATAAGTTCTTTTCTTCCATTTATGAAGCCAAAGGAATAGCCCACAAACCAGGTAATCAAATTCAAATTCCAAGACCTTTATTGGCATAAACTGTCAACTCCAGTGAGCAGACCAATGGAGGAACAAAATTGAAATACATACATAAATCATATCACATCGGCCCATTGTTGTCCTTCTCTTCATCTGCCATGAGAAGGTTCGCAATCTCCTCCATCATTTCTACAGGGCTAGCTACAGGGCTAAGTAATTAACATCCCAATCCTATACTGGCTGACTGGCCAGGAGCGCAGCTGCAGGGAGGCGGCTACTGCGGCATCTCATGGCAACCAGACAGACAGACAGCCACGGGAGCCTCTGTGAGGAAAGGGAGCAGGATGGGCAATGGGTCTACTTGCTTCTGCACCGGCTATTTAGCAAAATTGGCTGTATGATTAGTAACAGTTGCGTCTTAATCTTTCAGAAGATTTCCAACTGCACGCCTCCCCTCTAATGTGTTCAGTGAATATTTGTATAGATTGAGCCTTTGTAGACACAGTTTTGCACATGTCGGGTTCTGTTTGTGCAACTGACAGCCAGGATTTCCGAGAGATTTCTGAGAGAAACCACGTCACAGAGCAATCTGATTTCTGTGTGTGGCTGTGCGCAGACTGTATGTAGACACTCAGCTGAACATGTGATGGTTGGGGAGAGGGACAGAATCTGTGATCGACGCTGAATCACCTGGGATTCACACGCGCCAGCCCTGCGTGCAAAAGGACCATTCCGTTCGCCATATGCGCCGCCTCCATTTTTACATGTGCAGGAGGTGAGTTGGTGGGGAAGACTCTGGCCGCACTGGGGTGTGCCCCCCCTTTCTTTATGCCCACCACTGCTCCTCCCAGTCTCTAGAGGTTCAAAATGAAAGATGGGAAAGGAGCAGAAGAAGAAGGAGGGGGAAAGGGCAGAGGCGTTTCTACAGGGAGGGCAAAGCTCTAAGTTTTGCAAGGAGCCATACCCTGTCATGTAAGTCCCTCCTCTCCCTTGCTGCTGTAGCCAGTAAGCAACGCCAAGATGTTGCTGTTCCCTGTGAGGATTGGCTAAAACGGTGCAGGAGAGGAGTGATTTCCACCGCAAGGTAAGGCTTCTTGCAAAACTTAGAGCTTTGCCATCCCTGTAGAAACACCACTGGGGAAGGGAGCCATGGCCATGCCCCCCCAAGAGCTCAGCCCTGAGGGGTCTGAGCCTGCATCTGGAGTCGGAGGTGGCTGGCTCAGCTCCGAGGGGTGACTTTGAACTGGCTTCCTCAGGGCTGGGGGCGGGGGAAAGATCCATTGTGGCTTCTGCCAGATTACTTCATTAACAGCGCCCATAAACCTTTGAATGACACACGTATTCTGCAATCGGTCCTGAAGCGCACCTCATTTGCAAAAGAGCACCTGTCATCCGCGCATGAATGACAGCCCCCAAGACTGCCTCCAGGAGTGCTGGTATTCACTCGCGTTTCAGAAACGAGGGCTGTTCGTTTCTTGCTTGAAAGAAGCCAAATGGATCTGATGTGGCAAAGGAGGATGGATTCTTTGCTGTTTAAGTTCAGCCGCACGACTTTTGATGAGGAGACTTCAAGCCTTCCAGGACGGCCCATTCTTGGAGTATCTGTTCGTTTCACCACATTTCGCCACAAAGCAAAAAAGGGGAGCTGAGCAGGGAAATTCCTGTGGAGACAAAACGTTTGAGGAATCCCGCCAGAAGTCAAAAACAAGTCAAGGAGCCTCCTAAAGTGTCACCAGAGGCCTTAGAGAGGAGGGAGGGGTTGGGAGGGTGAGACCAGCTGCCCCCTCCTGCCCAACCTCTGGGCTCTGGGAGGCACCTGGGTTTGCTGCAGGAGGCAGCACTGCTAGCAAGATCACGTGAGGGTGATTCACACATTCGAGGGCACCTGGATACATCTGGGTCACAATCATTGTTTGGCTGTGCTGGGGTGCACACATTCACACATTCCATTCAATGCACTCTGCGTGGGTTGTTGAGCTGGAAAAATGAACTTTGGGGCAGTCATTCATAAGGATGTGTGTAGCTAATTCAGACGGATGCAGCAGAAGTGAAGGGGGAAGGAAGAGCCCTGTTTCTTCAGGTGACGAGGAAGGAGAGCCTGCCCCTTCTTCCTCGGCCAGTGACTCTTTTGGGGCTCCTCTGCCCATCTACCGAGACTGGCCTCTGCCACCATGACAGGCAGGAGTCTCTGCAGTCCACTGCAGGTAGGAGTCCCTGAGATGAGCTGGTTGTTGGGCATTCCTTCATATCAGAGATCCAGTCCATGGAGGTGGAGGCTCAAAGGGGGGGGGGGGGAGGAGGTTTGCTGCAGCTATGACCCCATCAAGCAGGGCAAGATCTTGAAATGCAACAAGCATGTGTTGCAGCAATTGTAATGTCCTCCTCTATGCGTTGCCTTTGTGCAGTTTACAGGGGATTTGCAATGGCCACTGTCCCACTCTGCTTAGGGATACTCTTGGCCTGATGGTTGCTGGGGCAGCAGTTCCTCACCACAAGCTCACACTGCAAGAAGAAGAGCAACTCTGGGGCCATCTTACTCGTTCCCCGGGAAAGATTCCAGGCTGGGCTTCTCGGAATCAAGGTTTCTGGTTTCCTCTGGTTCCTTCATGGACTGTCTCTGTGGAGGTGGCAGTTGCAGACTTACCATTATGTCTGGGGGGGGGGTGCAAAGCCCCCAGCACGGCACCCCTGGGGTGTTAGGAAGGTGGTGACAAGCAAGTGTTTTTGGCCCTTGCATCAAACGGCTCCAAAATGGAGCCTGGTGTGACACGGGGGCAGACCAGAGTGGCGCACGGGAGCAGGGAAACAGCGGAGGGGGGCAGGCTGCCTCCTCCTCTGCCCCTGGGTGGCCCATTGGCGGGGTTCACCAATGGGAGATTGACCTTGCAGTGGGGCACCTGACGGGGACTGAGATGGGAATAGCGCCGCAAAGACGCCTCTCCTCTCCCCTGCCCCATCTCTCCACCTCCCCCAACCATTAATTATTTCACAGCTTCTGTTACGTTAATTCAAGTAATATATACATTTAGAACCAGTTATACTTGCAGACAAAATGATTAAACTTGGCAGGTAGAGATGAGCAAATGCACACATAAGGCTCTGTGTGCAGTCTACCTGCTTGTTTTTTGTTTTTTTTAGGGGAGAAGGAAAGCTCTCAGGCAGGTGCACCGCATTTTCTAAATAGATTTTTCTCTTGCATTGTGGATGTGATGAATGTGATATAAATAAGTTCAAAGTGGGTCTTTCTATACATTACGTATATGCCACTGACTTATGTGTTGTTTCTTGTTGCCTCTGAGCATCCCTGAAGAAGTCAAAGGCTGGAATGCCTTGCACTTGTCAGGTTTTGGCTCAACATACCCAACATGATGTGCCTTGATGTCCATTGGCAGCCCAATCCTATGCTGTCCCTGGAGCAGGCAGCCTGGCATACCCCTATATCCAGCTCAGCAGTGGAGCACACAGGAGCCTCCCGGCCACAAGAGCAATTTCGCGGGTGCAGTTCCAAGGAAGCCGTGCGGCCTGAAATGGGGCTGCGCGGCCCAGGGACGAGGCATTGGATGCGGCTCAATGGCAGCCACACCCCCTCCCTGGACCGGCATGCCTGCCGGCACGCCCATCCCCACCCAGTAACGCCTCCTGCCTGCCCGCCTTCCTCCCACAACCTCCCTTGCGCCAACCAAGTTCAGCTAGCGCAGGGGAGGCTTCCTGTCAGTGCTCTCACGCCAATGCTACTGGCAGCGTCGATGCAAGCGCTGTAGTGCTGATGGGGGTGCCGTTCGGCGCCCCTACGTCGGCATGAATGATGTAGCGCCGACGCAACCATGTTACTTCAGTGCTATGCCATCAATTGGATTGTGCCCTGACGCTTTGCTTGCAAATCCTCCCCATACCATTCTTGGTCCTGCCTTCTTGACTTTGGATTGTTCAGTGAGCAAAGGTCTTTGGCCAAATTCCATTGCCTGCCCCTGAGCTGCAACCCCTCCTCTCAAGAACATTGCAGGGATGTTTTCATGAAACTTCGTGGGGCTCAGTTTCCAGTGTGAGCGGAGGCTGTACTTGGCTCTGAAAGGGGATCAGTCACGTTCCTCCAATGACTATTTGCCAGGATAGCCAAAGGGAACCTTCGGACGTAGGAGTGGTGTGCACAGTGGTGTCTCTATAGGGAGGGCAGAGCTCTAAGTTTTGCAAGAAGCCTTACCTTGCAGTGGAAATCACTCCTTTCCTGCACCATTTTAGCCAATCCTCACAGAGAAAAGCAACATCTTGGCTTACAGGCTGCAGCAGCAAGGGAGAGGAGGGATTAACATGACAGGGTAAGGCTCCTTGCAAAACTTGGAGCTCTGCCCTCCCTGTAGAGATGCCACTGGGTGTGCAAGGGTAAGCTGATGACAGGTGAGGCCCAAGGGCAGGGAAGAACTCTGAACTCCATGTCCTGCTCTGGAGTTTCTCCAAGGGATCTGGCTGGCTACTGTCAGGGACTGGCTGGCAATTTGGTCTGAAACAATAGGTCTTTTCTTGTGTGGTTGGAAATAACAGGACATGAGGATGAGCTGGAGCCCTGCCTGAAGACGCTAAGCAGGTTCAGCCTGAGTTCTTGCCTTGGAAGGGAGACTGGAATGCTGCTGATGGACCTCGCAAAGGGGCACTGGGGAAGGGCTGACCAACCGAGGGAGGACTGTGGCTGCTGGGATACCTTGGATGGTTCAATGGGTCGATGAGGACAATGATTCCATTCCCTTGGGCAGAAACATCTGGGGTGTGTGTGTGTGTGTGTGTGTGTGTGTGTGTGTGTGTGTGTGTGTG